>OU342741.1:105150159-105750159 GCA_910589775.1 Avena eriantha
CAAAGTATTTTTTAACACTGGTTCAACTAATTCATTCATTTCCAAGTAATTCATTGAGCAATTTGGGATAGGATGTGCAACATTAGAAAACCCAATGACCATTTTAATGACAATGGTATAGTGTTAATAACCCATATAAATAAAGAACATGTGATCGTGATCTGTGGTTGCATGTACTACATAGATATCTTTTTGATTTCAATAAAAGGTATAGAAGTTATTCTGGAAATGGATTAGATGTATGATCATGGAACCCAAATTGACTGTGAGGATAAAATAGTCTCAATCAGGAATCCAGGTGGAGGTAGAAGTCTACCAAGCAGATAAGCACACTCATATAGTGGGTTTACAATTGAACTCAGTGAAGGAGGCAAAGTTTGAAGACATACAATAGTGAACGAGTTTATGGATGTTTTTCTAGCAGAACTACCAGGAATGCCACCGAATCGGGAGATAGAATTCACCATTGATTTAATACGTGGTACAACACCAATTTCAAAAGTACCATATAAAATGGGTCCTAAGGAGTTAGTGGAACGTACTTAAGGAAAAAATTGATGATTTGGCTGGTAGAGGATTTGTTCAAGAAAGTGTATCTCCATGGGGAACACTAGTAATTTTTGTGGACAAGCGTGATGGCGGATGGAGGATGTGTGGAGATTAACAGAATCTGAACAATGTCACCATCAAGAACAAATATACATTACTAAGAATCCAAGATTTGTTTGATCAAGTTAAGGGAGTAGAAGTATTTTCCAAGATTGCTCTAAGGTTAGGTTACCATCAAATCAAGATCAAGCTAGAAGATGTTCCAAAAACATCATTTGTTTCTAGGTATGGACATCATGAGTATCTAGTTGTGCCATTTGGATTGACCAATGCACCAACAATCTTCGTGAATTTTATGAACAAGATATTTATGCCTTATTTGGAAAAGTTTGTTATAGTGTTCATTGATGATATCTTGATATATTCCAAGGATAAAGCAGAGCATGCTAATCATTTGAGGATTGCATTGTAGATATTAAGGGAACATAAGCTATATTCTAAGTTCAGTAAGTGTGAATTTTGGTTAGATAAGGTAGAGTTTCTTGGACATGTTATCATCAAGTATGGAGTTGTAGTTAATCCAACAAAAATTCAGTCTGTTTTAGATTGCAAAGCACCAACCAATGTTCAAGAAATTAGAGGTTGCTTAGGAATTTCAGGGAATTACAAAAAAAATATTGAAGGATTTTCCAAGATAGCTGGACCAATGAAAAAATTGTTAAGAAAGAATACTCAATTTGAGTGGATCGACAAGTGTGAAGCAAGTTTCCAAGTGTTGTAGACTAGATTAACAACAACGGTCTTAGTAGTACCAAAAATAGGCAAGGATTACATAGTGTATTGTGATGCATCCAAGGATGGACTATGTTGTCTACTCATGAAATATCGTAAGGTGGTTGCTTATGGATCTAGAAAGCTTAAACCTCATGAAGCCAAATTACCAAACACATGATTTGAACTTAGCAGTAGTTATGTTTGCATTGAAAAGTTGGAGACATTTTTGCTATGGGTAAAGTGTGAGTTATTCATTGATCACAAAAGCCTCGAGTACTTGTTTACTCAGAAAGAGTTGAATATGAGACAGAAGAGATGGTTCGAGTTGATCAAATATTATGATCTTATAATCAATTATACTCTAGGAAAGGCTAATGTAGTAGTTGATGCTTTGAGTCGGAAGAGCATAGACAATCAACCAGTGCATAGGGAGTTGAAGATGGATTTAGAATGTCTACAAGTTCAATGGTTAGAGAGCACATCTCTTGGAGGATTAGCTACTATTAGAGTAATAAAAGATAGAAAGAGTGATCTTTGAAATGAAATAATCTAACGTCAACTAGATGATCCCTTCATAATGGAAGAAGTTCGAAGGATTAAGGAAGGAGAACAACCAACATTCCATTTGGGTGAGTTTAATTCAATATGGTTTTAGAAGAGAATTTGTGTCCCAGATGTACCAGAAATAAAAGAGTTAATACTTTGTGAAGCACATGAAACACCATATTCTGTACATCCATGAAGTACAAAGATGTAAATCGATCTTAACGAGTTATTTTGATGGAACAACATGAAGAGGGAGATTGTCAAGTATATGTCTCAATGCCATACATGTCAGAGGGTAAAAATAGAACATCAAAGTCCAGCAGGACCTTTGAAATCTTTAGAGATTCTAGAGTGGAAATGAGAAGTAATTGGAATGGATTTCATTACAGGATTACCAATGACCAAGAAGCACAAGGACATGATTTGGGTAATCATTGTTAGATTAACTAAAAGTGCACATTTCTTAGCAGTAAATCAGAAAGACAATGCAGAGAAGTTGGTTGATCTTTATGTCAAAGTGATTGTAAGAAATCATGGGGTACCCAAGAAGATAAAATCATATAGAGGATCTGCATTCACATCAGCATTTTGGAGGAAACTTCATGAAGCACTAGGATCAAAGCTAGATTTTAGTATAGCTTATCAGCTACATACTCGAGGACAAACATAAAGAACTAATCAAATCCTAGAAGATATGATTCGAGCATGTGCTTTAGATTTTGGAGGTTCGTGGAAAGGACATCTGCCTTGATGCAGCCCATCCTACGGACGTCCCTATCCTCACCACAAAGCTACCCAAGTGGTCCAATGACTCATGCTAGAGCCAAACTCCTACAAGATAAGGTTAGCTCACTTCTCTCCTTGTGTGACTTCGATACACCCTCGAATGGCTTGCTAATTCATGACTCTATGTTGTGCATCCTGAGGTATGAAGCATAATATCATCGCCAAGATATGAAGGAAGAATCAGTAGAAGGATACGAGCGTCTTCGGCCTGCGAACCCCAGAGTCTTTGGCCTACGAACCTGGAGACTCTACCCAAGGACTCCGGTCTGAACTCCGGCCTAAATACTAGGAGCTACAACAAGCACACCAGAGTCTACACCAGAGTCTCCGGCATGTGAACCCTAGAGTCTCTACCCAAGGTGTCCGGCAAGGACTCCGGTCCAAGCACCATAAGGTACCGCAAGCTCCCCGGAGTCCACCCCGAAGACAACATCGGAATATCCAGCCACACCGGAGTCTTTGGCCCTCACACCCTAGAGTCTCCGGCCTAAGTGTCATCAGGCATGTTAAGGCTTTTGGGCCTAGCCCATGTAATCCCCTATTTCATCCCAAACTTATTGTTTAATGCCTAAAGTATGCTTAGTTATTGGCCTATATATAGACCACCTCCTCCTTATTGTAACCCTATACTTGGATAATAGTACTAGAAGAAATCCCCTTGTGGATATCTAGTTTAAGTCTCATGTTCCTTGACAAGGAGCACCTATTATCAAACACCTCTTGGATTTTGCCAGAGTGCGTTCAAGTTGTAAAAGGCCTTGGAGTCGGTGTTCCTTCTCGAAGTTGTCAAGATCTCACCAAGCTTCCCATCTTTCCGTGTTGGTTAGAGAGAGAATCCTTGCCCGCCACCGATCCTAGGGATTATGTCAGACCGGTAACCGTTGTGTGAGCTATAGGTTGTTTTGTGTATCACGTGTGTGTTGCATTCATCATGTTCTTTGTGTGTGGGTGATGGCTCCCAAGTGTAGGAGATCAATTTTAGTACTTTTAAATAAATAAAGGTTGTCGAACCCACGAGGAGCTGAGGGTATTGGTTAGGAAATGTGACAAAGGAAATAATAGTAAACATAGTAGATTTGGTGTTATGGGGTTTGTAGTTTGTAAGAATATAAAGTTCTAAAAGTAAATAGAAATAAGTAAATGCTCTCAATGAGAGAAATCCCAATCCTCTATGCAGGAAGAGGACAAGCTCAAGTGTGTGTACTTATATGTGACAAGCGTTCCCGAGGGCAACATAGATTTACTTAGCATAAAGATTTCTACAAAATATGGTGAATATGTTGTCAAGTTTCATTCCGTTAGGGCGGAGCCTAAATTAGGTGCAGCCATAAATATGAGCAAAATACGCCACTTATGATGGGTCCTAGAGCCATTCACATGAACATCTAAGAATCATTAAGACATAAATGTCCCACCATAGCAATAATTTCATTGGTCCCCGACATATAATCCCTCCAATGCAACTCAAAGTATTGGAAAACGGTTTCTGTCAATTCCATCATTTCCAACCGCTATCATTGCATCAAAGTGTTCTCCTATGAGCCCATATAGGTGAAGTAATATGCAGTCGACGTTCGCATAAAACCATCATAGAACAATATAAAAGATAAAAACTTGACGAAATACTCATTGCATATTATATGGAAATCATAGCCAATTCATCCTATGCCCTCAGGAATATGGGGATCTACTCGCAAGTGATAAACATTATATGGATCAGTAGCAGATGGAATACAACACAATCTGAAAATATAATCTCTCCACCAAATAAAGAGAAGATGCCAATCACAAACATGTAAATAACCCTTAAAACAATATTTGGGGTCACTATAAGAATCTGGGTGGTTCATGATGATCTGATATCGTCGTGGATGAGGGTCAAAACGTCGTAGATGGCCATCCGCGACGAATTCCGCGACAAAAAATAGGTCATGGACCTCACGTCATAACTGAATCCATGACGTTTTTCTATCCAAAAACGTCACGGGCCATCCGTGACGTTCCTCCAATTTCGTCGCGACAAACTAGACCGGCCCGGTCTTTCATGAAGTTTTTATTTTTTCATGAATGATTCCATGTGGTGGACGGCACTACGAGCTGCCGTCAGCGACATTTGCTGATGTCATTATTGCCATCTATGATATCATCGACTTCCTGACATTTTTTCCATCATAGCTAGATTCCGCTAGCGCCATTTGCTGACATCATTCGTTCATTTTCTTATGTCATCCTTCCCATTTCATCACGCTGGCAAAGACTAATTTCGTTTTCATTAGGGCAATAAGCTAGCTAGCTTATGCGTGGCCGACCGTTAGGGCGACACGTGGACCAACAGGAAGGAAACACATGGTCCATCTAGAGCACGAATCGTGTACCAATCAGAGTTGGACACGTATCTCCAACGCATGACGAACTCATTTCGTCAGGGCATAAGAGATGACATTTATGTTTCATCAAGGACGTTGACGAGCGAAAGTGCGCCACGTCGGCGTCTATCGGTGACAAAAATATTTTCGTCAACTAAACAAACATCACGTTTTCATTTACGTTGGAGAAGAGTGTTGGCAACTTTGCTAGATCAAAATGTCAAAAATTGCAGGGCACATGTTTTAGGGGACATCAATAGGTCTGCACATAAGTTTCCACCAAAATAAAGAAAATAGCCTAACAAGCTTTCAGTCACACCACCAGTTCACTTACGCAACAAAGCTAAGAATTGCTGAAGTGATGCATTTATAAGGTCTACGAAGTTCACAAGTGTTTTCCGCGCTTCATTCTTTGCTTATTTATCCTTCAAGAATGCTACAACATGTCTGCCCAGTGCCTCATTCACTGCTCTCTCAGCCCCAAGTTGTGCTTCAAGGAGAGAGTTGGTTGGTCTTGAAGCATGGATGCTTTCATCAGTGGAAGCAAGGGGTTGATCCTCAATGCCATCTTCTGCAGCAGATGGTACCACCTTGCTTCCAATGAGTGCCTGACAGTTATACAAGCAAATATTAGAAAATAGCAAGCAAATTCCAAGCACATCTTCATGGATAAACAAGGTATTTAATTATACGAAGATGACAAAGATGGACCTGGTATAGCTTCTTCCACACTTCCTGCGCTTCCTTCAGGGCTTGTGCCTCACCATCTGGTTTCTCCGTCTGCAACCCCACAATGGCACTGCATAGTATCGCATTCCCTGCTCTCTGAGCACCGAGTTGCGCTTCAAGGAGAGTCTTGGTTGGTCTTGAAGAATGGATGCTGATGTCCAGCGACAACACATAGTGAACCGTGTCTGTGGAAGGAGGTTGTTCAACCTCAGTGATATCTTCTGCAGGAATAGAATCAAACATTAGAAAAATAGCTAGCAAATTAGGCACCATGTTACTTCCATTGTTTCCTATTGAGTTTTAGGAATAGAATCAAACATTAGAAAAATAGCTAGCAAATTACAAGTTGATCATACTCATTTCAGAGACAAATATGGCTTTGAAATTTTGGAAGATGAGAAATATGAAAGTATTCTGGAGGGCTTACTGTTGCTTTTTTCAGACTGTGATGGGAGAAGCCCTGACTATCACAGAAAAACAAGTCATTGTAATAAGGTTGTGTATTTCTTGTTTGCCTGTTTATTAGACAATGGGCCTACACAAAGAGAGAGCATAGAGTATAAGAGGCAATCATGGTTAAACACAAACAGGGGGAGTTGAGTAGACAAGACTTGACCTGGTTCCTAGGTTAGTCCAAGAATAAACAAGCTTGCACCACTCTGCATTGTTCATGTGTTCAACATGAGATATCCTTGTTACTTCATTCAGTGGGAAGGGGTAAAAAAACTACTTCTTTAGGAGATGCCTTTGAATTCTTGCGTGCCTCATTAACTACTGGTTGCAAGCAACATGCACCTCTAGTTGTGATGCATCCATGGCAAAAAATTCTGAAATAAAACATTGTGCATCAGCCTTTGCATGAACAATAATGAGAAGAAAAGGACAGTTGAGTCACAGAACATAAAGAAACTCTGTCTAGAACTCTGCTTTGACATCCGACCTCTCCTTGTACTCTTTCCAGCGGGGGAAGATAGGCATACCAGTCCTGACTATTTTTGCACACTCAGTGGGGAACTTGGAAGCAATAGTTCTTCCTAGAGGAATGAAAATGGAAGCTTTCCTCCTTTGGACATGTTCTCACGCTGCTTTCGCATGTTTTTCCCTCAAGACAATTTGAGGATCATCATGTGTAATAGTGTCTTCAGAAGGATGATGGCCAAAATCATCTACAAACATATAATGTGGAGTTAGTGTTATACCATATAATAAGTGCCATTCAAACAATATAATGTGCTTTCCTTGGGGATTTGGTTGCTTTCTTGGGGAATCTGTCTGCTCGTCTTGGACTATTATCTTCCTGCCATGGAATGCTGCCATCTCGATTTGGGCTGCTACCTTCTTGAGCATCAGGATCTGCAGGACTCTGAGTTTCTTGCGAAGAGGTCGCATCACTTGGCAGTCTTGGTGGGCGACATGGAGAACTTAGAGGTGGAAGTACTTCTGGCGGATTCCCCTTGGACCTGGTATGTCTCGTACTTTCTGTCGAGGTAGCCATGCTATCCAGACACACTTCCGAGAAGATGATCCACCACCAGCAGCCATCCTTGTCATGATGACATGTTTCTTCTTATATTTCCTCTTCTCAGTCTACACAATTGAAAGATAGTCAATTCGGGGTAATAAAGGGCAACAACATATATGGAAAATTAAGTAAGCAAATAGTTACACAAAAGATGAGTAGGCAAGTAAGGGGACAACCTGTAGGTCATCCTCCTCCTCCTCTTCAGGATAATAGTCAGATCTAGAGCCTTCACCCTTGCTCTTTTTAGGGGAGAATTCAGTGGGAGATGCATAAACAAGGGGCCTAACACCCATTTGTTGCATCCGCGCATTGTTTCTCATGATGTTTTCCAGCCATCTTTCTTCCATGGGATGCAATTGTGGTTCTATCATGAATAAACAACTCCAAGTAAGCTATAGAAATATAACCTATGGTATTGATTGTTCTATACTAATCATAATGTACAACAGTTTTCTACTCTGAATTTCATATCACAAAACTAACGATGAAGCAGCCAAAGCAATGCAAGAGACGAGACGATGAACAAGCTAGACAATTCACCAATTGGTTGCCGTAATAAGTAGAGTGGGACAATTTTACAAAAGAAGTGAAATGTTGGATCATGGTTGGATAATATGCACAGAACGACAATAAAACATAAGCAGGATAAGCATCACTAGTGCAATTAAACATGAAACATAACCTATGGTACTGATTGTTCTATAGAACTCGTCATGTGACAGCTCACTATGAGCAATTTCTACTATGATCATAAGGCATATGATGAAGCTGCCAAACTAATGCAAAAGCGCAAGATAATGGAACCTTTATCACACGCAAATAGATCATAAGCCGACATAGTATACATGTAGTTAAAGAGGATAAGCATGATAAGCAACTATCATGCAAATAAACAAAATATAAGTTATGGTGCTGATTGTTCTATAATAATCATCATGTAATACAGTCCACTATGAGCAATTTATACTCTGATCAAAAGACATAGGATGAAGCAGCCAAACCAATGGAATAACCAAGATAATGCAAACTTTATCTGTATGTAAACTGATCATAATTCGAATACTCTGAATCTCACTTATCAATTGGTTGGCTGGTTGCACTAATAAGCAGGGCAGGACAATTAAACATCAGAAGGATAAGCATCTTTCATGCAATTAAATAGGAAATTAAACAAGTCATGACATATGATGTTGATTGTTCAATAGTAATCATCATGTAAAACAAACTACTATAGACAATTTATACTCTGCTCATCCGACATGTCATGAAGCAGTCAAACTAATGCAACAGATAGGACAATGCAACCCTGATCACAAGACTTGTAAAATCACAAGCAATTTCATAGGCAAAACAAATAAGAGAGAATAACTGCAACATAATAGGTAAATTGGTGGCATGAACAGGAAAATGAACAACATTTCTCAAGCAAAGTAAAAAAACATGAGCATCGAGGATGAGCATGTTTCCTTTCCTGTAGGGCCTTTTTGATACCACGTTTCTTGCAGTGACCCAGGGCATGTGGCATTGAGCTAGACAGTGAGGTAACACACCTTGTCGATGATGTGGGCGACGAGGTGGACGGGCCTTGTCAGTGTGATGATGGGCCTTGTCAGCGAGGTGGATGGCGAGCTGGACGACGAGCTAGACAGCAAGGTGGACCACGAGGTGGACGGTGAGCTAGCCGACTTTGTGGGTAAAGTGTACAGCGAGGTTGTAGACAAGGTCAATCGGCTGTTGGCGAGGTGGATGACTGGCGAGGTTGATGGACATGGTGGAAAACCAGGACGGTGAGGAGGGGCTAGGGTTTTTGCTAGGGTGACAAAGAGGTTACTACTGGAGGGATGGATGGAGACGAGGGGATTAATGGCAGAGGGCGGAGGGATGGACATCGGCGAGGGGAAAAGGGAGAGGATGGCAGGGAGGGCGAGAGGAAAAGGGAGAGGACAGCAGGGAGGATGGCGCCGAGGGTGGTGGGAAAATTTGGACCTATCTCATTTCGGCGAGGGGATAAAAAGGGTTTCGATTAGATTATGTAAATGACCTTTGGGCGAATGCTTGTGTGGCGTTGTGCGGGTGGGTTGAAAGGTATATGCAGCACGAGAAATTTTCGCTTGCATAGAAACTCTCCCACACTAGCGCCAAATTTCACGTGGGCGGGAGGACCTGACCTGGAAATTTGGGGTTTGTGTCCTAGTCGTCGGATGCATGATGGAGGGTTCAAATAAATTAACCATATTTTAGAAAGTCTTCACTAAAAGGGCCTGGTGAAGAAAACTATAAATTATTGATGAATAAATCTTGAAAAAAGCAATAATGTGGATTACTAGTTTATATTCTGGCTTGTATAATGATCTCAAGAGAGGTAAAAGTTTGGATAATATATTAAAATTTAGATAAGATTCAAAATGTGCGCCGTTTTGAACAATGGACTTCTCCAGATTAGGGTTGAACAATGTACTTTTATCCTTATTTTGGTTAGTTTTAGGTCATAGCAACACATATGGTAGATATCAAAGTTTGAGCCCAATAAGATGCATCACAAAGACCAAATACACATAGGAAAGCAGCTTCCACATCCACATTTCATGTGTTCCACCACCAGTGTGACAGAAGTTGCATGCATATCATAGAATCCCTATATGTGTGTGTGGTCTCATGCAGATATAAATGTGGTTTTGGAAAAGAACACATGCAATGTGGTCATGTGAATGACTAGTAGTGGATATATCAATGTGGTTTGGGAATAGAACACATGCATGACTCTAAGGGGATCCATGTGTCAGACCAAAAACATATAGGAAATAAATAACTAGCTTCCACATTTGCATGTTGCACCAGTGTGTGACTGAAGTTGCATTATAGAATCAACTGCTAGAGTGTGTTTGGGCATGTAGATATATCAATGTTGTTTAGGAAAGAACACATGCAATGTCTCTAGGGGTTCCATGTGTCAAAAACCATGGTCATAGAGACAAAAACACATAGGAAAAGCAGCTTCCACATTGCATGTTGCACCAGTGTGATCGAAATTGCATCACAGAATCCACTGGAGTATGTGTGTGGTCATCATGCATATGTAGATGTCATTGTGGTTTCGGAAAAGAACACATGCAATGTGGTCATGTGGATCAATGAGTCTAGTGGATATATATCAATGTGGTTTAGGAAAAGAACACAACATGCAATGAATCTACGGGATCCATGTGTCAAATTATGGTCATAGAGACCAAAAACACATAGGAAATCATCTTCCACGTTGCATGTTGCACTAGTGTGACAGAAGTTGCATCACGGAATCCACTGGAGTATGTGTGTGGTCATGCATGTTGAGATATCATTGTGGTTTTGGAAATAACACATGCAATGTGGTCATGTGGATCAATGACATCTAGTGTGGATATCAATGTGGTTTAGGAAAAGAACATATGCAATGACTCTAGGGGTTCCATGTGTCAAACCATGGTCACGGAGACCAAAACAAATAGGAAAAGCAGCTTCCACATTGCATGTTGCACCAGTGTGACAGAAGTTGCATCACAGAGTGTGTGTGGTCATGTAGATATCAATGTGGTATTGGAAAATAACACATGCAATGTGGTCATGTGGATCTATCAATGACTCTGGTGGATATCAATGTGGGTTAGGAAAAGAACACATGCAACATATATGACTCTAGGAGATCCGTGTGTCAAACCATGGTCATAGAGACCAAAAACACATAGGAATTAAAGCAGCTTCCACATTGCATGCATGGTTGCACCAGTGTGACAGAAGTTGCATCACATAATTCACTAGAGTATGTGTGTGGTCATCATGCATATGTTGATATCATTGTGGTTTTGGAAAAGAACACATGCAATTGTGGTCATGTGTGGATCAATGACTAGCGGATATCTCAATGTGTGGTTTATTAGGAAAAGAACGCATATGCAATGACTACTTCAGGGGATCCATGTGTCAAACCAAGGTCATAGAGACCAAAAACACATAGGAAAGTAGCTTCAATTCCACATTGCATGCTGCACCAGTGTGACAGAAGT
The DNA here is from genome assembly GCA_910589775.1 of Avena eriantha. Taxonomy (NCBI): domain Eukaryota; kingdom Viridiplantae; phylum Streptophyta; class Magnoliopsida; order Poales; family Poaceae; genus Avena; species Avena eriantha. Next base: position 105,161,472 of record OU342741.1, read on the forward strand.
TGCATCATCACAGAATCCACTAGAGTATGTGTGTGATCATGCATGTAGATATCATTGTTGTTTTGGAAAAGAACACATGCAATGTGGTCATGTGGATTAATGACTCTAGTGGATATATATCAATGTGGTTTAGGAAAAGAACACACAACATGCAATGACTCTAGGGGATCCATGTGTCAAATTAAACCATGGTCACAGAGACCAAAAACACATAGGAAAGCTGCTTCCACATTGCATGTTGCACAATGTGACATAAGTTGCATAACAAAATCCACTGGAGTATGTGTGTGGTCATGCATGTTGAGATATCACTGTGTTTTTGGAAAGAACACATGCAATGTGGTCATGTGGATCAATGACATCTAGTGTGGATACCAATGTGGTTTAGGAAAAGAACATATGCATTGACTCTAGGGGTTCCATGTGTCAAACCATGGCCACAGAGACCAAAACACATAGGAAAAGCAGCTTCCACATTGCATGTTGCACTAGTGTGACAGAAGTTGCATCACTAGAGTATGTGTGGTCATGTAGAAATCAATGTGGTATTGGAAAAGAACACATGTAATGTGGTCATGTGGATCTATCAATGACCTTGGTGGATATCAATGTGGGTTAGGAAAAGAACACATGTAATATGACTCTAGGAGATTCATGTGTCAAAACATGGTCATAGAGACTAAAAACACATAGGAAAGCAGCTTCCACATTGCATGGTTGCACTAGTGTGACAGAAGTTGCATCACAGAATCCATTGGAGTATGTGTGTGGTCATCATGCATATGTAGATATCATTGTGGTTTTGGAAAAGAACACATGCAATGTGTGATCATGTGTGGATTAATGACTAGTGGATATCTCAATGTGTGGTTTATTAGGAAAAGAACACATGCAATGAGTACTCTAGGGGATCCATGTGTCAAACACATAGGAAACCATCTTCCACCTTGCATATTGCGCTAGTGTGATAGAAGTTGCATCATCACCAAATCCACTAGAGTATGCATGTGTGTGGTCATGCATGTAGATATCATTGTGGTTTTGGAAAAGAACACATGCAATGTGGTCATGTGGATCAATGACTCTAGTGGATATATATCAATGTGGTTTAGGAAAAGAACACACATCATGCAATGACTCTAGGGGATCCATGTGCCAAATTAAACCATGGTTAGAGAGACCAAAAACACATAGCAGCTTCCACATTGCATGTTGCACCAACGTGACCGAAGTTGCATCACAGAATCCACTGGAGTATGTGTATGGTCATGCATGTAGATATCATTGTGGTTTTGGAAAAGAACACATGCAATGTGGTCATGTGGATCAATGACTCTAGTGGACATCAATGTGGTTTAGGAAGAGAACACACATGCAATTAATGACTCTAGGGGATCCATGTGTCAAACCATGGTCTGACAGAGACCAAAAACACATAGGAAAGTTGCATCATAGAATCCACTGAAGTTGCCTAGATGATACCTATCTCAACTTTTGTACATATCCTAGAAACACATGCAAGATCTGGAGGGATTCAGACGCTCCGATGCTCGGTTTTCAATGAAACCCTAGACCGTGGGCCCCATAGACGATCTACCCCCTAGATTATTTCTCCACATGAGGGTTGAACAATGGATTTTTATCCTTATTTATTTTGGTTAGTTTTAGGTGATAGCAACATGGTAGATATCAATAGCAAAGTTTGAGCCCAAGAAGATGCTGGATCATGCACATATCGATATATGTGAGAGACCATGCTCACCAGGGGCCTAGATAATGCCTATCTCAACAACCCATCACACTTTTGTACATATATCATATGGAAAACACATACATGCATGCAAGTTCTTCCAACGCTTAGATCCCAAACTAATATGTACATCCCAAAATATATACTACACAAAATAAGCTATAAACTAATCTAGTTCAAACACATAATTTATCACCACCACTTGTTGTTATGCTTGACTTGCTTCCCCTTCAACCGCTTGCTATCGCCACCATTCCAAGATCCATGCTCCTCCGGATACCGCTTTCTGTCCTCCTCGTGCTTCTTCTCCTGGGTTAGCTTGCAACTAGGGCAGCTCTGTCGCAAAAAACCCCTTAACCATCCCATATTTCATGGTAATTAGCTTACTGTATAACTCATACGCGATGTAGGCGTCTCTGGCAGCATACTCGAGGTGCACCTGGCTCATCGGCTTCCAGTCCCAGTAGTTGATACATTGTAAATGTATCTATAATTTTTGATGTTCCATGCTTAGTTTTATCCACTTTCTTGTGTATTGTTCCAACTTTGGAGTACTTTTCATATGATTTCTTGCACTAACCTATTAACAAGAGCCACAGTGCTAGCTGCCTATATTCTGCTGTTTTTGGTTCCAGGAAAGTTAGAAAATGAATATTCTCGGAATTGGACGGGACAAAAGCCAAAGTGCCTATTTTTCCGGAAGTCATCAAGTGCCAGAATACGAGACGGAGAAGGGCCAGGGAGCCATCACACCACCTGGCCGCGCGGCCAGGCCTGGCCCGTGCCAGGGGGTGGTGTGGCGGCTCCCGGCACCCCCTCGGCCTCCCCTTCCGCCTATATATTACCCTCGGGACGAAAACCCTAAGTGCTCGATCAAAAATCCATGAAAGAGTCTGTAGCCGCCGTCATCTCCATCCCTAGATCGGGAGGGATCTGAAGCTCTTCTCGGCACCCTACCGGGGAGGGGAATTCACCCTGGAGGCCTTCTTCATCACCATGCAAGCCTCCGATGTGATGCGTGAGTAGTTCATCCTTGGACTACAGATCCATGTAGTAGCTAGATGGCTGGTTCTCCTCCTTTGTGCTTTCATGTCTAGATCTTGTGAGCTCCGTTCATGATCAAGATCATCTATTTGTAATCATACATGTTGTGTTTGTGGGGATCCGATGGATATTGAGATGCTATTTCAGATTCATTATTGATTCTATCATGTCTTTGTTATTTGTGATCTTGCATGCTTTCCGTTGTTAGTAGCTATCTTGGCCAAGTAGATGCTAGCAACTCCAAGAGTTAGTATTTATGCTCGATAGTGGGTTCATGCCTCTGGTAATCTAGGGAAGTGACATAAATCTCTAAGGTACTAGATGTGCTGTTGCTACTAGGGAGAAAACAACAATCCTTTGTTCATAGAACAATCGTATTGTTTACTTTACACGAAGTTCGTAAAGCAATAATCTGTTGCTTGCAACTTAATACTAGAGGGGGTTCGGATGATAACCTGAAGGTGGATTATTAGTCATAGATGTAGTTGGCTGGTGGTCTATGTATAATGTTGTAATGCCCAATCGAATCTCAAAGGAGTCAAGATGATTAGTATATGCATGTATTGCTTTCTCGGTGTTTGTCAATTGCCCCGCTGTAATTTGTTCACCCAGCATGTTATCTATCTAAGGAGAGGCCATGATACATTGCAAATGTATCTGTAATTTTTGATGTTCCATGCTTGGTTTTATCCACTTTCTTGTGTTTTGTTCCAACTTTGGAGTACTTGTCATATGATTTCTTGGACTAACCTATTAACAAGAGCCACAGTGCCAGCTTCCTAATTTCTGCTGTTTTTGGTTCCAGGAAAGTCAGAAAATGAATATTCTCGGAATTGGACGGGACAAAAGCCAAAGTGCCTATTTTTCCGGAAGGGATCAAGTGCCACAATACGAGACGGAGAAGGGCCAGGGGCCGGCCACACCACCTGGCCGCACGGCCAGGCTGGGCCCGCGCCAGGGGGTGGTGTGGTGGCTCCCGACACCCCCTCGGCCTCTCCTTCCGCCTATAAGTTACCCTCGGGACGAAAACCCTAAGGACCCGATCAAAAATCCATGAAAGAGTCTGTAGCCGCCATCATCTCCATCCCTAGATCGGGAGGGATCTGAAGCTCTTCCCGGCACCATGCCAGAGAGGGGAATTAACCCTAGAGGCCTTCTTCATCACCATGCAAGCCTCTGGTGTGATGCGTGAGTAGTTCATCCTTGGACTACGGATCCATGTAGTAGCTAGATGGCTGGTTTCTCCTCCTTTGTGCTTTCATGTTTAGATCTTGTGAGCTCCGTTCATGATCAAGATCCTCTTTTGTAATTCATACATGTTGTGTTTGTGGGGATCCGATGGATATTGAGATGCTATTTCATATTGATTATTGATTCTATCAGGTCTTTGTTATTTGAGATCTTGCATGCTTCCCGTTGTTAGTAGCTATCTTGGCCAAGTAGATGCTAGAAACTCCAAGAGTTAGTATTTATGCTCGATAGTGGGTTCATGCCTCTGGTAATCTGGGGAAGTGACAGAAATCTCTAAGGTACTAGATGTGTTGTTGCTACTAGGGAGAAAACAACAATCCTTTGTTCATAGAACCGTCGTATTGTTTACTTTACACGCAGTTCGTAAAGCAATAATCTGTTGCTTGCAACTTAATACTGGAGAGGGTTCGGATGATAACCTGAAGGTGGATTATTAGTCATAGATGCAGTTGGATGGCGGTCTATGTATAATGTTGTAATGCCCAATCAAGTCTCAAAGGAGTCAAGATGATTAGTATATGCATGTATTGCTTTCTCGGTGTTTGTCAATTGCCCCGCTGTAATTTGTTCACCCAACATGTTATCTATCTAAGGAGAGCCACCTCTAGTGAACTATGGATCCCGGTCCTTTTTCTTTACATACAATCTACAATCTTTTACTGTTTTGTGTTTACTTTCTGCAAACTTTTAGTTCTTTCCATTCGATACGTGTAATCCTTTGTTTACCGCAAAACACGCTGAGATTGACAACCTCATCGCAAGTTGGGGACAAAGTTTTGTGGTTGTGTTGTGCAGGTCTCCAGGTTGCTACTAGTACCGGTAGTGCGCCCTGCCAAAGCTCAGCTAGTAACACCTTTGGGGTGTTTCCTTGCTCCTACTGGTTCGATTAAACCTTGGTTTCATTACTGAGGGAAACTTGCTGCTGTGCTCATCATACCTTCCTCTTGGGGTTCCCAACGAGCTCTACATCAACCACGCACCAACACTTTTCTGGGCGCCATACACAGAGCCATCAAGCCACCTCTAGTGAACTATGGTTCCTGGTCCTTTTTCTTTACATACAATCTACAATCTTTTACTGTTTTGTGTTTACTTTCTGCAAACTTTTACTTCTTTCCATTCGATACGTTTAATCCTTTGTTTTCTGCAAAACATGGTGAGATTGACAACCTTATCACAAGTTGGGGACAAAGTTCTGTGGTTGTGTTGTGCAGGTCTCCACGTTGCTATTAGCACCGGTAGTGTGCCCTGCCAAAGCTCAGCTAGTAACACCTTTGGGGTGTTTCCTTACTCCTACTGGTTCGATTAAACCTTGGTTTCATAACTAAGGGAAACTTGCTGCTGTGCTCATCATACCTTCCTCTTGGGGTTCCCAACGAGCTCTACAGCAACACCGCCATCAAGCATTTTTCTGGGCGCCGTGCATTGAGCCATCAAGCATTTTTCTGGCGCCGTTGCCGGGGAGTCAAGGACACCTTCACAAGGGGAGTCCCTCATAACCAATCTCTTTACTTTGTTGTTTTTGTTTTGCTTAGTTTTCTTTTTGCTTTGTTTGCTTGTTTTCTTTTTCAAAAATACAATTTTTTTTAGCTTTACTAGTTTGCTTTCTTATTTGAAAACCCAAAAAAATGACTACTCTTGAAAACACTAAGTTGTGTGACTTCACTAGCACCAACAACAATGATTTTATGAGCACACCTATTGCTCCACCTGTGGCTGAAAATACTTTCTTTGAGATAAAACCTGCTTTGCTCAATCTTGTTATGAGAGAACAATTTTCTGGTATTAGTAATGAAGATGCTGCTTCCCATCTAAATAACTTTGTTGAACTTTGTGAGATGCAAAAGCATAGGGATATAGATGGTGATATTATTAAGCTTAAATTGTTTCCTTTCTCTTTGAGAGGAAAAGCTAAAGAGTGGTTGAATTCCTTAACTAGGAATAGTATTGATTCTTGGACTAAATGCAAAGATGCTTTTATTGGAAAGTACTATCCTCCTGCTAAGATTATATCCATGAGAAGTGAAATAATGAAGTTTAAACAACTTGATAATGAGCATGTTGCTCAAGCTTGGGAAATAATGAAATCTTTGGTAAAGAATTGTCCCACTCATGGACTGACTCCTTGGATGATCATCCAAACTTTTTATGCAGGATTGAACTATTCTTCAAGGAACCTATTGGATTCAGCTGCTGGAGGTACCTTTATGACCGTCACTTTGGGTGCTGCAACAAAACTATTGTACAATATGATGGTTAATTATTCTGAATGGCATACCGAGAGAGCTCCACAAGGTAAGAAGGTAAATTCTGTTGAGGAAACCTCCTCCTTGAGTGATAAGATTGATATTATTATGTCCATGCTTGTTAATGGGAAAGCCCATATTGATCCAAATAATGTTCCTTTAGCCTCTTTGGTTGCTCAAGAACAGCAAGTTGATGTGAAATTCATAAGAAATAACAACTTTGGCAACAATGCTTATGGTAATAATGCTTATAGGAACAATTTTGGTAACAACAATTATAAGCCATACCCTCCCAACAATGGTAAATCTGAATTGCCTAGTGAAGGAAGTGATGGGTCCGCAGCATAGAAAACAAAAAATTTCCTACGATGAGAACTATACGCCAAGATCTATCTACTAGATACAGAGCAACGGGTGGACATACATCCATGGAGAACTTACCCTCGAAGACAACGAGTTTTGTTAACGAGTAGAAACTCGTGGTTGATGTAGTCGTATGCTTGCCGATCTCAAGATCGTGTGGAAGTCCGAGCGCCACAAATCAGCAGCGCATCCGTCCTCGCACACACGTTCAAGCCACCGGACAACCTCCACCTCCTCGCTCCAGCGAATCAGCGGAAGCAGCAACTCCTTCCAGACGCAAGGCCACCGGGAACATGTATCTCGCTAATCCGAGACCATGGGGGAATATCTAGAGGGGGAGAGAGATCCTTCACGAGGAGGTGTGAGGATGAAGGAGGAGAGGGGTGGCCTTTTATAGGAGGAGGGGGGTGCCCCCTCTCTCCATGGCCGGTGCATGGGGGGGTGACCCCTCACCTCCCCCATTCATGTGGTGGTAACCCCTCCACATTAAAATGCCCCTTAACATTCTCTTTTAAAGTCTCCACTTTAAATGCATTAAATTTCTCCAAATTCAATGCTCTCTCATTTAATAAAACTCTTTTATTTATTTTATTCAGAATTTTATTAATTACTTTAATTAACAAACATTCACATAAAACCCCTTGCAACATTTCAATATTACATGCAGAACCACTTTCTGCAATTTCACCCGAAACAATTCCGGTTTCTATCGAAACAATTCCTGTTTCTATCGAAACATTTCCTGCGCTTTGCAAACCTTTTGTCTGGAACATATGTGCTCCTAAATGGTGTCCGGCAACCCTTAAGTGTGTCACCCTATGGTTCGCAAATAATGCAGACATGATTGAGACTCCTCTCAGATCAATAATCGGAAGCGGGACCTGGAGATCCATACTGACTCCTGCATATTCAACGATGACTTCTGTGATCGTGAGAACCTTTAACGTCAGCAATTTAATCCCTTTGTCTCATGATATCATACATGTCCGAGATTCGATCATCGGTATCCAAATACCTAGTTTGATCTCGTTACCGACATGCACTCTTTTCTCGTTCCCGTGATATAACATTCTAGTGATCACATCACTTGCTTGCAAGCTATCTTAATGTGATATCACCGAGAGGGCCCAGAGTATATCTATCCGTCATCTGGATTGACAAATTCCACTCTTGATCCATGAGCCTCAACATAACACCTTCGTAGTACTGAACCCATCTTTATAGTCACCCTGTTACGGTGTGACGTTTGATGTTATCAAGATACTCTTCCGGTGTTAGCAATTAACATGATCTCATGGTCTAAGCACTAAGACTACTTTGTATGATGTTATAGTAATATAAACATAATGACTTTATCGTAATGCTATACTTCGGATGAATGTTCATCACATCATTTCACAAATGCTGTGACCTTGTTATTAACAACATCCAATGTCCATGATCAGGAAACTTTGATCATCTTGTTAATCAACAAGCTAGTCTATAAGAGAGGCATAACTAGGAACCCTTTTTGTTTATTAAACACACATGTATTGATGTTTCCTATCAATACAATTATAGCATGCAAAATAAACATCTATCATATACAAGGAATATATAATAACAACTTTATTATTGCCTCTCAGGGCATATTTCCTTCAGTCTCCCACTTGCACTAGAGACAATAATCTAGTTCACATAGTGATAAATCTAACACCCATGGAGTTCTGGTGTTGATCATGTTTTGCCCTAGGGAGTACTTTAGTCAACGGATCTGCTACATTTAGGTCCGTGTGCACTTTACAAATCTTTATATCTCCATCCTTGACATGCTCGCGGATGGAGTGAAACCGGCGCTTAATATGCTTGGAATTCTTGTGAGACCTTGGTTCCTTTGCGTTGGCTATGGCTCCATTGTTGTCACAATAGATCACCATTGGGTCCAACACACTGGGAACCACACCCAGTTCTGTAATGAACTCTTTCATCCAAACTGCCTCCTGCGCCGCTTCTGAAGCAGCAACATATTCCGCCTCCATTGTTAATCCAGCCACCACAGGTTGTTTGGAACTCCTCCAACTAACTGCTGCTCCGTTCAAGAGAAATACGTATCCGGATTGAGACTTAGAGTCATTCGGATCGGTGTCAAAGCTAGCATCGACATAACACTTAGTGACTAGCTCTTCTTCACCTCCGTATATAAGAAGCATATCCTTAGTTCTTCTCAAGTACTTGAGGATGTTCTTTACCGCTATCCAGTGTTCCGAACCTGGATCAGATTGATACCTACTAGTCAAACTAATAGCATGTGCCACATCCGGTCTTGTACATAGCATGGCATACATTATAGAGCCTATGGCCGAGGCATAGGGGGTCTTATCCATCATCTCTCTTTCTTCCGTCGTAGCCGGACTTTGAGTCTTACTCAATGTCTTGCCTTGCAAGATAGGTAAGAACCCCTTCTTACTTTCGTCCATATTAAACTTCTTTAATATCTTATCAAGGTATGTACTCCGCGATAGCCCAATTAGGCGTCTTGATCTATCTCTATAGATTTTAATGCCTAATATTTATGAAGCTTCACCAAGGTCCTTCATCGAAAATTTGTTGTTTAGATAACTTTTAACACTGTTTAAAAGATCTATATCATTTCCAGTCAATAATATGTCATCCACATATAATATCAGACATGCCACATTGCTCCCACTCACTTTCTTGTAAATACAAGCCTCTCCATAAGTTTGGACAAATCCAAACTCTTTGATCACCTCATCAAAGCGGAGATTCCAACTCTGTGATGCTTGCTTCAGTCCATAGATGGATCGCTGAAGTTTGCACACCTTATGAGCATCCTTAGGATCGACAAAACCCTTTGGTTGTATCATATACAACTCTTCTTCAATATTACCATTGAGGAACACAGTTTTGACATCCATCTGCCATATTTCATAATCGAAATATGCAGCAATTGCTAACATAATCCTAACCGACTTAAGCATCGCTACGGGAGAGAATGTCTCATCATAGTCAACTCCTTGAATTTGTCGAAACCCCTTTGCGACAAGTCGAGCCTTATAGATGGTTACATTACCATCAGCATCTGTTTTTCTTTTGAAAATCCATTTATTCTCAACGGCCTTTCGATCGTGAGGTAAGTCCACAAGGTCCAAACCTGGTTTTCGTACATGGATTCCATCTCGGATTTCATCGCTTCTAGCCATTTGTTGGAATCAGGGTCATCATCGCTTCTTCATACGTCGCAGGGTCATCTATTTCATCAATCATGAAATTCATAACAGGATTGCCGTACAGTTCAGGAGCTGCACGTGTCCTGCTTGACCTGCGAGGTTCGGTAGTGTCCTCTTTCGGAGTTTCATGATCAATATCATTAGCTCTCTCTTCATTAGGTGAAGTCAACTCCGAAACAACTTCCGGTGCTGCGCTACTCGCCATTTCATGAAGTGAAGGTTCAATAACCTCTTCGAGTTCTACCTTCCGACTACTCACACCTTTCGCGAGAAACTCATTCTCAAGAAAGGATCCATTCTTGGCAACAAAGACCTTGCCCTCGGATCTGTGATAGAAGGTATACCCAATCGTTTCCTTAGGGTATCCTATGAAGACGCATTTTTCCGCTTTGGGTTCGAGTTTATCTGGTTGAAGTTTCTTCACATAAACATCACATCCCCAAACTTTAAGAAATGACAGCTTAGGTTTGTTTCCAAACCATAATTCATACGGTGTATTTTCAACGGATTTAGATGGTGCCCTATTTAAAGTGAATGTAGCGGTTTCCAGTGCATAACCCCAAAATGACAGTGACAAGTCAGTCAGAGACATCATAGATCGAACCATATCCAATAAAGTACGATTACGACGTTCTGACACACCATTACGTTGTGGTGCTCCGGCAGGCGTGAGTTGTGAAACTATTCCACAGTCTTTCATATGTGTGCTAAACCCGTAACTAAGATACTCTCTTCCACGGTTGGACCGCAGAAATTTGATCTTTCTGTTACGATGATTTTCCACTTCATTCTGAAATTCTTTGAACTTTTCAAAAGTTTTAGACTTGTGTTTCATCAAATAGATATACCCGTATCTACTCAAATCATCCATGAAAGTAACAAAATAACGATATCCACCTCGCGCCGACACACTCATTGGTCCACACACATCAGTATGTATGATTTCCAATAAATCTGTCGCCCGTTCCATTGAACCGGAAAACGGCGTTCTAGTCATCTTGCCCATAAGGCATGGCTCACATGTATCAAATGATTCAAAATCAAGTGATTCCAAAAGTCCATCAGAATGGAGTTTCTTCATGCGTTTAACGCCAATATGACCTAGACGGCAGTGCCACATATATGTAGATATATCATCATCAAGTTTAATCCTTTTAGCATCAACATTATGAATATGCGTAATACTACTATCGAGATCCAATAGAAATAAACCATTCAACACAGGTGCATGACCATAAAATATATTATTCATATAAATCGAACAACCATTGTTTTCAGATTTAAACGAATAACCACTTTGCATCAAACATGATCCGGATACAATGTTCATGCTCAGTGTAGGCACTAAATAACAATTATTCAGGTTTATAACTAATCCCGACGGCATATGGAGAGGCAGCGTTCCGACGGCGATCACATCAACTCTTGATCCATTGCCGACCCGCATCGTGACCTCATCCCTTGCTAGTTGTCGCTTGTTCCGCAACCCCTGAACCGAGTTACATATATTAGCAACCGATCCCGTATCAAATACCCAGGTGCTACTGCGAGTACTAGTCAAGTACACATCAATAACATGTATATCACATATACCTTTGTTTGCCTTGCCAGCCTTCTTGTCCGCAAAATACTTGGGGCAGTTGCGCTTCCAATGGCCAGTCCCCTTGCAATAGTAGCACTCGGTGTCAGACTTAGGGCCAGCTCGGGGTTTCTTTTCAGGCGCGGCAACAGATTTTCCGCCCTTCTTTCCCTTCTGCTTGCCTTTCTTGTCCTTCTTGAAACCGGTGGTCTTATTGATCATCAACACTTGATGTTCTTTCCTAATCTCCACTTCTGCAGTCTTAAGCATTGACAGAAGCTCGGGAAGAGACTTCTTCATGCCCTGCATATTATAGTTCATCACGAAGCTCTTGTAGCTAGGTGGTAGAGATTGGAGAACACGATGTATGCCTAAGTCAATGGGAATCTTTATTCCCAAGGACACAAGCTTATCGACGTACCTAGAAATTTTGAGTACGTGCTCACTAACGGAGCTGTTCTCTTCCATCATGCAGGTAAAGAACTTTTCAGAAGCATTATAACTCTCTACGACAGCATGGGTATCAAAAATCATTTTCAATTCTCCCATGGTATCAAAGGCATTGCCATTTTCGAAACGTTTTCGAAGTTCTGGCTCTAGCCCATATAGTATGCCGCAATGAACTAAGTTGTGGTCCTCCTGACGAGTTATATAGACGTTCTTTTCCTCGTCAGGGGCATCAGGAGCTGGTGGGTGGCCTAGAGGCGCCTCTAGCACATATTGCTTTTGTGCAGCAGTGAGGAGAATCCTCAATTCATAGCCCAGTTGGTGAAGTTGCTACCATTCGCAGCAAGCTTCTCTTTCTCCATGAACACATTGAAATTAAAAGCAGGTGGTGCCATCTACAACAGAATTTGTAAAATATATTTAGACTAAGTTTATGATAGATTGAGTTCAACTAATCCAAATTACTAATGAACTCCCACTCAAAAATGACATCCCTCGTGTCCTTTTGGTGATTACATGAACCAAATCCACTACACCAATCCGATCATCACGTGAGTTGGTGTAGCTTCAAAGGCGAGTATCTATATAGGCATCATATCAACTATATGACTCATGCTTAACCTTTCGGTCCGTGTTCCGAGGCCATGTCTGTACATGCTAGGCTCGTCAAGTAAGAACCTTAGTATTCGCGAGTGTAAAACTGTCTTACACCCGTTGTATGAAAGCGTAGAGTCGAGAACACCCGATCATCACGTGATGCCTCAAAACACGATCCACAAAACGGTGCATACTTAAGGAAGAACACATTTTATCTTGATATCTAAATGAGGGATCATCTTATAATGCTACCAAAAGTGCCAAACTAGCAATATAAGATGCTAATATCTAATGTGTGAAGTGAGGTGATATGGTCCATGCATTTGATCTCTATCATTTGCATCGTGGTATGATCTCTATCATTCCTTTGTGTGTAAGGCCAAGGTCTATGGAACTTACACGTTAAGTGAGTTGTAAGAGTATCTATCATACATCTACTTACAACAATACCATATCAAGACACTAGCCCAGCAACGATCTAAACTAGACGCCTCTAATTTATCAATTGCAAGTTTTACGTGGCTTAGGGCTTTCAGAGATAGAACCGGTCTTACCTATGAACATGAACCACAACGAGGATAACCAAGTTATTAGCAACTCGTTGTAAATCAGATATTGACTATAGTAGGAGAGATGGACACCCGCCAGCCACTTATGCAAAACAAGTTGCATGTCAGTTGTGGAACCGGTCTCATGTACGATGACATGTAAGGTTGGTCCGGGCCGCTTCATCCCACTATGCCACCAATATCCAAAGTACATAGAAGATGCAATAACATGATCATCATCGCCCACATATAAACATATGTGTACTACCCGTGCAAAGCACCTACGCATAGATCAGGCTCTGATACCACTGATGGGTCCGGAGCATAGAAAACAAAAAATTTCCTATGATGAGAACTATACGCAAGGATCTATCTACTAGATACAGAGCAACGGGTGTACATACATCCATGGAGAACTTACCCTCGAAGACAACGAGTTTTGTTAACGAGTAGGAACTCGTGGTTGATGTAGTCGTACGCTTGCCGATCTCAAGATCGTGTGGAAGTCCGAGCGCTGCAAATCAGCAGCGCATCCGTCCTCGCACACACGTTCAAGCCACCGGACAACCTCCACCTCCTCGCTCCAGCGAATCAGCGGAAGCAGCAACTCCTTCCAGACGCAAGGCCACCGGGAACATGTATCTTGCTAATCCGAGACCATGGGGGAATATCTAGAGGGGGAGAGAGATCCTTCATGAGGAGGTGTGAGGATGAAGGAGGAGAGGGGTGGCCTTTTATAGGAGGAGGGGGGTGCCCCTCTCTCCATGGCCGGCGCATGGGGGGGGGGGGGGGTGACCCCTCACCTCCCCCATTCATGTGGTGGTAACCCCTCCACATTAAAATGCCCCTTAACATTCTCTTTTAAAGTCTCCACTTTAAATGCATTAAATTTCTCCAAATTTAATGCTCTCTCATTTAATAAAACTCTTTTATTTATTTTATTCAGAATTTTGTTAATTACTTTAATTAACAAACATTCACATAAAACCCCTTGCAACATTTCAATATTACATGCAGAACCACTTTCTGCAATTTCACCCGAAACAATCCCGGTTTCTATCGAAACAATTCCTGTTTCTATCGAAACATTTCCTGCACTTTGCAAACCTTATGTCTGGAATATATGTGCTCCTAAATGGTGTCCGGCAACCCTTAAGTGTGTCACCCTACGGTTCGCGAATAATGCAGACATGATTGAGACTCCTCTCAGATCAATAATCGGAAGCGGGACCTGGAGATCCATACCGACTCCTACATATTCAACAATGACTTCTGTGATCGTGAGAACCTTTAACGTCAGCAATTTAATCCCTTTGTCTCATGATATCATACATGTCCGAGATTCGATCATCGGTATCCAAATACCTAGTTTGATCTCGTTACCGACATGCACTCTTTTCTGGTTCCAGTGATATAACATTCTAGTGATCACATCACTTGCTTGCAAGCTATCTTAATGTGATATCACCGAGAGGGCCCAGAGTATATCTATCCGTCATCTGGATTGACAAATTCCACTCTTGATCCATGAGCCTCAACATAACACCTTCGTAGTACTGAACCCATCTTTATAGTCACCCTGTTACGGTGTGACGTTTGATGTTATCAAGATACTCTTCCGGTGTTAGCAATTAACATGATCTCATGGTCTAAGAACAAAAACTACTTTGTATGATGTTATAGCAATATAAACATAATGACTTGATCGTAATGCTATACTTCGGATGAATGTTCATCACATCATTTCACAAATGCTGTGACCTTGTTATTAACAACATCCAATGTCCATGATCAGGAAACTTTGATCATCTTGTTAATCAACAAGCTAGTCTATAAGAGAGGCATAACTAGGAACCCTTTTTGTTTATTAAACACACATGTATTGATGTTTCCTATCAATACAATTATAGCATGCAAAATAAACATCTATCATATACAAGGAATATATAATAACAACTTTATTATTGCCTCTCAGGGCATATTTCCTTCAGTCTCCCACTTGCACTAGAGACAATAATCTAGTTCACATAGTGATAAATCTAACACCCATGGAGTTCTGGTGTTGATCATGTTTTGCCCTAGGGAGTACTTTAGTCAACGGATCTGCTACATTTAGGTCCGTGTGCACTTTACAAATCTTTATATCTCCATCCTTGACATGCTCGCGGATGGAGTGAAACCGGCGCTTAATATGCTTGGAATTCTTGTGAGACATTGGTTCCTTTGCGTTGGCTATGGCTCCATTGTTGTCACAATAGATCACCATTGGGTCCAACACACTGGGAACCACACCCAGTTCTGTAATGAACTCTTTCATCCAAACTACCTCCTGCGCCGCTTCTGAAGGAGCAACATATTCCGCCTCCGTTGTTGATCCAGCCACCACAGGTTGTTTGGAACTCCTCCAACTAACTGCTGCTCCGTTCAAGAGAAATACGTATCCGGATTGAGACTTAGAGTCATCCGGATCGATGTCAAAGCTAGCATGGACATAACACTTAGCGACTAGCTCTTCTTCACCTCCGTATATAAGAAGCATATCCTTAGTTCTTCTCAAGTACTTGAGGATGTTCTTTACCGCTATCCAGTGTTCCGAACCTGGATCAGATTGGTACCTACTAGTCAAAGTAATAGCATGTGCCACATCCGGTCTTGTACATAGCATGGCATACATTATAGAGCCTATGGCCGAGGCATAGGGGATCTTATCCATCATCTCTCTTTCTTCCGCCGTAGCCGGACTTTGAGTCTTACTCAATGTCTTGCCTTGCAACATAGGTAAGAACCCCTTCTTACTTTCGTCCATATTAAACCTCTTGAAGATTGTTATTTGAATGTCCTACTTGATGATAATGCTAAAAAGAAACTCATGGGGATTCTCAATAATGTTCTTATTATGGTTAACGATTCCTATGTCCCCGTTGATTTCTATGTTTTGGATGTTGAATACAATGCTTCTTGTCCTATTACTTTGGGAAGACCTTTTCTTAGAACTGTTGGTGCCATCATTGATATGAAAGAAGGAACCATTAAATATCAACTCCCACTTAATAAAGGTATAGAACACTTCCCCAAAAAGAGATAAAAGATTTCTTTTGCTCCTCCTATGAAAACAAAATTTGGTCTTAATGCTTCTTCAATTGAGAACACTTGATTCTTTCTTTGCTTCTTATGCCTAACTTAAAGGCGTTAAAGAAAAGTACTTGTTGGGAGATAACCCAAGAGTTTTAGTTGAGTCTTGGAAGTTATTACCTCTGTAATAACCTCTCCTTATCCTTTTTATTTGCTTTTTGTGCCAAGAGTAACCTCTAATGAGAGTGAAGTAATGATTGGGAAAGTTGCTGTCCCGAAACAGATTTTTGTGCTTCACCGTAAAAATTCCTGAGGGACCTCTGTATGTCGGATTGAGCTGTAATAGTGTGTGCTTCTGCCACAGGTTGTTATCTAACTTTCGTTAGTTCAACACTTTTTGATTTGAGCAACAGAAGGTCTTCGAAAAAATTCGTCTTTACCTACTGGTATGTTTTGACAGATTTCTGCCATTTTCTGCATTTGCTTCTTGTTGGTTCCTTCTTGAGTTCTTTTGGGGAATTGAGATTTTTGAGGGAATTGCTGAAGTAGCTAGTGTTCTAATGGAAGTTTATTTGGTGTTAGAACTGAACCTTAAGACTTATTTATCTTGAGTGCACTAATGTTGCTAATAAAGATCCTGTGAAGTTTTGTATGAAGGAAAACTTTCAGGTGTATTGAAGGAATGAGTAATGAGATGAAGGATGGACTAAAGCTCAAGCTTGGGGATGCCACGCGTGTCACCCCAAGAAATTTCCAATAAGTACAAGCGTCAAAGCTTGGGGATGCCCAAGGCATCTCCTTCTTCATCAATAAAAATTCCAGGTTTCTTCCAAACGCTTCATTTTTATTGTTTCATGCACAGTTGTGTTGTTCTTGGAGCGTCTTATTTTTCATTTTCGTTTTGGTTTTTAATTTGCTTGGTTTGCTTAGTTTTCTGAATAAATTGGTTGGACCCCCTCTTTCATACATTGGTTTGCAAATATCTTGGTTTGGTTTGGAAAAGAGTAGGAACGTTCATGCTTATGTGGTAAAAAGAGCTTGTTTTTGACTGTGGCCTATGCTTTGTCATGCCATGCTTGATATTGTTTTGGCTTTATGCTTAGTATTCTTTGCTGTAGCATGACTTGTTATAAACAATTGAGATTGCTTAATGTGCCTTGGATGAATCATGTGTTGTTTTAGCATATTAAAGCATATTATAGTGGTATTCTCCTTTGATGCTTTATTTGGGTTGACTTGGCGCATGCTCACACCATGTTATGACTATCTCAAGTCACCATAGCCTTTATGATCCTTTAGTTTTCAACTTGTAGTATCACTTTATGCTTTGATCAATGATGTTTTGTCGCTCTGCATGATTATGGCTATTATTGCTCTCTTAGTTTGTCGCTCCCAGTCTTTTGCTAGCCTCCACCACCAAGTATGAGTTCCACTCATGCATCCAACTCCCTAAACCAAGTTATTCCAAAGAGTCCACCATACCTACCTACTAGCTTATGCTATTCCAAGTATATTCATGCCTTTTTTTACCTTCCAAATTAAACTTGTTATGAGAAAACTAGTGATTAAAGCTCTCACGAACTTGATGGCACACTTTACTTTTTTGCATCTAATAAACTTGAACCATTGGGTCCTTCTTTGTTGCGTATATGCTTGTGCTTTATAAGTTGAAATTAGCAGAACCATGTTTCATGGGGAACGCTTTCAACATTGCACTTGTACTTTGTACCCCGTTGATATCATGTTATTTTGCTTACGGATCCCGGCGGTGTGAAATAAGAGTGGAACTTGTAAGATCATGGAGTTTGTATATGTGTTAGAAAAACGCCTGGGCCGCTAGTCTAAGCCATGCCTAATCATGGTGGAAACTTGCAGCATCACCATAATGAGCACTCTATGAAGCATTCTCAATAAAAACCTATGCAAATAGCAAATAAAAAGATCGCTGAGATGCTCATTGTCTGCTTGCCTTGTCATTTTGATTATGGGAAAGCTCCCGTGTCATTTGAAAGGGGTACCCTGTTGGCGGTTCTTAATGATACACATGTACTTACAATGACAAGAGCTTACTTGTGACTAAAGTTGAGTAGCATGAGGTTTGGTCTTCGTAAGTAAGGGGCATGAGATTTCGGTTTATAACTTGTCAAGCATATCCTCTTAGTTGTGTCACTTTAACCTTAATCACCTTAAAGATGCTTATGATAGGGGCAATGAGAGCTGAAAGCTATAAGTACCATAATTTTTGGAAGCTCTTTATGAGACTTGAATCCCTACTTCCTTCTATGAAGGCCTTTCTTTTACTTTTATATTGAGTCTCCACCTTCTATCTTTATGCACCTACTTTGAGAGCATAGTGGCCATTCTTAGTTCTATGTGCATTGTCCCAAGACTAGTTGATTGATGCACCCTGCCGGAGAGGGGAATTCACCCTGGAGGCCTTCTTCATCGCCATGCAAGCCTCCGGTGTGATGCGTGAGTAGTTCATCCTTGGACTACGGATCCATGTAGTAGCTAGATGGCTGGTTCTCCTCCTTTGTGCTTTCATGTCTAGATCTTGTGAGCTCCGTTCATGATCAAGATCATCTATTTGTAATCATACATGTTGTGTTTGCGGGGATCCGATGGATATTGAGATGCTATTTCAGATTGATTATTGATTCTATCATGTCTTTGTTATTTGTGATCTAGCATGCTTTCCGTTGTTAGTAGCTATCTTTGCCAAGTAGATGCTAGCAACTCCAAGAGTTAGTATTTATGCTCGATAGTGGGTTCATGCCTCTGGTAATCTAGGGAAGTGACAGAAATCTCTAAGGTACTAGATGTGCTGTTGCTACTAGGGAGAAAACAACAATCCTTTGTTCATAGAACAATCATATTGTTTACTTTACACGCAGTTCATAAAGCAATAATCTGTTGCTTGCAACTTAATACTGGAGGGGGTTCGGATGATAACCTGAAGGTGGATTATTAGTCATAGATGCAGTTGGATGGCGGTCTGTGTATAATGTTGTAATGCCCAATCAAATCTCAAAGGAGTCAAGATGATTAGTATATGCATGTATTGCTTTCTCGGTGTTTGTCAGTTGCCCCGCTGTAATTTGTTCACCCAACATGTTATCTATCTAAGGAGAGCCACCTCTAGTGAACTATGGATCCCGGTCCTTTTTCTTTACATACAATCTACAATCTTTTACTGTTTTGTGTTTACTTTCTGCAAACTTTTACTTCTTTCCATTCGATACGTTTAATCCTTTGTTTTCCGCAAAACACGCTGAGATTGACAACCTCATCGCAAGTTGGGGACAAAGTTCTGTGGTTGTGTTGTGCAGGTCTCCACGTTGCTACTAGCACCGGTAGTGCGCCCTGCCAAAGCTCAACTAGTAACACCTTTGGGGTGTTTCCTTGCTCCTACTGGTTCGATTAAACCTTGGTTTCATTACTGAGGGAAACTTGCTGCTGTGCTCATCATACCTTCCTCTTGGGGTTCCCAACGAGCTCTACATCAACACCGCCATCAAGCATTTTTCTGGGCGCCGTGCATTGAGCCATAAGTAGTCGTGCTCGATTCGCTTCAATTTCTTCAGTTTTGCATAGGATCTATCGATGATTTCTACTACCAGATCACCCATGCCATCCTTCGATGGGTATGATTTGATCTTTTACATATTTTGGATGTCAATGTGGTACCCATGTGGGATTTTTATCAACACATGAGAAAGTATAGTTGTGTCATTTGTGTTATCCACGCTAGTGAAAGTTATCCCTTTCCTACACAAGAACTCGACCTGAGCCAGACAATGCTTCTCAGTTGGTTTACTCCTGCAATTAGAGGGTTTTAGGGATGTAAGGGAACAAGGGATGCATAAGTGGGGATCTCAAATTTAAATTTCACATACCTGCAGAAGTGGTAAACGAGGACCTCCTCATGTATGGCGATTTGCACAAATGTGATCTCTTGTGGATGATTTTTTCGCTTATCTGCACGGGTGTACTCCAAGTCTATCCCCACGAACTTTTACTTCTCTTTCTCAAGCAAGTGCTCATACTCTGGTGAGAGTTCTATCCACAGTCGCTTCATCATTTGTGTACACCACCATCAAAGCCGTGGTGCCATGGGCAGGGACGAAGTGGGTCTTTGTTGTGCATTTCCAATCGTCCATTCTTGCAAGGAATTGGGTGAAAGGAAATGCCTGCGAGGAAGAAGAAGAAACGACGGTTCCAGAACAGAGGAATGAGGGAGGAAGAGGAAAAATAAGCGCACCAGGAATATCTGCAGAGATCGTGGATACGTGGTAATAATGAATAAGTGCAGCTTCGGTTTGAGAACTCACCGTGGTTACGTGGAGATCGTGGCAGTGCCGCCGGTTCAACAAGTGGGGCCGGTTCCTGCAAGAATATGGTATTAGCTGTGCATTTTTCTTTGAGAGAAATCATTTATATTTTCTCTTTCATAATTAAACATAATGAAGTTGGTACAACCCAAGAGATTTGAAGAAAAGATATTTGCTAGTTTAACATACAACAACATAAAAGTTTCTGAGCATGCATTCTTGAAATTTAAATTCTGATGATTTATTCAGAAGTTCTGAGCTACAATTGACATCACAGAGCCAGCATTCTCATCTTTGTCCTCCTCCTGCTACTCGTCGCTGTTGTCTTCCGCATCCTCATGTTCCTCTGCCGGACCGGTGACCATCTCATTAATCAGCTTGATATAGTGCCTCATCACCTTGACCTGGACAACAAGCAGATCATCAAGGCAAATCCTGTTTTCAACATAGAATTCAGTCCAAGGGTCAGTGAACTCAATGCAATCGTCATATACTTCTGATATGCGATATCGCCCCAAGATTTTCAGGCCTTCGTTACAATTATTCTTCATGCATACACAATAAAACCCTTTGTGATTTGGTGTTCCCTTGTGCATCTCAAAGGAATTTCCTGAGTAACAAACATATATAACAGATCTTAGTTAACTGTCCACCCTGATAAATTTACAAAATAAGAAGGAAAAGTATAGGAAAAAGTGATTAACTAACGATCTGATGAAGATCATCTTCATCCTGCACCCAGTGCACCAAGAACTGAGGGATATCATAGACCTCATCTGCATCTAGGTCTCTTACAAACTCCTTGTAGAATGCCCAAGATATAGAATTCATTTCAGAGCAACTGACATTACATGGGAGCTGAAATATGGATTTGTCTAGTGTCACCTTGCAACAATCTTTGGTCTCATAACACCCTGGTCATGCACATGAGATTGAAGAAGGTTTGTGTGTAAGGAACATATATAATTAGGAAACTAGTCATGTGTGTAATAAAAAACCAATTCAATGCAAAGAAGTCAATACATACACTGGTCTTGATCAACCCAAGGTTTGACAATATTATCAACATTTGACACTTCAATAATAAAGCACCTGTGTACTCTATTGTATGCAAATGTGAGAACTGTAGGGGTTCCGCGTATGAAAACAATAAATTTTTACCCTACGCCCCCGAACCCCTGATGCTGCCAGGATCTATCTATTAGTAATACAATAACAGGAGGGGCTTTTCACGAACTTACCCTTGAAGACCTAAAAGTGTTGTCAATGCTCAGGAGAGCGTGGTTGATGTAGACGAGCCGAAGCCGACCTCAAGGTCTTGATGAAGTCCTTGTGCTCTTGAGGCTCCAACGACTTGAGTGCCTCAAGTGTGACACCTCGCAGGGAGTTACACACGTCCAGTGCCTGACGATGACTCTCGCTTCCCCGATCCAGCATCAGTTGCGGAAGTAGAGCTCCTGGATCCAAATCCCGTAGCGCGATGGTGCTCTGCGATGAAGATGTCTCTCGTTCGCACAGTCCGAACTTGGGACCACAATCACGAGAGAGAGAGAATATCAATTGGAGGTCTTCCCAAAAGTGAGAAGACCTTTATTGAATATTGTGTGTATTTATCTGGCCAAATACCCCCACTTTATATAGGGGAGGGGAGGTACTACCTCCCTCAAAGTACCGGGATGGGATTAAAGGAGAGGAGAGGGGGAGGGGTGGCGCTGCCGGCCACCCCCATGGGCCCCGCGGGGGGAGGGGGGCTGGCCCACTAGGGCACCGGCCACCCCCTCTGGCCCTTCTCCCTCTTACCTTTCCCTAATGGGCCCTCTTCCCTCTGGAATTGGCCCATTAAGACTTTTGACCTTTAAATTGACTTTCTCTTTTATCAAATAATTATGAATAAATGATTAAATCAATATTTAACATTCATTCATATATTATTCAATCTCCGTGGTTATGGAACACCTTCCATCTCCACTCTAGACATCCTCCAGACTTATCGAAACCCTTCCGGATTTCTCTCTACTATTCTTCGGCGATTCTTCCGATCCTATAAACACTCTCTAAGCATCATCAAACCCTTCAGCGTGATACCCTACGGTTCGGGAACACTCCAAACATGGTCGGGACACTCCCGGACCAATGATCGATAGAGGGATCTGGATGGCCATGTGACCCCTATGCGTTCCACGAAGATCTTTCGTCGTTTGAACCGGAATGGTCGTGTCTTATTCCCTTTGTCTCTCGATACTTGCATTGCCCGAGATCTGATTAATGACATCACCATGTCGTGTTCAATCTCGTTACCAAATAATGCTACTTGACTCGTTCCGACAAGTGATATCCATGTGACCAAATCACACGTTGTGCAACTATTGGATATAACTTCTCCGAGTGGGCCCTTGAGTATATTTCCATCACGTGGACGGACAAATCCCGCTCTTGACATATATTGCCTCTATGGTTTCCTCCAAGTACCTAAACACACCTTTATAACCACTGTATTACCAAGTGGAGCTTGATGCTATCTAAGCACTCTCGGGAGATAGTGATTGATATAGCCTCACGGTCTAAGGAATAGTCCACGAGGATCCATTTCTAATCATCGTAACTTGAACTTCGTGACATGATCGGGTCACGATGTTTAGGTTGGGTATTGGTTTATCATCTCATTCTTAGAATGAGTTGACTCCATTTCCAACTGGCATAAATGCCACATGATCAGGAAACTTGATCATCTGTTGACCAATGAACCAGTGACTAGAGTTTCACTGGGAACCCCTGGTTGTTTATATATCAGACGTGTATTGATGTTTCCACTCAATACAGTTAGAGCATGATATAAAACTTAATCATAAACTTTATGAAATATGATAATAGTCCTTATTACTATTTGTCTCTAGAGCATATTTCTAACAGTCTCCCACTTGCACTAAAGTACAAATGAACTAGCTGCATTTGTTCTTAATCGTTGGCACTATATATCCGGTACCCTGAACATGCTTGCTCATGGAAGAGGTTGAGTCTTGGGTCTGTACTTTACAGTCCCAAATCCTTTGCAACTTACTAATGTCACCTTGATTGACATTAATACTTTATCATCACATGATAACATCTGTGTGTATGCATTGTCGCTATGGCAGCAGAACGAGGCCTGATTCCAGGAGCCTACAATGACTTTAGATAAACCTCGAGGGCTTTCTCATGGGCACTGTGCCCTGGGACACATCATTCTATGTTAAAAGCGAACTAGCCCCGCCATAACATTATACAACACTTTAGATGGTACCCTTATCTATTATTATAAATGTATTCATCGAAACACGAGTGCACCCTATGCAACTTTCGATGTTTTTGTTCACCTCGCTTCCTACTTGACTTTAATCGGTATTTATAGGAGTTTCCAACATATTCCCTTATAACATAACCCTTTATGTTTTAAGATATGTTATCCTTTATGTATTTGGAAAATGTGTCTACAGTTCTCTATTAGAGACTGTGGACAAACTTAGATCAACATTCTATGATTCAAACTTAATCACCTTTTTATACGTTTCTTCTTGGATCATATATTATGTTAAGTTACTATCATGGTTTTCTAAGATAGAACCTATGTCTAAACATAGTGGATGATGATCATCCTTTTCTTTCTTTCAACCATTGATGTTAAACTTAATACTATTCCTAATTTCAGTTATTAAGGACCAGTTCCTTAATTAACTTCTATTCTGAAACCCTTTTCAGAATCCCTTAAGGAATACTACATAATATCATAATACACTTATTATTAACTTCTACACCTTATAAATCATTATTTATTGGTACTTGCGTTTTTATTCTTAACACACTTAAGAATCACTCCTATAAGCTCCCACTCAAAATATGTTCCTAACATACTTGGGTATGAGTCACTACTCTTACTCAAACTATGTTCCTACATATTTGAATTTGAGACTTATATTGCTCCCACTCAAAAATATATCAATCACATATTGTTTTGGGAAGACTTTCATAGCTCCCACTCAATTTCATGCAAATTTCATATCTACTCACTATTTTGAACAATTTCAAAATCCTTTGATCAAATATCAAACTTGGAGTTTTACTATGAGATACTAGTACTTTTACTAGTTTTAAATCCACTAGACATTTAACACACTTGAATCAAATTCATTTGAATTTGTCCAATACTTGACAAATTGTGCTTTTGCCATTCACCCCCTTTTCCACTATGGCATTGCAGTCATCTGGGAAAATTCAAGTAACTCCTTTTACTTGTGAGATTCAACAATGAATTGCTTTCTAATCTCAAGGGAATTCTGCTTCTAGGATTTCTCATAATTCTAGTTTACCATTATTTCCTTAATAGTTTGTAGGTATGTCATATTCCAGTAATCATGAAAATTGATTCACAAATGTCTCCATACAAGATATGGGTTACATTTTGAATCCTACTTCATGTAGTGAAAACACCAGTGGGAAAACACAATGATCATTATCATTGATTCTTTCCTTCTGTGAAGAGAATCGTTTAGGAACATTGTTTGTTGCGCTTCTCAACACTCCGATGCAGGGATTTGAATCCTCATCATGTTTTTCACTATCTTCCATTTGCTCCATAATCGAGAAATATCACTACATGTGAACTTTCTCGAAAATGTACCAAAATCCAAGCAATACTAGTTTTGCTGCTCTTTTGGTTTTAGCTAGGGATTTCGTATTCAAAGTTTCCAATGAATACTCTACAAGGAATTATTCACTATTTTTTGGTTATATCGAATAACCCCAAAACTTCCACGACTATCCATACTAGATATACAGCCACTTTCACAAATTCAAATGGTTCACTATATATTCTAATTGAGTGCTAACTATTTCTAGCTAATGGTCTCTATATCTACACTACAACGATTTGTTTGGCGCCATCTAATCACCCAAATTGATATCAAAATATCATACTGTGATGCCTTGCATTTTGACATTTCAAAACGCTTTGCATTCCACAATTTCTTCTATGCCAATCTTATAAAGTTGAATTTCATTACTATTGATCAAATAGTAGTAATTAGATTCTCTTTTATATTCATACCCTTTGTTGGATGAAACACTTTGATCATATCAAATAATTTCATACTCATGTTTCCTTTGGTAAACTACTTTACACATTTAAACAATCATATAATGATAATTACCATTTTGTTAAAACACAATATGTCGAATATGTATTTACTTTTAACAATTCATTAAAACACTTTGTATTCAAGTAATACACGGTGTTCAAGTTATTTTGCCGAACTTTGGCATGATTTATATGTGATAAGGAATCGAATAACTTTCACATATTATCAATAGAACCTTGAATTTAAACAATGGTTTCATTCCTTAATGAACATATCATTAAGTTGGGTATTTTAAGGCATTTCAATATTTTACAAATGTTCATGTATTATCAATTAGTTTCAAAACAACGAGGATAATTCACATGTAATCAAACAAGATATGAACACGAATAGAAATCATTCATAAAAGTGGAACAACTGTTTGTTACAAACTGATATGAATAACCGTCTCAGAAAGTGTGAGACACACTAAAGGAGTTCACAATCTATTGATTACAATAATCATCCTAAACACAAACAAAATGAGTGTTGTTGGCCATCATCATCATGATCGCCATCAACACGCAACGTCACCTCCTCTCCAGAAAGCACCCCTCATGCAGAAGGACCTGTTTTTAGTAAAACGGAACAAGTATCAAATATACTTAACACTGCAAATGTGTTTGCAAGATTATAATATTTATAAAATTTTATATCAAATATATACCTTTGTCATTGATGACCTCAGCGACAATGAGTTCAACCACCACATTTCTGAGATGTGATATGAACCTGTGGAATTCCATTGATTCCGCGTCGCCTCTCATAATGCAAGTCCTGACTTGTGCTTGGTAGCTTAGTGGCAGCGACCACAGCACAGCGCCATTTGCAAAAGAGCCTGTCATCCAGCTATCCAGGAAGTACGCATGCCTCATGTATGCATCATGCATGCGCTCCAAGTGGTCGTCGAGTGATGAGTTCTCCTCCATCTTAATGGTGAGGAAGTCTCCCATCAGCTCATGCTCCCATATGCGTGCTTGTTTCATGAAATGTGTCCTAAGCTGTACCATTACCGTACGAGGGTTGACATTACCCACGATAGGCCACAGCTCATCCACCATTCTGAAATGCATTGTAACTGAAATGAAGGAGGCCATCTCCCGACGGTGATAGAGGTATTCCCGCTGCTCTGGGGTCTCTAGGTCAATGGGTTGATCCAAATCCATCTCATCGAGTATGTAGTCGACCACGTCATTCTCGCTAAGGAGAACGTGGATATGCGCAACCCACATAGATAAGTTTGATCCATCTAGTCTGAGCTTCTCTCCTTCTAACCAATCAATCGTCAACAGGAAAGGTGGCATCGGGGAGAACCTTTTCTACATTTATAATTGCAAAAGGAATTTAGACTAAGTTTATAATTAAATGAGTTAATAATAACTCCACTCAGAAACACCTATCCCATGAAGGGTTCCTAGTGATAATACGACCTCTTTTCCCCACATCATCACAGCCATCAATGTGGGTTCAAGGATGGACGCAAAACGTCGGTCACATCATTCATGCGACTCGTGCTCGATCTTTCGACCATCCACGTTCTGAGGACACGTCTCTGTAACGTGCTAGACTCGCCAACTCAACCTTTGTGTATTCGTTGTGCAACATGGCTTACACCCACTGTATGCGAACGTAGATATGTCTGACACCCACTCACCGTGGGTCGCCTCATACCGAAGAACTTTCTTGGTGGTGCACACTAAGGGGGAACACAATCATTGGTAATTTTAATAGGGATCATCTTATTAGGCTACCGTCGAGTATCTAATACTAGCACACAATAAGATATACAAACAATAACATTGAATGTAAATGCGATGTGATATGGTCCTTCACGTCATGATCTCCATCCGTCGTCACCGGATTCCGGTGCCAGGGTTCTGGCGCTGTAGACACCAGGGTACCAGTATCATTCCGGTGTGGTAGTCCGTCACCTCTGTGACTATCTACTACTACGTAACATAAGGTAATCACTTTACCTTTTCCACAACCATATCACAAAGTAACGCCCCCTTGCAAAACAAAGTTAGACGCCTCTACTTTATCTTTGCATGTTTTACGTGGCTGGATGGGCTTTCGCACAAGAACCGTTCTTACCTACGAACTTTCAGCACAACGCTGATCAAGTAGTTGTCTCTACTACACCCCTTTCGGGGCCCTCCGTTGCAAATGGCATACCAACTAATGCGAGAGAGACATACACCCCCTAAGCCACTTTATACGGAACAAGCCGTATGTCAAGCGTGGACAAGTCTCGCGAATGAACGCGTAAAGTTGGTTGGGGCCGCTTCTCAAGCATTACTGCGGTATACACAAGTACACGTGGGAGGGTAACAACTAAAAGATCAACGCGCGCCCACACGCTACATCTTGTGTGTTCTACTCGTACAAGCATTACTATGCATAGATCTAGCGTTGATACCACTGTAGGGGTTCCCACTTATGAAAACAATAAAATTTTACCCTACGCCCCTGAACCCCTGATGCTGCTAGGACCTATCTATTACTAATACAATAACGAGAGGGGCTTTTCATGAACTTACCCTTGAAGACTGAAAAGCATTGTCAATGCTCAAGAGAGCATGGTTGATGTAGACGAGCTGAAGCCGACCTCAAGGTCATGATGAAGTCCTTGCGCTCCTGTGGCTCCAACGACTTGAGAGCCTCAAGTGTGACACCTCGCGGGGAGTTACACACATCCGGTGCCTGACGATGACTCCCTCTTCCCCGATCCAGCAGCAGTTGCGGAAGTAGAGCTCCTGGATCCGAATCCCGTAGCGCGACGGCGCTCCGCGGTGAAGATGTCTCTCATTCGCGCAGTCCGAACTTGGGACCATGGTCACGAGAGAGAGAGAGATAATATCAATCGGAGGTATTCCCAAAAGTGAGAATACCTTTATTGAATATTGTGTGTATTTATCTGGCCAAATACCCCCACTTTATATAGGGGGAGGGGATGTACTACCTCCCTCAAAGTCCTGGGGTGGGACTAAAGGAGAGGAGAGGGGGAGGGGTGGCGCCAGCAGCCACCCCCATGGGCCCCACGCGGGGGGTGGGGGGCTGGCCCACTAGGGTGCCGACCACCCCCTTTGGCCCTTCTCCCTCTTACCTTTCCCTAATAGGCCCTCTTCTCTCCGAAATTGGCCCATTAAGCCTTTTGACCTTTAAATTGATTTTCTCTTTTATTAAATAATTATGAATAAATGATTAAATAAATATAAAATTCATTCATATATTATTCAATCTCCATGGTTATGGAACACCTTCCATCTCCACTTCGGACATCCTGTGAACTTACTGAAACCCTTCCGGTTTTCTCTCTACTATTCTTCGGCGATTCTTCTGATCCTATAAACACTCCCTAAGCATCATCAAACCCTTAAGCGTGATACCCTACGGTTTGGGAACACTCCAGACATGGTCGGGACACTCCTAGACCAATGATTGACAGAGGGACCAGAATGGCCATGTGACCCCTGTGTGTTCCATGAAGATCTTTCCTTGTTTGAACTAGGACGGTCGTGTCTTATTCCCTTTGTCTCTCGATACTTGCATTGCCCGAGATCTGATAAATGACATCACCATGTCGTGTTCAATCTCGTTACCGAACAATGCTACTTGACTTGTCCCGACAAGTGATATCCCTGTGATCAAATCACACACTACGCAGCTATTGGATATAACTTCTCCGAGTGGGCCCTTGAGTATCTTTCCGTCACGTGGACGGACAAATCCCGCTCTTGACATATATTGCCTCTACGGTTTACTCCGAGTACCTGAACACACCTTTATAACCATTGTATTACCATGTGGTGCTTGATGCTATCTAAGCACTCTCGGGAGACACTGATTGATATAGCCTCACAGTCTAAGGAATAGTCTACGAGGATCCATTTCTAATCATCATAATTTGAACTTCATGACATGATTGGGTCACGATGTTTAGGTAGGGTATTGGTTCATCATCTCATTCATAGAATGAGTTGACTCCATTTCCAACTGGCATAAATGCCACATGATCAGGAAACTTGATCATCTGTTGACCAATGATCCAGTGACTAGAGTTTCACTAGGAATCCCTGGTTGTTTATATATCACACGTGTATTGATGTTTCCACTCAATACAGTTATAACATGATATAAAACTTAATCATAAACTTTATGAAATATAATAACAGTCCTTATTACTATTTGTCTCTAGGGCATATTTCCAACAAAAACATCATTCTGTTCAATGTTATAAGCTGCACAGAACCCCCTCCAATCTGGCCCACATAATGCTACCGACCTCCCAAAATTCCCACCATACAACACATAGAAGTAGTATTCATCAATTGTTATGTTTAGATCATGGCGGTCACTCAGAGCAAGGATCCAGGTCAGATGTGGACCAAGAGCGAATTGTCGCATACGCTCAGCGAAACAACAAGGAATACCTTGCATAAATTTGTGGAACAGAAAAAACCCATAAGATCATAAACATAAAGAAAAATATATGGAAATTTAAAATAAGATATGTATATGAAAATCGAGAATACTTACAAATCCCTCTGCAAAAAAAGGTGATGTCACCCTCATTTAAAATACATCACATGGTCTATGTTTCCACTCCCACACCAGGCAGGTTGTCGCTGACATCTCACACATTCGTTTTGAGCCATACTCCTTTTTTATGAACACAAAAAATAAAAAAGATCAGGAAAAAAATGATATGATGTTACTAATATCTTCTATGAACACTACTACTAGTGTCAAAATATATAAATGGTATGATGTTACTAATATCACTACTACTAGTGTAATTAAAAATATCAAAACTAAACTCTCAATTTGCAGCAATGATCTTTTGAGGAAAAACTACATTATCCAAGCTAGGAAAATTATGGGATTTATACCCAAGCTAGGAATATTAATGATACTGATTACATTGTACTTTATCTAGTATATATATACTATTAACTACAACTAGTACTATATATGTGTAGAAATACAACTAGTCTGCAATTCTACATAGATAATTCTGCAAAAATATAACTAATGATGCATATTTTACTAATGTGCAGTTCTACATACATATAATGAAGATTGTTATTAACAAAATATCAGCAAAAATTGTACCAACAAAAAAATCTGCAGAAATTCAACCCAACAAAATCTGCAATAATTTTTTTGCGCATCCTACATTTACTAAAGAGATTCGATGAAGCAATCTTAGAGAAAAATCTACAGATTCGATGAAGCAATCGTAGAGAAAATGCTGTGGGTTTGATGAAGAACAAGTACTATTTACGAGCTCTAAAAACACTATAGATTCATCAAGCTACTGCTGAAGATCTTTGCCGCCGATTATACTCCGGTGAAGGGGATTCTTACCGCTGATGTAGAGCCTCGTCGCCGGTTATTCCATGGCCGATTACGTCCCTCACTCTACCGTCGTCACGCGCACCCGTGGATGCTACAGCTTCCCTGCATTCGTCGAGAAAACACATGAGATCGGGTGGCGCACCGCCCACCTAATTCATGTGAAAGCTTGCCGGAGATTGGAGAATATATAAGTTGCCCACCTGCTTCTAGTGAAAGCTCGCCAGAGAGGAGCTCACTGAAGGCAGCGATGGGGCATGCTCTGTCTCTCTCTCTAGAAGAGCTGCACCTGTCTTGTCCACACACTCTCTCTCTACATGCCTCTTCAGTTTCAACAAAATGGAGCCAAAGTAAAGTCCAAAGAAATTCAATAAAATGGACACGTCTAGGTCTCGAACATACAACCAAGAGGTCCGTGACTAGTGGACCCACCTACGATGAAACCCACGTGTCAGCTGGACAAGTGAAGATTCTTTCGCTAACTTGTGGGACCCACCTCTTTTCCACCCAGACACTCACCTAAACTCCACCCAGGAGATTTCGAAAACAGATCTGAAATCCGATCCACCACACGCGGCAGCGTCTAGGGCACCACTTCCTTTGTTGGTCCACCACATGCTGCGACACTTTCTCCCCGTCCATTTCGGTGTCTCCCCGTCCATTCTAGCATTCGCACTCCAAGTTTGTCTGTTGGGACTCCCCTTTTGGATGACGTCTCCGCGCACCTTAGTATCTCCCCTTCCGGGCGCCATCTCCATGCCAACTCGCTCGTCTCCGTGTCTGCCAAGGTAAAAAATAATTTGTTTAATTGCAACACATGGATATCACTTGGATTTTTCATCTACATAAAAATCTTCTTAAAAAGGATTATTCTTCTCAGAAAATGTGATTAGTTTGTTAATTGTCCAACAGATGGATAGGAGTTGGATTTGTTCATGGTAAAGTAAATTGTTCTTAAAAATGACTAGCCTGTTCTAAAAATGAGATTTGTGTATTTTAATTGTTCAACACATAGATATGAGTTGGATTGTTCATTGTAAAGAAAATTGTTCTAAAAAATCACTAGCATGTTCTGAAAGTGTTATTTGTTTATTTAATTCTTAAAAGATGAATAGGAGTTGGATTGTTCATGTTAAACAGTTTACTGAACCCTACAAAGCTGGCCTGAAACAGTTTGTCAGATTTGTCAAGGAGGGATATGGCGAGAATGCTGAGGTTCCATGCCCCTGTCATAAGTGCCTGAACCAGAGAACGGTACATGTAGGGCTTCTTAATCACAACTTACTCCTTAGTGGCATGTCGCACACATGTACTCAGTGGATACATCATGGAGAGCCACTTGATCTTGCTATTATTGAAGATGGACCCAATCATGGTAACAATGGTGGTCATGCCAGTGATGACAATGACAATATGCATACGGATGATGAAGGAGATGATGATGGAGATCATAATGTTCTAGATATGTTGCAAGACCTTAAGCACGCATGCGATGTATTAACTGCAGAGCAGATTGCTTCTAATGTCCCAACTGACGGTAAACATGAGAAATTGTTTGCAAAGTTGATGGAAGAGGCAAAGGACAAGCTTTACCTGGGAAAGTAAACACTCTAGGGTTGCATTTGTTGTGAATCTCCTTCATCACAAGTCATGTCAACGGATCACCAATGCTGTTTTCGATGATTGGATGAAGCTATTTGCTGATGCACTGCCAGATCCCAATACCCTACCGAGATCATACCATGAAGCAAAAACTTATCCGAAGGAGCTTAGAGTTTCCTATGACAACATACATGTGTGCAAAAACAACCGCATACTCTTCTAGGAGGACAATGACAAGCTGGACAACGGCGTTACGTGTGGCGCCTCAAGGTGGAAATATCCGGAAAGAAGGTCGCCGTCTATAAAAGTCTTGTGTCATTTTCCTTTGGCGCCACGGCTGCACGGATTGTTCTCTTCGAGGAAAACAACGGAGAACATGCAGTGTCACAAGTTAAAGAGAATGCCCAGAGATGGCATACTTAGTCATCCGGCTGAGAGTGAAGCATGGAAGGATTTTGACAGAACATGGGAGGACTTTTCAGCTGACCCTAAAAACATAAGGCTTGGCCTTGCCACCGATGGTTTCAATCCTTATGGAACCATGAGCACGAGCTACAGTATGTGGCCTGTATTTGCCCTGCCATATAGCCTTCAACCATGGGATTGTATGGATACATCAAACTACATGATTTTCCTTATAATCCCTAGCAAATCAAGTCTTGGAAAGGACTTTGATCTCTTTATTGAGCCTCTGCTAGACGATTTGCAACAGCTTTGGAAGGGTGTGCGCTCTTACGATGCATTTCAAAACAAAATGTTTGATCTTGAAGTGGCGATTCTTTGGTGTACTCATGACTACCCATCTTGTAGCACTATGTCTGGGAGTACAACAATAGGATATTGTGCATGCCTGCATTGTCACAAAAATCCTCTGTCCCAATCCATAAATAGCAAAATATGCTACATTGGGCACCATTGTTTCCTCCCGAAGCGCCACCGCTTGCAGCGAGAGTTGGAGCTTTCCAACACTCATGATGAACACTCTAAGCCATGTAAACTGCAGTTGAGTTACAAGCTGAGCTGGAGAAGGTTAGGCATCTTAAACCAGGAGTTGGATATGATCCTAGGAGCAAAAAGAGGAAGCGAACAGATCCTTCACCGATCTGGAACCGGCGACATGGTTTCTAGGACTTGCCTTACTGGGCATCGTTGAAACTTTGGCACAATCTCAACGTGATGCACATCAGGAAAAATATCTGTGACAACTTGATTGGCACACTACTTGAACTTGATGGGAAGAATAAGGACACCTTGAAGGCTAGGTATGATTGTGAAGCCCTAGACATTAGGCGAGATCTATAGGTGCAACCCAAAGACATAGAGAAGGACCTTCTTTGTCCATATGCACCGTATTACCTGAATAAGGAGCTGAAGATGGGTTTCTGTCAATATCTGTGGGAGTGCACTTTTCCTGATAGGTTTTGTTCAAACATGGGCAAATGTGTCAACGTTCCTACATGCAAGATCACGGGACTTAAAACCCATGACTTGCACATCCGGTTGCAGGGAATATTGAATGCTGGCATGTGAGGGTATTTGCATCCCAATATTTACACGACACTTAGAGAGCTAGGAGGATTTTTCAGGCAATTGTGCAGTAAAAACTTGAAACTATCAGTGTTGGAAAGGCTCAAATATGAAATCCCAGTAATTCTATGCAAACTTGAACACATCTTTCCGACGACATTTTTGATGTGATGGTCCACCTGGCTGTGCATTTACCTGATGAGGCAATGCTCCAAGGCCTTGTGAACTATGGGTGGATGTATCCAATAGAGAGATTGTTGTGTACTCTGAAGAGATATGTCAGGAACATATCACGTCTAGAAGGTTCACAATAAGAATAGAAAAATATCCAACACAATTCAAGATGGGAGGAAACAATCTCAGACCCTAGTCTTGGAAGGTGGAGATCTCTGTCTGAAGTACAAGTAGTGGCTATGGAGGTGTATTGGCTAAGAGGTCGAAGATCATGGAGCGAGATGAAGAACGTCTTCTCCTTCTTCTCTAGATCCCTTCTTTCTCCCTTCTGGATGGTGTGGCGGCTACTGCGTTGTGTTTTCGACCCCTGTCCCTTCACGGAAGTTGTCCCTTTTGACAAGACAGAGGCGGCGGCAACTATACGGTGGAATCTATACGGCCATTCCTGCCGTATAGTTGGTTGTTAAACCGTCTGTGAGCTCCCCTCGCGTGCTTCCAAAGTGGGACTTTCTTGTTTTCTCCAGAATATTGTATTTCTCTAGTTAAATCCTTCTGTTGACGTCCAGAACCTAAAACACACATTAAAATCCAAGTTTTCTTCGCTGCCAAAGTATTAGCGTTAGGTAAAGCCAGAAAACTATCAAATCCAGGAGAAAACCATCAATAAAAGCCATCAAAAATGTGTGAAATCTCATAGCTATCAACTCCCCCAAGCTTAGATGTTAGCTGAGGTACGGCAAGGTCAAAGCAAGAGCTGGCCGAGTCACCTCAAGGCATGCCAAATCACGGGGTAACCCGGACCAGGGGATTACCACCTAACTAGGTCTCAGTCAACCTATGTCGTATGTCGGTAAGATGTATCTAACTTGTATGCAGGTACATGTGTAGCCAGATCAACTAGGTACGATCCGGGTTATATCAAGCTTGTAAGAGAAGGAAGGTATCTCGCTGGTCAAAGGGTGACCACTATACGCAGAGCATGAGCGAAGCGGACAGAGGCCAAGACCACCGAGGCGTGGCCGACAAAGGTGATGATGCCTGTGTCGGATGACGCGGGCGCCGTAGAGGCTCACGTAGCCTCTGCATGGATGACGCTGGGCAAAAGTGACCCGGTCAACTTACTATTTTGGGAGGAGGCATGGGCAAATGTGTCAACGTTCCTACATGCAAGATCACGGGACTTAAAACCCATGACTGCCACATCCGGTTGCAGGGAATATTGAATGCTAGCATGTGAGGGTACTTGCATCCCGATATTTACACGACACTTAGAGAGCTAGGAGGATTTTTCAGGCAATTGTGCAGTAAAAACTTGAAACTATCAGTGTTGGAAAGGCTCAAATATGAAATCCCAGTAATTCTATGCAAACTTAAGCACATCTTTCCGACGACATTTTTGATGTGATGGTCCACCTGGCTGTGCATTTACCTGATGAGGCAATGCTCCAAGGCCTTGTGAACTATGGGTGGATGTATCCAATAGAGAGATTGTTGTGTACTCTGAAGAGATATGTCAGGAACATGTCACGTCTAGAAGGTTCAGTGGTTGAGGCCTACATTGCTACCGAGTGTGTGACTTTTTCTCTAGATACCTTGATGATATTGTGACCAACATGAATGAACTTGTGATGTGTTTTGCCATAGTGTGAATTTGATTGGAGGAAGCCATGTCACCTGCTATGGAGGATGCGATGATACTGATTTGACCCTCCAAAGGGAGCTACACAAGATGACTTGGTATGTCCTAAACAACTGCGAGGAGGTTAAGCCATATATCATGTATGTTATGATCTCCCATACTTATGAATCCAATATTGCCATACACCTATAGATTTTAATTCCAAGTTACTCTCTGGATTGCAGTCTTCGTCGAGAATAGCTAGTGAACGATGGGATGCCCAATGTGGATAGAAGGCTTGAGTAGGGATTTCAAAGATGGTTCAAGGACCATGTTAGTTTACTTTTGCATTTATCTCTGTCCTGATGTAGCATACCAACAGTTTGCAGGCTTTGACAATGAGACTGTATCTGAGGCTTTGCCTTTTAGGAAATGTCGACCCTCTGTCAATGGAGGACGCATCATAGATGAATTAGTGTTCGATCGTATCAGAGGTAAAAGGGAAGCTATTGAAGAGGGGGAAGTTGATAGTGAGCCTGAAGTAGACGACACCATTGAGGAGTACTGCAGTGACAAAGAAGGTGAAGTACAAGATGATACAGACGAAGAGTAGTTCTAGCTTATGGTGGTGGAGTGTTGGATGCTTTGTGTTGCATGCTTGAACTGATGGATGTGTGTATGCCTATGTGCATGCTTGTGTTCAACTGATGATCGTGTATGCATGCTTTATGGCGCATGCTTGAACTAATGGTTGCGTGCATGCCTGTGTTGCAAGCTTTGTGTTGAACTAATGGTTGTGTGCATGCCTTTGGACCGATCATATGAATGTACTTTAGTTCATGGAA
The DNA here is from genome assembly GCA_910589775.1 of Avena eriantha. NCBI lineage: Eukaryota > Viridiplantae > Streptophyta > Magnoliopsida > Poales > Poaceae > Avena > Avena eriantha. The sequence continues at coordinate 105,198,201 of OU342741.1, forward strand.
TTAATAGTTATTCATTGGGAAAATTAGCCAAAACATTGTGCTGTTATTCTGTCTGTCAAACTTGGCTGAACAAAAGATCTTTTTGTGGTAGAGAAATTGTGTTATTATTCAGTCTGCGTGGGACCCATTCGTCAGCCTACCAGACGATGCTAGTGTGAACCAAAACCGCTCACGATGGGACCCACCTATCATAGCAGCTAGAAAAAACCCTCTCCCCTCCATGCCACTCCCAAATCCCACACCACTCCCCCCAAATCCGTGCCAGAGAAAACCCTCTCCCCACCCTGCCAACAACCAAATCCCCTCCCCGCCAACGACCAAATCCTGACGATGACGGTGGCAATAGAGGCTGCAAATTGACGTGTAAGTGCTCCTCAACCTAGCACCCTTTCACCGTGTCAACTCTTTCTTAACCGGCCGGCGATGTGGTTGCCTCCTCATTCTTTCGACGCTCCGCCTCCTTGTTATAGATCACCATGTCGATGTTGCTGTTTAATTAGTTCTATGTCACAGTTTTATATTCTGGATGCCGCATCATTCCAGTTCGATGTGTTGCCTCCTTGTTCTATGGCAGCACGTATGTACTCATGATGTCTACAAGTGCACAAATCATTTGTAGCTAGTTTCAAAGTTCAGATATCGATCCCATAGGGAGCCCAAAGGTAAGTGTTTATTGGTGAAGCCTCTGTCACACCCAAAGTTGTCACAAGACATTGAGTGAATTGACTGCAAGTGTTAAAAATGTAAACTTTAGAAATATAGAGCATAAAAGTAAAGAACGACTTTGTTTATTTGTTGTTTTCTGCAGGTGGCGAAAGAAGGCACGGGGAGATTTAGTTCATGGTGATAGTGAATGTGCCAGGTGGACAAGTGTGAATGTAACAATTATAATCTTATAGATATATGTGTAGGCGAGCAACCCATAATTAGCCGGAACTCCTCTTGGTAGATTTCATCCCAACTTCAATAATCCTACTAGCCTGCTACCAAAACCATGGTCAGACACTAGACGATTAAGACACTTCAGGTTGCTTAGCGATTAAGCTCCTTGGATCGGACTAATGCAATAAGCACAATGGTTACTCGTTATCCTCGAGTTAACTAGCTTTCCATTGATATCCCTGTGTCACCCAGGGGTCGCTGTTCCACTAGCGAACAAGATCTTATCTATGTAGAACAAGGTATCATGTTGTCTGGGCCCTTAATTGGACAACAAGCATTAAGCATCCCACAGATAGCCAAGCACACATAATATAGTAATTAGAATCAATCACAAACTAATGGAAAATATATGAAGGCACATCACATCTCACCAATCCCCTACATCTCCCATGCCCAAGGGAATTACTCACACATGAGAGAAGAACATATCATCAATATAATTGAATAAAGGGAATTCGCCTTGGTATTACTGTGAAGATCCACAATAAGAATAGAAAAATATCCAACACAATTCAAGATGGGAGGAAACAATCTCAGACCCTAGTCTTGCAAGCTGGAGATCTCTGTCTGAAGTACAAGTAGTGGCTATGGAGGTGTATTGGCTAAGAGGTCGAAGATCATGGAGCGAGATGAAGAACGTCTTCTCCTTCTTCTCCAGATCCCTTCTTTCTCCCTTATGGATGGTGTGGCGGCTGCTGCGTTGTGTTTTTGACCCCTGTCCCTTCACGGAAGTTGTCCCTTTTGACAAGACAGAGGCGGTGACAACTATACGGTGGAAACTATACGGCCATTCCTGCCGTATAGTTGGTTGTTAAACCGTCTGTGAGCTCCCCTCGCGTGCTTCCAAAGTGGGACTTGCTTGTTTTCTCCAGAATATTGTATTTCTCTAGTTAAATCCTTCTGTTGACGTCCAGAACCTGAAACACACATTAAAATCCAAGTTTTCTTTGCTGCCAAAGTATTAGCGTTAGGTAAAGCCAGAAAACTATCAAATCTAGGAGAAAACCATCAATAAAAGCCATAAAAAATGTGTCGAATCTCATAGCTATCAACTCCCCCAAGCTTAGATGTTGCTCGCCCTCGAGTGACTGTTGGGGGATACCCCCGGGTAGGGTCACGCCGGGGTGTAAAGGCCGAGTTAGCCGAGGTACGGCAAGTTCAAAGCAAGAGTTGGCCGAGTCACCTCAAGGCAGGCCAAATCACGGGGTATCCCGGACCAGGGGTTGTCCACCTAACTAGGTCTCAGCTGACCTATGTCGTATGTCGGTAAGATGTATCTAAATTGTATGCAGGTACAGGTGTAGCCGGATCAACTAGGTACGATCCGGGTTATATCAAGCTTGGAAGAGAAGGAAGGTATCTCGCTGGTCGAAGGGTGACCACTGTACGCAGAGCGTGAGTTAAGCGGACAGAGGCCAGGACCACCGAGGCGTGGCTGACAAAGGCGACAATGCCTGTGTCGGATGACGCGGGCGCCGCAGAGGCTCACGTAGCCTCTACATGGATGACGCTGGGCAAAAGTGACCCGGTCGACTTACTATTTTGGGAGGAGGCATATTCCTTGGAATATGCCTCCATGTATGCCCTAATTGGAGACCTGGCTACGCCTATATAAGGAGGGCTAGGGCCTCAGCAGAAAGGGTTGATCTCTAGAGGGTTAAGTTTTACTAGTGAGTTCCTGAAGGCTAGCATACACGATCATCAATTCCGAGCTATACAAAAGGAGTGTGACTAATGTCCTCCAGCGATGTGTTGACCCAGAAGAAGGGCTTGACATCCTCTGAGATATACATCAAGGGGAATGTGGGCATCATGCCTCGTCCAGAGTCTTGGTAGCAAAAGCTTTTCATCATGGGTTTTACTGGCCAAGTGCCTTGGAACAAGCAGAGGATTTGGTAAGAAAATGCAATGGTTGTCGGAGGTATGCTACCAAGACACATATGCCAATGTCTGAGCTCAAGACCATACCAATTACCTGGACATTTTCTATATGGTGTTTGGACATGGTAGGCCCCTTCAAACCAGCAAGAGGAAACATGACCCACATCTTGGTCATGGTCGACAAATTTACAAAGTGGATTGACGTGAAGCCGATAAGAAAATGTGATTGAGCTACCACCGTGACATTCCTCAAGGATATCATCTTGAGATACGGTTATCCTCACATCATCATAAAAAATAATGGCACGAATTTTGCTGAAGGAGCATTTGCGCGATTCTGCCAGGATAAGAAGATCTGGCTAGATGTAGCCTCACTAGCTCACCCCGCATTGAACGGACAAGTGGAAAGATCCAACGGATTGGTATTATCCGGGAAAAAACCCGGCTCATTGAGCCGCTGCAAAGATCAGCGGGGTGCTGGATAGAGGAACTACCAGCGGTGTTGTGGAGTTTAAGAACAACTCCAAACCAATCAACAGGCTATACGCCATTCTTTCTGGTATATGGGGCAGAAGCTGTATTACCAGCCGACATAGAGCATGACTCGCCTAGGGTCACCCAATACACAGAAGCCGAAGTGCAAGAGGCCCGGCAAAACGATGTTGATCTGCTGGAAGAAGCGAGAGAATTGGCATTGTCCAGATCCGCCATATATCAGCAAAATCTCCGACGCTATCATAGCCGGAAAGTAAACCCCCGAGTTTTCCAGGAAGGTGATCTGGTACTCTGGTTGGTGCAACGAACTGCTGGCATGCACAAGTTATCCCCCCCATGGGAAGGGCCATTCATTGTGAGCAAAGCATTGCACAATGATTCTTATTATCTTATCGATGCAAAAGCACAGGAGAAGAACAAGGCAGACAGGTCCGGTGAGGAATCTAAACGTCCATGGAATGTAGCTCTACTTCGTCCTTTCTACACTTAGCAAAGAAGTGTATGTATCCAAGTCTCTCATATGTCGGTATGTATGCCAGCAATGAGCTTATCAATGAAATCTTGGCACCTCGAGCAGTAACTCGGGGACTGCCTTAATGATACTTGTTATTTGTTTTCTGTATTCATTATTTATGCGTCAGCTGGCGTAAGTTGCTTCTGCCTGACCCGGATTAGTAATGCGTGAGCACCAAAAAGCCAACTCTTCGACTTGCTGCTGTCGAACAAGATTTGGCTTCATGGCAAGCAAGAGAACAAGTTTGGAATTGCGTAGCACATGAAAAACGAGTAAGGAAAGAAACTTAATCGAGCCGACGTTTGTTTTTCGGACTAACCTTATGCTTATTTTATGTTCACTTTGCTGAATTATTTTGAGCTAATCCTAAAGTTTCCATGTACTGTTAAGTCAATTTTTGAAGATCGGACTCGTAAGTCATAAAACCGAACCAAGGTAGGCACGAGCCGAGCCAAGAAATTGGAGGAACAAGAAAATGAAACTCGGGGACTACGCCCAAGTTAATCCGATATAAAAACTTAGTAGCAAAATATCACTTATGTGATTAATAGAATTGCACCCGGCATACCGGGGATCTGATGAAATTCAAAGTTTTTCTACTCAAGGAGCAGCGGGAGGAGGTAATTCGGCGCCAGCGGGTGCAGCTCCAGCTTAGGCTTCAGCGTCATCTTCATCTTCCTCGACGTCCGAAGCTTCGTCCTCACCCGAATCATCTTCAGCGTTTTCGTCCTCGGCGGCGCCAAGGAAGCTTGGTCCCTCGTTCCATTGGTGAATGGGGGCATATTGAATGAGGCTATGGGCGCAAGCCTTGCGCCGAGCTATCCATTCCGGGTCTGTGGACCACCTGGATCCGGTGCGCATGCGCTCGAGAAGCTTCAGATTTATCTTTTCGTACCAAGTGAGCACATAGTGGAGGACAATTTCAGCTCCGACACATCCAGCAGATTCTCTCCAAACATCAAGCTGAGTCTCGCACTCCATAAGCTAGGCAATAAGAGAAGGGGCTACCTCCGGAGTATCTTCTTCAGGCCAAAAGGAGTTGAAGATCCGGATTGCCACATCCAGGATGTCCTTGCCATAGTTCTTCACAATTTCGACACGAGAATACAAGCTGACTACCAAGTCCTCCATGTCATAAGGGATTTCTTCGGCGCCAGGAGCAATTGGAGTACCCCTTTCCTGGCGGAACTTGGCAACAGCGGTAGTTGCAATGGCATTGCCCTCTGGAAATTCGTCTGAAAACAAGACAAGTGAAGCAAGTAAGGAAATTTGTCTGACCCGGAGAGATTCATGCCGGCTAAAGGAAAAGAACTTACGAGAGATGTGGCTGTGGATCCGGGTCAGCTCCTTGGTGCAGTTGTCACGCCTTTTCTAAAGTTGCGCAAGTTCAGTATTCACCGACTCAAATTTGGTGTCGGCCTCCTTCAACAGTTCTTGGTCCTTGACAATTTGAAGGTTGAGACGCTCGCGCTCTTCGGTAAAGTCTTGGCCTGCCTTGTCTAGTTCGGACTTGTGCTACGCCTTGAGCTTCTTCATGTCTGCCTTCAGCTTGGCAATCTCTTCATCTTTGGCCCGGAGGAGGGTAAGCTCATCAACTTCCTTTTTTAGCTCGGCCTGGTGCTGCCCTGCTTGTTCGATAAAATGCAGCATCATGTTAGGCATGGGCACACTATCTTCAAAGAGGCTGAAATAGTTTGTTGACCCGGCAAAGCCGAGGTATGAATATTTGCCGAGCCAAGGAGAAAAGGAGATGGAGAGCATAACAATGTTGAGCGAGAATAACTTACCCTTTATTTGGTCCAAGTTCTTCCTCATGAGAATATTCTCAGCCTCCACTCTAGCTGCGAAATCCGAATGATGGATTAGTTCGACGGAAAAAGATAAAGAAAAATGGAAAAATGACAAGGAGAAAACTTACCCCTTTTTTGTATTAGGCAAGGAGTGTAGTATGCTTCGCGCGCAACATCTTGTGAGTATCCAAGAGACGCTGAAACTCAGCGCTCCGGCGATTGGTGGTCACCTGAAAAGAGTAAAAAAGGACAGCTTATTCCTTGTGCATATTCGAAATGTACAAAATCCAGGCCAAGTGGAATTTAACCCGGCTCTAGGTGTGTGCATATTCGAAGTGTACAAAATCCGGGCCAAGTGGCACTTAACCCGGCTCTAGGTGTGTGCATATTCGAAGTGTACAAAATTTGGGCCAAGTAGAACTTAACCCGGCTCTAGGTGTGTGCATATTAGAAGTGTACAAAATCCGGGCCAAGTGGGACTTAACCCGGCTCTAGGTGTGTGCATATTCGAAGTGTATAAAATCCGGGCCAAGTGGAACTTAACCCGGCTCTTGGTGTGTGCATATTCGAAGTTATTAAGGAGCTACGCTAGTTCTCTAAGGAGCATCCAGTCGAGTAACAAATTACTCCCCCGGAGGCTCGGGGACTAATGGCTATATCACTAATATCTACTACATATTAAGGAAAGGGCGAAGCAACGTACCTCCATCATCCGACCTGCAAGGTTGATTGCCTTGGCGGTGGTATTCATTTGGGCAGCAAACTCAGCGGGCCCGAATTTCTCCGGGAGATCTTCATTGTGGACGAACTCCACCTTGTTCCAGTTGTTTACAAACTCGATCAAGGTCGGAGGATAGCATTCGCCGCTGAGCATGTGGGGTGCCACTAGACCCTTAGCATGGGCTTCCCTCCTCTCAACCTGGGCAACGGCGGGGCTGGTGTGCAAAACGAGTTGCACATCAGCTGGCTCGGCAAGGGTGTCCTTCGGTGGTGGAGTCTTTTTTGGGAGCATGGACGCAAGTGTACGCTGTCCAGCTTTGATCAACGTTTCCCTGGTGGCGTCAGGAGCCTTTTTGCCCTTGGGATGCTATTGAGAAGTTGAAGTTGCTGCAGCAGATTTGCCCTTGGGAGCCACCTTGGTGCTAGCCTTGGTACTACTGGTGCTTTCTCGTAGAGTCTTGGAAGACTCAGACAAGGCGGAGGGGCTTGGTGCTGTTGCTGGCGCTTTGGCTGTTGCTGTTGTTGCTGGCGCTTTAGCTGTTGCTGTTGGTGCTGGAGCTGATACTGGTGCTGATTTCTGTTTCGGCGGGCGTGCTGAAGGAACCTCGGTGGTGGCTGGTTGCGGTTGAGCCGAAGAAGGAGCAACTGCAGCCTCGGCAGAACCGCTTCCCCCTGTTCCGAGGTTGCCCTCCTCTTGACGAGGTGGGATAGAACCCGGAGCATCCGCTGAGCCCTCCTGAATGGGGCTCAACTGGCGTGAATCATCGCCACGAGGGGGAGAAGAGCTATGTCGGAGCGGCGAGGCAATGCCGGATCCACTCTGAGGGACCTCCACCGCGGCCCTGCCGAATCAAATCATGAATGATGAGAAACTATAACAAAGGAAGAACAAGTGAACGGGAGAAGTGACTTACTCATCTGAGGTCAAGGGCTCCTTGGGCTTGCGAGCTCTCCGGGCTATGGCCTTGATCATGAACTTGGTGGCAGCTTTGTCGGCGGACTTCTTGCGTCTCTTCACTGGTTTGGAAGGTTCGGAAGAAGAAGCAGATGCAGCTCCCCTTTTCCTTGGCGCGACAGGGGCAGGTTTCCCCGTGGCGAGGGGAGGATCTTCATGGATCTACCCACCGGGGTTAGCTGATGCCGGAAAAGCGTAAGAAAGGGGGATAGCGTCAAATGCTTCCATCACCTCAACATTGGAAGCATCTTCATCGTCAGGCCAATCTCTAATGGAAGAGAGTTTACCGGAGTGTCGCTTGGTCGCATCAGCCATTGGCAGGAACATCTCCTGATCCGGCTCCTCCTCATCCGAGGTATCTCGATCAGGTGCCCATTTGAGTGAAGGCTTGGTGCCATCCTCGATGGTTTGTTGAAGAAACATCTAAGAGAAAGAAAAGGCAAAAGGGTTAAACCTACAACAAAAACCGACATATGATTTAATTCAGAAAAGGTTTGGGGCACAAGACTTACCGTAGGGGGAAGCCTATCTCGGCAGAAGTGTTCGAGCCCCCACGTCCACTCAGTAGAGAAGTTCTTGTTGGTGGTGAAGAGGGCCTTGAACCGACGGTAGATCTCGGTGTTTCTTAATTCAAATGAGGAGGTCCGGTTGGGGTCACGGCCCTAGCTCATGTGACAGAGTTTATGCGTCCGTTTCTGGAGGGGAGAGATCTGGTTGCGGACAAATGTGATCATGGCGTCCTTGTTGCGCAGCCCTAGATCCTTCAGCTCCTGGAACCTTTTGTTAACTTGGTTCGCCAGGACGGTGGGCTTCTTGGGAATCTAGTCCTAGAGATCCGGATTAGGAGGACCCGGAACATACGGGCGCAGCTGGATCAGATCCTTAGTTGTGCCATTTCTGACATAAAAGAAGGTCCGGGCCCAGCCCTTGCAAGAATCAAGCCCTGTGACTCGGGGGAAGATGGACTGCTTCTGGGGAGAGATAGATGCAGCGCCGAATTGTGTGAGCTGCTTATCCTCCGGGTCAAGTTCTCTGTTTGGAATGACGTTCCGGCGGAGGCCAAAGAACCGGATCCATAGCTCCTTTGTGGGCCACAGTCCGGCATAGCCCTCGATGGTGGATGCGAAGGCAGAGAGAGAGGTGATGGCATTAGCCGGAAGATGATGCGGCTGAAGCTCATACGTGTTGAGCCAGTCGTGGAAAAAATCGCTAATAGGGAGACCAAACCCACGTTGGAAGTGGGAGAGGAATACCACATACTCACCCGGATTGGGTGAGGGGGCAAGTTCCTCAGCGGCGAGGCGGGCGATGACGCCCTCCGGCATACGCCAGGTACGGTACAGCCAGTCAAGATCGTCCTAGGAAACCCAGGACCCAGCCCAGGCGCCGCGGTCGGCATTCCCAACGTCCTCCTCCATTTATTTCTTCACGACGGAAAGCTCCTCCTCTGTCATCTCAAGGTCACTATCCTCACTAGCATTAGCGGCGGTGGGGGGCAGTGGCCTGGACTGGCGAGGACCTGTGGCGGAGGAGTTGAGCAGAGGTGGCGGCGATGTTGGTGCGCGAGGAAGCGGTGCAGCGGCGGTGCGGCTGAGCAGATGCGGTGGCGGCGGCGCTGTCGCTGGAGAGGAAGAGGAAGAAGAAGAGGCAGAGGGGGGCGAGAGTGGGGAAAAGACCCAAGGGGCGCGCCCCTCCCCTATTTAACCACGCCCTTGAGGGGTAGTGGGATCGTGCTGTGCGGACGGGCCACACGGTGTGGCCGTGTATCGCCCGGATCAACCAATCAGCGACGAGCCAGAGGAAGGGCCACAAGGCGCAGGAGATCCCACGACGTGACGTTATGATACAGTTAACAAGGAGGCAGGCACGATGTGACGTGCGCTACAGTAATATCTTACAATAACTGCGGCGGTTACTGTCGCAGGCCCTTAAAACGAGGCAAAGTAATGATTACCCTCCACGTGGGGAAGCGTACGAGAGAAGGAAGATTGACTCGGATGAGTATGAGGTGACCCGGCCAGCGAGTAGAAACTCGGAATGTGCCAAGGGAAAGTAAACCTATGGAAACCGAGATAGGAGATAACTCGGAAAAAGGAGCAAAAGGCTCGGTAAAATTGAACCTGATGTGGCCTTAGCGGCTAAGGCAGCTAAGACCGCACCAGCTTCAGGGACTAATGTTGGGGGGATACCCCCGGGTAGGGTCACGCCGGGGTGTAAAGGCCGAGTTAGCCGAGGTATGGCAAGGTCAAAGCAAGAGCTGGCCGAGTCACCTCAAGGCAGACCGGATCACGGGGTAACCCGGACCAGGGGATGTCCACCTAACTGGGTCTCAGCCGACCTATGTCGTATGTCGGTAAGATGTATCTAACTTGTATGTAGGTACAGGTGTAGCCGGATCAACTAGGTACGATCCGGGTTATATCAAGCTTGTAAGAGAAGGAAGGTATCTCGCTGGTCAAAGGGTAACCACTGTACGCAGAGCATGAGCGAAGCAGACAGAGGCCAGGACCACTTAGGCGTGGCCGACAAAGGTGAGGATGCCTGTGTCGGATGACGCGGGCGCCGTAGAGGCTCACGTAGCCTCTGCATGGATGACGCTGGGCAAAAGTGACCCGGTCGACTTACTATTTTGGGAGGAGGCATATTACTTGGAATATGCCTCCACGTATGCCCTAATTGGAGACCTGGCTACCCCTATATAAGGAGGGCTAGGGCCTCAGTACAAAGGGTTCATCTCTAGAGGGTTATGTTTTACTAGTGAGTTCCCGAAGGCTAGCTAGTGGTGAGAGTAAGAGAGTTTCTTCTTCCTCCTCTCCCCAATACAGCTCAAGGAGCACTTGTAAACCGTGGAAGTGAATCAAATACAAATCAACTGTGTGTGGAATTACCACACTATCCCTCCCTAGATTCCCCTAGTGCATTTAGTCCCCACCTTTAGCCTATCCATGGCATCTGCCGTGACACCACCACGACAGTGACAAGGAAATAAGGAAGAATAGCAAAGGTTCTAGACTAAAAATAAAGGAACTCACAAGTTTGAATTGGTGTCAAATTCTTTTCTTCACAATTCCTGCAATCTGAAATATGATCATACAAGTATTCACAAGATTGCAGCGAGTCCACTTCCTAACCCCGTATATCTTGCTAGCAAATAAATCATATGCCCAAGCAAGTGTCGGAAGGTTTAGCTAGGAAGGTGAGACAAATTCTTTTGGTGCCTCTGTTTGTTGAGAGATGAAAACTTGTGTTTTTTTCATTTAGTCAATTAAGAGTACTCAAGTTGGCATCAAAATATTTAATTTAAGAACAAATCATCTACTCCCATGTCAAAATTTCAAGACTCTCAAAGCACATTTTTCTTTCTCTTGTCTTTGAAAAACTTCAGCTCTTTCGTAGAGAAATCATGCCACTATTTTTAACATGTTAATTGGGGATGTGTTGTGCACTCATGACCATGCCAATTAATAATGTTGAGAAATAATGGGCCAGAGGAGTACTAAAACTTCACTACAACGTGAAACCATGAGGAGACTAAATTTTTTACAAGTCATAGCATTACTGCTACAGACGTTTACATAATTCAATAGCCGAAATCAAGTGGTTTCCCACATTTAGATCGTTCATTGGCCAATGGAGTTAATAGTTCCCCGTGGAGCACGACAGAGCGGTAATGACACGCATAAAGCAATATCTTATGGTAATTATTAGAAAAAGTAGTGGCATAATTTCTACTACTTCGAAGCATCCAGTTAATCAAACAATTTTAATCAAGGGTACTATCGAGTCTATTTATATTAAGCACAACTGGGATGGACTAGTTCTAAAATCAAATTCTTTGAGCTAAACATGGACTCAAGTCATCTTTTCAATTCTTTTTCTTATTGTAAATTGTAGGAAGTAGTTTAACCAAGTTCATTGCTCATTGTTTCAATACTAAAAAGGAGACACTAGCAAAGGAATATAATTTGTAGGATAACAAGCTAAGTGGGGAGTGACTCCAGTGCAAGCAAGTAAATAATTGTAGGATCAATTTAAGGTTGCAAGGAGTGTGATGAAAGGAATGTGATACCTCATCTTGCTTACTTTCTTCGTGTATTCGAGTAGAACCTCTCCTATACTTCCATATTGCCAAATCACCTGAAATCAAGCAATCTCCGAGAGAAACAAAGAAACAAACTTGCAAATGAAACTACAACTATTTTTTTTGTATTTTTGGTTTAGGAATGCAAAACTGAAAATAAACATGCAGTTTTTTAAAAAATAAATCAGAAGAAGAAATAAAAACATGAATGCAAAGTTTGGAGGTTTTCAAACCTCCCCCAAGCTTAGGCTATTACCATGCTTGGTTGTTGCCGTCATTTGGTAGCTGGTGCGGGTACTGCTGGTAGAAGTTGGGGAAGTGATTCATGAAGTGACTGAAGTTGTGAGTCAAAGTGTCCACATCTTCATTCACATCCTGAAGAGTATGGTCGATCTCCCCAACGCACTGGTTGAGCTACTAGAACTCCTGATAGGGGATGTAGCCGTACCCCTGTTGTGGTTGGTTGGGCCATGGTTCCCAGGATCCTCCTGGCTACTTCTACTGTTGTCCTTCCCAAGCAAGGTTGTGCCCCTGCTCTCACTCCTACTCCTGCTCATCCTGCTGACCTTCATCTCCCTGCTGCTCGGCCTGGTGCTTGGCCAAGATCTCCGTCACTTGGTCCTTGGTGAGGGTCCAAGTGTCCTCCTCCACTATCGAGAAGGCATCGGGCATGGAAGCTGAACCTGCTCAATCTGTGTATCCTTAAGATAACTAAATTGATATGCTCGGAGCCTCCGGTTAGCATGGTAAACACCAAGGAAGCCACAAACAGTCAAATACTTGATATCCATAAGTTTGGAGACGTCAACAGGTTCCATGAAAGGTAGTATAATGTTCAATGCATAGGTAAGGTGGGTTACCAATCCACCTATGCGAATATCACCTTTGTTCTTGTTGCTCTGGTGGCAGAAGTGCTAGATGAGTAGAGCCGCAGGATAGGGGCTTTGCGTGGCAGTGGGTTAGAGAGCCTTGGTGATCATCGCCATGTCCGCATTGGCCATGGAACCAGTATCACCCTTTCCCAACATTGTGTTGGCGAGAACAAAGAAAAGTAGCGAATGGTTGGGTTCTGAATGGTGGACATCTTCTTCTGATAGAAGTGACTGCCACCTTTGATAGAAATAGCCTCCCAAGTCTCTCCACTTGTGATGCTGTAGAGGTTAGTAATATTGTGCTCCCAGTACGAGGGAGGCTAAAGGCATCACAAAATTGTTCAAAGCTTATACCATAGTGTTGTCGATTCATGTTGAAGCTGATAGTGCACATGTTACCTTTCTCCTTGTGGTCGTCGTAGAAGGAGGCAAGGAACTCATGGGTGAGTTCAGCGTAGGTGTCGTGGCTTGCGAAGCTGATCACCACCAACCTCGTCCTGCTGCACATGAGGTCAGAGTCCGTCTTCAACCCCGCCGCGGTGAGAAAGTTGTGGTCGGCCCAACGCGTGGGCAGAACCCTCCTGGATAAAACAATGTCTATCTTGGAGTTGCACGGAGCTCGGGCCCCTGAACTTGAGCCCTCTCCCCATTGGAGCTTGCTCGAACGAAAGAGGCTACCGATCTTGTTCATCGTGATGCTCTTAAAAATTTCACCATAAGACCTTAGGCCTATAGTTTCTATATGATATATGAACAATTCTACGTTCAAAAATTCAATCCTAAAGTGAGAAATTAATAGGAAAAACTAAATAAGCTTGAGTTCATCTACTAGATCAATGCGAAAATTTCAACCATGGAAATCTGAAAATAAAGTATGGATAGGGAGAGAAACATACCGATCTGTTGATTCCCCCACTCAAACAAACAAAATCCGCGAAGAATCAAAAGTTCTAGGTGGATTTTGAGAGGTTTGGAGAGAGAAATAATGAGGATAGGAGGAAGAACCCGCCCCCTGGTGCAATTAAGTGGTCGCGCCGACCTATACGGCTGGAACTATACAGGCGGATGATGTTGCTCCACCCGTATAGTTGCGGTGGTGCTGACGACTAGGGTTTCTTTAATTAGAAATCAGCTATACAGTCGCAACTATACGGCCGGATCAAAATGATCCCGCCATATAGTTGGTCGTTAAACTGTCTGTCTCTTGAGATAGATTTCTAAAATTAGCATCAATATCTATACGACTGGAACTATACGGCCAAAATTTCTATTCCCGCCGTATAGTTGGTTGTTAAACTCCTAGTACTTTTGGAAAAGAATTCTACTAAGGCATCGATATCTATACGACCGGAATTTTTATTCCCGCTGTATAGTTGGTCGTTAAACTCTCTGTGCCCTTCGAAGAAAATTTGTTGATGGCGAAGACAACTATATGACCGGAACTATATGGATGGAATTTTTATTCCCGTATAGTTGGTTGTTAAACCATCAGTAATCATCAAAAAAATTCTATTTCTTCCAGGATACCTTCTTATTCCATAATTTAGCGAAATACCAAGTTTTTAACAGAAAAATGGCAGTAAAAACTATCGACCAACATTAGCATATTAAAAGCAAAATTTAGCTTAATGGAAAACTCAAACTTTAATTCTTATTATTATTATCTACTCATTCAATCGATGTTTCTACAACTTTTTGACAACTGCATCTTCACGGGCGCGCTTCCACAAGAATGTCTGTGAAAAAGTCGTAGGAATGTGACGAACTTCTTATTCTCTATTCTACTAAATTAATGAAAATGGGTTGACTCCCATTAAGCATTTATTCAGAATGGTTGAATAACTTAACCTCTTCTCTCTTCTCGAATTCTTACCTTTGGTTGCCCCTTATCAATAGCACTTACCACGTGAATTATTTTTGACGGTGGAACATATATTTGTCCCGCTTCTAACTTCTTGGGAAAATACCGAATGATTTCAGCGTCATAAACCTTGAAGATTATCTTCCCTTCTACACAATCTACTGACGCACCTGCAGTACCGTGGAAGGTTCTTCCAAGTATTATAGATAATCTTTCATCTTCGGGCATTTCAAGAATGATAAAATCAGTGGGAATAACATGCTCATCTATCCTAAGTAAGACATCCTCAATCATACCAACTAGTTTTTTAGTGGACTTGTCAGCCATCTATAAGGTGATAGTAGTAGGAGAATACTCCCCTAATCCTAACCTTTTATAGAGGGGGTATGGAATTACACTAACTCCTGCTCCTAGATCACATAAGGCATTATGAATATCAGTTTTACCTATTGAGCATGATATAGTTGGTATTCTGGGATCTCCACACTTAGATAACAACTTCTCTTTAGCAGGATAGCTAGTTTCCATGGCAATAGTTTTAGTTATTTCCTTCTTTCTACTAAGAATATCACGAAGGAATTTACCATAAGTAGGGACTTTGATCGCATCCGTAAATGGGATTTCTAGAGGAAGGTCACTAAGTGCCTTTGTAAAAGAATTATAAATTACCTCATTCGGTGCTTTCTTTTTTCGATCAGGATAAGGAAGCTTTTTATCACCTGACTTACTCTTGTCTTTTACCTTTTTGGGAGGGTCAGGCTCTTTCGTTGCTTTTGTTTTGTTGTTGCTTATTGCTTTTCTTCCTTTCTATTACAACAACTTCATCTTCCTTACTTGTTTCTTTATCTTCTCATGGATCAACCGTTTCTGCATCAGAGTCATAATGATCATCCTGTGCATCATTCCAGTCTTCCTTGGTTTGTTCTTGGGTTTCAACTTCATCTTGAGGATCCACCAATGTATCATCTTCCTAACTTGCTTCAAGCAAGGCTTTTTCCTTTCGCTCTTTTTTGGCTTCGTATTCCGGTGGTCCCAAGGGTCCTATAACAACTGCACCCCTTCTTGTGACAACATTAGCAGAAACATAAATATCTTTGTCTTCACGAAGGAACATTTGATAACTAGATGCTATTTGTTCACACTGGGTTTCAATCATACTAAGGTACTTGTGAAACAGTTTTACTTCTTGGCCAATCTCATCATAATTTTTAGTGAGTTCTGCGAAAATATTTTTGTGTTTTTGGAAATGCTTATGCAAATTGTTATGAGATTTTACTTTTCGATGTTTCAATTCTTGAAAAACATTTACAGTTTCATCTTCTTCCGTTAAAACTTGTAACAAATCTAATTTGCTTTCCTTGACAAGTTCTGAAGGTATACCTTTTTCCTTCATAGTTTTGCGTACCTCGGGCATAAGATCAAGAGTTATGTTAAGCATCCCTTTTTCTGGCTTGGTACCAAAATCAGGATTATAATGAATCATTCTTAGCCCTAGTAGACATTAATTCGAAACATTCTTTAATAGTCAAAGTGTTTATCGATCCTCCTACTGAGAAATCAAGTAACTCTCTACATTGAGTGTTGAGACCGTGGTAAAATAAATGGCAAATTGTTAGTTCAGAATAGCCATGATTAGGAATACTATTGATCATTCCAAAGAATCTTTCCCAGGCTTGTGGGTAGTTTTGTCCCACGTTCTGACTAAAGTTGCCTATGTTCTTTCTTAGCTCGGTTTCCTTTTTAAAAGGAAGAAACCTATCTATGAATTTAGTAATGTAGTTTTCGCAACATTTAATGTAATGGCGAGGAAGAGAATATAACCAGTCTAGAGCTTTACGTTTAAGAGACCATCGAAATAATTTAAGACGAGAGAAGTCTCTTGGCAAACCTTTTGGTCCAAGTGATGTTATCACATCGTCAAACTCTCTCATATGTCTTCATGGGTCTTCATCTTCCCTTCCACTGAAAGCTTTCTCCTGCAAATTTTTAATAATTCCACCATCAAATCGATATTATCTAACTCCAGGATTAGGGAACTCTATTGGTTGTTTAAGAAATTCAGAACTTGGAGCACTGTATTCCCTGAGAGTTTTCTCAGGTTTCAGAGAGTTGTCCTGTAAATAGACATGATTTCCATAATATCACTCAGGTTTTCAACTTCAACTTTATTTGATCTTAAAAGTTTTTCAGTAATTTCTTCGTGCCTCTGAGCAGGCACACGCTCAATATAATCCGGCAGGTAGGTCCTAGCAGAGCGTATAGACCCTTTGTCTCCTAAGGAGAAAATTTTGTAGTAGCAACACCTGGAATGTCAAAAGAAAAACACTTAACGCTTAGCTCCCCAGCAACAGTGCTAGAAAATAGCTTGATGTCTGCAAGTGCACATATCATTTGTAGCTAGTTTCGAAGTTCAGATATAGATCCCACAGGGAGCCCAAAGGTAAGTGTTTATTGGTGAAGTCTCTATCACACCCGAAGTTGTCACAGGTCTTCGAGTGAATTGACTGCAAGTGTTGAAATAAGAATGGGGTTTTGATTAAATGCAATAGATGTAAATAGAACTAAAAATGTAAACTTCAGAAATATAGAGCATAAAAGTAAAGAACAACTTTGTTTGTTTGTTGTTTTCTGCAGGTGGCAAAAGAAGGCGCACGGAGATTCAGTTCATGGTGATAGTGAATGTGCCAAGTGGACGAGTGTGAATGTAACAATTATAAGCTTATAGATATATGTGTAGGCGAGCAACCCATAATTAGCCGGAACTCCTCTTGGTAGATTTCATCCCAACTTTAATATTCCTACTAGCCTGCTACCAAAACCATGGTCAGACACTAGATGATTAAGACCCTTCAGGTCGCTTAGCGATTAAGCTCCTTGGATCGGACTAATGCAATAAGCACAGTGGTTACTCGTTATCCTAGAGTCAACTATATTTCCATTGATATCCCTGTGTCCCGAGGGGTTACCGGTCCACTAGCGAACAAGATCTTATCTATGTAGAACAAGGTATCATGTTGTCTGGGCCCTTAATTGGAAAACAAGCATTAAGCATCCCACAGATAGTCAAACACACATAATATAGTAATTAGAATCAATCACAAACTAATGGAAAATATATGAAGGCACATCACATCTCACCAATCCCCTACATCTCCCACGCCCAAGGGAATTACTCACACATGAGAGAAGAACAGATCATCAATATAATTGAATAAAGGGAATTCGTCTTGGTATTACCCTGGAGATCCACAATAAGAATATAAAAATATCCAACACAATTCAAGATGGGAGGAAACAATCTCAAACCCTAGTCTTGCAAGGTGGAGATCTCTCTCTCTCTCTCTCAAGTACAAGTAGTTGCTATGGAGGTGTATTGGCTATGGAGCTCACAGACGGTTTAGCAAGATGAAGAAAGTCTTATCCTTCTTCTCCGGATCCCTTCTTTCTCCCTTCTGGATGGTGTGGCGGCTGCTGTGTTGTGTTTTTGACCCCTGTCCCTTCACAGAAGTTGTCCCTTTTGACAAGACAGAGGCGGCGACAACTATATGGAAGGAACTATACGGCCATTTGATACGTCCATTTTGCATCACTATTCTATGTCATAATTCACTGTTATTCATTGATATATTTCGTATTGAGAGGTGATACTTATGTTATTTCATCTGTTTTTGCATGGTTGATGAATTTTGGAGTATGGACCGCTGAAGTCAGGATTCTGATGGAAAAGGTGTTGTTTGGAGGCAAAATTTGCAAAGATCAGAAAATCCAGGAAAATATAAAAAAAATCCTATTTTTCTAGAAGACGAAGGAAGCCAGAAGGGGGGCTGGAGGTGGGCCACATGGGACCCACACCACCCCCTGGCGCAGGCTAGCATAGGCCGCACCACCAGGTGGTGTGGCCACCCTGGTCCACCCCTGGCACTCCCCTCTGGCGTATATTATCCTCCCGAAACCCTAAGACTCGGAGAGCGACCACAGAAAGATTCCGCCGCCTTTGCGGGGCGGAAAACAGTGAGAGAGAAAGATCTCTCTGGCAGACAGATTTCTGCTGGGGGAATTCCTTCCTGGAGAGGGGAGATCGTCACCATCAACACCACCATCAAGCTGGACTTCATCGGGATCATCATCATCATCATCATCACCACCATCATCACCATCATCACCCTCATCACCATCTCCATATTGCTGTAACAATTGCGTTGAATCTTGCATTAGTTCATAGGGGAAACTTTCCGAGTGTTGATTACTCTTTGTAGTTGATGCTATTGAGTGAACCATTGAATTATTGTTTATGTTCAGATTTTTATACATCATTATTCCTTCTCTGATCATGATCCATATGATGTCTTGTGAGTAGTTCAATTGTTCTTGAGGACATGGGAGAAGTCATGTTGTTAGTAGTGGAGTTTTGTCGAGAAAGATTCAATAGTTTGATATTTTAGTTGGGGTGTACTTCTTCTAGTGGTGTCATGTGAACATCGACTACATGACACTTCACCTATATGGTCCTAGGGGAATGCATTGTGTATTTGGCTACTAATCGTAGGGGTTGCCGGAGTGACAGAAACCTGAACCCCCGTTAGGAAACCATTGCACAAGGGACGTAAGGGTGTTAGAGTTTAAAGCTGTGGTTAGGTTTCTACCTTAATTACTTTCTTGTACTTACGGATGTTTGCAAGGGGTATAATCACAAGTATGTATTAGTCCTAGGAAGGTCGGTACATTAGCACAGGTTCACCCACACAACACTTAGCAAGCTAAAGAAGATTAATCAACTATATGAAGCGAAAGCACTTGACAGTCTTCCCATGTGTCCTCGAGAACGTTTGGTCATCTTAAGTAATACAACCGGATTGTCCTTTGCTGCATAAAGGATTGGGCCACTTGCTGCATTTATTCCTACTGTCTTTTATTTACTCGTACTTTGTTCACTTGCTTTATCAAAAACCCCTAAAAATCCGTTTGCTAAGTATTTGCAGAGAATTCCTGATCCATACCACTAGCCAGCACCTTCTGCTCCTCGTTGGTTTCGACACTCTTACTTATCGAAAATACTGCGATACACCCCCTATACTTCTGGTTCATCAAGACTATTTTCTAGCGCCGTTGCCAGGGAGTGTAGCGCTATTGGAGAGTGGAACTGGTAAAGGAAACTTCTACTGTGAGTATTGTTTACTTCTGCTAGTTGCTTTATTTTCGCTGAGTTTCTTATTTGGTAAAGATACTACCACTACTAAGGTAGTAGATGAACGACCACCTGCTGAGAGAGATGCTTTTAAAATACCTACAAGAATTATTGATTGTGTTATGGATAACTACTATGTTGGGGATGGAACTGTCCATCACGGTGATCATTTACTCTTTATACACGAATTATGCGGGTTGTTCAAGTGTGCATGTATTACTACAGATCAAGTTAAGAAGAAGTTATTCTCATTATCGCTGAAAGGAAGAGCTGAGGAATGGTATAAGCTATTGAAGAATGGTCAAGCTCTGGAATGGGAGGACATAGTGCCTCTCTTTTATTCAAAGTTTCATCCTCCCAGTGAGATTCATAAAGATCGGAATCAAATATACAACTTTTGGCCTCTTGATGGAGAGAGTACAGCTCAAGCTTGGGGGAGATTGAAGTTACTAATGCTCAAATGTCCCATTCATGAGCTCCCCAACAATATTATTATCAATAACTTTTATGTAAGGCTCCCTCTACATGATAAGGATTTACTAGATGCTTCTTGCGCTGGATCATTCACTCGCATGGAAGAAGAAGCTAAATGGGATCTTCTGGACCGTATTCAAGACAATGCTGAAGCTTGGGAGAATGACAAAGGTAGAAAGTCAGGTATAAATTATGATTATGAATGCATTGAATCTTTTATGGGAACTGATGACTTTCAAAATATTAAAAATGCTTATGGTCTAGACTCTCAAGCTATTGCTTATTATTTTAAGGCTTTGGCTTCCTATATTGAAGTGCCTAAAAAGAAGTGGAATAAGTATCATGAACCTTATAAAGATATTGATAAGAGTGTTCCTGCAAGAAATACTGAAGCTTATACCGCTAATCATGTTTTACCTAAACCTTATATTGAGAAAATGCCTTTCCTTATTAAGATAAAGGAACATTCTATGATAGCTAGTATGGTTAATGAAAGTAAAAATAAAGTTGTTGAACCTGATAAACAAAAGGTTGATGAACCTATAATAGCAAATGTGGAAGACTTTGTTACTAAATATGAAGAAGAGGGACACACTATCCTTTGTAAGGATACCTCTAATTTTGTTTCACAAAGTATTATGATGAGAGCTAATATTCCTGTGTTTTCTGTTTGAATAAGTGATCATTGTTACGATGGTCCTTGTGATAGTTATATTGTTAAGTTTATGCATGATACTGAAAGTTATTATGAGAGAGGGAAAATTGTTCTTATGTATCTCAATAATATCAAGTTTCCTCGTTTTATGCTGAAAGTTTTTATGTTGCACTTCTTTTGCCTTCCTATGCTTGTAGCCTCTCGTTTCAACAACTTGTTTGTTTACAAAATTCCCTTGAATAGGTAGTGGGTCAGACTTAAATGTGTGTGTTTTTGCTTCTTAATGCTCTCTTTCACTTCAATCCATATTCCTATGAGAGCGTCTTCAAAATTATCATGGCCATCTTAATGGCTATAAAGAAAGAGCTTTTTGGGAGACAACCCAGTTTTTATTTTTTGCTTTTAGTTTGTTTTTGTTTCTTTGATTCTTGGAAGTTATTACTTTGGTAATAACCGCTCCTTATCCTTTTTGTTTGGTTTTTGTGTCAAGATCAACCTCTAATGAGAGAGAAGTAAGGTTTGGGGAAGTTGCTGTCCCGAAACAGATTTTTGTGCTTCACCATAAAAATTCGTGAGAGATATCTGTATGTCGGATTGAGTTGTAATTTTTTGTGCTTCTGACCTAGGTTGTTATTTAACTTTCGTTAGTTTTGAACTTTTTGATTTGAGCAGCAGAAGATTTTCGAAAAATTGATCTTTACCTGCTGGTCTGTTTTGACAGATTTTGCCACTCTGGCATTTGCTTCTTTATTCGATTTCTTTTTTGAATTATTTTTGGGTTTTCGGAAGGAGTTGCTAAAGTAGCTTATGTTTTGATGTTTTTCAGTTGAAGTTGGACTCAAAAGGTTTTATCACTTCACTTATATTAATGTTACTAATAAGAACTGTGTGAAGTTTTATGTGAAAGAAATTTCCACGAAGTGGAGATAATGGTGTAATAAGGAAGAGAAGGGTTTTATGGCTCAAATAATAAGTGTATGAAGATGAAGATATTGATGTTATTCAAGTGGTTACTCCGGAAGAATCTACTAGATTCCAAATTCAGAGACCTGCAGAGTCTATTTTCAAAAAGGTAACAGTTCTAGTAAGAAAAGTTCCACGAAAATACAATCCAACTATATTTTTGCAGTTTTCAGTCAATAAGGAAAGCTATGAAGCGAAAAAGGGACGGAAATGGAGCCAGGGTGGCTCACACCACCCTATGGCACGGGCCCTCCCCTGGCCGCGCCACCAAGTGGTGAGTCCACCCTAGACTCCGCCTCCGACTCGTTTTCTCCCAGTACCTTCCTTTTGGTATGAAACTTTGTAATATATAATCCCCCGGAGCCCCCGAGGTTTGTATATCGTGTTCTCGTCGTGTTTTTGTTTCGATCTGTTTCTGCCAGGACATACTTTTTGAAAGTTTAGAAGTACAATGGTGTCTGCCAAGGATAAAGGGAAGGAGCCTATGGAGGAAGACCTCCAAGACCCCAGGAAGGAGAAGGAGATCAAGAGTGAAGGTGAAGAGGAGAAAGGCCAACATCCGCACACCGACACTACCATTGAAAGCATTGGAGTGGTGGCAAACCCTACCAGGACTATGTCAATTGGAGGGAAGCCTCCTCATCACTGTTCAGATCCCTGGTCACTTCTTCCACGCACCAAGAATCCTTTCCATACTCTTATCCATGAGCATCAATACCGGAATATGCCCAAGGAGAAATTACCCTCCAACTAGGATTTCCTCATTCTAGCCATGCAGGAAAAGAAGACTTCAAGGAGGAAGAGTGGGGAAAGAATAGCAAGAGCTGGAATTCTCAACCCAACATGATCATGAGCCGCATTGAGCAAAACTCACAGCTGATTCGTAATCTCACCTTCAAGATTGAGGACTTGGGGAAAATCATCAGAGAGCTCATCGAGAGGATACCACCACCACCAAAGGAGTAATTCGTCATCATGTTTGGCATCCCCTTGGTTTGTTCCAAGCTTGGGGGAGTGCCACGGTATCACATCACTATCTTCTATCTTTTTTACCTTTTTAGTAGAGTCATATCATGAATAGAGAAGTTATTATGTAGGATGGTTTGCATTATGGAAGTGTCCCCTCTCTCGTTAGATATGTATCCCTTGGTGTGAGTTTCCATTATGGAATATTAATGAGAAGTTCTATCATTCACTCTTTTGCATAGCTTATATTAGTTTTCAATTCGTGGTTATATGATTGATCTTGTTGTTAGTATTGGTATCACTTTGGGATCATTGAGTTAATTTAGGTTGTTTTGTCAAACCTGGCTCGATCAGTAGCAACACTATTTTTGAGAGTTGAATGAAAAAGATACAAGTACTCTAAAGAAATATAATTTCATCATGTTTCTTTCTTGATTGGCTCATAAGTTTAGTATTCTCTAGTTACGATCTTTTGTGCTTCCAAGGAAGATTGATATGTTTGTTTTTATCACTTGTATGTTCGTTTGTTTCCTTCAACTCTTATACTTGCTACCCAGCCTTGCCAGCCAAAAACCTGTACTGAGAGGGAATTCTTCTCGTGCATCCACTCCTTTAAACCAAAACCTTTGCCATTTGTGTCCACCATACCTACCTATTAGCATTATTGCTATTCCAAGTAAATTCGTGTTTTATCTACCTCCCAAATTAAACTCGTTATGTGAAAATTAGTGAATAAAGCTCTCACGAACTTGATGGCACACTTTACTTTCTTGCATTTAATAAACTTGAACCATTGTGCTCACCTATGTTGCGTATATGCTTGCGCTTTGTAAGTTGTGAATTAGCAGAACCATGTTGTCATGGGGAACGCTTTCAACATTGCACTAGTACTTTGTGCCAAGTTGATATCATGTTCTTTTGTCTATGGATGTCGTCGGTGTGAAATGAAAGGGGAGCTTGTAAGTCCATGGAGTTATGCATGTGTGTTAGAGAAACGCTTGGGCCGCTGGACTAATCCATGCTGACATGGTGGAAACCTGCAGCGTAACCATAACGAGCATCTATGAAGCATTCTTCTTATAAAAAAAGAGTTCGATATTGAGAAAAAGAGAAAAGGAAAAAAAAGATATTATGAAAAGAGGAAAGAGAGAAAAAAGCACCATATTCCCATGGTAAATAAGAAGATTGTTGAGATGCTTGTTGTCTGCTTGCCTTATCATTTTGATATGGGGATTCTTCCGTATCATCGGGCAAGGGGTACCCCGTTGGCGGTTCTCTATGATACACATATGCTTACGATGACAAGAACTTACCTGTGACTAAACTTGAGTAGCATGAGGAGTGGCCCTCGTATTCAAGGGACATGAGATTCTCAACTTACAACTTGTCAATGCATATCCTCATATTTGATCACTTTAACCTTAATCATGTAAAGATGCCTGTGATAGGGGCAATGAGAGCTGAACGCTAGTAAGTATCATAATTTTTGGGAGCTCTTTATGAGACTCGCAATCCCTACTTCCCTCTGCGAAGGGCCTTTCTTTTACTTTTTAGTTGAGTCAGTAAACCTATTCCCTTCTATCTCCGCAAGTATTTTGAGTTGTTGTGTTTCATTCATTCATATGATGATTTATTCAATCATGTTTCTTATGTTCCTTGTTTTGCACATTGCTCTTATCTTGATGTTTACTACTTTGAAAGCTATCATTGAAAACTAGTTATATGTGAACTCTAGCAAATTATCAACTATTCTTCGACCAAGAGCTAAGTTTGCTATTACCAATTATGATTCACTTTATGTATCTTTATTGTGTTTCCTTTACTCACTGCAAGTTGAGTTATATAATAGTGAGTTGTCTTCTATTATGATCTATGTATTTGATGAATGTGATACTTCTTGTTCGTATTCTTTTATCGACTCTACACTCCATAAACACCACCATCAAGCTAGACTTCATCGGGATCATCGGAGAGGGGAGATCGTCGCCATCAACACCACCATCAAGCTAGACTTCATCGGGATCATCATCATCATCATCATCATCATCATCATCACCACCATCATCACCATCAACACCCTCATCACCATCTCCATATTGCTGTAACAATTACGTTGAATCTTGCATTAGTTCATAGGGGAAACTTTCCCGGTGTTGATTACTCTTTGTAGTTGATGCTATTGAGTGAACCATTGAATTATTTTTTATGTTCAGATTGTTATACATCATTATTCCATCTCTGATCATGATCCATATGATGTCTTGTGAGTAGTTCATTTTGTTCTTGATGACATGGGAGAAGTCATGTTGTTAGTAGTGGAGTTTTGTTGAGAAAGATTCAATAGTTTGATATTTAAGTTGTGGTGTACTTCTTATAGTGGTGTCATGTGAACGTCAACTACATGACACTTCACCTATATGGGCCTAGGGGAATGCATTGTGTATTTGGCTACTAATTGTAGGGGTTGCCGGAGTGATAGAAACCTGAACCCCCGTTAGGAAACCATTGCACAAGGGACGTAAGGGTGTTAGAGTTTAAAGCTGTGGTTAGGTTTCTACCTTAATTACTTTCTTGTACTTACGGATGTTTGAAAGGGGTATAATCACAAGTATGTATTAGTACTAGGAAGGTCGGTACATTAGCACACATTCACCCACACAACACTTAGCAAGATAAAGAAGATTAATCAAATATATGAAGCGAAAGCACTTGACAGTCTTCCCATGTGTCCTCGAGAACGTTTGGTCATCTTAAGTAATACAACCGGCTTGTCCTTTGCTGCATTAAGGATTGGGCCACTTGCTGCATTTATTCCTACTGTCTTTTATTTACTCCTACTTTGTTCACTTGCTTTATCAAAAACCACTAAAAATCTGTTTGCTAAGTATTTGCAGAGAATTCCTGATCCATACCACTAGCCAGCACCTTCTGCTCCTCGTTGGGTTCAACACTCTTACTTATCGAAAATACTGCGATACACCCCCTATACTTGTGGGTCATCACCATTCCCACCGTATAGTTGGTGGTTAAACCGTCTATGAGCTCCCCTCGCGTGCTTCCAAAGTGGGACTTGCTTGTTTTCTCTAGAATATTGTATTTCTCTAGTTAAATCCTTCTGTTGACATACAGAACCTGAAACACAATCCAGGTTTTCTTTGCTACCGAAGTATTAGCATTAGGTAAAGCCAGAAAACTATCAAATCTGGGAGAAAATCATCAATAAAAGTCATAAAAAATGTGTCGAATCTCACAGCTATCAACTCACCATCTAGTGCTTCGCGTGTCGAGGTTGCTGCTTACGCAAACGCTCAATCTAGTTCACTATAAGCACCCTTTAGTTTACTCGCTTAATTTGATTCTCATAATAATTCACTAATTAGAATTGTATTCTAACTTAATTCATGTATTTACTCTTTGGGACAGGCACGATGAAGGCCCGGGAGATACATGAGAAGGTTCTAAAATTGATGCTACTGGAACTACTGTATATGGCTTAAAACCTAAACATTCTAATTAGTGTAATGTCTAATTTAGGCTACAAAGGATGATGTCGTCATCGATGTCTCATCTGATGATGATGTGAAGAAACCTGCTGTAGTTTTTCGCAAGATTAAAGCTAAGATAGCAAGGCGAAGAGCTAAAGCTTATATGAAAAGATTTAGAGTAGTCGAGAAACCGAGGATCCTTATTTGTAGAGGTGTGGCATTATATTGGCTAAGTACATGTTTTGCAACATTTATATGCAGATACAAATTATTACTTTCTAATATTTTATTTCTAGGTCCAAGGATGAAGGGGGATGAGGAATTTGCTGATCACTGCCTGTTTGGAAACAACTTGGAACTGACTTCTAGAAAGACCAAGTTGCTTCCCTCAAGGTGATAGTTAAAAAACACAAGCCATCTATACCATACTATGTGTGCAAGATGAACAAGTCAAATGTCATCCGTGGGAAGGCCAAGATGGTCAAAATTTGTCATTTCAATAGTTAAATTTTATTATGCATAGTGAATTCTAGCCAACAACTAATATTATTCTTCTCCTACATTAATTTTTACCTAGCTACAGCTGAAGGAAATATGCCCTAGAGGCAATCATAGAGATGATTATATTTCATATGTATCCATGAGTTATTATAATGCTCCTTTAATATCCATATATTAAGAAACTTGTATTGATTGGCAATTATGTGAATTATTTGTGAAACTCTTTACTTGTATGGTTATCTAATAGTTGTCCCTAGTCAGAGTTCATGTGAGGACTGCTGGCTCGAGATATCTCGAGCTCGTGGGGAACCCCAAGAGGAAGGTATGATGAGCACATCAGCAAGTTTCCCTCAGTTATGAAACCAAGGTTATCGAACCAGTAGGAGCAAGGAAACACCTCCAAGGTGTTGTTTCCAACTTGGAATCTTGCACAACACAACCACAGTTCTTTGTGCCCAACTTACAGTGAGGTTGTCAATCTCACCGGTTTTGCTGAAAACAAAGGATTAAACGTATTGTGTGGAAGAAAGTAATAGCTTGTAGAATGTAAACAAAAAACAGTAAACAATTATAGATTGATGGTAAAAGAAAGGACCGAGGTCCATAGTTCACTAGTGGTGATTCTCCTTAAGATAGATAACATGTTGGGTGAACAAATTACAGCGGGGCAATTGACAAACATTGAGAAAGCATACATGCATATACTAATCATCTTGACTCCTATGAGATTTGATTGGGCATTACAACATTATACATAGACCGTAATCCAACTGCATCTATGACTAATAATCCACCTTCAAGTTATCATCTGTACCCCCTCTAGTATTAAGTTGCAAGCAACAGATAATTGCATTACGCATTACGTGTAAAGTAAACAATACGATTGTTCTATGAACAAAGGATTACTGTTTTGTCCGTAGTAGCAACAGCACATCTAGTACCTTAGAGATTTCTATCACTTCCCCAGATTACTAGAGGCATGAACCCACTATCGAGCATAAATACTCCCTTTTGGAGTTGCTAGCATCTACTCGGCCAAGATATCTACTAACAACGGAAAGCATGCAAGATCACAAATAACAAAGACATGATAGAATCACTAATCAATCTGAAATAGCATCTCAATATCCATCGGATCCCCGCAAACACAACATGTAGGATTACAAATAGATGATCTTGATCATGAACGGAGCTCACAAGATCTAAACATGGTAGCACAAAGGAGAAGAACCAACCATCTAGCTACTACATGGACCCGTAGTCCAAGGATGAACTACTCACGCATCACACCGGAGGCTTGCATGGTGATGAAGAAGGCCTCCAGGGTGAATTCTCCCCTCCGGCAGGGTGCCGGGAAGAGCGTCAGATCCCTCCTAACCAAGGAATGGATATGACAGCAACTATAGACTCTTTTATGGAATTTTGATCGGGTACTTAGGGTTTCTGTATCAGAGGCAGTACATAAGCGAAAGGGGAGGCCGAGGCGGTGCCCTAGGCGGCCACACCACCCCCTGGCATGGGCCAGGCCTGGCCGCGTGGCTAGGTGGTGTAGGTGGCCCCTCTCCGTCTCATATTCTGGCTCCGTGTCCCCCTCGGTGAAATATTGACTTTGGCTTTTGTCCCGTCCAATTCCGAGAATATTCATTTTCTGACTTTCCTGGAACCAAAAACAGCAGAAAACGGGCAGTTGGCACTATGGTATCTTGTTAATAGGTTAGTCCAATAAAGTGTATAAAAATACTCCAAAGTGTGGATAAAACATAAGAAAGTAGATATAAACCAAGCATGGAACATCAATAGATACATTTGCAACGTATCAAGGACACACGTGAATATTAGACTAGCACATCGATTGGTTGATGACTATGTTTTGAAAGTGATAGACATGGAGATGTCAAACCAATGATGTGGACACATGTTATGAACATGGGTTTGGACTAACCCAACTTGAGACTGGCAATAATACTTGCAGCTCTCTCTACACATCGTGTACGTTTTGTCCTTAGACATGAGATTGTCGCATGTACTTGAGATGTGGATCGACCTACTTTGGGGCTATCAAACACTACTCCATAATTGGGTAGTTATAAAGGTAGCTTTTGGGTTTGTCCTGATACATGCTACAAGGCATTGGTCAATCAAGATGGGATTTGCCCCTCTCTACTTGAGAGAGATATCTCGGGGCCCCTCGAGTGATCGGATCCAGAAATGCATGTCCGTGCTATATACGGTTAAGATTTAACCTAGTAAAGGGATTCCTAATCACAGTATCGAGAAAGAGAGGTCAGCTTGGAGCTAGACCAAATATCGTAGGGCAAAGGGAAAGACATGTACTCAACCTTGTGATGGTTTGTCCGAATGATCTTTATATGCGTTTAGGAGTTGGCACGTCTTGCTAGAGGCTGCTACAACTATTGATGGAGTAAGTGTACTCGTGTCATGTCTATACGTGAATGAACCTATAGGTTCACACACTTTAGGGGCTGGAAGCCTAATGAGGATTGGATCTGAATTAGACCAGGCTTAGGCTACTAATGGGATGCTAATGTGGAAGCCCACAAGGGATGCCTATATAGGAGAGAGTGAGGCGATATGAATAGGGTTGAGGATTCCACCCAGCCGCCACTCCTCTCACGCCTGTGTTGCACGAGCAGACCTAACAGTCTGCCGTGTGACCTTCCACTCCGGACGTGTGGATACCTCGGAGGTGCTGCAGCTGTAGCACTTGGACGAGCCGCACAAAGGGGAGCTGCTCGTGGGACGAGGACAAGGAGGAGATGTAGAACATCTACACTACCCTGACGTGCTTCATCGAGTTCCACAACTGCGCATCTGGTGGTAATCCCGTGATATATGACAACAATATTCCTGGTTGACACGGTAGAAAATTTTGATTTACACTAGTGTAGCCTACCTGTTTCCCTTCAACAACACTACCCACCACAAACACTATCTCCCAAATGAGTTACCACTCACATGCTCCTACAAGACCACTTTTTAGCATGTTAACCTCTTCCAAGGCATGAATGATGCTGCCCAGATGACAAGAGGCTGGTCTAATATTCTCGAACTCGCTGGAATCAGGGAGGGGAATGTGTGCATATTAACCTTTTTAAATGAGGGGCTACATGGCTTCATGGTTTGTGTTAATTTCTATAGTGTGGCCGAAAAGTATCTTGTTTATGCTGGTGTTGGATGAACCATTAATGTAATATGTTGTCAGTGAACTTGTAGTGGTAAGGAACTTGTTGTCGACTTAGTGATCTACATGCTAAGTAATATTATCTCCATATGTTATGTATATATTTGGTTGATTGTGTTCATGTTGTTGCTTTTCTACGTACTCATAAATGATGATCTAAAAATATGCTCTCTTGTTCTCTTTTTATAGTTGTGTGAAATGTACAATATGTATCAACCGCATCGATACATATATACTGTATTGATTGTCTTTTTTCGAATTACTTCATTTCCTGTGACTGAGAGCTGGTATGTAATATAGAGAATAAAGTAGTAGATCAACACAAAACCAATGGACAGGTTCATTGGTTGCAAGTTAGTTTGCCAAAGATTGGGATGGTTCAATTCCATCTACCTTCATGAACTGTTTTTGTGTTATTTAGTTTCTATCAAACACACTGACAGCTAGGGTCAGCCAAAAATGTCACCAAGCAACATCAAACCCAGCACTACCATGAGATACTACTATCGACACCGACCTGACATGTGGGGTTGAAGCACGAAGGACACGAACAATGAAAAAAAGAGTCGAACATGTCTTGTGACGAAATACACGACTAATTTGGCACCAGTCGAAATGGCAAACTATGCTTCAGGGCCTAGGAAAAAATCTGCGACGAATTTTCCATGATGAAAACAAGGAACGTCATGGATAACCGGGCTAGAGGGGCTTGGATCTCATTGTGACAAAACATTCTAGAACATCAGGAATCTGGTACGTTTTTAGGTCACGTCATAAAAACATCATGGATCATCATAATTCTTGTAGTGGGTTCAATCAATCACAAACTATGAGGGGAATGAGATGGATCTTGGAGATGGTGATGATGATGGTGCTGGTGGAGATGTTGATGGAGAGGCCTACCCTATGCCTAGGAGGAGTGGTGGTGACGATGACGTTGATTTCCCCCTCACTAGAGGCTCCGATGCAGCAGGATCTGCCCTCTCCTGGAGTAGGAGAGGACTTTCGCCTCCGCCGCCGCCTCTGTAAATCATGGGAAAAATATGGCGTAGGTCTTCTGGCGATATAGAGGTGTCTATAAAAAGGAGGATCCGAGGAGATGATCGTGTTCCAAAAGAGCATGGGTCTGGGCATGCCACCTTCCCTCTTTTTGGCCTTGTGGCTCCCCTCGCTTCATTCTTTGACCCACAGTCCTTCTCCAGGTGAAAAACTCATCAGGTATTTTTCCTTCAATTTATTGACATCCAAAAGGTCCCGAAAAAGCTAAAACATGAAAAAGGAGATTTTCCGCCTCCCAGAAATTAAATACCAATGGAAGGGACTTTGTAGGAAAGTCCCATAAATCAACTAAATATGCATAAATAATGATATATCATGATAAATATGATTCTAAATAGAACATATAAGTCCTAAAATGATGATGCAAAATGCACATATCAACTCTCCCAAGCTTAAACCTTTGCTCATCCTCAAACAAATAAGCGAATAGATCATGATCATGCATCAATGATCTTATGGTTGACAAGAAAATATGAGCATGGCATCATCAACTTATGATATTCACTTGTCTAATAGAAATATGAACTAACAACCATGCAAATGTGGGCTATATGGATAGACATTGTCACATACCCCTTACTTTTGAACAAAAACTAACCATTACATGTTGGACAATTGAAGAAGTCTTAGATTTATCATACACTTCGCTATTTGTAATAGATTTGCATGGATTTTTACCAGCTTTTAATTTACACTTTGGATATGCCTTTTCAAATAAAGATAAGTTCTCATAAAAAACATTGGAAAAGAGAGTTGTTTAAATAACCAGATAGACATGCCTATTTTGACTTTTGTCAAGAACTTTCACCACTTTTTTCATGGCATCAGTTAACGGTCTTGCTCTCTTAGTAACTAATAAACCTTATTCATGGTTCTTTCAATCATGTCATATGCTCTAAACAACCTTTGCCTTTCACTTTCCATGGCTAGCCGTATCCCCAGGTTCCTACCTTTCAAACACTTTTCCATAGAGCATATGTATTGAAATACCCGTGCCAACCATTCAGTTTACTCGTTGATTACTAAGTAGAACAAGACTATCTCATGTCCCCTTTTCATCCTCCTCTTTCCAACTATTTATTTTATAAAACTTCTTATCTCACCACAAATTCACAATGTTCCTTTTTTGATAAGTGTTGCTTCCCTTGCATGGATCTTTCCTTATTTGCAAGTTCAACTTATTGAGTAATTCTATGCTTGTCCAACATGTTCAAGTTAATTTAGTTCAAGGCAAGATGTAGGTGAAACTTCTACCTATGGTGCGCACATATGCATGAGTGTTACCCATAAGTCCCAAACAAGAGAATCATGGATGACACCATACTTTATATTTCATTCAAAACCACTCAACCAAAGATACATGATAATTCTCTAAGAGCTCTTCAAACTCTAGGAAAATCGATACCTAATGGATGCAAGCAAAAACCTACTAATGATTACAAACTAGATGCAAATATGATAACTAAAAAGCATAAAGTATGGTGGAACTCCCCCAAGCTTGAGTAGTTGATGAAGATCCCCTAGACAATGGCCTTTAGGACATCATTGGTGGTGCTTCTGACCTTCAACAAGGCTATGTGCAACTTTTTGTTGACTACTACTTGATCTTCCGACTTGGTCTTGTAATCCTTGACCTCCTCTTCTAGCTTTTCTATAGTCTCAATGCAGACTGCAGAGGTTGCTTGCATATTCCTGACGAACTTTGTGTTTACCGCCTCCTCATAATCCTGCAATAGTGCAATGTGATGGCAGGAGTCAGAAGATCACCTCTCTTCATCATCAATTTGTTGATACAATGAGTCGATCCATGCTTGAAGATTTGGGTTAGTCATGTCCTTGAAGCGAGGTTCTTCAATCTCCCTCAGCCTTGCAGCTCCATCTTCGAGCTGGCTTCTCCAGATGACATTGTTCCTCTGATCGTATCCTCTCCATGGAGCTTGGCCTCTTCGTGGAGAACTCCACTTCCGAGGTTCGGATGGATGCACATGGGAATCCTCCATCTAGGGTGCTCCACCTTGAAGACATGTCTTGGCGCAAGGTAAGATCTGGAAGAAATAGGCAGAATCAGGGTTCGTTTAAAAAGACTCAGTGCGGGATTAGATCGGCAGAGGGGAGTATATATTGACGATTTTTAGGGTAATACGAAGCATTGAGAAAGAAACAGAGGCGAAATGGACTTGGGAAGAGGGAAAGACCTTGGGTGGCGCGCCTAGCCAGGGGGCATGCCACCTGGCCTCTTTCCCTCCCACGGGACTCCATTTCGTCCAATTCTTTCGCGACACACATTTATTTTCCAAAATAATGACTTCCCTAAAATATGAAGGTATTCCGAGATCGTTATGCACCTTTTCTTGACTTTTGGTGATTTTTAGTATCTGGCAGGGGATACATTTTTGCAATTATGGCCTTCGGACTTTGGAGATTCATTACTTCAACGCTCCCGGCCAATGTTTGGCCTGCAATATAATGTTTGATACGTTGTACATTAACAACATGAGGTTTACTGTTAAGTCTCCATGAAGACAAATTGCTCTAGAGCGATACACCTCCTGCACAACTAATGTACCATGTCACTTTGAAGCTAACTTTCCAGCAGAAAACTTGAAACGAGAGCTAAACAATAATACTTGATCTCCTACTTTGAATTCCTTTATTTTTATTTTCTTATCATGCCAAAATTTACTTTCTCTTTAAATAGGCTAGCACTTTCATAAGCTTCATTCCTCCATTCATCTCATAAGCTTAAGTCAAGAATACTTTTATCTCTAGTAGTTTTAAAATCAAAGTTGAGTTGTTTAATAGCCCATCTAGCTTTATGTTCTAATTCTACTAGAAGATGACATGTTTTTCCATAAACCATTTTATAAGGGGACATACCCATAGGATTTTTAAAAGAAGTTCTATAGACCCATAAAGCATCATTAATTTTAGTTGGCCAATCAGACCTAGCTTTATTAACTATTTTCTCCAGTATGAGTTTAATTTTCCTATTGCTTAGTTCAACTTGACCACTAGTTTGAGGATGATATGGATATGCAATTCTATTATTAACACCATATTTGGCTAGAGTTTTTATGAAGACTCCATGAATAAAATGAGAACCACCATTAGTACTTAAAAATAACCTGGGAAAGGTGATGTCCTTAAGCATCATCATTGTTGTGGCATGGTCTGTGCTTTTTGTTGGAATTGCTTCAACCCATTTTGTGACATAATCCACTACAACCAAAATATGAGTGTGTTCTGTTTTTGATGGGGGGAATGGTCCCATAAAGTCAAATCCCCATACATCAAATGGTTCAAGAGGCAGTGAATAGTTCATAGGCATTTTATTTCTCTTACCAATATTTCCAACACATTGGCATTTGTCACAAGCTTTAACATAATTAACACAATCCTTAAATAAAGTAGGCCAGTAAAAACGAGATTGTAATACCCTTGTAGCGGTGCAGTCTCCTGCATGAGGTCCTCCATAAGGGCTGTCATGCCAATCCCTTATGATAGCCTACTGCTCAAACTCAGGCACACAATGTCTAATAATACCATCTACACTTTTCTTATAAAGAAATGGATCATCCCAAAAATAATTCCTAAGATAATAAAAGAATTTCTTTCTTTGTTGGTAGGTAAAGTGTGGTGGCATAACTTTTCCAACAATGAAATTAGCATAATGAGAAAACCATGGTGATGCTACTCTAACAGCAGATACATTAATGTTTGCTAGTTGTTCATTTTCAAAGCTATCATTAATAGGAATAAGATCTACAGGAATGTTTTCCATTCAAGATAAATGATCAGCTGCCGGGTTGTCCTCACCTTTCCTATCAACAATATGTAGGTCAAATTCTTGTAGTAAAAGAACCCACCTTATAAGTCTAGGCTTAGCATCTTTCTTGTTCATAAGGTATTTAATAGCAAAGTGATTGGTGTGTACTATTACTTTAGAGTCTACAATATAAGGTCTAAACTTATCACATGCAAAATTACAGGTAAGAATTATTTTTCAGTTGTAGCATAGTTTCTTTGGGCGACATCTAGAGTTTTACTAGCATAATATATCGAATTAAGTTTCTTATCAACTCTTTGGCCTAAAATAGCACCTACAACATAATCACTAGCATCACACATGATTTCAAATGGAAAATTACAATGAGGAGGTTGAATTATAGGAGCACTTATCAAAGCATTCTTTAAAACATCAAAAGACTCCAGACAATCATCATTAAAAGAGAATGGAACATCTTTTTGCAAAAGATTTGTTTAGAGGCTTGGATATTTTTTTAAAGTCTTTGATAAACCTTCTATATAAACTAGCATGACTAAGAAAGCTTCTTATACCTCTTATATCCCTAGGACATGGTAGCACAAAGGAGAAGAACCAACCATCTAGCTACTACATGGACCCGTAGTCCAAGGATGAACTACTCACGCATCACGCCGGAGGCTTGCATGGTGATGAAGAAGGCCTCCAGGGTGAATTATCCCCTCCGGTAGGGTGCCGGGAAGAGCTTCAGATCCCTCCTGATCTAGGGATGGAGATGACGGCAACTACAGACTCTTTCATGAAATTTTGATCGGGTACTTATTTCTGTATCGGAGGCAGTATATAGGCGAAAGGGGAGGCCGAGGCGGTGCCCTAGGCGGCGACACCACCCCCTGGCATGGGCCAGGCCTGGCCGCGCGGCTAGGTGGTGTAGGTGGCCCCTAGCCCCTCTCCGTCTCATATTCTGGCTATGTGTCCCCCTCGATGAAATATTGACTTTGGCTTTTGTCCCGTCCAATTCCGAGAATATTCATTTTCTGACTTTCCTGGAACCAAAAACAGCAGAAAACGGGCAGCTGGCACTATGGTATCTTGTTAATAGGTTAGTCCAATAAAGTGTATAAAAATACTCCAAAGTGTGGACAAAACATAAGAAAGTAGATATAAACCAAGCATGGAACATCAATAGATACGTTTGCAACGTATCAAGGACACACGTGAATATTAGACTAGCACATCAATTGGTTGATGACTATGTTTCGCAAGTCATAGACATGGAGATGTCAAACCAATGATGTGGACACATGTTATGAACATGGGGTTGGACTAACCCAACTTGAGACTGGCAATAATACTTGCAGCTCTCTCTACACATCGTGTACGTTTTGTCCTTACACATGAGATTATCGCATGTACTTGAGATGTGGATCGACCTACTTTGGGGCTATCAAACATTACTCCGTAATTGGGTAGTTATAAAGGTAGCTTTCGGGTTTGTCCTGATACATGCTACAAGGCATTGGTCAATCAAGATGGGATTTGCCCCTCTCTACTTGAGCAAAAAGTTACTTATCAACTCTTTGGCCTAAAACAACACCTACAACATAATCACTAGCATCACACATCATTTCAAATGGAAAATTACAATGAGGAGGTTGAATTATAGGAGAACTTATCAAAGCATTCTTTAAAACATCAAAAGACTCCAGACAATCATCATTAAAAGAGAATGGGACATCTTTTTGCAAAAGATTTTTTTAGAGGCTTGGATATTTTTTAAGTCTTTGATAAACCTTCTATAGAAACTAGCATGACTAAGAAAGGTTCGTATACCTCTTATATCCCTAAGACATGGTAGCTTCTCTATAGCTTCTATCTTGGCACGATCCACTTCAATGCCTCTACCAGAAACTCGACGTCCAAGAACAACACCTTCTATCACCATGAAATGGCACTTCTCCCAATTTAGGACTAAGTGTTGGTCCTCACAATGCTACCAATCTTTGTTAAGATTGAACAAGCAGTTTTCAAAAGAGGTACCATACATAGAAAAGTCATCCATGAATACTTCCATAATTTTCTCAATATAATCAGCAAATATAGCATTCATGCATCTTTGAAAAGTAGTAGGAGCATTGCACAAACCAAATGGAATTCTCCTATAAGCAAAAGTACCAAAGGGACATGTGAAAGTAGTCTTCTCTTGATCATCCTTGTGCACTGGAATCTGTGAGAAACCTGAATAACCCACTAAATAACAA
Source organism: Avena eriantha (assembly GCA_910589775.1). Classification (NCBI taxonomy): domain Eukaryota; kingdom Viridiplantae; phylum Streptophyta; class Magnoliopsida; order Poales; family Poaceae; genus Avena; species Avena eriantha. The sequence continues at coordinate 105,234,826 of OU342741.1, forward strand.
AAGTGAGAGTGTTTGGATAATCTTTCAAGCATTTGATCAATGAATGGTAAAGTATAATGATCTTTATGAGTTGCCTTATTAAGTTTCCTATAATCAATGCACATTCTATAGCCAGTAACGGTATGTTGAGCAACAAGTTCATTTTCATCATTTGGAACCACATTGATTCCACCCTTTTTAGGCACATAATGAACATAACTTACCCATTTACTACCAGCTATGGGATAGATAATACCTGCCTCAATGAATTTGATTACCTCTTTTCTTACCACTTCTTTCATTCTTGGATGAAGACGATGTTGATAGTCAACAATAGACTTTGCATTTTCTTCCAAGTTAATATTATGCATGCATAAAGCGGGCTTATACCTTTCAAATCATCAAGTGAATAGCCAATGGCTACTTCTAGTAATTGTGATTCTTCTTCATCTGAAAGGTTAGCACTAATAATAACATGATATATTTTCTTATCATCCAGGAATGCATATTTCATATCTTCAGGCAATGGTTTAAGTTCAAAACTAGGATCTTCTTTAGGTGGTGGTAGTTCTCCTAGATTATCACGTGGAATATGTAATTGCAGTTGTCGTGGTTGTTGAGATAGTATTTGTTCTAAAACTTCTTTCTCTTCATCATCAAATGGCTCTTATGATTTAACACATATCATTCCATCGCGTCTGATGAAGCGACTGGCACTGAACCAAGAGTCTCCACTATATCTTTAGAGAAATTTTCCTTTTCTAAATGTTTATCAGTAAACTTTCAAAAGTTGAACTCAAGTCTTTCACTAGCAAATTTAATGAATACTTTCTCTTTTAGTAAATTAATTTCAGCACCAACAATATGTAAGAAAGGTCTACCAAATATAATAGGACAAAATGCATCTTGGGAACAACCAAGCACGATGAAATTATCAGGATATTTAATCTTTCCAACCAACACTTCAACATCTTTAACCATACCAAGAGGAAAAATATACTCTTTATTAGCAAGTTGGATAGTTATACATGTCTCTTCCATGTTGATGGGATCAATATCAGGCTTGATTTCAAGATATAAAGAATATGGAATCACACTAATACTTTCTCTAATATCACAAAGTCCATGATAACATGAAGTCCCAATAGTACATGATATGATAGGTTTCCAAACTCTAGTGGTGTTACCTTTTATTACCTTGGTAGAATCTTCACATAAATAAACATCACAAGGTATTTCTTCATTCAATTCTTTAATGGCCAAAATTTTATGTTGGACTTGAATTTGTTCATATGGTTCATCACATCTTCTAGCACTCTTATTAGTAACAGTAGTGAGTAATTTTTCCTTCACTTTGCTTGGACAAGGAGGAGCTTCAAAGATTTCTTCTATCTTAGGAGATAAGACTTGATGAACCCGTTTCACAACTTTAGAAACATATGCAAAAAAATTAAGAGGTTCAACAAATACATTAAATCCTTTCTTTGGGATATTAAGATGGTTAGCAAAAGATTTAGCAATTTCTGCTAAAACATGAGGATCAACACCAAACTTGTTCTTAAGTTCCTCAAATAATATAGAAGTAGAGAAAATCTCTACACATGAATATTCATATTCCAAACCTGGTTTACTATTTTTGTCAAGATCCCAATCATCAGTATTTTGAGAAATGTTTCCTAATAGGTCTGATGCCTCCTCTTGAGTTTTATTAGTGGAACTTACTCCAAAAGAATTATCCAGGAAGTCCCTATGATGCTGAGGCAATCTCACATAAAAGTTTATTAAGATAATGCTTTTAGGAATACCATGACAAGGATTTTTACAAAGAAGACCGTTTAATCTCCCCCAAGCTTGAGCAATACTTTCTCCATTATGTGGCCAAAAGTTATAAATATGGCAGCAATCATCATAAGCTTCTTTAGGACTACAAAATGCCTTCCTCAAATTGTCCCAATCAAAACAGTATTTATCATCCAGAGAACTATACCATTCACGAGCTTTAACAGATAGAGATAAATATAATAGCTTCCTTCTCACTTTATTCTCATGAATACCTGCAAGTATAAATAGGGAAAATAGAATTTCGTATAAATGCCCCATAGCAGTTTCGCTTACATCACTTGCAAAAGTTACCTCGCTAGCTCTTTGGACAATACCAATAGGAATTTGATATTCAATTTTTGGTTCATTAGGCTTCTCAACCTTGTATTTATCTTTATCATGAAGGTACTCAAATAAGGTGAGTTCCAATCCTTTATGGTTTGAGAAAGCCATGATAAAACAATAGTAAAAAGATAAAAATAGATTTCAAGTATCCTTACCAAACAACTTACCAATAACACAACGCTCCCCGGAAACGGCGCCAAAAAAGTGTCTTGAAGGCTCCCAAGTGCAGGAGATAAATTGTAGTACTTTCCAATAAAGAAAGGTTCTCGAACTCACGAGGAGCTAAGGTTATTGGTTAGCAAATTTTACAAAGGAAATAATAGTAAACGTATTAGATTTGGTGTTTTTGGGTTTGTAGTTTTCAAGAATATAAAGTTCTAAAACTAAATAGAAATAAGTAAATGCTCTCAATGAGAGAAATCCCAATCCTCTATGCAGCAAGAGGACAAGCTCAAGTGTGTGTGTACTTATATGTGACAAGCGTTCCTGAGGGTGGCATGGATTTACTTAGCATAAAGATTGCTACACAATATGGTGAATATGTTGTCAAGTTTCATTCCCTTAGGGCGAAGCCTAAATTAGGTGTAGCCATAAATATGAGCAAAATACACCACTTATGATGGGTCCTAGAGCCATTCACATGAACATCTAAGAATCATTAAGACATAAATGACCCACCATAGCAATAAGTTCATTGGTCCCTGACATATAATCCCTCCAATGCAACTCAAAGTATTGGAAAACGGTTTCCGTCAATTCCGTCCCTTCCAAACCCCTATCATTGCATCAAAGTATTCTCCTATGAGACCATATAGGTGAAGTAATATGCAGTCGACATTCGCATAAAACCATCATAGAACAATATAAAAGATAAAAACTTGACCACATAATCATTGCATATTATATGGAAATCATAGCCAATTCATCAAATGCCCTCAGGAACATGGGGATCTACTCACAAGTGACAAACATGATATGTATCAATAGCATACGGAATACAAAACAATCTGAAAATATAATCTCTGCACCAAATAAAGACAAGATGCCTGATGGCTTTGATTTTTGCCATCTTCCACTGCGTTTAAACATTGTTTTTTGTCAAGAAATTTCCAAAGAAACTCTCAACTCTTGCCACTAATGACTAATAATTGCAAAGATATGAAAATCCCTTCTATGATTTATGTGCTACAAGAAATCACGGCTTTTAAAGTAAAATAAGGAGTCATAATGAAGGATTTTGAGGAAGTACACACGGCCAAGTAATTGGAGAAGCGTTCCAGGGCATCTGCAAGCTTAACGACCACTGGTACGGGAGCGGTCTGCCCGTAGAGCCGGCCCGTACTAGGTGGCGATGGCTTCATCTCATCAAACCCTACAACTTTCGTGAAGACGCCTATATATTTCGAGGCTCCAGCCGCCGACCAGAGAGCCTCCATTCTTAGATTGCGTCACAACACCACCAAAGGAGATCCACACCATTGTTCATCACTTCCCCCATCCATACACTAGCCATAGCCATTGCTTTGTACTTTAGATCTCCTTGTGGTTTGGTGACCATTGTAAGAATATTTGATTTCAATCTAAGTATTTGCATGATGTTTTCTACCTCTGATCTATTTGTTATGAGTGAATAGTCCTCACGATCTGCGGATTGGGGAGAAACCTCGCAGCAATTATGAGCATCTAGATCATGGGAGAATTGTATTTTGTTTGGAATTGTGATTTGTATCTTTTGTTTCTTCATCTCTTGTCTCGATCTGTGGACTTGTAGGTACCCAAGATCCCATAGATTGATAAAGGCTTGTGGTGAGATACTTGGCTAGCAGTGATCTCATAGGAACCTCAGTGATATAAAGGGCACTATGGTCTTCGCTTAGTGCCCCATTCAGGATCAATAACAACATCACTACTTAAAGCTTTGATCTGTGTTTTGCACATAATAATCGCTTGTAACCCGTGACTTTGGTGTACTCTCAGTTGGATTAAAAGTCTATTGCTATTCCCGCTGCATCATGGGGGCTCTAGAATATTAGGATGTGTTGTCCACAAGAGATTATCTTGATACAAACATTATACATGACTATGCTTATTATTATCTTTTATCCCATTTGATGTGCAGCTGCAGGTGGATCTTCAACCCTGGCCTATCTCCATCCATTGATTCAAATCCGTTATAAAGTAAACTAGATTGGTCCAGTCAACTAAAGTAAAACAAACAAACAAAGTCTTGTAGACATGTCCTTTTTTATTACCTTTTAACAGTGCTTTCCGAGGTTCAATTAAACCAAGGTCTTCTAGAGAAAAAGCTATTATACTACATCCGTGAATCCGGATCAAAGGTATCAACCCTTTTTCTGGTGCCGTTGCCGGGAAGCAATTTCTCTATCCTGGTGAGGTCATTAGAGACCTTGTTTTTAGTTTTATTATTAGTTGCAGTTTAATTCTTGTTACTAGTTTACTTAAAAAATACCAAAAAGATAAGAGCCATGGCTCAAAAGAGATTAGGGGAGTATGCTACTCCCACTTATGATTTTATTCGTGCACCCATCACTCAGCCCACAGTTGATGTGTAAACATATGAGATAAAGCCTAACCTTTTAAGTTTGGTTCAACAAAAAAAAATTGGGGGTTCATCCGCTGAAGATTCGGGATTGCACTTAAATACTTTTATTGAAATTTGTGACATGATGCGTATTAAGGATGTAGATCCAAATGATGTTATGTTAAGATTGTTTCCTTTCTCTCTTAGAGGAAAGGCCAAGGATTGGTTTCTAGCTCTACCAAAGGGTACTATTAAATCTTGGGAGGAATGTACTAATTTGTTTATGACTAAAATTTTTCCCCTAGCTAAGACTATGCAGATAAAATCCAACATTACAAGTTTTAGACAAGAAGACCGTGAGCCACTAGCGCTTGCATGGGAAAGGATGAAAGAAGCCGTAATGAACTGTCCTAATCATGGGATGGAAGAGTTGCTTATATTACATTTATTTTATAATGGTCTTAACCCAATGTCTAAGTCTATGCTAGATACTGCAGCAGGAGGAACAATCATGGGAAAACATGTGAGTGTTGTAAAGAAGTTACTTGATGATACGTAAAATAACCATGCCCATGCCATGTGGAAAGAACCTCGAAGAGAGTAAGTTCAATTATCGAGGTAAACAATGAGGAGCTTACATCTAAGGTAGATGAGTTGCTTAGCTTAGTAAATGGTAAGAAAGATACCCAAGTTAATGATATCACTACTGATGTTAATGACGCTAATTTTATAGCTCGCGCTCCTTTTAATCATGCATGGAAAAATAATTATGCTTTTAATGTTCAAAAATATCATGCTAATCCTGCAGGAGCTCCTTATAATAATTATGATAATACTAATGGAGAAAATCATGGCAATATCCCGTTTGAGCAAACCGTTAGAACATTTAAACAAGCTCAAACCGAGCAAATAGTATGCTTATTAAGATTATGGAGAACCATGAAAGTAGTATAGGAAGATTATCTAACCAGGCCGTTGTAATTAGAAATGATGTGCATGATCTACAGGAAAGAACAAATACCGTGGAGGCTCGGCTAGGTAAGGTAGTCGAGAGCCAAACTCTCATACTAGCAAAGTTTGCTGGAAAACCCGAGCCAAATCCAGTAGAAGACTTCAAAATGATGAGGATGGTAATCAATGATGAAAAACCCGACGAGCTGGATTATAGCAACGTGCCAACACTAGAATATACCGTGGAAGATCTATTGAAGATGATCACTATTAATAATCTAGGTATAGAACAATGTAATGATGCTATGTACCAACAATTTATACAACAAGTAGCATCTAAGGTTCGTGATTTAGAGATGGAGTATAAAAGACTAGTTGATAAGCTTCTAGCTAAGCTAGATGATATATTTGAGCCCACTATTAAAATTAAGTTGGGAGTAAATGAGATATCCGCACTTGATCTTGGTGCAAGTGTCTCAATGATTTCCAAAAGCCTATTCGATAAGTTAAACTTGGGGACATTTGTTACAACTGAATTGAGACTCCATCTAGCCGATTCAACTTATAAACAAGCTATTGGGATAAAATAAAATATAGTTGTTGAAATTAAAGGTAGTCCTGCTCTTATTGATCTTGTTATTGTGGACATGCCTAAAGATCCCATAGAACCTATAATTTTAGGTAGGCCATTCCTAAGAACTATTAAAGCTTTGATTAATTTACATGAAGGGAATGTGAGAATAGGGCTACCATCTAGAGATCCTTTTGTATTCCACAAGGAAAAAGAAGGCCAAGCCTAATGATGATGATGGTGTAATTACTTTAAAAGCAAACTATTTTGGAGTGGGTGTTCCACTTCACAAACCCATGTGAAATAAAATTTCTATTTATATTTCCTATTATATTTTTATTGTGTTAGTTTTGTTTTAGTTTTGTTTTGTTTTAAATAAAGAGTGTTCAAGAAGACCTATGGAGAGAGGAGAAGAAATAAGGTAATCTTCTATATTTTATTTTACTAACACATGGCCTAAGAAGTATTGTTGGATCATTACTTAGTGTTTTTGATGTTATCTAACCCTTTGATAAGATGTGCAAAGGTGCACATAGCTATTAATCAAAATCCTTGAGTTTTGTAGTTCACAATATTCTTAACGACTACTCATACGGCCGGAGTGGACCGTACTGTGCACCCGTACCACCTCAAGGCAAAGGAAGGTAATTTTTTTGATGTTTGCCGAAAGGAACAATGTCGATAACGACCACTGGTACGGCCGAACGCGCCTGTATCGTACCCCGAGTAAATATCATATTTTAAGCAGAAGTCACCGCAGCGTTAACGACCAGTAGTACGGGCGCGCACAACCGTACCACGTGCCCATACCAAGTGCACCGCCTGGGAGCAGTCGTTTCCCCTAAGGTAAGTCACCCGATACGGGCGGGCTCCGGCCGTACCGCCATAAACACTTGAGGAGATAACCTTAAAATCCCCAAATCAGTTTTTCTCTTTTTTTCTTCCTCCAAACTCCAAACCACCTCCATTGGATCTTCAAATTTACTCATTCTTTCTTCGATTCTTCGCACTCACTCGGTCTAAGGTATGATTCTCCCCTGATCCCCAACTTATTTGTGCAAAAGCTTCACTCAATCATTCATCATTGTCAATCTAGACATAGGTCTTGTTTTTTATTCAATATTGATATTTTTTAGAGGAGTTTCTTTTGTAGTTAGTGTAGAGAATCACCTATGCTATGTTTCTATTGGACCAAAAAGTTTATTGGCAATATTTATTTACTTTGTCTTGTTTTTATTTTTAGACGAACATGAGGAGTCGTACACGTGAGATGGCTGCGGAATCCTCCACACCACCCGTTGATACATTAACCCCCGAGTCACTTGGGATCGAATTCACCGAGGAGTTCCATCTGACCCATTTCGATCGTCTCAAGATTTGAGAAATCAAGTCCACCAAGTGGGCATGCCCATATATCCTGAACCAACTTGACATTCGTTTTGATTTTGATTTACTTTGAAACAATGTTGGTTTGTACAATTTTGTCTTTCAGGATGTTGTGACAAATCGCCGCTTGACGCTTGAGTTCTTCAGCACCTTGACACACACGGTGGATCCTTATGGTTGTTCCGAGGAACAAAGGCCCAGAGTTGATCGAATTAAATTCCACCTTATGAACTGTGAGTATACTTTGACACTCAGCCAATGGACTCAATGCTTCGGGTTTACCAACAACAACACCGATGTATGCAAAACTACCTTTGTTTTAGATCCTTTCCCTTCACAATATTTTAATTTGATGAGAATTCGTGGAAACACACCAAAGGGGAACCAAATTGATCATCTTGCTATTCGATATTTATTCTATGTGATTACTAACACATTGCAGACACGTGGTGAGTTTACTAGAGTTAATGTGGAGGACATGTTGATCCTCGCAAAAGCTTCCCTTGTCAATTGTAACTTAACGCCAAATTTGGGCACTCTTCTTGTGTTTTACCTTAAGTATCAGGCTCTTGAATCTCGAGGACCCATATGTGGAGGAGGGGTTGTGACCGTTCTTGCACGCGCACTTTGCATCAACCTAGGTAACATCCAACCATTGACTGGAGGTAACGATCTCAGTCTTTCTACTCTAAGAGCATGTGGTATGATTTCTAAAAATCATGGTAGATATTTCTTCAATATACCTGGAGCGGATCACTTGATCCCAGCTCCTTTGCCTAACAGTTTATTCCCTATCGAGGATGGAGGTTTGCGTTATGACGCGCAGGTTGAAGCTAATCTACCCCAACAAGAAATACCCGTGGGAGGAGAAGATGAATAAGTAGAACAGGGAGGACCCGAACAAGATGTGCAGCCACCAAACTACTACACCACCTTTGAAGACATCTACACACTCGAAAGAAATATTCAAAACATGAACAACCTCTCCATCAACCTTCGAGATGCCACTATAAGCCTCGCTACCCAGTTCCATGATTGGAGCAGTCAATGGAACATTGGAGATTATCAACCGCCACCATAATGAGCAACAAAAGGGCTTGCAAAAGCCTGAGCTTGGGGATGTGTTCCCCCCAACAAATTTATTTGTGTAATAACGAGGTTGTACTCCGGCTCCTTGGGAGCTTTGAAACACTCGTGTTGGCTTGTCCCAACACTTTGATTTTTTCCTTTGCTTTTTAATTTTCTTTCGTTTTAGTTTGTTTTTGTTCGTTTGTCTATCTTTTCTTAAACCCTTTCTTGGTCACAAGTTCTTTTCTATTCTTTAAACCCTATCCTCAAAAATACAAAAAGATTTTTTTGTTTATCCTTTTTCGTAAACGTGGATTCGTACATTGCCTCTTTGCTTTAATATCATTTCGAGAGTAATCGTGTTTGAGTTTTGAAGGAACACATCCTATAAGGAAGAGAATCATGAAGTTACTTATGAGAGGTATGTCCTATGTCTCCCACTTATGAAGTTTGAATTTTTTATATTAGTTGGTTGATTTTATAAGATGCCATACTAGTGGGAAGTAATTTAACATGGTTAGAGTAAGGCTTTTTATTGGTATGATAATTAGTTGTTGAAGCTCTTGCTCTAGTTCTTTTAGTTAACCAAGTCTTGCCTTGGAAATAATAACACCAAACAAGTACAATAAGAAAAAGTCTGAAATTTACGACTTGTTTAATGAATGATTGACTTGAGAGTATACCCTTGATACTTAACCCCATAGATATTTTGATAGTCTCGACGAGACTCATGAAAGGAGTTGTTTGATTAAAAAAAGTCTAGTGGTAATTGTGATGCATGCCAAAGCTAACCTTGTGGATCAAACCATGGCACTAGCTCAAAAAAAGAGAGAAAGAAGTGAGACAACTTTGTTCTATGTCTCTAATGCACACCTTTGGGATGCCAACAACTCCGCTAGCTTTTAAATGATCTATGGTATAACCCCGGATTTCGGCTATGTGTTGATGACATGAGTGGAATCCGTGTCAATGTATGGGAAAAAGTATAGGTACTCTCAAATGTTGTGCAAACACTTGCAAAAGAAACAATCCATGATCCTTGAAAAACAAAAGAAATAAAAAAAGTTATCTATGAGGATCCACATAAGAAGTCCTTGGCAGGGTCTCATTACTACTTTAAGATTTTTTCTTGAAAGACAATGATTGGATTAGAAGTTTTTTAGATAGACTTGATTTATTGATGTGGGTGTAAATAAGACACTCATTGTTATACTACTTGGGACATGAAACTCTCTTACTCAATTATGCTATTTTAAATAGCCTAGTGTTCCTTGGCAAGATGAGAGTCAATTAGAGGAATTGGATTGATTGCTACACTTCTAGTTACTTATACTTATATTAAACTTTACTTTGATTATCTTGACTTACGAAGCTTGTATAGTATTCTTGTCATCTCTCTAACTTTGATAAGCTTCGCAAATGAATGAAGTGTTGAGCACATATGACTACCGACTGTAAGTGAACTCTTATTCTCGTTGTTTCAAGTTTAAACTCTGAATTCCTAATAGTTCTTTTGGTTCTTCTTGCTCAAGGACGATCAAGGTTTGAGCTTTGGGGAAGTTGATGGTTCCGCTTTTTGCCATCTTCCACTGTGTTTAAACGTTGTTTTTGGTCAAGCAATTGCCAAAGAAACTCTCAACTCATGCCACTAATGACTAATAATTGCAAAGATATGCAAATCCCTTCTTTGGTTTATGTTGTGCAGGAAATAACGGCTTTTGAAGCGAAATAAGGAGTCATGATGAATGATTTTGAGGAAGTACACACGGCCAACTAATTGGAGAAGCGTTCAGGGCGTCTGCAAGCTTAATGACCACTAGTACGGGCGTGGTTCGCCCGTACCACCCGCCCATACCAGGTAGCAGCAGCTTCATCTCGTCAAACCCTACAACTTTTGTGAAGATGCCTATATATTTCAAGGCTCCAGCCGCCGGCCAGAGAGCCGCCATTCTCAGATTGCATCACAACACCACCAAAGGAGATCCACACCATTGTTCATCCATTGTTGATCACTTCCCCCATCCATCCATCCACTAGCCATAAACATTGCTTTGTACTTTAGATCTCCTTGTGGTTTGTCGACCATTGTAAGAATATTTTATTTCAATCTAAGTATTTGCATGATGTTTTCTATCTCCAATCTATTTGTAATGAGTGAGCAGTCCTCACGGGCTGCGGGCTAGGGAGAAACCTCGCAGCAATTATCTGCATCTAGATCATCTGAGAATTGTATTTTGTTTGGAATTGTGATTTGGCATGTGTTGCCCACAAGAGATTATCTCGATACAAACATTATACATGACTATGCTTATTATTATCTTTTATCCCATTTGATGTGCACCTGCAGGTGGATCTTCAAGCCTGGCCTATCTCTATCCATTGATTAAAATCCGTTATAAAGTAAACTAGATTGCTCCGGTCAAGTAAGGTAAAACAAACAAACAAAGCTTGCATGCGTATCCTTTTTATTACCTTTTAGCAGTGCTTTCCGAGGTTCGATTAAACCTAGGTCTTCTAGGGAAAAAGCTATTATAATACATCCGTGAATCCAGATCAAAGGTATCAATGCCAATCATAAACATGTGAATAGCCCTTAAAACAATATTCGAGGTTCAATCAATCACAAACTATGAGGGGAATGAGATGGATCTTGGAGATGGTGATGGTGTGGTGGAGTTGTTGATGGAGAGGCCTCACCCTACGCCTAGGAGGAGTGGTGATGATGATGGCGTCGATTTCCCCCACATCGTAGGCTCCAGTGCAGCAGGATTTGCCCTCTCCCGGAGTAGGAGAGGAGTTTCGCCTCCGCCACCACCTCTGTAAATCGTGGGAAAAATATGGTGTAGGTCTTTTGGCGATATGGAGGCATCTGTAAAAGGGAGGAGCCAAGGCGATGCTCGTAGGCCAAAAGAGCATGGGTGGCGCAACCAGCAGGGGGGCGCTCCACCTGCCCTCTTTTGGGCCTCATGGCTCCCATTTCTTCATTCTTTGGCCCATAGTCCTTCTCCAAGTGAAAAACTCATCAGGTATCTTTCCTTCGATTTATTGACGTCCATAAGGTCCTGAAACAACAAAAACATGAAAAGGAGGTTTTCTGCCTCCTAGAAATTAAATACCAATGAAAGGGACTTTTTAGGAAAGTCCCATAAATCAACTAAATATGCATAAATAATGATAGATCATGATAAATATGATTCTAAATAGAACATATAAGTCCTAAAAATGATGATGCAAAATGCACGTATCAGTGGGTTCGCTTGGATTTCATCCTCCCCTCCCCCCTCACGATTCCACCTTGATTCCCGGAGATTTGTGAAAGATCGGGCATCCCTAAGGGGGTCACCCCTAACATATTGGTATCAAGAGCCTCGTTCATCACATATTTTTTGGTATATTGTGGCAATATGACAAGGGTGCTCTACATGATGTCCGCGCAAAGGTGTATACCTTCAAGTGGTTGACAAGACATGTGTTTTGCAACCAATGACTCCTAGCCAAATTAGTTCGGACAATGCAAAGGATTTAGCGAGGGTGCAAGCCACAAAAACATCTTGTGAGATGAGTGGTGACTGATGGCTGCAAGTGCACAGACCAATTGTTGCTAGTTTCGAAATAAGAGTATCGTACCCATAGAGAGATATTTGGTTAAGGTCTTTATGCCCCTCGTAACTTTCCACCAATGGATATATACTTATAAGCTTCCTTTGATCTCAAGTAAATGGAATGGTTTTTGGTTGAGTGTAGAAAAGTAATTAAAACAAGTAAAAGAAAGCAAGTAACAAGGTTGTGTGAAAACATGGTTGAACTCAATAGGGCTAAAACATTCTCGGGGGTGTGGGATACACCACTAGCATGATATTATTATTCACAATTAAGATAACATACTTCTTGTGTCATGATATGTGTGGAGAGAGCTCCATAATAAGATGTTCACCACAAGGCTCGTAGGAAGCCACTTTCTTGAGCCAAGAATGAGGTCACTGTCATCGGATTGAGGAAAAGTACGCCATGAGGGGGTCCTCGAGGCGTGCGGAAGAGAGGGGTGTGAGACGTATGGTATTCCGGGACGGTGAGCACACAAGTTTATCCAGGTTAGAATCCGTCGGCTTTGGACGGATCCTACTCCTGCTAGCAATCCAATAATACGGGAGAGCCGGAATATGGGTTACAAGGGTTTCGCCTATGCGAGTTGAGATTGTAGACTATTGAGGTGTTGCCCTAAGGCTCTCCCTAGGACGGCTTATATAGATATCCAGCCGAGGGTTTACAAGAGAGATCTATCTGGCTACGACTAAGAGTCGGTTACAGAGTACATCTTGAACTACAAGTAACAATATGGGCCTAAGTAGGCAAGTCTTCTGGGCCTTCACGTAGCCGGATTGGACTCCATCTTTCTCCCTGACTGGGCCGCCCGTGAAGCAAAGCTCTAACCCGAAGTGGGCCACCCTGGTCAGTGAGGAACTGTGAGGATACCCGAAAAGTATATCCCCAACAGCAGCCCCCGGAAGTCTCCAAGATCCAAAGTCGGATTTATCATCATCTAGCATGATCTTCGGCTTGCAGAATCTTGAAGGGTTCCTGAAACTTCACAACAAAAAATACGATCCAGGTCTTAAAAATAAGTCAGACCTATCAACAGGTTACTCGGATTTTCCAGCTTGATTTCAAACTAAGCCGGAATTTGGTCTCTAACGCCACCTAACACAAGTCATGGTCAAGTCACGTCATCTGACAGACATCCTGTCAGCACGACCATTGGTGGGTCCGCGGTTCGCGGAACTGAGGCGCCGTTTCAATGCGTGCGCGGAGATCGAGGCGACGTAATCATCACATGGGTCCTTCCCAGTTCCTTCCATGACGCGTGGCGGTTATACTGTAGCATTTGCACGAATCTTGGCGCGGTTAGGTGGATATAAGGGGTTAGGATTTTCTCCTTCTCTCTTCACATGTTCCCTTGCCTTTTCCTCTCCTCCAAATCTCCCCCGTGCGCATAGAGCTCCTCCACTTTCCCCCAAAAAACTCCCAGTGCCGCCCATCCTAGGTCATCTGCTCACCGGAGAAATGGCTTCTTCTTCCTCTTCCGGCTTGGCAGCAGCGGCGGTGACAGCGGCGACGGAACCGGCGGCGGAGAAGGAAAGCTTTCGCGGGCTCTGGATCCCCTGTGTACTCGACGATGAGAAGCTCCAGAACGTGGAGACAGAAGGGCTCCTCCGCGCCGGTGACTGGCAGAGCGGCTTCGAGGAAACCGTCCCCAACCCGTGAGCTGGCGAGCGGGTCCACTTTGGCACCCACCTCGACAGAGGTTTGTCGTTTCCTCCCTCGGAGTTCTTTTCCGAGGTGATTGACCATTACGGTGTTCAACTCCACCATCTTCCTCCCAACTCTCTCTTAGAGATGAGCGCTTACGCTTCTTTGTGTGAGGGCTTTCTCGGCATTAGGCCGAGTTTGACGTTATTCCAGTACTACTTTCATGTTAGGAGAAACTCTATTACTGCCGGTGTCCCTTATATCACCGGTACCATTAGCTTTTCGCTTAGACGCGAGCGCGCATATCCCAAAATCTTAGCCAGTGACTCGGTCAAATAGTGGCCAGCCACATTCTTTTACCATAGGGATATTCTGGCTCCCAGTAAAGCTACTGCTTTGCCGGCTTTTGTCGACGGAGCTGCCACGGCCCAACCGTCTTGGGACGAGGCCGCTCCGGCTCTCAGTGATGATCTGATCCTCGCTAAGAGGCGGTTCGAATATCTGATCAAACACAAGGGATTGAAGGGATCCGACTTGGTCCAATGCTGGGTCTCACGCCGGATCCAGCCCCTTCAGTACCATGGAAACTGACTGATGCACTCTATCACGTCGTCCAAGAAAGACTCCCTCCGCATCAGCCCCAGAGCCTACACCACGCAAGGCTACATAAGCCATATTAAATGGCTGATAAGGGAGCGTATCGAGAGGAGGATCCCGGAGGTTTCTCTGGATATGCATACGGCGAAAAACCCCGCAGTGCCGGTAAGCTTCTATCAGTACACCTTTTTATGTGCTTCAATCTTTGAGTTACACTGCAATACTGATATGTTTTCTTATTTTCAGCTTGCTGACCTCCCCGAGTCGGAATTTGCTCCGCTCGAAGGATATCCTCCAGAGTTTTCTCAGGAGACAGAAGTGGTACCATTGCCGGATGCTACGCTCAAGAAGCACAAAGCTCCAACAGTGGCTGTTGGCACAAAGGAGGTGCCCGTCATGAAGAGGTAACTTTCAATCACAACTTCCGCCTTTGTACTTTACTCAAATTCTCTTCTGAGATGTAATGTTTCTGACTTTATCACATTCTTAGAGCTAAACAGCTCATCAAGGGCAAGGGGAAGGGAACTTCTTCGAAGCCCCTGCGACAGACGAAGCTTACCATAGCTTCTCCTGCCGTGGCTCCTCCGACTCCTTCCCCTCAACCTTCCGCAACCTCGGTGATCATCCCTTACCCGGCTGTCGCAGAAGATCCGGCTCCTTCGACGGAGCCTGCGATCCTTGAATCGCAAACTAACATCACCATGGGTGAGTCGGGTTTAGATAAGGGTGAACCCTCTTTGGGTAATGATCCCTCGGCAGAAACCTTCACCGAAAACCTTCTCAGCAATCCAGGACTTGCCAAGTTTGGCCTATCCTGGAAATCTGCTGAAGAGATCTAGCGGTTGGCCAAGCAATGCCTAGAGAAAAGTACCTTATCTGCCAAAGAAGCGCAAGAAGCAGAGGACGTTAAACACTCTAATCTTCTTGAACAAGTGCTTCTTTGCAACGAGAGGATCAGGTCCGAGGAGCTTCCAACTGCTCCTGTGACCCCTCTGACTCTCGTTGAGAAGGTTGTAGTTGAAGTGAACGCGAGTTTGGACAAACTTACTCGCGAACAATATGTAAGTCAGAATTCTAACTCCTATTTTTCCTTTATTTCATACCATATTCTCTAGCCCCCAAGCATGAAGTAGGATAAATAATCCGGGTTTATGCTTCCTTAGGATGCCAAAGAACGAACTATTGTAGCCCCCAAGGCTCGTGCTGATATTAGTAAAAATATTAGCCCGAGTCTTTAGTAGCTTTCTGACTTTGGGTATTTTGACTTACAGAAAGTATATTCCTATAACCAGGATTTGTTGAAGAATGCTTGTGATAAGCGGAGAGAGATCAGAGCTCTCCGACTTAAAAATGCTGAGCTTAAAGTTGCCAAAGATGAGGCCGAAGGTAAACATTCCGAGACTCAAACTTTGTCTTTGCATTTTCATAGTCGAATTTTTTTTTCGCTGAACTGTTGTTCTTTTTGACTTATAGGACTGGTGAAACAATCATGTGCCATGATTGAAGAGGCCGAGAACCTCAAGACTTTGGTGGTGGAGAACAAGGAGCTTCGCCAAGAGCTGGATCAGCTCAAGGCGGATCAAGAAAAAAGCATCGCTCAAATCCTTGAGTCCTCCTCCATGGCTAATGATGAGCGTGATCGCAAGATCGCTGCTCAAGATCAAAAAATCTTGGACCTCAATAATGAGCTTAGCAGAGAGAGAGACCTTTCTGAGGCGCTCCGGGTTGAACTCCAGAATCTTTGGGAAGAGAAGACCAAAATTGACGACGTCATTTTCGGTACGTTCCATCTATCTGACTTTTCCACTTTCTTCGACTTTTCTTAATGTCGGATTTTTCTTAACTTTGTTTTGTGTATAGGTCCTCTGAACTTGACGGACTCTTCCTCCACTGAGCCCCGCACCCACCGGCTTACCCAAGTCGGTGACCTGCTTCATGACTTCCGCCAATCTCTTGAGGACATTGGCGAAGCTCTCAAGATTCCGGACATGCATAGCATGTCGGATTTTCAGGTGCGGGACAAGGCAAAGGAGATGCCGGAACTTGTCCAGGATTGGAACATGTCCTACGCGCGGACTGCGGCGCAGAACGCTCTCACCATGGTCATGAGCCACCATGGAAACATGGAAATATGGCAAGTGACCAGGGGGTACTGCAAAGTAGATGAAGACGGTCAGGAGCAGGACATTCAACCCATCGTGGACTCCTGCGCCGGATATGGGTGTCATGTGGCTGACTTGACCAGCTACGAAACTCCTTTCTTCACCCGTGTGGACACCCCGCCTCCGCCTCCAAAAGAATCAACAGAAGTTTCCGACGATGACCACACTGTTTCGGATGTGGATATCTAGGAACGATACCAAGGTGGTGTATCCAGCGAACGGGCAGCTCCTTCCTCTCCTGCATCATAGATTAGCAGAAATATTTGTGTTATTCTGAAAAACATGATGGGCCTATAAATATGCAGTACTATAATTTTGCTAGTGCTAAGCTTTTGATCTATTCAACACTTTTGGCTTATAATTTTTTTGTGTGCCTGAAATGTTTACATAAGCACTTGTATTTTTCGTCTATACTTATCGTTTATCTGGCTTTCCGCCTCGTCCCTTTCGTGAGCCGGCTAAACCTTCTGCTAGAAACTTTGTCGAGCAATGGAGCTCAATTGCTAAACCAGTTTAAACTCGGAAACAAAGCCGACTTCCAGTACCAACAATTCACTACTCGAAAAATACCCGCATCTAGCAATCAGACAAATAACCAAAGTAAAGACTTAGAAACTTTAGAGTTATACCCGAGGGTAGCAATTTTTAGAATCGAAAATCTAAACCAGAACGAACATGAGCATAAAGTACTTTCAAGCATTCTGGGATTTTCGACTATGACATGATCAATCGGAAATAAGATGGTAATAACTTTCTCAGAAAAACTTGAGGTAACCAAAACTTTTATTTCTCACAGAACATGTACATATATATGATTACAAAGAAGGATAAACTAATAATAAAAGGGACGTAGCTGAGCAATATTCCACGGTCTGTCTAACTCATCCGGATTTGTACTGCCTCCAGCTCTCTTTCTCTTCTTAGTAGCAGGTCTTTCTTTGACTGGCCTCATGTCAGTTAAGTAATACGAACCATTGTGCAGTACTCAACTAACTAAAAAGGGCCCTTCCCATACTGGGGAAAGTTTGTGCTTCCTTTGCTGCACAAGCCAGAGAACCAAATCGCCTTTATTGAAAGATCTGTTTCTGACTCTCTGGCTATGATATTTGCGTAACTTCTGCTGAATGGTTGTTGATCTCATTTCAGCAATGAAGCGAACTTCTTCGACTAAGTCGAGATCATTTTGTCGAGAAATCTTGGCATCCTCTTCAATATACGCGGCCACTCTATGAGAAGTGTGAATCAAATCACTAGGAAGAACTGCTTCTGCGCCATAGACCAAGAAGAAAGGTGTGTATCATGTTGACCTGTTCGGAGTTGTTCGTAAACTCCATATTACAGAGGGTAATTCCTCTGCCCAAGCCCCCGCAGCACGTCGTAGTGGCGCTTCGAGTCTTGGTTTTAGGCCTTGTAGGATTAAACCATTTGCACTTTCGACTTGTCCGGTAGCCTGTGGATGTGCGACTGACGCAATGTCAAGCCGGACATTTTGTTTGTTGCAGAATTCGTCCAATTCTCCCATAGAAAAGTTACTCCCGTTGTCCGTGATAATGCTATGTGGATAACCATACCGGATTATAACATCCTCAACAAATCTTTTGGCTGTTGCTCCATCACAACTAGTGACAGGTTTAGCCTCAATCCATTTGGTGAATTTATCCAACATCACTAAGAGATGAGTAAATCCACTTGGAGCTCGTTTAAATGGTCCTACCATATCAAGCCCCCAGACCGCAAAGGGCCATGTTATAGGTATTGTTCGCAACTGATCAGCCGGAACATGAGCTTGTTTGGTGTACTTTTGGCAGCCTTTGCACATCTTGACTAATCGTTCGGCATCTGCCTGAGCTGTAAGCCAGAAGAATCCATGTTTAAAAGATTTTGCCACTAAAGATTTGGCTGCAGCGTGGTGACCACACTCGCCTTCATGGATTTCCCTTAAGATTACCACTCCTTCCAGAGATACGCAGTGCTGAAAAACCCCAGAAACACTCCGTTTATAGAGCTCACCTTTAACAATAGTATACGCTTTCGCTCGTCGGAATATCTGCCAGCTCAGAACCTCGTCTTCGGGTAATTTGCCATCTACCAGATAATCTAGGTAGGGTTGAGTCCAGCTGGGAATTACAGCCAGAACTGCTATTAGAGGTGAGTCGGATTTGGCTGGATATTCCTCATCTACTCCCTTTATCGAGGGAACTTTGAGGTGCTCCAAAAAAGTGCCACCCGGGACCTCTTTCCATGCAGAACCTATCCGAGATAGTGCATCTGGTTCCTCATTTTCTGCTCGAGGGATGTGTTGAACCTCAAACCCTTCGAACGATTTAGATAGATCGTCCACGACAGCTTTATACGCTGCCATGTGCTTATTTGCATTACAAATATCCGACACTTGTTGAGCAACAAGATCCGAATCTCCGTAACACATCAAACGTCGGATGCCGATATCCTTGGGGTGAAGTGGGGTGATTTGTTTGTTGATGTGAAGTGGATCTGCAGCACGTATAGAAGTTTATCTCGTTGGGGTGATTTGAGCCCCCTCGAGCCTTAGACCCATTGAAATAGAGGGTCTAATATTCCGACTCAGGGAGGATCATGTTCTCCTTCATCTCTGTCCAATCAGTGACAAAGTCAGCAAGGATCTGGGATTTGATTGCTGTCTGAGGTTTATACTCAATATCAAAAGCTAAAAGCTCTATTCCCCATTTGGCGACGCGTCCTGTGGCGTCACTGTTGTTGATTATATCTCTCATGCGAGCTGTGCTCACCACGGTAATTGGATTCTCCTGAAAATAGCGTCGTAACTTACAAGATGCTAGGGAAACATTGTAAGCCACCTTTTGATAGTGCGGATACCGCTATTTTGATTCTGCCAGGACCTCACTGACAAAGTAAGTCGGACGCTGTACCAGGTGCTCCTGATTTTCCTCCGGTCTCTCCACCACCATGACGATACTAATGACCTTATTTGTCGCAGCAAGATAAAGCAACATCGGTTCCTGAGATTCCGGCGCCGCAAGGATAGGAGCAGATGAGAGTACTTTCTTTAGGTCTTGTAGTGCAGCTTCAGCTTCATCAGTCCAAACAAAATCTTTAGTCTTTTTCAGGAGTTTATATAATGGTGCGGCTCTTTCACCAAGCCGGCTTACAAATCGACTGACCGTAGCGATGCAACCAGTTAATCTTTGTACGTCCTTCAGGCAAGTTGGCCTGGAAATATTGAGTATAGCCTTGATTTTGTCCCGGTTCACCTCTATGCCTCTTTGAGACACGATGAAACCTAACAATTTTCCGGCTGGTATTCCAAAGAAGCATTTCTTCGGGTTAAGCATGATGTTGTATTTTTTTAGATTGGCAAATGTTTCCTTCAAGTCGGAAATCAAGGTTTCTTTCTTTTTGGACATCACCGCAATATCATCCACGTATGCATGTACATTGCGTCCGAGTTGGTCATGGAGGCAACGCTGCATCGTGCGTTGGTACGTAGCTCCTGCGTTCTTCAGCCCAAAGGGCATTGTAACAAAACAGAAGGTTCCGAAAGGGGTTATGAATGAAGTTTTGAATTTGTCAGATTCCTTCATCTGGATTTGGTGATAACCGGAATATGCGTCGAGAAAACAGAGGAGTTCCGAGCCTGCCGTAGAATCGATAACTTGATCAATTCTAGGCAGAGCGAACGGATCTTTTGGGCAAGCCTTGTTCAAGGCACTATAATCAACACACATCCTTAAATCAGTGGTGTCCTTTTTAGGGACCATTACAGGATTGGCTGACCACTCAGTGTGGATGACCTCTTCTATGAATCCGGCTAACTCGAGCCGTGCTAGTTCCTTAACTATTGCCTTACGCTTTTCATCGCTGAAACGTCATAAGGACTATTTGACGGGTTTAGCGTTCGAGTTTCCATTTATAGAGTGATCGGCAAGTTCCCTAGGTACTCCGGTCATGTCAGATGGCTGCCATGCGAAGATATCTTGATTTGCTTGGAGGAACTTGACGAGCGCGCTTTCCTATGCGCTACCTAGGC
The DNA here is from genome assembly GCA_910589775.1 of Avena eriantha. Lineage (NCBI taxonomy): Eukaryota > Viridiplantae > Streptophyta > Magnoliopsida > Poales > Poaceae > Avena > Avena eriantha. The sequence continues at coordinate 105,255,522 of OU342741.1, forward strand.
CTACACCTATCTAGGTCACCTTGGAGGGGTAATCATCCTTCAACGACGTCTTCTTCATCTCTTCTGATGCCTTGAACTCCGGATTTGGCTTTGTCACCTCCTTCTTCGTTGCGGGCATCTCGGACAGATCCATGCTTTTCTTGATCTCCTGGTACTCTTGGGCATGCAGCACGGCTTCAGGAAAGGCGGCATTTCCATCCTCGCACTCTCGCGCTTTCTTCGGGTCTCCCGTGATGGTGATCACGCTGTTGGGACCTAGAATTTTCATCATATTGTAAATGTAACACGGACAAGCCATAAAACCCCAGTAAGCCGGACGTCCGAATATAGAGTGGTATGCGCTCTTGAACGGGACCACTTCGAAGGAAAGTGCATCCGTCCGATAATTCTTTGGAGTTCCAAAGGTAACATCCAAAGTTATCGCCCCCAGGGAATTGGCTTGTCTTCCTGGGAAAACTCCGTGAAAGATCACAAAGCTATGGTTCAGCTGGGTCTCCGAGATCTTGATCGGCGTAGCGTTTCAACATATAAAATGTTTATATTGCTGCCACCGTCCATGAGGGTCTTGGAGAAACCATAACCGTCAACAAGTGGATTGACGATTAAGCGTATTTTCCTCGCATGTGCAACTTAGGCGGATGATCAGCACGGTCAAATGTGATTGCCACTTCCGACCAGTCCAAGTATTGGGGGACAGCCGGAACTGTTGCATTGAGCTCGTGTAGAACTGCTTTCTTGACCTTTGTTGGTTGAGATCCGAGGAAAGTGACATAAGTGTCCTTCTTGGTGGGAAAAGTTTTCTTCCCTTCCGGCTTGGGATTTGAAGCATCAGCTTCCTCCATGTCGGAATCTTCCTTGGTCTCTTTTTCTTTTTCGGGATTCATCTTTCCCTTCTTCCGCTTAGCTTTGTAGCCCGCGTTGTCATCTCTTTTGATGTCATCTTTGAAACGACATTCGGCGTTGGTGTGGGACGAGCCCCCATTGGCGTCTAGGTGATGCACACATGGGTTATTGGAAATGTCGGCCCAAGAGTAGGTTTTGCCTGGTTGCTGGTCTCCTCTACCTTAGACTCTTGAAGTTCCATGCCCACGCCCGCGGCCTCCGCCGCGTCCTCCTCGTCCTCCAGACCCGAAAGTGGCAGTGACCACTGCCGTTTCCGCGTTGGGTTTTTCTTCCGAGGTATTTTTGCGCTTCTGAGCCTGTTGCTTTGGTTGTTTTGCCGACTGTGGCATAGCCAGGGCATTGAGTAATCCCTCTGCATCGTCGTCGGCATCTGCATACTTGCTCGCTATTTCTATCATCTCTCCCAAATCAGTGACCTTGTCACACTTCAAACGATGGTGCAGTAGACCAATTGGAAGACCTGTGATGAAAGCTTCAATCGCGGTTTGATCATTTACTCCTTTGTAGGAGTTCTTGGTGTCGATCCATCGTCCGAGGTAATCCCGGCAAGTTCCTCCGGCCTTCTGGGTGCAATGCTGTAGGTCTCCGACCGTACAGGGCCTCCGATACGTGCCTTTGAAATTCCGAAAGAACGCACTTTGCATATCATACCAGTTGTGGATGGTGTTCTCCGGAAGTTCATTGAGCCATGATCGTGCCATCTTCCGCAACATGAGTGGGAGATATCGGGTTGCGACCAGGCTGTTTCCGCCTTTGGCGATGCAGCAAGCTTGGAAAGAAATCTTGTAGCCAGGTATCTGGCCGAGCAATGCCATCGTAGGATTGGATATGTCTTGAGATAGCAAATCCTTCCGGGAATCTTGTAGCTCTGATGCGTGGTCCAAAGCATTTTGGGCCCACGTAGATATCATCGTTTTCGTAGCGTCGCGCCTCTATGTTGGAATTGATCTTGTGCCTTGCGTCGTTCAGGGATAGCGATCGTCCCAAATGTCGGCTATGGCTGCGGTGCCTTGGAGCCGGACTTCGGCTTCTGCCACCACCTCCTCCTCCATGTCGTCCTCCATGTCCCCCTTGAGAGCCGCTGTGATGACTGCTTGGTGGAGAGGGTGGGGCAGCTGGATTGTTTCCGGCTGATCGCCGGCCTCCGTCCCGAGCGTCATTATTCTGGTTCCGGGGAGGGTCTTCACTACGATGTGCCCCTGCCGGCTTGTCCCGGCATGGTTTCCGCCATTCCTTCATCTGTGGTTCCCACCGCGGTGAGGCTCAGCCGGACGGCTTGCATGTCTTGGAGGTGGCATTTTTTGACGATCCTCCTCCCGACGTTTCTCTTTATCTTCTCCCCTTCGATCGTTCGAGTCTCGTCGGGGAGGGTTCCTCGGATATAGTGCAGCAATGGATTCTTTTTCGGCCGCTGGAGAGACGTTGCTCCAGTCACGCATAGTTCTGCGGTGCTGTCCTGATGATCCGGTTCTCGAATAATTGTCTTCCCGGCGCTCGGGGTGATAATACTGCTCCAGAACGTGCTGGGGTCTTACGTCAGCCCATGCCGGATCTGTGCGACATTGGTTGGAATCCGAGACCAGGTTTTGGCTTCCGAACATGGCGATCTTTTGATGCTCCAGTCCTTTGTTGAGTAGTTTGATTCCCAACTAGATTTCCTCCGGTCCTGGATTAGCCGATAGAATTTCTCGGGCAGCCACGGTATTCTGTACTAGGGTTGGATATACCCAATCTCCTTTGCTATCTTTCTGAGGCTTTCCCATCTCATCTCCGAAAAGGACGACGTGGATCTCTGGGAATTGGTTGTCACTGGTGTGATGCTTCCTGGTCTTCTGGTATTGCCTGGAGTTGTACTTCCCCGCAGATGCTATGCGTTTCTTTTCCTCCTCGATGTTTTTGCTTCATCGAGGAGTACTTGACGACGCGCTTCTAGGGCCTGCGCCCTCTCGTCCAGTTCTTTAGCAGTAAGTTCTGCAGCTGTAGGAATAGGTGTGGTTAATACAGCATCAATGAGTTTACGCGCACCTTCAGTGATCACGTGTCCATCCACCGATTCTACTTTTTTCGGCTCGTCTAGGATAAGTGCTCCATCCGAGTCTTCTTCGTATTCTTCGGCAATCACCTCCTCTGTCAGAGGGTCTTTTGCCGGGGTCTTGTTCTTCTTGTTCCTCTTCTTTGCCTTCTTGGCAGCGCCGGTAGCAAAGACGGCTTTGGGTCTGTTTCCCGGAGTCAAGCTCTGATCGGTACTTTCATACATCTGGACTTAGGGATTATCTCCGACTTCCATGTCTTCCTGCGCTTTGGGAGAGTGTTCCCCGGTCCTTCATCCATGGCTTCTCCTTCTTCTGCAGCTTTGGAGTTGTACTCCTCTTCGTATTCCGTGGAGAACTTTCGAAAATCCGCTGACGTCATCGATTCATCCGAGGGTGCGGGTACGTCGGCGTTTGTTCCAATTGCCTCTAGCACAGAGGCGGTGTTCTCTCCAGCATCAGAAGAGCCGGATCCGGATCCCACATATCTGACGAAGTGCGACGCGTGTTTCCTGAGGTACCTGTGGCTCTTGCGGTCAGCCATGTCGAAAGTTTTGATGGTCTCGAGGATTGCATCTGCGCTTGCATCTTGCATTATCATACGTCGCAGTGTGTACCTTAGGAAAGGCTTGTCTGTCCCGGCGTCATCAGAGCAGGAATCAGTGTCGTTGATGAGCTCCTCCAGGATTTCGACTTCCGCGGGTGGATCAATCTGGGATCCAGCCTCTCCAAGGAGATCCACTCCAGATTCGACTTCGGCCACTAGGTCTTCCTCAGGTTCGGTTTTCTCCACTATCTCCGCAACTAGTGCGGACTGGGTGGGATTAGGGTTTTCTAAGAGCCGGAACTCTGCCACCTCCACGGACAAAGGGACCTAGAAGATTCTTCTGCCTCTATCATCACCGCTGGGGTGGGTGGGGCAGGTTCAACAAAACCGATGTAAACATCGATCTCACCAAAAGACATGATTGTCTAGGCAGTCACGACCTCCCTAGCCGGAATCCAAGTCTCGTCGAGAACGATGAGAGGGACAACACTGGCGTAGAGGATGCGACCGACGGCGATAGTCTCACCGATTCCGATTCTTGCAGATTCTACTCGGAACGTAGATCCGAAGCTCACTTGCCCCACGGTAGGCGCCAACTGTCGTCGGATTGAGGACAAGTATGCCATGAGGGGGTCCTGGAGGCGTGCGGAAGAGAGGGGTGTGAGACGTACGGTATTCCGGGACGGTGAGCACACAAGTTTACCCAGGTTCGAATCCGCCGGCTTTGGACGGATCCTACTCCTGCTAGCAATCCAATAATACAGTAGAGCCGGAATATGGGTTATAAGGGTTTCGCCTGTGCGAGTTGAGATTGTAGACTATTGAGGTGTTGCCCTAATGCTCTCCCTAAGACGGCTTATATAGATACCCGGTCTAGGGTTTACAGGAGAGATCTATCCGGCTACGACTACGAGTCGGCTACAGATGAATGTCGAATCTCTCCGCCGTCTTTGCCAGGAGAAAGTATTTGACAAGGCAGACACACTGCCGCGTGGTACGAGAAGACGGTATGGGCACTGTAAAATCCCAAAACTTTAATCCAAGGTTATTAAGATCCAAATCATCAAATTTAGAGTTAACAAAAACTTTTCCATTTAAAATTATTAAAGCATTCATATGTGTGTGCATTTAAATTAGGAGTTGATTTGAATTGCCATGATTAAGTGATCCATTGATTGTAAAAGGATTCTTAGGTCAAATAAACATCATCTAGATCATTCCCAAACAAATCCCAAAGAAAAACAAATCAAAATGAATAAAAGAAGCAAATGGTCATTTGTGCCATTTTAATCAACATGCCTACTTTGGCTATTCCTAGGACTCAATTCTTAACAGAAATAAATGTGGATCTTTGCACCTCTTGCTAGTACATGTAGTAATGTACCAAGGCCCACTTTGTGATCCGCCAAAAACTTTCAAACACTAAATTTAAATTGCATTTGAAAATGGAATCTAGTGTAGGTACCAAGATCACACTTATTCAAAAACCACTCAAATGAGCTCCATTTTCAAATACCAAGCAACCGCAGATGCTTAAGCATGTGATAAACAACTCCACCAAAAATTATCTCAAAATTCAAAACTTGGATTCTTTCGGCCATTTCTACAAACACCTTGTGGACAAAATTCAAACAAAAACCAAAAACACTATTATGAGCAGTGTTTGGACCAATGTGGTCTACCATTTTGTAACCACAACCACCCAGTGCAACCCCTACCCTTTTCTAGCCCGGCCACCCACTGTGCCACGACCAAATGGTCATGGCCACTAAGGCCGAGCACCATTGGGCACCCTCACTGGCGACAGCGCGCCAGAGCCGCCGCTAGTCTCGCCCACCATGTCCAGCACGTCACATGTGGTCCACCTCCACCACCAAGCCAGCCCCAGCCCGTGGACAGCACTAGGAGCATCCAAGAGCCGCCGTGCCCGGAGCCTATCTGCCATGCCGCCGCCGCCCACAGAGCATGCATGGTCCCCGCTCAGCCAGAGCCCGCCTTCCTCCAGTCGCCTGCCTACACGATCACCACCGTCCTAGGAAGCTAACGGACACCCCCTTTCCCCGACCTTGCCCCGTAGTCGCCGGCCGCAGCGAAACTCGCCGTCGGCAGAGACATCGTGCACGTCGCGCCACTCACCTCCCCTGACCGCCATTCACTGCACACGCACCTCCGTGACACTCGCCAGGGCACCGCCCACCGTCCTAGCCCACCGCCCACACCTCTAGCTTGTTGTGCCGTCTTCACCGGCGAGCGCCGCCCATGCTCCTCTGCCGCCTCGCCGAGCCTATAAATAGAGGCCTCCCTAGCACCGTTTCCTCACACCACTCTCATCCCCTCCGTGACATCCCAAGGTTTCAATCCCCACCTTTTGATCATGTTTGTGCATTTCTTACCTTCATCATGCATGCATCATATCTTTTTGTTGGCATTTGATTTGGTTCTTGATATAATTGTATTTGGCTTTTATTAAATTGTTACAATGCCCAATTGGAGTTGTGGGCATCTCTCTTTATTTTCTTCCTACCACTAACATTTGACCATCATCATCTCCTTTTATTCTATCTTATATATGTGGGCTTCTTGTTGGAATTATTTGCGTTTTAATTCTTGCCCACCTATACATCTACACATAATCCCCATTGCTCTATTATTGCATTGTGTTCTATTATTTCCTTTCTACCACTAACATTTGACCATCATCATCTCCTTTTACCCCCCCCTTTGAGCTTGTACCGCCTTCATCTTCCGATCCTTCAGGCGAGCATCTCATCCGCTTCTACCTATTTTGCATTTATAGTCTTTACTTCCTTCCTTCGGTCTATTGCTATCCGTATTGTCGATGCTTTAGTATCGTACCTTTATTTTACCTGCCCTACTATACTGCCTTGTTTATCCTATTGCCTTGTTTGATTAGTTAGCTTTGTCCTTGCGAGTCGTAGGCATGCTTAGTACTGCTCTCATACAGGTGGAACTTAATATCTGGATATTGTTGGTGATATGAATATAAATCTGATGTTGTTGGTTATGGCTTCACCTAATGATAAGGCCCCGACAGCGACCACCTTTGGGGGCTGCTTGAGTCAACCTAGGAACCGTTCGTTCTACGATACCAGTTCTGAGTTGATCGCACTAACCAAATGCAGGGGCCTCTGGGATCCCCCATCAACTACCGGCGCTATTCGTTTATCCAGAGGGTCACGAATTGGTTTTCCATTTGGTGCATGGTTGACGAAATCGATGAGGACTTCTCCTCCTCTGCAGCGGCTACCTCCGGTGGAATTTTTGCGAACGGCGGATCGAGCGGCTCCGGCGAGAGAGGGAAAATGGTCAGTGGAGAGAGGGGAGTGAGATGGTGTGAAGAAATGGTGTTGGGGTGGCCTCCTTAAATAGGCTCAACGGTGAGGCAGTGAGGCATGGGCGCGGCTCGTCGGTGACGGCGAAACAGGGGCTACCAGCGTGGGCGAGGTAGACGGACAGTGCGAGGTCTGCTGGCGGTCAGCTACGGTGCAATGGTGCGGCTAGGGGCGGTGCCTAACGGTCGGGGGCTTCCCGCACTCTAGGAGACAAAGGCGATGCTCGACGCGGCTCCCGGCGACTGTGGGTCGCGCGGCGGTGCATGACCGTGTCTGGCAGGGTGTTGGGTTGATGGTGGAGCGGCGTGCGCGATTTGGTGTCGGTGCGTGGTCTGAGGCGTGCTGGCGGCGATCGCGCTCTGGCTGCACGCAGAGAGAAAAGGGCGGCGCTGCTCTGGGGTGGTCCAGTGCTTGGCTGGGCTTGAGGAAGGGGCAGGGAGTCGCGGTGTGGTCCGGTCTATCTCCTAGACATGGTGAGAGAGGGAGGGGCGGTCGGCTGGGAGTTGTCCATTCTTGACCGGCGAGCATGGCGCTCAGGTGGCGCGGCACTGCTGCAAACAGCTAAGGGGTAGCCTCTTGATGGCATGGTTGGTACTTGGGGAGACAATGGGAGGGGTTTTAGGCCTTGGTGGCATTTGGATCACTGCTTTAAAACAGTAATAGTTAGGCAGTTTGATTAGTGCTCACTAAGTGTTCGACACAATGGACGCATGAAGAAAATATTTGAATTTTTGGGAGATTTTTGGTGGAGTGGTTCATCTCATGCTTAAGCATCTATGTTTGCTTGGGATTTTGAAATGGAGTTCATTTGAGTGGTTTTTGCAAAAGTGGTATCTAGACATATGAACTAGATTCAATTTTAAAATGTCAATTAAATTTAGAGTTTGAAAGTTTTTGGGATGAAACAAAGTGGGCCTTGGTACATCACTACTTGTACTAGCAAGGGGTGCAAAGATCCACAATTGTTTCTATTAAGATTTGAGTTCTAGGAATAGCCAAAGTGGGTTATGTGATTAAAATGGCAAAAGTGACCATTTGCTTATTTAATTCTTTTTGATTTATTTTTCTTTGGGATTTGATTGGGGATGATCTAGATGATGTGTAATTCACCTTAGAGTCATTTTACAATTAATATATCACTCAATGATGGCAATTCAAAACAACTCCTATTTAATTGCACACACATATGAATGCTTAAAGATTTTTAAATATAAAAAGTTTTTGTTAACCCTAAATTGGGTTGATTTGATCTTGATAGATTGGATTAAAGTTTTGGGATGTTACAAGAATGTTAGGTTGATCTCCACCAGTTGGCCCAACGGCCAACTGGGCCCTTCACTCATGCCCTGATCGGGGGCGTTTAGCTCAAGACACGGTTGGTGGGCCCCTGTCGTGCAACGCCATAAATAGGGAGGTGGGGGCCAGGCACACCGTACGAGGTTCACTGACACAGTTACTGCCCCACCTCCTGAAGGGTTCGCAACATAGAAAACAAAAAAAATCCTATGATGGGAACTATTATACGCCAAGATCTATCTATTAGGTACAAGCAGCGGGTGGATATACATCCATAGAGAACATACCCTCGAAGACAACAAAGATTTGTTAACGAGCTGGAACTCGTGGATGATGTAGTCGTACACTTGCCGATCTCAAGATCGTGATGAAGTCCAGCATGTCCAGCTCCAGCACGTCCATCAGATCCAGCTCTAGCAAGTCCAGCAGCACCAAGTCCAGCACCGCAAAGCAGTGGTACATCCCTAATGCACACACGTCCGGTACCCTGACAACATCCGTCACTCGCTCCAGCAAAGCAGCGGAAGCACCAAGTCCTTTCCAGATAAATCCACCGGGAACATGTATCTCGCAAATCCGAGACCATGGGGAAAAATACTAGAGGGGGAGAGAGATCCTTCACGAGGAGGTGTGTGTGAGAAGTGAGGAGAGGGGGGCCTTTTATAGGAGGAAGGGGCAGCCCCTCCCCATGGCTGGCGCCCATGGAGGATACCCCTTCACCTCCCTCGTTCATGTGGTGGTAACCCCCTCCACATAAATATGCCCCTTCACATTCTATATTAAAGTCTCGACTTTAAATGCATTAAATTTCTCCAAATTTAATGCTCTCCCATTTAATAAAACTCTTTTATTAATTTTATTCAGAATTTTGGTAATTACTTTAATTAACAAACATTCATATAAAAACCCCTGCAACATTTCAATATTACATATAGAACCAATTTCAGCAATTTCACCCGAAATAGTATCGGTGTCTATTGAAATAATTCCAGCGCTTTTTTAAACCTTTATCTGAAACATATTTGCTCCAAATGGTGTCGATATCCCTTAAGTGTGTCACCCTACGGTTCGCGATAATGCAGACATGATCGAGACCCCTCTCCGATCAATAATCAGCAGCGGGACCTGGAGATCCGTACTGACTCCCACATATTCAACGATGACTCTTGTGATCGTGTGAACCTTTAACGTCGTAACTAAATCCCTTTGTCTCACAATATATTACATGTCCGAGATTCGATCATTGGTATCTCCATACCTTGTTTTATCTTGTTAACGACATGTACTATTTTCTCGTTCTTGTGATATAATATTCAAGTTATCTCATCACTTGCTTGCAAGCTAACCAATGTGATATCACCGAGAGGGCCCAAAGTATATCTATCCGTCATCGGGATAGACAAATCCTAATATTTATCCATGAGCCTCTACATAACACTTTCGTAGCAGTGAACCCACCTTTATAATCACCCTTTCATGGTGTGACGTTTGATGTTATCAAGATACTCTTCCAGTATTAGTGATTGACATGATCTCATGGTGTAAGGACTAGGATTACTTCGTATGATGTTATAGCAATATAAACACAATGACTTTGATTATAATGCTATACTTTGGATGAATGTTCATCACATCATTCCACTAATGTTGTGACCTTGTTATTAACAACATCCAATGTCCATGATCAGGAAACCTTGATCATCTTGTTAATCAACGAGCTAGTTTATAAGAGAGGCATAACTAGGAACTTTCCTTTTGTTTATTAAACACACATGTATTAACGTTTCCAAATTAATACAATTATAGCATGCAAAATAAACATTTATCATAAACAAGGAATAAGATAATAACCACTTTATTATTGCCTCTCGGGCATACTCCCTTTAGTCTCCCACTTGCACTAGAGTCAATAAACTAGTTTGAAAAACTTTGCGTATTGAACACCTATGGCTTTCTGGTGTTGCATATACGCGATTGCTAGTGGTTAACATAATCTCCGGATCTGACAGTTTTATGTCTGTGTGTATTTGCATGTCTTTATGTCTGTACGCATCACTCACTCTCAAATGAGATGACATTGTATAAATTTGGTCCTTTGGTGAGACCTTTAGTTTGTTCGGGTTAAAATATGTTGATATTATTGTCATACAATATATCTTCATAGTCTTATCCCACGTTGAACCACACCTAGTTTGATAAAAAACTACTTAACACAAATGCCATCCTTTGCTGCTACTATAGCAGTCATATACTTAGCCTTTTGTTGTAGTATCCGTCACAATGTCTCAACTTTGGAACTCATCCAAATCCATCATGGAACATCCTTTCCATTACATTGTGCCACCCATAGTATAAATTGAGATAAATTTAATGTGTATCTTGTGAAAAATTAGTATCAATGCAACTCTTTACAATGACCTATTTGTAACTATTTGTCACCTATACATAACATATTCTTAGTTCTTCCAAAGATCATAAGAATACCCATTACTATCGTCCAATGATCATCTTATGAGTCATTCTGGTATATGCTCATAACATTTAGAGCATAGGACATATCTGGATATGTACATATCACGGTATATATTATTGATCAAAATATTCATGTGATTTCACTCATCAAGTGTCGAAACACTTGAATCTCGTTTCATTCATCAAGTGTCAGTACACTTAAATCTTGATTCAACCTTTTCCATGCGGCAAGAACCTTGCTTGTCGTTTCCATATTGAACTCATTCAATATCGCATATATGTACGTTTGGCATAACCATATTAGTGGCTCAATCTATCCATATATATATTGATGCCAAATATTCCGGTTTTGCCCAAGTCTTTCATCGAAATCCTATTTAATTGAAATTATTAACTTGTGTCAATAAAAGATACATCATTTCCAATCAACAATATGTACTCTACATAATGTATTGGAAATTTGTCTCAGCGCTCCCACTTAATTTCTTGCAAATGCAAGCATCTTCATCATCTCCGATGAATTTAAACTCCTTTAACATTTTTCATCATGGTGAAGATTCCAACTCCGCTATGCTCACTTCAACTATTGAAGTTTGCATGGCCTTTTAGAACCCTTTGAATTAACAAAACCCTTCGGACCGTGTCTTGTACACGTCCTAGGTAACCATTCTATTAGAAGAACATTGTTTTGTTTGTTCAACTACCATACACCAAATTATATGTAGTGGTTGCTACATTAATCCGTCATGACTGAATATCGCTATGAAAGATCAAATCTTGTCATAGCTAACTCCTTGAACATTGCCGTAAACTTCTTTCCGACATGTCGACTATCTCATAGATGTTAAACATCCATGTCTATTTCTTTATAGATCTAAACATGACCGATAGGCTTCACGCCTTTCTGGAGGATCTTCCAAGTTCAGAAACTTCATTTCTTGTGTATGGATACTATCACGAATTCTATGACTTCTAGTCATTTTATGGAGTCGGGGCCCATCATCACTTCTTTGCATGCAGTCGGTTCATCATTGTCAAAACAATAACGACTTGTTTAGCAAATCTCACTATTTGATTCTTACCCGATGCATACGGTTCAAATAGGAACTCTAATCTCCAAGATCACACCCTTTGTAATCACGAGAGCCATGAGCATTGTGGCCGCCACCGGAACACTTTCCAGCCCTGCGCTACTTAGCACATATAGCTAAGGTTCAACAACCTTATCAAAGTTATATTGTCCTCCCACTTAACTTTTCACGAAAAATTCCTTCTCAAGAAACTTGACATTCCAAGCGACAAACTCTTTTGTCCTCGGTGTTATGGAGGAATTCCCAACAAATTCTTTTGGATAACCCACAAAGACGTGTTTAATCGACTTTGGTTGTAAACATTTTACTTATGCATAGCATACCAAAATTTAAGAAAAGACAACTCTGGTTTTATCCCAAACCATAACCCATATGGTGTCATTTCAACGGATCACAATGGTGCTCTTTTCAGTGTAAAAGTGGTAGTCTCTAATGCTTTAATCCTTAAAACATAATGGCAGTTTTACAAATGAAACCTTTGATCTTACCATGTCAAACATGGTTTGATTTCATCTCTTGAACACACCATACTTCTATGGTTTATCGGGAAATGCAAATTCATGGAACAATAGGTGTTTTGCTAAACCTGTAACTCAAATATCTTCCTTGATGATCAAATCATAAACTCTTTTATTTTCTTGTTACAATGATTTTTCACTTCACCTTGAAAGTCTTTGAACAATTTTCAAATGTTTCATACTTCTTCCTTATTAAGTAAATATATAGATATATTCACTCAAATTTCTAGACAAAGCATATGAAGCAAAAGGATCCATCACATATGGCTACACATAATGTACTATGCACATCATCATGCACAATTTCTAATAAGCTAGTCATCCGTTCCTCTTTGGCCTATGAACGGAGTTTCAATTATCTTGAGGAAAGTTTCACAATCGTCAATTGATCAAAATCAAAAGACTCCAAAAATGCATCAACATGGAGTTTCTTCATGTTTACTTTCCAATATAATTCAAACAGCGATGTCACTTCATAAGTGATCTTCCAATCATTTGTCTTACGACATTTTAGCAATAATGTTTATGGATGTGATTTCTCCAACTAGACTTGTAAAAGTTCATCCATCCTTTATGGAACAACCATTGTTCTCTTAATACCGGAACAAAATAACAATTATTAAAACAAATCTTGAAGGCTAGGTTTGATGACAACGAAAAACACAATAACACTTTATTTGTTTTTGATAAACATCATCACTTATTCTCTTGCTAGTTACTTAGGTCGTTGCAGTTCATGAATTATGTTGTTCTCTATGACACTTCACACCAACCAATTCGGTATCCAATACCGGTATCTAATACCTAAGAACCACATTGTTTAACAAGCAAGGAATACATCCATAACATGTATATCCTCTATATACCTAAGCTTTGGACATCTCCAACCTTTTCTTTTCTGCCAAATATTTTATAGATTCTCTTTCAGCAATTCCTTTTCTTTTAAAAGAATCTATCAACATCAATAGTGGTGTCATTCACATGACACATAGTACAAAGTGTATATAGTCAAATACTAATACCTTTGGACTTGCACTTTGAAGTGGATCACCATCATCAAATGTTTGGTGTTCTTTCAAAAATCCATTCTTTAGTAATCTATTAGTGTAGTAAAAAATTTACTTACATCTTCTATTCATCCTTATCATGACAACTTTCACGATCAAGCTACTATAGCCTATAAGGAAGAATGACGAGTATAATTTTAGTTCCCGAAACATTTTGGGAGATCCGGATGCCTAGCATCTCCATCCTTCACAAATTCTCATAGAATATGAGAACATGTATTTTGCTAAATTATACTTTATCATAATGCAACCAAAAACATTGTTTTAGATATCACAATATATTTCACACATGATGGTTTCTGAAACAATTCTTTCAGCTCCTAGATAACCTTGATATTAAAACTATTTTTGAATATCAAGAATCATGGAGGCAAACATGATACTTTAGATGCTAACATTAGAATTCTTACTCTTGATTTAATACTACTTATTAAACTTCATGGAGTAAATAGAGTTTGCTAAAAGTTTGCAATAGGACTTTTAAACTTTATATTGACATTCAAAACAATACGATACCAGTCCGTAAAGTAAATATCCAAAATTATATAGTTTTATTATCTTAATTAAAACTAAGCATAAGGTAGTAAACAGATGCCAATGACTACAACAAATTATGCAAATTCACTTTGATTTAGTTTATGACAAATTTGGTTCGACTAATCCAATTAGAAACGAACTCCCACTCAAAAACGACATCCCTCATGCCTTTTGGTGATTACATGAACCAAATCCACTACAACAAGTCTGATCATCACGTGAGTCGGTATAATTTCAAAGGTGAGCATCTATATGGGAATCATATCAACTATATGACTCATGCTTAACCTTTCGATCCGTGTTGCGAGGTCATGTTTGTACATGCTAGGCTCGCCAAGTAAGAACCTTAGTACTCACGTGTGTAAAACTGTCTTACACCCGAAATATGATCGTGGATTCAAGTACACCCGATCATCATGTGATGTCTTGAAGCGGCGAAATATAAACGGTGCATACTTAAGGGAGAACACATTTTTATCTTGATATCTAAATGAGGGATCATCTTATAATACAACTAAAACACCATACAAGCAATATAAGATGCAACCAAAACATCATATGCATAAAGTGAAATGATATGGTTCTTGCACTTGATCACTATCATGTGCATTGTGGTATGATCTTTAACATTCCTTTGTGTGTAAGGCCAAGGTCTACGGAACTTACATGTTGGGTCTGTTGTAAGAGTATCTGATGGGTTCGTAGCATGGAAAACAAAAAATTTCTACCGCAAGAATGAACAAAACCCAGATCTAATCTAGATAAAAGCCAAGATCTAATCTATTAGACATGAGCAACAAGATAGATAGGAACTAACCCTCGTAGATCCAAAAGCGTTAACGAGATTAGATCTCGTGGTTGATGTAGTCGATCACTTGCCGATCTCAAGATCATGTGGACGATCCTTCCGGCGTCGCGTTCCGGCAGCGCTTCCGCAGTCGGTCAAGTGGACGATCCTTCCGGCGCCGCGTTTTGGCAGCGCTTTCGCAGTCGGTCACACGTGCGGAGTCGAAGCAGACCTTCCTCTCCTCGTTCCAGCGAGCAGCGGAGGTAGTAGATCTTCTCCACGGAATCCCAGCAGCGGAGGTAGTAGATCAACTTCAAGAAACCTTCCGGAACATTCCGAAACCTTCTAGAACCGTCATACAAATACTCCGGAACATTTCCTAACTCAGAAAATGATCCCCTATATATGAATCTTATTCTCCGGACAATTTCGGATCTCCTCGTGATGTCTCGGATCCATTCCGAGACTCCGAACAACATTCGGTCTCCAACGCATATTCCATATCTACTTAAAACAACTTCGAACCTTAAGTGTGTCACCCTACGGTTCGTGAATATGTAGACATGACAGAGACACATCTCCTATCAATAACCATTAGCGGGACCTGGAGATCCATAATGGCTCCCACATACTCAACGATGACTTCGTGATCGATTGGACCATTTACATATGAAACCAATTCCCTTTGTCACGCGATACTATACTTATCCGAGGTTTGATCTTCATCATCTCCATACCTAGTTCTACCTCGTTACTGATAAGTACTCTTTACTCGTTCCGTGATATGTCATCCCTTGTGACCCAGTCACATGCTTGCAAGCTAACTAGATGACATTCCACCGAGAGGGCCCAGAGCATATCTATCCGTCATATGGATGGACAAATCCCAATCTTGGTCCATGCGCTTCAACACATACTTTCAGAATACCCAATAATACCTTTATGACCACCCAGTTACGAAGTGGTGTTTGATGTCATCAAAGTACCCATCTGGTGATGGTGATTAACACAACCTCATGGTCGAAGGATTAGGTTACTATGCATTTAAAAGCTTACAGCAATATGAACTTAATGACTTGATCTTATGCTACGCTTACTATGGGTGTGTGTGTGTCCATCACATCATTCTCCTAATGATATAATCTTGTTATTAATCACATCCTAATGTCCATGATCAGGAAACCATGATCATCAATTAATCAACAAGCTAGTTCAACAAGAGGCTTACTAGGGACTCTCTTATGTTTACAAAACACACATGTATTAGTGTTTCCTAATAATACAATTATAGCATGGGATGTAAACATTCATCATAAACACAAAGATATAATAATAACCACTTTTATTATTGCCTCTTGGGCATATCTCCAACAGTCTCCCACTTGCACTAGAGTCAATAATCTAGATTACATGGTAATATACCGAACACCCATGGTGTTCTGGTGTTGGTCATGCTTTGCCCTAGGGAGAGGTTTAGTCAACGGATCCGCCACATTCAGATCCGTGTGTACTTTGCAAATCTTTATGTCACCATCTCGGACATACTCGCGAATAGCGTGGAAACGTAGCTTGATGTGCTTCAGCTTGCTATGTGACCTTGGCTCCTGTGCATTACCTATGGCACCTGTGTTGTCACAGTAGATGGACATCGGGTCCAACGCACTGGGAACCACGCCAAGTTCAGTAATGAATTCCTTCATCCAAACAGCTTCTTGTGCAGCCTCCGAAGCAGCTATGTATTCCGATTCAATTGAAGATTTCGCCACAACGCTTTGCTTCGCACTCCTCCAGCTCACTTCAGCACCATTCAAAATAAATACATATCCCGACTGTGACTTTGAGTCATCCGGATCGGTGTTCCAACTAGCATCGGTGTAACCGTTTACAACAAGCTGTTCATCACCTCCATAAGAAAGAACCATATCCTTAGTCCTATTTAGGTACTTTAGGATATTCTTGACCGCTGTCCAGTGCTCCATTCCAGGATCACTTTGATATCTGCTAGTCAAACTAACAGCATGTGCTATATCCGGTCTTGTACACAGCATAGCATACATGATAAAACCTATGGCCGAGGCATAGGGAATATTATTCATTTTCTCTCTATCTTCTGCCATAGCTGGACTTTGAGTTTTACTCAGGGTCTTACCTGAAAACATGGGCACGAACCCTTTCTTGCTATCTTCCATTCTAAACTTCTTTAGAACTTTGTCCAAGTATGTACTTTGTGAAAGCGCTATTAGGCGTCTTGATCTATCTCTATAAATCTTGATGCCTAGAATATATGCCGCTTCGCCAAGATCCTTCATTGAAAAACTATTATTCAAATAGGTTTTGACGCTACTAAGAAGTTCTATATCATTCCCAATCAACAATATGTCATCTACATATAGTACTAGGAATGCTACAGAGCTCCCACTCACTTTCTTGTAAATACAAGCTTCTCCATAAGTTTGTATAAATCCAAAGTTTTTGATTACTTTATCAAAACGTTGATTCCAACTCCGGGATGCTTACTTCAGTCCATAAATGGAGCGCTGAAGCTTGCATACCTTGTCAGCATCTTTAGGATCGACAAAACCCTTGGGTTGTACCATATACAACTCTTCCTCAATGTCACCATTAAGGAACGCCGTTTTGACATCCATCTGCCAAATCTCATAATCGAAATGTGCAGCAATTGCTAACAAAATCCTCACAGACTTTAGCTTCTCTACTGGTGAGAAAGTCTCATCATAGTCAACTCCTTGAATTTGTCGGAACCCTTTCACGACAAGTCGAGCTTTATAGACGGTAACATTACCATCAGCATCTGTTTTTCTCTTGAAAATCCATTTGTTCTCGACAGCCTTACGGCCATCCGGTAAGTCCACCAAAGTCCACACTTGGTTTTCGTACATGGATCCCATTTCGGATTTCATGGCTTCTAGCCATTTGTCGGAATCTGGGCTCACCATAGCTTCTTCATATGTCGTAGGGTCATCAGCGTTGTCCACCAACATGACGTTCAAGGAAGAGTCATACCAATCAGGAGTGGTATGAACCCTCGTTGACCTGCGAGGTTCAGCAGTAACTTCATTTGAAGTTTCATGATCATTATCATTAGCTTCCTCTCCAACTGGTGCAGGCGGCACAAAAACATCTTCCGGTGCTGCCCTACTCTCAAATCCGAGAGAAGGTTCAATAACCTCATCGAGTTCTACTTTCCTTCCAGTCACCTCCTTCGAGAGAAACTCCTTCTCAAGAAAGGATCCATTCTTGGCAACGAAAACTTTGCCTTCGGATCTATGATAGAAGGTATACCCAATTGTTTCTTTAGGGTATCCTATGAAGACGCATTTCTCCGCTTTGGGTTCTAGCTTATCAGGTTGTAACTTCTTTACATATGCTTCGCAACCCCAAACTTGAAGGAATGACAACTTAGGTTTATTTCCAAACCATAATTCGTACGGTGTCGTTTCAACGGATTTAGATGGTGCCCTATTTAAAGTGAATGCGGCTGTCTCTAATGCATAGCCCCAAAATGATAACGGTAAATCTAAAAGGGACATCATAGACCGAACCATATCTAAGAGAGTTCGATTACGACGTTCAGACACACCATTACGCTGTGGTGTTCCCGGCGGTGTCAACTGCGAAAGTATTCCACATTTCTTTAAATGCATGCCAAACTCATAACTCAGATATTCACCTCCGCGGTCAGAATGCAGAAACTTAATCTTCTTGTTACGATGATTTTCCAGTTCACTTTGAAATTCCTTAAACTTCTCGAAAGTTTTGGATTGATGTTTCATAAAGTAGACATACCCATATCTACTCAAGTCATCCGTGAAAGTGAGAACATAACGATATCCACCACGCGATGCTACACTCATTGGACCGCACACATCGGTATGTATTATTTCCAATAAGTCTGTAGCTCGCTCCATTATTCCAGAGAATGGAGTCTTAGTCATTTTTCCCATTAGACATGCTTCGCATCTTTCAAGTGATTCAAAATCAAGTGATTAAAGAAGTCCATCAGAATGGAGTTTCTTCATACGCTTCACTCCAATGTGACCAAGACGACAGTGCCACATGTATGTAGAATTATCATTTAATTTTATTCGTTTAGCATCTATGTTGTGAACATGTGTATCACTACTATCGAGATTCAATAAGAATAAACCATTCAACTCAGGTGCATTACCATAAAAGATATTACTCATATAAATCGAACAACCTTTATTCTCGGACTTAAAAGAGTAACCGTCTCGCAATAAACAGGATCCAGATATAATGTTCATGCTTAACGCAGGCACCAAATAACAATTATTCAAATTTAAAACTAATCCCGAAGGTAGATGTAGAGGGAGCGTGCCGACGGCGATCACATCAACCTTGGAGCCATTTCCAACGTGCATCGTCACCTCGTCTCTTGCCAGTCTTCGTTTATTCCGCAGCTCCTGTTTCGAGTTACAAATATGAGCAACCGAACCAGTCTCAAATACCCAGGCACTACTACGATTACTAGTAAGATACAAATCTATAACACATATATCAAATATACCTTTCTTCTTGATGTTGCCGTTCTTCAGATCCGCCAGGTACTTGGGGCAGTTACGCTTCCAGTGACCAGCACCCTTGCAGTAGAAGCACTCAGTTTCAGGCTTAGGACCAGCCTTGGGTTTCTTAGCAGGTGCGGAAGCTTTCTTGCCGTCCTTCTTGAAGTTGCCCTTGTTCTTAGGCTTGCCCCGTCTCTTGAAATTGGTGGTCTTATTGACCATCAACACTTGGTGCTCCTTCTTGATCTCCACTTCAGCAGTTTTCAGCATGGACGACAGTTCAAGCAACGTCTTGTTCATGCAGTGCATGTTGTAGTTCATCACAAAGTTCTTGTAACTTGCTGGCAGTGATTGAAGGAGACGGTGAATCCCCAATTCATTAGGAATCGATATTCCCAACTCTTGGAGCTTCTTAGCGTACCCAGACATGGTGAGCACGTGCTCGCTAACGGAGCTTCCCTCTTCCATCTTACAGTAAAAGAATTTTTCGGAGGCCTCATAGCTCTCCATGGCCACGCGAGTCTCAAAAATTAGCCTGAGGTCCTTAATGATCTCGAACGGGTCGTGGTGCTCAAAACGCTTCTGGAGCTCCGATTCTAAACTGTACAGGATGGCACACTGAACTGTGGAGTAATGATTTTTCCGAGTGGCGTAAACATTCTTTACATCATCGGTGGCATCATCTGCAGGTGGGTCACCTAGCGGTGCTTCAAGCACATAGGTCAACTGACCAGCCCTGAGGACGATCTTCAGTCCACGGAACCAGTCCGTGAAATTGCTTCCATTGTTCTTAAGCTTTTCTTTCTCTAGGAACGCATTGAAATTGATGGAGGGGGTCGCCATAATCTACAACAATTTGCAAGTAGTTTAGACTAAGTTTATGACAAATTGAGTTCAAATTTAATTCTTTAAACTAACTAGGTGAACTCCCACTCAAAACAACATCCCTCACATTGTCTAGTGATTACACGAACCAAGTCCACTACACCAAGTCCGATCTTCACGAGAGAAGATGTAGTTTCATCGGCGAACAATCTTCATGTTCATCATATCATTTATATGACTCATGCTCTACCTTTCGGTATTCCGTGTTCCGAGACCATGCCTGTATATGCTAGGCTCGTCAAGATAACCTTAGTTTCCGCATGTGCAAATCTGGCTTGCACCCGTTGTATGCACACGTAGAATCTATCACATCTAATCATCACGAGATGCTTCGAAACGATGAGTCTTAGCAACAGTGCCAACTAAGGGTGAACACTTTATTACTTGATATTTTAGTGAGAGGGATCATCTTATAATGCTACCGTCGCGATCTAAGCAATACAAGATGCATAAAGGATTAACATCACAGGCAATTCATAATTAGTGTGATATGATATGGCCCTTTCTTCTTGCGCCTTTGATCTCCATCTCCAAAGCACGAACATGATCTCCATCATCACCAGCATTGCGTCAAGGTCAGTGGCGCCGCTTCATGGTTGTCCATCATCGCTAGCAACTATTACAACTACTTGGAATAAAGCTATTACAAGATGAATAGACACGCAGGTCTTAACAGAATTAAAGATAACCATTAGGCTCCTGCCGGTTGCCATATTACAACAAGGATCATTGCATACATCAAATACAATCACAATCACATGATGGCCATAACACATCACAAAACCCCTGAAAAACAAGTTAGACGCCTCTAATTTTCTTTGCATGTTTTACGTGGTTTGGGGCTTTCGCATAAGACCGATCTTACCTACGAACAAGGACCACAACGTTGATACAAGTGTTGTCAGATGCTCATTGTAAATTAAATCTTAACTATGGTGGGAGAGACAGACACCCGCAAAGCCACTTGTGCAAAGCAAGTTGCACGTCAAGCGTGGAGCAAGTCTCATGTGCGATGACATGTAATGTTAGCCCGAGCCGCTTCATCCCACCATGCCGCAAGATGCAAAGTACACGCTAAGACACCGACAACAAAAGAATCAATGCCCACAAAACACATTGTGTTCTACTCGTGCAACAGATCTACGCATAGATACGGCTCTGATACCATTGATGGGTTCGTAGCATGGAAAACAAAAAAATTCTACCGCAAGAATGAACAAAACCTAGATCTAATATAGATAAAAGCCAAGATCTAATCTATTAGACATGAGCAACGAGATAGATAGGAACTAACCCTCGTAGATCCGAAAGCGTTAACGAGATTAGATCTCGTGGTTGATGTAGTCGATCACTTGCCGATCTCAAGATCGTGTGGGCGATCCTTCCGGCGTCGCGTACCGGCAGCGCTTCCACAGTCGGTCAAGTGGACGATCCTTCCGGCGCCGCGTTTTGGCAGCGCTTCCGCAGTCGGTCACATGTGCGGAGTCGAAGCAGACCTTCCTCTCCTTGTTCCAGCGAGCAGCGGAGGTAGTAGATCTTCTCCACGGAATCCCAGTAGCACGACAGCGTGGTGGTGATGGTGGAGTAGAGAATTCTGCAGGGCTTCGCCTAAGCCTGTGCAGAAGAAAGGAGGAGGAGAGAGGCGGCAGAGATTGGAGTTATGGAGCAGGGCTTAGAGGTGGCGCCCCTGCCTCTCTATTTAAAGGGGGAGGGCGCCTTAGGGAGGGGGAGTCCTAGTAGGACTCCCCACCTCCAAGGCCGGCGGATTGGGGAGGGGGGAGGAGTCCTCCTCCCCCACGACTCCTAGTCTTGACCCACCAGGACTCCTTGATCCCTTCCTTGGTTTTCAAGCAAACTCCAAGAAACCTTCCAGAACCTTCCGGAACATTCCGAAAGCTTCTAGAACCCTCATACAAATACTCCGGAACATTTCCTAACTCAGAAAATGATCCCCTATATATGAATCTTATTCTCCGGACAATTTCGGATCTCCTCGTGATGTCTCGGATCCATTCCGAGACTCCAAATAACATTCAGTCTCCAACGCATATTCCATATCTACTTAAAACAACTTCGAACCTTAAGTGTGTCACCCTACGGTTCGTGAATATGTAGACATGACAGAGACACATCTCCTATCAATAACCATCAGCGGGACCTGGAGATCCATAATGGCTCCCACATACTCAACGATGACTTCGTGATCGATTGAACCATTTACATACGAAACCAATTCCCTTTGTCACGCGATACTATACTTATCCGAGGTTTGATCGTCAGCATCTCCATACCTAGTTCTACCTCGTTACTGATAAGTACTCTTTACTCGTTCCGTGATATGTCATCCCTTGTGACCCAGTCACATGCTTTCAAGCTAACTAGATGACATTCCACCGAGAGGGCCCAGAGCATATCTATCCGTCATATGGATGGACAAATCCCAATCTTGGTCCATGCGCTTCAACACATACTTTCAGAATACCCAATAATACCTTTATGACCACCCAGTTACGAAGTGGTGTTTGATGTCATCAAAGTACCCATCCGGTGATGGTGATTAACACAACCTCATGGTCGAAGGATTAGGTTACTATGCATTTAAAAGCTTACAGCAACACGAACTTAATGACTTGATCTTATGCTACGCTTACTATGGGTGTGTGTGTGTCCATCACATCATTCTCCTAATGATATAACCTTGTTATTAATCACATCCTAATGTCCATGATCAGGAAACCATGATCATCAATTAATCAACAAGCTAGTTCAACAAGAGGCTTACTAGGGACTCTCTTATGTTTACAAAACACACATGTATTAGTGTTTCCTAATAATACAATTATAGCATGGGATGTAAACATTCATCATAAACACAAAGATATAATAATAACCACTTTTATTATTGCCTCTTGGGCATATCTCCAATAGTATCAACTATACATCAACTTACAATATTACCATATCATGACACCAGCCCAACAACAATCTAAACTAGACGCCTATAATTTATCCATTGCAAGTTTTACGTGGCTTAGGGCTTTCAAAGATAGAACCAGTCTTACCTACGAACATGGAACCACAACGATGATAAATAAGTTATTAGCAACTCGTTGTAAATCAGATATTGACTATAGTAGGAGAGACAGACACCCGCCAGCCACTTATCCAAAACTAGTTGCATGTCAGTCGTGGAACCGGTCTCATGTGCAATGACATGTAAAGTTGGTTCAGGCCGCTTCATCCCACTATGCCACGAATATCCAAAATACATGAAAGAAGCAATAACATGATCATCATTGCCCACATATAAACATATGTGTACTACCCGTGCAAAGCACCTACGCATAGATCAGGCTTTGATACCACTGAAGGGTTCGCAGCATAGAAAACAAAAAATTTCCTACGATGGGAACTATTATACGCCAAGATCTATCTATTAGGTATAAGCAACGGGTGGATATACATCCATAGAGAACATACCCTCGAAGACAACAAAGATTTGTTAATGAGCTGGAACTCGTGGATGATGTAGTCGTACACTTGCCGATCTCAAGATCATGATGAAGTCCAGCAGGTCCAGCTCTAGCACGTCCATCAGATCCAGCTCCAGCAAGTCCAGCACCACCAAGTCCAGCACTGCAAAGGAGCGGTGCATCCCTGATGCACACACGTTCGATACCCCGACAACATTTGTCCCTCGCTCCAGCAAAGCAGCGGAAGCAGCAAGTCCTTTCCAGATAAAGCCACCGGGAACATGTATCCCGCTAATCCGAGACCATGGGGAAAAATACTAGAGGGGGAGAGAGATCCTTCACGAGGAGGTGTGTGTGAGAAGTGAGGAGAGGGGGGCCTTTTATAGGAGGAAGGGGTATCCCCTCCCCATGGTCGGCGCCCATGGAGGGTGCCCCTTCACCTCCCTCTTTCATGTGGTGGTAACCCCCTCCACATAAATATGCCCCTTCACATTCTCTATTAAAGTCTCCACTTTAAACGCATTAAATTTCTCCAAATTTAATGCTCTCTCATTTGATAAAACTCTTTTATTAATTTTATTCAGAATTTTGTTAATTACTTTAATTAACAAACATTCATATAAAACCCCCTGTAACATTTCAATATTATATGCACAACCAATTTCAGCAATTTCACCCAGAACAGTTTCGGTGTCTATTGTAATAATTACAGCACTTTCTTAACTCTTTATCTGAAGCATATCTGCTCCAAATGGTGTTGGTATCCCTTAAGTGTGTCACCCTACGGTTCGCAAATAATGCAGACATGATCGAGACCCCTCTCCGATCAATAATCAGCAGCGGGACCTGGAGATTGATGACCCAAAATAAATCGAGCTCGTTGGGGAACCCCAAGAGGAAGGTATGATGAGCACAGCAGTAAGTTTCCCTCAGTTATGAAACCAAGGTTTAATCGAACCAGTAGGAGAAAGAAAACACCCCCAAGGTGTTGCTAGCTGAGCCTTGGCAGGGCGCACTACCGGTGCTAGTAGCAACGTGGAGACCTGCACAACACAACCACAGAACTCTGTCCCCAGCTTGCGATGAGGTTGTCAATCTCACCGGTTTTGTTGAAAACAAAGGATTAAACGTATCGAATAGAAGGAAGTAATAGTTTGCAGAAAGTAAAAACAAAGAAGTAAATAGTTTGTAGATTGAATGTAAAAAGAAAGGACCGGGATCCATAGTTCACTAGAGGTGGCTCTCCTTAAGATAGATAACATGTTGGGTGAACAAATTACAGCGGGGCAATTGACAAACATCGAGAAAGCAATACATGCATATACTAATTATCTTGACTCCTTTGGAACTTGATTGGGCATTACAACATTATACATAGACCGCCATCCAACTGCATCTATGACTAATAATCCACCTTTAGGTTATCATCCAAACCCCCTCCAGTATTAAGTTGCAAGCAACAGATTATTGCTTTACGAACTGCGTGTAAAGTAAACAATACAATTGTTCTATGAAAAAAGGATTGTTGTTTTCTCCCTAGTAGCAACAGCACATCTAGTACCTTAGAGATTTATGTCACTGCCCCAGATTACCAGAGGCATGAACCCACTATCGAGCATAAATACTAACTCTTAGAGTTGCTAGCATCTACTTGGCCAAGATAGCTACTAACAACGAAAAGCATGCAAAATCACAAATAACAAAGACATGATAAAATCAATAATCAATCTGAAATAGCATCTCAATATCCATCGGATCCCCGCAAACACAACATGTAGAATTACAAAAAGATGATCTTGATCATGAATGGAGCTCACAAGATCTAGACATGAAAGCACAAAGGAGGAGAACCAGCCATCTAGATACTACATGGACCCGTAGTCCAGAGATGAACCACTCACGCATCACACCGGAGGCTTGCATGCTGATGAAGAAGGCCTCCAGGCTGAATTCCCCTCCCCGGCAGGGTGCCGGGAAGAGCTTCAGATCCCTCCCGATCTAGGGATGGAGATGATGACGGCTACAGACTCTTACGTGGATTTTTGATCGGGTACTGATACGTCCATTTTGCATCACTATTCTTTGTCATAATTCACTATTATTCATCGATATATTTCATATTGAGAGGTGATACTTATGTTATTTCATATATTTTTGCATGGTTGATGACTTTTGGAGCATGGACCGTTGCAGTCAGGATTCTGATGGAAAAGGTGTTGTTTGGATGCAAAATTCGTGAAGATCAGAAAATCTGGGAAAATCTACGGAAAATCCTATTTTTCCAGAAGACGAAGGAAGCCAGAAGGGGGGGCTAGTGATGGGCCACAGGGGGCCCACACCACCCCTGGCGCGGGCCACCCTAGGCCACGCCACCAGGATGTGTGGTCGCCCTGGTCCACCCCTGGCACTCCCCTCTGGCGTATATTATCCTCCCGGAACCCTAAGACTCGGGGAGCGACCACAGAAAGATTCCACTTCCTCTGCGGGGCGGAAAACACCGAGAGAGAAAGATCTCTCTAGCAGACAGATTTCTGCCGGGGGAATTCCTTCCCAGAGAGGGGAGATCGTCGCCATCATCACCACCATCATCACCATCAGCACCCTCATCACCATCTCCATATTGTTGTAATAATTGCATTGAATCTTGCATAGTTCATAGGGGAAACTTTCCCGGTGTTGATTACTCTTTGTAGTTGATGCTATTGAGTGAACCATTGAATTATTATTTATGTTCAAATTGTTATACATCATTATTCCATCTCTGATCATGATCCATATGATGTCTTGTGAGTCGTTCGTTTTGTTCTTGAGGACATGGGAGAAGTCATGTTGTTAGTAGTGGAAATGTGTTGAGAAAGATTCAATAGTTTGATATTTAAGTTGTGGTGTACTTCTTCTAGTGGTGTCATGTGAACGTCGACTACATGACACTTCACCTATATGGGCCTAGGGGAATGCATTGTGTATTTGGCTACTAATCGTAGGGTTGCTGAACTGACAGAAACCTGAACCCCCGTTAGGAAACCATTGCACAAGGGACGTAAGGGTCTTAGAGTTTAAAGCTGTGGTTAGGTTTCTACCTTAATTACTTTCTTGTACTTACGGATGTTTGCAAGGGGTGTAATCACAAGTATGTATTAGTCCTAGGAAGGTCGGTACATTAGCATAGGTTCACCCACACAACACTTAGCAAGCTAAAGAAGATTAATCAACTATATGAAGCGAAAGCACTTGACAGTCTTCCCATGTGTCCTCGAGAACGTTTGGTCATCTTACGTAATACAACCGGCTTGTCATTTGCTGCATAAAGGATTGGCCCACTTGCTGCATTTATTCCTACTGTCTTTTATTTCCTCGTACTTTGTTTACTTGCTTTATCAAAAACCCCTAAAAATCCGTTTGCTAAGTATTTGCAAAGAATTCCTGATCCATACCACTAGCCAGCACCTTCTGCTCCTCGTTGGGTTCGACACTCTTCCTTATCGAAAATACTGTGATGCACCCCCCTATACTTGTGGGTCATCAAGACTATTTTCTGGCGCCGTTGCCGGGGAGTGAAGCGCTATTGCAGAGTGGAACTGGTAAAGGAAACTTCTACTGTGAGTATTCTTTACTTCTGTCAGTTGCTTTATTTTCGCTATGGATAATTTGATGAGTTTCTTATTTGGTAATGCTACTACCACTTCTAAGGTAGTAGATAAGCCACCACCTGCTGAGAATGATGTTTTTAAAATACCTACAAGAATTATTGATCGTGTTATGGATAACTACTATGTTGGGGATGGAACTATCCATCTCGGTGATCATTTGCTCTTTATACACGAATTATGCAGGTTGTTCAAGTGTGCAGGTATTACTATAGATCAAGTTAAGAAGAAGTTATTCTCATTATCGCTGAAAGGAATAGCTGAGGAATAGTATAAGCTGCTGAAGAATGGTCAAGCTCTGGAATGGGAGGAAATAGTACCTCTCTTTTATTCAAAATTTTATCCTCCTAGTAAGATTCATAAAGATCGAAATCAAATATACAACTTTTGGCCTCTTGATGGAAAGAGTACAACTCAAGCTTGGGGGATATTGAAGTTACTAATGCTCAAATGTCCCATTCATGATCTCCCCAACAATATTATTATCAATAACTTTTATGCAAGACTCCCTCTACATGATAAGGATTTATTGGATGCTTCTTGTGCTGGATCATTCACTCGCATGGAAGAAGAAGCTAAATGGGATCTTCTGGACCGTATTCAAGATAATGTTGAAGCCTGGGAGAATGACAAAGGTAGAAAGTCAGGTATAAACTATGATTATGAATGCATTGAATCTTTTATGAGGACTGATGACTTTCAAAATATTAGTAATGCTTATGGTCTAGACTCTCAAGCTATTGCTTCTTATTTTAAGGATTTTGCTTCCTACATTGAAGTGCCTAAAAAGAAGTGGAATAAGTATCATGAACCTTATAAAGATGTTGCTAAGAGTGTTCTTGTAAGAAATACTAAAGTTTATATTGTTAATCATGTTTTACCTAAACCTTACAATGAGAAAATGCCTTTCCCAGTTAAGATTAAGGAACATTATATGATAGCTAGTATGGTCGATGAACCTATAATATAAAATGTGAAAGACTTTGTTACTAAATATGAAGAAGAGGGACACACTATCCTTTGTAAGGATACCTCTAATATTGTTTCACATAGTAGTGTTATGAGAGCTAGTATTCTTGTGTTTTCTATTAGAATAAGTGATCATTGCTACGATGGTCCTTGTGATAGTTATATTTTTAAGTTTATGCATGATACTGAAATTTACTATGAGAGAGGGAAAAGTGTTCTTATGTATCTCAATAATATCAAGTTTCCTCGTTTTATGCTGAAAGTTTTTATGTTGCACTTGTTTTGCCTTCCTATGCTAGTAGCCTCTGGTTTCAACAACTTGTTTGTTTACAAATTTCCCTTGCATAGGAAGTGGGTTAGACTTAAACGTGTGTATTTTTGCTTCTTAATGCTCTCTTTCACTTCAAGTCATATTTCTGAGTGAGCATCTTCAAAATTATCATGCCCATCTTAATGGTTATAAAGAAAGAGCTTTTTCGGAGACAACCCAGTTTATTTTTGCTTTCAGTATGTTTGTGTTTCTTTGAGTCTTGGAAGTTATTACTTCGATAATAACCGCTCCTTATCCGTTTTGTTTGGTTTTTGTGTCAAGATCAACCTCTAATGAGAGAGAAGTAATATTTGGGGAAGATGCTGTCCTGAAACAGATTTTTGTGCTTCACTATAAAAATTCGTGAGAGATCTCTGTATGTCGAATTGAGCTGTAATTTTTTGTTCTTTTGCCCCATGTTTTTATTTAACTTTCTTTATTTTTGCACTTTTTGATTTGAGCAACAAAATATTTTCTAAAAAATTGATCTTTACCTGCTGGTCTGTTTTGACAGATTTTGCCACCCTTGCATTTGCTTCTCTATTCGATTTCCTTTTCGAATTCTTTTTGGGTTTTAGGAAGGAGTTGCTACAGTAGATTATTAATTGATGGTTTTCAGTTGAAAGTGGACTCAAAAGGTTTTATCACTTCACTTATACTAATGTTGCTAATGAGAACTGTGTGAAGTTTTGTGTGAAAGAAATTTCCAGGTGATACGTCCATTTTGCATCACTATTCTATGTCTTAATTCACTATTATTCATTGATATATTTCGTATTTAGAGGTGATACTTATGTTATTTCATCTATTTTTGCATGGTTGATGACTTTTGGAGCATGGACCGCTACAGTCAGGATTCTGATGGAAAAGGTGCTGTTTGGAGGCAAAATTCACGAAGATCAGAAAATCCAGGAAAATATACGGAAAATCCTATTTTTCAAGAAGACTAAGGATGCTAGAAGATGGAGTGGAGGTGGGCCACAGGGGGCCCACACCACCCCATGGCGCGGGCAGGCCTAGGCCGCGCCTGGAGGTGGTGTGGCCACCCTGGCCCACTCCAGCCTCTGTCCTCTGGAGTATATCATCCCCACGAAACCCTAAGACTCGGGAAACGACCACAGAAAGATTCCGCTGCCTCTGCAGGGCAGAAAACACCGAGAGAGAAAGATCTCTCGGGCAGACAGATTTCTGCCGGGGGAATTCCTTCCCGGAGAGGGGAGATCGTCGCCATCAACACCACCATCAAGCTGGACTTCATCGGGATCATCATCATCATCACCACCATCAGCACCCTCATCACCATCTCCATATTGATGTAACAATTGAGTTGAATCTTGCATAGTTCATAGGGGAAACTTTCACGGTGTTGATTACTCTTTGTAGTTGATGCTATCGAGTGAACCATTGAATTATGTTTATGTTCAGATTGTTATACATCATTATTCCATCTCTGATCATGATCCATATGATGTCTTGTGAGTAGTTCGTTTTGTTCTTGAGGACATGGGAGAAGTCTTGTTGTTAGTAGTGGAGTTGCATTGAGAAATATTCAATAAATTGTTATTTAAGTTGTCGTGTACTTCTTCTAGTGGTGTCATGCGAACGTCGACTACATGACACTTCACCTATATGGGCCTAGGGGAATGTATTGTGTATTTGGCTACTAATCGTAGGGGTTGCCGGAGTGACAGAAACCTGAACTCTCGTTAGGAAACCATTGCACAAGGGACGTAAGGGTCTTAGAGTTTAAAGTTGTGGTTAGGTTTCTACCTTAATTACTTTCTTGTACTTACGGATGTTTGCAAGGGGTATAATCACAAGTATGTATTACTCTTGGGGCGGTACATTAGCACAGGTTCACCCACACAACACTTAGCAAGCTAAAGAAGATTAATCGACTATATGAAGTGAAAGCACTTGACAGTCTTCCCATGTGTCCTCAAGAACGTTTGGTCATCTTAAGTAATACAACCGGCTTGTCCTTTGCTGCATAAAGGATTAGGCCACTTGCTGCATTTATTCCTACTGTCTTTTATTTACTCATACTTTGTTTACTTGCTTTATCAAAAACCCCTAAAAATCCGTTCGCTAAGTATTTGCAGAGAATTCCTGATCCATACCACTAGCCAGCACCTTCTGCTCCTCGTTGGGTTCGACACTCTTACTTATCAAAAATACTGCGATACACCCCCTATACTTGTGGGTCATCACCAGGTAGTGGAGATAATGGTGTAATAAGGAAGAGAAGGGTTTTATGCCTCAAGTAATAAGTGTATGAAGATGAAGATATAGATGATATTCAAGTGGTGACTCCAGAAGAATCTACTAGATACCAAATTCAGAGACCTGCAGAGTCCATTTTCAAATAGGTAACAGTTCTGGTAAGAAAAGTTCCGCGAAAATACTATCCAACTATATTTTTGCAGTTTTTAGACAATAAAGAAAGCTACGAAGAAAAAGAGGGAAGGAAACGGAGCCAGGGTGGCTCACACCACCCTGTGCCACGGGCCCACCCCTAGCCGCGCCACCAGGTGGTGTGGCCACTCCGGACTCTGTCTCCGACCCATTTTCTCCCAGTACCTTCCTTTTGTTGTGAAACTTCGTAATATATAATCCCCCGGACCCCCCGCGGTTCGTATATCGTGTTTTCGTCGTGTTCTTGTTTCGATCTGTTTTTGCCAGGAACTATTTTTGAAAGCTTAGGAGCACAATGGTGTCCGCCAAGGATAAGGGGAAGGAGCCTATAGAGGAGGATATCCAAGATCCCAAGCAGGGGCTGGCACCTTTAGTCTCTTGCCCTACATCAACGGAAGCCCTACGAGTCACTAAGGAGTTATGCGATAAGTACCGAGACTTGAGGAGGAAGGTGGACATGTTTCAATGGGAGAATAATAGGCTTCGCAAGATGCTGGAAGATTTCCTCAAGTCAACTAAGAAAATATTACCACCACCACCGAAGGAGTAATTCTTCATCAGGTTTGGCATCCCCTTGGTTTGTTCCAAGCTTGGGGGAGTGTCGCGGTATCTCATCACTATCTTCTATCTTTTTACCTTGTTAGTAGAGTCATATCATGAATAGAGAAGTTATTATGTAGGATGGTTTGCATTATGGAAGTGTCCCCTCTCTCGTTAGATATGTATCCCTTGGTGTGAGTTGCCGTTATGGAATATTAATGAGAAGTTCTATCATTTACTCTTTTGCATAGCTTATATTAGTTTTCAATTCATGGTTATATGATTGATCTTATTGTTATTATTGGTATCACTTTGGGATCATTGAGTTAATTTAGTTGGTTTTGGCAAACCTGGCTCGGTCAGTAGCAACACTATTTTTGAGAGTTGAAAGAAAAGATAAAAGTACTCTAAAGAAAAATTGTTTCATCATCTTTCTTTCTTGATTTGCTCATAAGTTTAATATTCTCTAGTTAAGATCTTTTGTGCTTCCAAGGAAGATTGCGTGTTTATCTTTATAACTTGTATGTTTGTTTGTTTCCTTCAACTCTTGTACTTGCTATCCAGCCTTGCTAGCCAAAAACATGTACTGAGAGGGAATTCTTCTCGTGCATCCACTCCTTTAAACCAAAACCCATGCCATTTGTGTCCACCATACCTACCTATTAGCATTATTGCTATTCCAAGTAAATTCCTGTTTTATCTACCTCCCAAATTAAACTTGTTGTGTGAAAAGTAGTGATTAAAGCTCTCACGAACTTGATGGCACACTTTACTTTCTTGCATTTAATAAAATTGAACCATTGTGCTCACCTATGTTGCGTATATGCTTGCACTTTGTAAGTTGTGAATTAGCAGAACCATGCTGTCATGGGGAACGCTTTCAACATTGCACTGGTACTTTGTACCTAGTTGATATCATGTTCTTTTGTCTATGGATGTCGTACGTGTGAAATGAAGGGGGAGCTTGTATGTCCATGGAGTTATGCATATGTGTTAGAGAAACGCCTGGGCCGCTGGTCTAATCCATGCTGACATGGTGGAAACCTGCAGCGTAACCATAATGAGCATCTATGAAGCATTCTTCTTATAAAAAAAGAGTCCGATATTGAGACAAAAGAGAAAAAAAAGAGATTATGAAAAGATGAAAGAGAGAAAAAAGCACCATATTCCCATGGTAAATAAGAAGATTGCTAAGATGCTTCTTGTCTGCTTGCCTTGTCATTTTGATATGGGGATTCTTCCGTATCATCGGGCAAGGGGTACCCCGTTGGCGGTTCCCTATGATACACATATGCTTACGATGACAAGAAATTACCAGTGACTAAACTTGAGTAGCATGAGGAGCGACCCTCGTATTCAAGGGACATGAGATTCTCAATTTACAACTTGTCAATGCATATCCTCATATTTGATCACTTTAACCTTAATCACCTAAAGATGCCTATGATAGGGGCAATGAGAGCTGAAAGCTAGTAAGTATCATAATTTTTGGGAGCTCTTTATAAGACTTGCAATCCCTGCTTCCCTCTGCGAAGGGCCTTTCTTTTACTTTGTAGTTGAGTCAGTAAACCTACTCCCTTCTATCTCATCAAGTATTTTGAGTTGTTGTGTTTCATTCATTCATATGATGATTTATTCAATCACGTTTCTTATGTTCCTTGTTTTGCACATTGCTCTTATCTTGATGTTTACTACTTTGAAAGCTATCATTGAAAACCAGTTATTTGTGAAGTCCAGCAATTTATCAACTATTCTTCGACCAAGAGCTAAGTTTGCCATTACCAATTATGATTCACTTTATGTATCTTTATTGTGTTTCCTTTACTGATTGCAAGTTGAGTTATATAATAGTGAGTTGTCTTCTATTATGATCTATGTATTTATGAATGTGATGCTTCTTGTCCGTATTCTTTTATCGACTCTTCACTCCATAAACCTGAGGCCATGTTTATTGAGCTCAGTTTTGCTTGGGGACAAGCGAAGTCTAAGCTTGGGGGGGGAGTTGATACGTCCATTTTGCATCACTATTCTATGTCATAATTCACTATTATTCATTGATATATTTCGTGTTGAGAGGTGATACTTATGTTATTTCATCTGTTTTTGCATGGTTGATGACTTTTGGAGCATGGACCGCTGCAGTCAGGATTCTGATGGAAAAGGTGCTGTTTGGAGACAAATTCGCGAAGATCAGAAAATCCGGGAAAATATACGGAAAATCCTATTTTTCCAAAAGACGAAGGAAGCCAGAAGGGGGGCTGGAGATGGGCCACAGGGGGCCCACACCACCCCCTGGTGCAGGCCACCCTAGGTTGCGCCACCAGGTGGTGTGGCCGCCCTGGTCCACCCCTGGCACTCCCCTCTGGCGTATATTATCCTCCCGAAACCCTAAGACTCAGGGAGCGACCATAGAAAGATTTCGCCGCCTCTGCGGGGCAGAAAACACCGAGAGAGAAAGATCTCTCTAGTAGACAGATTTTTGCCGGGGGAATTCATCCCCGGAGAGGGGAGATCGTCGCCATCAACAACACCATCAAGATGGACTTCATCGGGATCATCATCATCATCACCACCATCATCACCATCAACACCCTCATCACCATCACCATGTTGCTGTAACAATTGCGTTGAATCTTGCATAGTTCATAGGGGAAACTTTCCCGGTGTTGATTACTCTTTGTAGTTGATGCTATTGAGTGAACCATTGAATTATTGTTTATGTTCAGATTGTTATACATCATTATTCCATCTCTGATCATGATCCATATGAAGTCTTATGAGTAGTTCGTTTTGTTCTTGAGGACATGGGAGAAGTCATGTTGTTAGTAGTGGAATTGTGTTGAGAAAGATTCAATAGTTTGATATTTAAGTTGTGGTGTACTTCTTCTAGTGGTGTCATGTGAACGTCGACTACATGACACTTCACCTATATGGGCCTAGGGGAATGCATTGTGTATTTGGATACTAATCGTAGGGGTTGCCGAAGTGACAGAAACCTAAACCCCCGTTAGGAAATCATTGCACAAGGGACGTTAGGGTCTTAGAGTTTAAAGCTAGGCTTAGGTTTCTACCTTAATTACTTTCTTGTACTTACGGATGTTTGCAAGGGGTATAATCACAAGTATGTATTAGTCCTAGGAAGGTCGTTACATTAGCACATGTTCACCCACACAACACTTAGCAAGCTAAAGAAGATTAAACAACTATATGAAGCGAAAACACTTGACAGTCTTCCCATGTGTCCTCGAGAACGTTTGATCATCTTAATTAATACAACCGGCTTGTCCTTTGCTGCATAAAGGATTGGGCCACTTGCTGCATTTATTCCTACTGTCTTTTATTTACTTGTACTTTGTTTACTTGCTTCATCAAAAACCCCTAAAAATCCGTTTGCTAAGTATTTGCAGAGAATTCTTGATCCATACCACTAGCCAGCACCTTCTGCTCCTCGTTGGGTTCGACACTCTTACTTATCGAAATACTGCGATACACCCCCTATACTTGCGGGTCATCGGGTACTTAGGGTTTTGGTCCCGACGGCAATATATAGGCGGAAGGAGAGGCCGAGGGGGTGCTGGGTCGGCCAGACTACCCCCTGGCGCGGTCCAGGCCTGACCACGCGGCAGGTGGTGTGGCGGCCCCCATCCCTTCTCCTTCTTGTATTCTGGCATCAGATGTCTTCCGGAAAAATAGGCACTTTGGCTTTTGTCCCGTCCAATTCCGAGAATATTCATTTTCTGACTTTCCTGGAACCAAAAACAGCAGAAAACAGGCAGCTGGCACTGTGGCTCTTGTTAATAGGTTAGTCCAAGAAATCATATGAAAAGTAATCCAAAGTATGGACAAAACACAAGAAAGTAGATAAGACCAAGTATGGAACATCAAAAATTATAGATACATTTGCAATGTATCAACATCCCCAAGCTTAACTCCTGCTCGTCCTCGAGTAGGTAACTGCTAAAAAGAAAGAATAATTTTTGAGGTGACATGCACCATCAAAGAATTGATCAAAGTACTTGTAAAACATTTGAAGCTGGGATCATAGTACTTCAATCATAACATGAAAGACAAAGTTCTAGCAATAATACAAAGAAACTATGTTGCAACATGAAAATGCACAAACAAAAGATTCATGAATAACAATGCTTTGCAAGACGTTTGTTTGTTTCACATAAAGAAAACATAGCATAATAGTATTCAACTTGTCCCTCATAGAGTAGCAAATATAAATGCATAGGACACCTTCAAAGTTCCTAAGAGTGACTTGGGATGCATCAATAGTTTAAAACAAATTATGCATCAATCAACTAGTCTTGGGACAATGCACATAGAACTAAGAATGGCCACTATGCTCTCAAAGTAAGTGCATAAAGGTAGAAGGTGGAGACTCAATATAGTGGTGGAAGAAAGGCCTTCATAGAAGAAAGCAGGGATTCAAGTCTCATAAAGAGCTTCCAAAAATTATGGTACTTATAGCTTTCAGCTCTCATTTCCCCTATCATAAGCATCTTGAAGTGATTAAGGTTAACGTGAACAAACTATGGTGTACATGCTTGACGAAGTATAAGTTAGAAACCTCATGTCCCTTGAATACGAGGGTTTCTCCTCATGCTACTCAAGTTTAGTCACCGGTAAGTTCTTGTCATCGTAAGTACATGTGTATCATAGAGAACCGTCAACGGGGTACCCCGTGCCCGATGATATGGAAGAATCCCCATATCAAAATGACAAGGCAAGCAAACAACGAGCATCTCAGCAATCTTCTTATTTACCATGGGAATATGGTGCTTTTTTCTCTCTTTCCTCTTTTCATAATCTCTTTTTTTCTCTTTTTTCTCAATATAGGACTCTTTTTTTATAAGAAGAATGCTTCATAGACAGCTCATTATGGTTACGCTGCAGGTTTCCACCATGTCGGCATGGATTAGACTAGCGGCTCAGGCGTTTCTCTAACACATATACATAACTCCATGGACTTACAAGCTCCCCTTTCATTTCACACCGACGACATCCATAGACAAAAGAGCATGATATCAGCTAGGTACAAAGTACCCGTGCAATGTTGAAAGCGTTCCCCATGACAGCATGGTTCTTCTAATTCCCAACAAATAAGTGCAAGCATATACAACATAGACGACACAATGGTTCAAGTTTATTAAGGGCAAGAAAAGTAAAGTGTGCCATCAAGGTCGTGAGAGCTTTAATCACTAGTTTTCTCATAACAAGTTTAATTCGGAAGGTAAACAAAAGCATGAATATACTTGGAATAGCATATGCTAGTAGGTAGGTATGGTGGACTCTTTGGAATAACTTGGTTTAAGGAGTTGGATGCATGAGTGGAACTCATACTTGGTTGTTGAGGCTAGCAAAAGACTGGGAGCGACAAACTAAGAGAGCAATAATGGCCATCATCATGCAGAGCGACAAAACATCATTGATAAAAGCATAAAGTGATACTACAAGTTGAAAACTAAAGGATCATAAAGGCTATGGTGACTTGAGATAGTCATAACATGGTGTGAGCATGTGCGAGGTCAACCCAAATAAAGCATGAAAAGAGAATACCACTATACTATGCTTTAATATGCTAAAACAACGCATGATTCATCCAAGGCACATTAAGAAATCTCAATTGTTTATAACAAGTCATGCTACAGCAAAGAATACTAAGCATAAAGCCAAAACAATATTAAGCATGGCATGACAAAGCATAGGCCACAGTCAAAAACAAGCTCTTTTTACCACTTAAGCATGAACTTTCCTACTCTTTTCCAAACCAAACCAAACCAAACTATATAAAAACCAATGTATGAAAGAGGGGGTCCAACCAATTTATTCAGAAAACTAAGCAAACCAAGCAAACGAAAAACCAAAAAGAAAACGAAAAAGAAGACGCTCCAAGAACAACACAACTGTGCATGAAACAATAAAATGAAGCGTTTGGAAGAAACCTGGCATTTTTATTGATGAAGAGGGGATGCCTTGGGCATCCCCAAGATTTGACGCTTGTAATTCTTGGATATTTATTGGGGTGACACGCGTGGCATCCCCAAGCTTGAGATTTAGTCCATCCTTCATCTCATTACTCATTCCTTCCATACACCTGAAATTTTTTCTTCATACAAAACTTCACACACTCTTTATTAGCAACATTAGTGCACTCAAAATAATAGGTCTTAAGGTTCAGTTCTAACACCAATAAACTTCCATTAGATCACTAGCTACTAAAGCACTTCCCTCTAAAAGCTCAATTCCCCAAAAGAACTCAAAAAGGAACCAACAAGAAGCAAATGCAGAAAATGGCAGAAATCTGTCACAACAGACCAGCAGGTAAAGACGAATTTTTTAGAAGAACTTCTGTTGCTCAAATAAAAAAGTGTTGAACTAACGAAAGTTAGATAACAACCTGGGGCAGGAGCACAAAAATTCAGGCCTCAAAAAGACGTTCAGAGATTTTAC
The DNA here is from genome assembly GCA_910589775.1 of Avena eriantha. Taxonomy (NCBI): domain Eukaryota; kingdom Viridiplantae; phylum Streptophyta; class Magnoliopsida; order Poales; family Poaceae; genus Avena; species Avena eriantha. Next base: position 105,293,365 of record OU342741.1, read on the forward strand.
ACGAATGTTTACAGTGAAGCACAGAAATCTATTTCGGGACAGCAACTTTCCCAAACATTACTTCTCTCTCATTAGAGGTTAATCTTGGCACAAAAAGCAAATAAAAAGGATAAGGAGAGGTTATTACTGAAGTAATAACTTCCAAGACTCATCTAAAACTTTTGGTTATCTCCCAATAAGTACTTTTCTTTAACGCCTTTAAGTTAGGCACAAGAAGCAAGAAAAAAGGATCAAGTGTTCTCAAATGAAGAAACATTAAGATTAATACCATAAATATCTTCAACAAGGCAAGGTATCTCATCCAAATAAGTTCTAGAGTATCCTCTCTCCATGCTCTTAGGTTCACTATTTTCATCAAAAGGCTTTTCAGGAATAATCCAATCAAGATTCTTTTCTATGGCTTCATGTATTGCTACCAGTTTAAAGGGTATTGGTATCTTAGTTTCCTCCCCATTAGGTTAAGTTTTGTTCATATTTTCTCATGTACCAACAACATCTACACATGAGCCTAGCATATTGAAACGTTTAAAGACTTTTCTAGCTTCTTTGGCAACATCATAGAATTCCTTAAACAAAGTTTCTAGAATAAAATCCCTCTTTTCAGGGTCCTCAATTTCTTTAAGCTTAAGAAACATTACTTGCATTAAGGGGTTGAGGTTAACAAACCTAGCTTCTAACATGTGAATTAAAGAAGCTGCAGCAATCTCATAGTTTGGAGCAAGTTCTGCAAGGGATCTATCCTCAGTATCTTCATGCTTACTAACATGATTAAAGAATTCTTCAATATTACCTTTCCCAATTATTGAACCACTACCTATTGAAAGGTCTTTCAGGGTGAATTTAGGGATCAACATGGTGTGCTTAGGAAGAGGTAACAACTAAAGGAGACTTAATTTTTGTGTATTTTTGATAAAGAAAGCAAACTAGTAAAACTAATTTTTTTGTGTGTTTTTTATAACAAAATAAACAAACAAAGCAAAAAAAGAAACTAAGCAAAACAAAAATAACAAAGTAAAGAGATTGGTTATGAGGGACTCCCCTTGTGAAGATGTCCTTGACTCCTCGGCAACGGCGCTAGAAAAAATACTTGATGGCCCAAAATATATCGAGCTTGTTAGGGAACCCCAAGAGGAAGGTATGATGAGCACAACAATAAGTTTCCCTCAGTTATGAAACCAAGGTTTAATCGAACCAATAGGAGCAAGGAAACACCCCAAAGGTGTTGCTAGCTGAGCCTTGGCAGGGCGCACTACCGATGCTAGTAGCAACGTGGAGACCTGCACAACACGACCACAGAACTTTGTCCCCAACTTGCGATGAGGTTGTCAATCTCACCGTGTTTCGCGAAAAACAAAGGATTAAATGTATCGAATGGAAGGAAGTAAAAGTTTGCAGAAAGTAAAGACAAAGCAGTAAACGGTTTATAGATTGTATGTAAAGAAAAAGGACCGGGATCCATAGTTCACTAGAGGTAGCTCTCCTTAGATAGATAACATGTTGGGTGAACAAATTACAGCGGGGCAATTGAAAAACACCGAGAAAGCAATACATGCATATACTAATCATCTTGACTCCTTTGGAACTTGATTGGGCATTACAACATTATACATAGACTGCCATCCAACTGCATCTATGATTAATAACTTTAGGTTATCATCCAAACCCCCTCCAGTATTAAGTTGCAAGCAATAGATTATTGCTTTACGAATTGTGTGTAATTTAAACAATACGATTTTTCTATGAACAAAGGATTGTTGTTTTCTCCCTAGTAGCAACAGCACATCTAGTACCTTAGAGATTACTGTCACTTCCCCAGATTACCAGAGGCATGAACCCACTATCGAGCATAAATACTAACTCTTGGAGTTTCTAGCATCTACTTGGCCAAGATAGCTACTAACAACAAAAAGCATGCAAGATCACAAATAACAAAGACATGATAGAATCAATAATCAATCTGAAATAGCATCTCAATATCCATCGGATCCCCACAAACACAACATGCAGAATTACAAATAGATGATCTTGATCATGAACAGAGCTCACAATATCTAGGCATGAAAGCACAAAGGAGGAGAACCGGCCATCTAGCTACTACATTGACCCGTAGTCCAGAGATGAACTACTCACGCATCACACTGGAGGCTTGCATGATGATGAAGAAGGCCTCCAGGGTGAATTCCCCTCTCCGACAGGGTGCCGGGAAGAGCTTCAGATCCCTCCCGATCTAGGGATGGAGATGACGGCAGCTACAGACTCTTTCATGGATTTTTGATCGGGTACTTAGGGTTTTGGGCCCGAGGGAAATATATAGGCGGAAGGAGAGGCCGAGAGGGTGCTGGGGTCAGCCTGACCACCCCCTAGCGTGGGCCAGGCCTGGCCACGTGGCCAGGTTGGTGTGGCCGGCCCCCAGCCCTTCTCCGTCTCGTATTCTGGCATCAGATGTCTTCCGGAAAAATAGGCACTTTGGCTTTTGTCCCGTCCAATTCCGAGAATATTCATTTTCTGACTTTCCTGGAACCAAAAACAGCAGAAAACAGGCAGCTGGCACTGTGGCTCTTGTTAATAGGTTAGTCCAATAAATCATATGAAAATTACTCCAAAGTGTGGACAAAACACAAGAAAGTAGATAAAACCAAGTATGGAACATCAAAAATTATAGATACATTTGCAATGTATCAGAGTTCCGTACTGACTCCCACATATTCAATGATGACTCTTGTGATGGTGTGAACCTATAACGTTATAACTAAATCCCTTTGTCTCGCGATATATTACATGTCCGAGATTCGATCATTGGTATCTCCATACCTAGTTTGATCTCGTTACCGACATGTACTCTTTTCTCGTTCCCGTGATATAACATTCTAGTGATCTCATCACTTGCTTGCAAGCTAACCAATGTGATATCACCGAGAGGGCCCAGAGTATATCTATCTATCATCGGGATGGAAAAATCCCACTCTTGATCCATGAGCCTCTACATAACACTTTCGTAGCACTGAACCCACCTTTATAATCACGCTTTCACGGTGTGACGTTTGATGTTATCAAGATACTCTTCCAGTGTTATTGATTGACATGATCTCATGGTCTAAGGACTAGGATTACTTCGTATGATGTTATAGCAATATAAACACAATGACTTTGATCGTAATTCTATACTTCGGATGAATGTTCATCACATCATTCCACTAATGTTGTGACCTCGTTATTAACAACATCCAATGTCCATGATCAGGAAACCTTGATCATCTTGTTAATCAACGAGCTAGTTTATAAGAGAGGCATAACTAGGAACTTTCCTTTTGTTTATTAAACACACATGTATTAATGTTTCCAAATTAATAAAATTATAGCATGAAAAATAAACATTTATCATAAACAAGGAATAAGATAATAACCACTTTATTATTTCCTCTCGGACATATTCTCTTCACCTCCAACCCTATCCGATCTGAGAGGGAGGCGCTGAAGCGGCGACTTCGCCATCCCCGCCACGACACCACTAGATTGTGAAGTTAACGCCGTCATCGCATTCCACTGCTACTCCTACACCGACAACGTCGATGACATGCTCCTTTTCCGTCAAGCCCACTGGTATGTATCTCTCTCTCTCTCTCCCTCTACTTCACACACTGGATCACAACCATCTTGTTCATCCCAAATGCAAAGTTATCCCCGATGGATCTACACCTAGACGATCTTAAATACAGTATAACAATGGTCTGTCGGGCGGTAGAGTTAGAGGAATGCAATTAGGGAAGCCTTAGCCGGAAGAACGAAGGCCACGCTATACCTTCATTAAAGAAGTCATCGTCTTGGAGTACACGGCACGACGATGGTTTATATTAGGAAATAAGTCTAGATAACCCCCTAAGTATTGGCTTTGGATGCTAAACCCCCTCAAGTTTGGATTGGGTCACTTAACCCCCAAGTATCTACCAGACAGAGAGCCTCGTCGGCCCGTGTAAGCTATTTTGTTAGGAGGTTTTGGTCATGTGGAGACTGGCCAGTTGCCTGGCAGAGTGAGGCCAGGCTAGGTCCTCCCCCTCGGACCGTGTAAGCTATTTTGATAGGTGGTTTTTGTCATGTGGAGACTGGCCAGTTGACTAGCAGAGTGAGGCTAGGCTACGTCCAAATGACCCCCACAAGGCGCGACCTGAAGAAATCAAAAGTAGAGGTATTTCACGAAATGATTTGCACGGCCAAATGAGTTCTAGAATGCATCTATAAAAATACTCGCTCTATTCAGAAATAACTGACTTGGGTTTATTTAGATTTGAATGTATCTAGACGGTTATTTCTGAATGGAGGGAGTACATGGTACACTAAACTAAAATAGCTCGAAAATAAAACACCAGTTAATTCATCGCACAACTTATATCAGCCATAACAACATGTTAGAAGGACTGCTCAAACAAAACCTAGAATGACACTAGATACACGATAGAAAATACTGAAAACGCTAAGTTGAGCAGAAAATAGAGTTCAGGTCGCGTTACCTCCGTGAAGCATTCATAGTGAACCTTCTGCTTTCTTTTTGAGAACCAGTGAACCTTCGGCTAGATCCCAATGGTTTGCCATATTGACGCTAAGTTGTGCCCTGTAGCCCACGTGATTTGCCATGTTGCCAGCAAAAGCCTGAATCTGTACAAAAAATAGATCCTGGAATAGAGTCAAAAACTCCCAATTTCAAGATCCGGTCGCACTACATTACAGATTCCATAAGATATCAGATCCTTGTCCAATCTAATCAGGGACCAATCAAAGAAACCAAGAACTGGGCTGCAATTTACAAAAGCAAGAAAGGCATGGGAAGCATCAACCAGCAAACTCTGGTGACAAGTGATGCGGGGCGCGGGGGTGTCAGCGGCGAGCGGGGGCAGCGGTGATGGCCATCGGTGGGGGCTGTGCCAGCGGTAAGCACGCTGGCCGGGTCGGTGGCATCTCAGTCAGGTTGCGAGTGAGAGAAAGCAGAAGGGGGATTCAGACCGATCTGAACCATCTTTCTGCCTTCTCTGATCCTAGGTGTACTAAACCGCTATCCACGTCATCGAACCAGCTCTCCCATACTGCTAACAGCAGTTTCAGGGGAAATTTACCCGGTATAGGATAGTTGAGGGGGTTAAGTGCCCAAATCCAAACTTATGGGGGGTTAACATCCCAAACCTGACATAGGGGTTATCTAGAGTTCTTTCTTAATAAGCCGACATACGATAGCCTTTAGGGCAAGACAAGTAACACAACTCTCACACAGCGAACCATACAATACCTCTAACCTGACGATATTGCCATTATAGTGATTTATAACAGGAGTAGGATCTCACGATCTAAACCTAGGTAAGATATGTCACCCTATCTTGGACGCTCGCCGCCTTTCTTCCCCACCTCTCTAGCTCTTTGTGAGGAACCCCCTCATGGCGTACTCGTCAGGAATACCGCGATAGTTGGCGCCCACCATGTGGCAAGAGGTGCTTGGAGACGGATCCAGGCACGATCCACCTTCACATGCATCCATGACACCATCACCATTGGGCACGACCTCTACACCGGCAACGTTCCCATCATCCCTGATGATCACCTCTGAACTCCGGCAAAGGAGAACGTCACCCACTACACCATCATCCCCTTTGGTCGTATTAACACCTTAATCGATGAAGTTGGCTCGTGATCTGATTCCCAGGAAGCCGACATGACATTGATGCCCACACGGTCCGCCTTCGGGAGGGAGACGGTAGTGGAATATATCAGTCTGAGCTTGACATTTTTTAGTTTGTTGGCTTAGATCTAGAAAAAAGTAAGGCCCACCCGAACCACGCTCGAGAAAGTGTTAGTGGTAGAATACGAGAGATCCGCCTAGGTCACACTGGTGTTAGAGAAGCAGAGGTGCCACCTTGTTGGCTATGTAGGCTCTAGTTTAGGATCTGGCTCCACCATAGCCAAAAATGAATCTGAATCCATTTTAGATGCACTATAACATCCCAGCATTATAAGTTAGAAATAAGCAGAGATCCGGTATGTGCATTGCATTCATGCATAGAAAATCTGAATAATTTTCACGCCTTTGATAAATACTTGTCAAAGTGATTGAGGCTTCTCTTAACTTGATGGAAATGAAGTAGATCATCAAGTTGAGTGCGATAAGTTTCAATATGATCTTTGTTAAAACCTTATTTTGGGTAGAGGTAATTTGATCTATGGGTAAATAAAATGGAATAAAACTAAACTACAACACATAACTTAAGGATTAGTACCAGATCTACTAGAGATCATATCATGGTATTCGATACCAAGTTCAGTATATAACTCAAGTAAAAGGAATTCAATAACTCAATCTTGACCTATCTTGTTCTTATCTATTCCTACCATGACCATCACGGTAATTCTTAAACCCCTACTCTTTAGTTATATTGAGTAGGAAGGGAAATCAAATCAAGACCCTTCACCACGTATCCTTCATACCATATTAATCATTATCATCCCCATTGAACCATGTTCTAGTATCTACTGATCATCATTGATGGGTGATCAAATCTTGACCCTTTAACTCTTGACTACTATGTTGTTCCTTATAAATTATAAAAGGAAACTAATAAGAATAGAGAAACCATATATGATAGAATGTGTCCTCAACCTTAAGATCATATTCTTAGGATGAATTGACCCATTTGAAAGTTGGAGGAGTTAACTCACTCATGAGTTCACTAGAAGGATGGTTTAAAGTTAGGAGATGAGTTGATTCCTAGGAATCATTAGGAAACCAGATAGGATTAAGTGCTAAGGAGTAGTCTTATTGGATCAAGTAATATAACCATGGAGAAAAACCTCTTAGTTGAATAATCATCTAAGATAATTGTTGTAGTACAAGTTCAGTTTTTAGTTGAGACTAGACTTCGACTAGACATCTGGAAACCTAAGCCTTGTATGATCAAAGGATAGTGGTCATCATTCTCAAGTTACTTGGGAGTAATTGAAGGGGTGATATAGAGTTGTTATTGATGTATCAAGCTAGGTTAAACCTTAGTTAGTTAAGTCATCCTAGCTTGATCAAGAGAAGTCAAGCTAGTGTATAATGTAGTTTCAAACATGAGTTGCATGGAGTAGTTGAAGATATGGTATTTTGATCAAGCTTATACAAAAAAAATCTTGTATTATGGGAGTAGTACCACACCTCCTCCATAGGATTGGTATCACTTGTCATATGGTGAGGATTGAAGTCTTGTAAGCTCTGGAAGTATATGGTATAACAATGTGGAAGATTCTATTATTTGGAATGTCACGAAATGAGGAATACTCCTCCAAATCGGCATACAACACCCAGTTCTATGGTGCTACTCTCACTTGCATGAACCACACGGTTTGGAAAGCTTGCCCCCCTAAGATCAAAATTTTCTCTTTGTTAGTAACTCAAAATATAGGCTATACACGGCGGAGAGTCTCAAGCAGAGATGATGGGAAATTGCGGGCTTTGCCCCCTATGCAAGTAAAGTAAGAAACGGTGACACATGTCTTCTCCCATTGTCTCTTATCAAAGATAGTATGTGCAATGTTGAAAGATTGGCTCGGTCTACACCTTATGGATATCTCTAGATGGTCGATGGAAGCTGTGAGAATGTTGACCACACTTGGGCCTTTCCCATTGCATGTATACATAGAAAAAATACAATCCTAACTATAAATGGGAGATCACGATTAATACTCTCCACGATTCAGGGAATCGGTGGTGTTATGTAATACATTGTGACATAATTATCTAATACTCACCCATAGTCACAACGGGAGGAGGACGGAAGTTGAGATTGGACAAAAAATCCAGAAACAATAGTGACGGAACCCCTTCATCAAGATGTTGGTGAACTGTCGAGACGATGGAACATGTAGTACACGGACCTGTCCCATGGCAACACGATCATGAACAAAGTGAAGGTCGATCTCGATGTGTTTGGTGCACTGATGCTAGACGAGGTTTGTGGACATGTAGACGGTGCTAACATTGTCACAGAACACAACCGTAGATGGAGGAGATGGTCAATGAAGCTCATGGAGAAGTTGGTGAATCCAACTAACCTCAGCAACAGCGTTAGCCACTGCACGATACTCAACCTCGGCACTAGAATGGGAGACCGTGTCTTGCCGCTTCGAATACCATGATACGAGGTTGTCACCGAGGTAGACGTAGAAGCCTGGCGTAGGACGTCGAGTGTCGGGGAAGCCGGCCTAGTCGGTGTTGGTGCAGGTGACGGAGTCCGGTGAAGACGAGTGAAGCTGGAGTCCATGAGAAATCATGCCCTTGACGTAGTGCAAGATGCGCTTGATAGCCGCCACGTGCTACTTGCGAGGGTCGTGCATGTGAAGGCACACCTTCTGAACAGCGTACACGATGTCAGGGCACGTGAAGTTGAGGTACTGGAGAGCTCCGGTGAGACTCCGGTACTCGGTCGGTTCGGCGATGGGGGGCGGTGGTGGCAGCGAGCTTCGATGACGTGTTGACCAGAGTAATCGCAGACTTGCAGGCAGTCATGTCGGCTTTATCCAGAATCTCTGCAGCATACCTGGATTGCCAGAGGTGCATGTCAGAGGAGTCGCGGGTGACTGCTATGCCGAGGAAGTAGTGGAGGATGCCCATGTCTGTCATGGCGAACTCGGAGCAGAGAGAGGTCATGATCCGATCAAGGAGCCACAATGACGAGGCGGTGAGGATGCTGTCGTCGACATACATTAAGAGAAAGGACATGCCCTCCGCACACTGAAGGACAAACATCGACGTGTTAGAGTGTGAACACGTGAAGCCGATCGAGGTGATGAAGGACGTGAAGTGCTGGTACCACGCGTGTGGAGCTTGCTTGAGACCGTAGAGTGAACGGTTCAGCCGACAGACGTGCTCTGGGCAAGTAGAGTCGATGAAGCCGGTGGGTTATCGATAGTAGACGACCTTGGCAAGCATGCCATGAAGGATTTCTTGACGTCGAGCTGGCGAGTCACGCACTTGAGGGAGAGCGCGAGGGAGAGGATGACGCGGACGATGGACGGTTTGACAACTAGGCTGAACGTCTCGTCGAAGTCAACATCGTGCTCCTGAGAGAAGTCACAAAGCACCTAGCATGCTTTGTAGCGGTCGAGGGAGCCATCAGGCTTGAGCTTGTGGCAAAAGACCCACTTGCCTGAGATGATGGTGGCATTCTGAGGAGGAGGCACGGGATCCCAAGTGTCGTTGCCGATGAGAGCACGATACTCCGCGGTCATGGCATCGAGCCAGTTGGGGTCCTTGAGAGCAGCACGTGTGGACATCAGAACCGGTGAGTACATGTTGACAGAAGCATGCAGGTTAAGCTAGTCATGGGGCGGGACATGGATGCTAGAGGTGTTGCGCATGCAATGTGATGGCTGGGTAGAGGCGAGGGTTGCACGGTGGAGAGGGGTCACACGACGGGGAGGGGGGTGTGGTGGTGAAGGGGCGATGAGGGCGCACATGGAGCGGGCGCAGCCGGCGAGATGACAAGAAGAGTGGCGTCATCATTGAGGAACTCGTATACGACAACGGAGGGTGGCTGCAGCGAGGCAAAGGGAAAAGTAGACTCATCAAAAACTAGGAGGCGAGAGATGACGATGCAATAAGTAGCGAGATCCATGTAGCGATAACCTCTATGGAGGGAAGAATAACCGAGAAAGATGCAAGCACTAGACCATGGTGCGTATTTGTGAGGCATGGTGGATGCGGTGTTGGAATAGCAAAGGCAACCAAAAACGCGAAGAGCGGAGTAGTTGGGATGGGTGTTATAAAGAGCAAAATACGGAGAAGGGTGAAAGGGCATGTATGCCCCCATGTGTGGTTTTGTTAATTAATGACAATCCCTATGGACTAATGTGCAAATTTAGTTTCACTTGTAGGTTTGTCCATTGGCATCGCTTGGACCATGTGTTGGTCTCAAGGTTGAAAAAGAAGAAGCAATATCCAAGGGATTTGTGCCTATTGGAATCAAGTAGAAGAAGAAGATCAAGTATGTCTTGAAGAAGAAGAAGATGGAGTCCCTCATGGCTATCTTCAAGACATCATCAATAATTGAAGGGCAAGCTCAAGGTGCACCATCTCTAGAAGATCTCATGCGTGAAGTTTGCCATCCTCGGCGATCATGGAGTGATGCAGACAAGGTCAAAGAAGAGGTTTCCCCATGGAGTATTGGGGAGCCATTCACAAGTCGTCATCAAGCAAGAGCAATCAAGAAAGGTGTTCCATCTTGAAGGTGATAAGATCGTCTACATCAAGCTCAAGTGGAATGCTCAAGGCAAAGGTATGATCTTGATAGGTTTTCTATCTTACCGGTCTCTTGTAGTGTTGGGAGACCGGGTTTAGGATAGATAGCAGTACTATCAAGAGGGGCTCTCGAGTGGGTGACTCGTTCGTATCTTTCAGAGAGATCTCAAACTTTTGCATACATAGCATCATCTTTCTTGGTTGTTGTTTGGTTCTTGTCCATGTGAGGATCTAGAGCTTGTGGTTATCTTCATAACAAGCTCTAGTTCATCAAAAACGGATTTCCCTTGTATATCTTATTGCATTTTTTATCTTGCGGGTTTTACGGCTCCACACCTTGGGAGGTATCTCACATATATATTCATGGTATTTTTGTTGGATTCTACATGTTGTTCTCTTTCCAACAAAATTGGTTTCATCTCGTTTGGAGTTCAGATGCAAAAGTTATTGTGTTTCTGGTTTCTGAAGTTTTCGTGATCGGTAGTTTCGGCGGGCCACCGGTAATACCGCTGGGCATTTTTGCCGCCGGTAGTACCGGTGTTAATTCCTGCCCAACTTCCGGTAACCCCATTTTATGTTCAGTAACATCTCTGTTTTGGTCGCGTATATTTGTCCGAACTTCGATCGGAATTTTTGGCAGTAGTTGTTGGAGATATGCCCAAGAGGCAATAATAAAAGTGGTTATTATTATATCTTTGTGTTTATGATGAATGTTTACATCCCATGCTATAATTGTATTATTAGGAAACACTAATACATGTGTGTTTTGTAAACATAAGAGAGTCCCTAGTAAGCCTCTTGTTGAACTAGCTTGTTGATTAATTGATGATCATGGTTTCCTGATCATGGACATTAGGATGTGATTAATAACAAGGTTGTATCATTAGGAGAATGATGTGATGGACACACACACCCATAGTAAGCGTAGCATAAGATCAAGTCATTAAGTTCGTATTGCTGTAAGCTTTCAAATACATAGTAACCTATTCCTTCGACCATGAGGTTATTTTTAATCACCATCACCGGATGGATACTTTGATGACATCAAATGCCGCTTCATAACTGGGTGGTTATAAAAGTGTCATTGGGTATTCTGAAAGTATGTGTTGAAGCGCATGGACCAAGATTGGGATTTGTCCATCCATATGACGGATAGATATGCTCTGGGCCCTCTCGGTGGAATGTCATCTAGTTATCTTGCAAGCATGTGACTGGGTCACAAGGGATGACATATCACGGAACAAGTAAAGAGTACTTATCAGTAACGAGGTAGAACTAGGTATGGAGATTCCGACGATCAAACCTCGGATAAGTATAGTATCGCGAGACAAAGGGAATTAGTTTCGTATGTAAGTGGTTCAATCGATCGCGAAGTAATCGTTGAATATGTGGGAGCCATTATGGATCTCCAGGTCCCGCTGATGGTTATTGATAGGAGATGTGTCTCTGTCATGTCTACATATTCACGAACCATAGGGTGACACATTTAAGGTTCGAAGTTGTTTTAAGTAGATATGGAATATGCGTTGGAGACCGAATGTTGTTCGGACTCTCGGATTGGATTCGGGACATCACGAGGAGATCCGGAATGGTCCGGCGAATAAGATTCATATATTGGGGATCATTTTCTAAGTTAGGAAATGTTCCGGAGTGTTTGTATGGAGATTCTAGAAGGTTTCGGAATGTTCTGGAAGGTTCTAGAGGGTTTCTTGGAGTTTGCTTGAAAACCAAGAAAGGGTCAAAGGAAACCTAGTGGGGCAAGACACGGATTCGTGGGGGAGGAGGACTCCTCCCCCCTTCCCACCGCCGGCCATAGGAGGGGAGTCCTACTAGGACTCCTCCTCCCCAGGCGTGCCTCCCCCCTTAAATAGAAGGGCAGGGGCGCCCCCACCAAGCTTTGCTCCCATAACTCCAATCTCTGCCGCCTCTCTCCTCCTCCTTTCTTCTGCACAGGCATAGGCGAAGCCCTGCAGAATTCTCTACTCCACCACCACCACGCCGTCGTGCTGCTGGGATTCCGTGGAGAAGATCTACTACCTCCGTTGCTCGCTGGAACGAGGAGAGGAAGGTCTGCTTCGACTTCGCACGTGTGACCGATTGCGGAAGCGCTGCCGAAACGTGGCGCCGGAAGGATCGTCCACTTGACCGACTGCGGAAGCGCTGCCGGAACGCGACGCCGGAAGGATCGTCCACACGATCTTGAGATCAGCAAGTGATCGACTACATCAACCACGAGATCTAATCTCGTAACGCTTTCGGGTCTACAAGGGTTAGTACCGATCTATCTCGTTGCACATGTCTAATAGATTAGATCTTGGCTTTTATCTAGATTAGATCTGGGTTTTGTTCGTTCTTGCGGTAGAAATTTTTTGTTTTCCATGCTACGAACCCATCAGTAGTTTCAGCTAGGATTTCGGCTCTTTTCGCATCGCGTTTCGACCATTGGCTGGGTGCCACCTGGTACTACCGTCCGTGCATGATTTTGTGTGTAACGGGCAGATCTGGGAGCCCTTTAAAAGGAGCTACCCTTCCCTTCGTGGGGTTACTTCTTTTGGACAGTTTTTCACTCTCTCTCTCTCCTCCATTGTTGACCTTGAAGAGCTTGCCCTCTCCCCTTCCCCCTCCTATGATTCTTGCATCTTTTTGAGGCATTTGAGAGAGGAGATCTAGATCTACAACCCCACCAAACCAAATCCCTTCTTTGTGAAGGAATCATTGGGATCTAGATCTTGGAGAGTTTTGTGTTCTCCTCTTGTGTTCTTCCTCTCTTATTCCCCCAATAGCTTTTGTAGCTTTGGTGGAATTTGGGAGAGAAGGGCGTGCCTCTTGCATTTGGTGCATAGGTTTGAGTTCTCCTCGGAGATTCGGCGAGTTCAAGCTCTTAGGTTTGTTTCTCTTGGGTTCTTGGAACCCTAGACGGTTGTGTGGAGTGGTGGTGTGTTTTGGCCCCAACTGAGTTGTGGAGATTCCTCAAGTTTGTGGCCTTTTGTGGCATTGTTCTTGGGGCTCCAATTGTTGTGGATAGCCTTTGTGGCATTTCTTGGGAGCCCACCAATTGAGTTGTGGAGTTTGCCCCAAGCCTTGTACGGGTTCGGTGACCGCCCTCAAGTGTCCCATAGTGGAATGTGAGTAGGCCTTTGTGGCGAGCTCACGGGAAAATAGGGTGAGCCTTTTGTGGCGTCGGTGAGTTGCATGCCTTCGCATCTTGGGTAAGGCCTTGTGTGGCGTTGAGTGAGCATCGAGTCACCACACCTCGAGGTGAGCCACTTGTGGCGTTCGAAGTATATTGTGCCCCGCACCTCTCCAATGGAGACATAGCTTCTTTGGAAGTGAACTTCGGGAAACAAATCATAGTCTCCACGTCCATCGGTTATCTCTCAACCGAACCCTTTACTTATGCAATTTACATTGTGATAGCCATCGTGCTTGAAGTATTTTATCTTGCTATCACCTTGTTGCTTATCTTGCTTAGCATAGGTTGTTGGTGCACTTAGTGAACCTAGTGAATATAGGTTTTGGCTTGATAAATTAAAGGTTAAGTTTTATTCCGCATTTATTAGAGGCTAAACCGTAATAATTTAAAACTCCTATTCACCCCTCCCCTCTAGGCGACGTGCGTTTCCCTTTCAAAGGGGCACTAATGGTTTTGGTGGGAGGCGATTGGACAAGAATGGCGTGATGAAGCGCTTCTACCAAAAAACAAGGCGGTAGTCTAGCCTAAAATAAGAGAGACCGCACTATGTCATTGACTATGCGGATGATACGTTCATCCTTCCCATTTGTTAGGAGGTGTATGGACACGAAAAACAAATATGTATGTCATGCTCGGCGGCGAGGGAGTGGAGTTTGGCATTGTTGAACTCAGGGCCGTTGTCACATTGTACGGAAGCAAGACGCAAATTGAACTGTGTATGGACGAACGCGTGAAAAGAAACTAGCGTAAGTATTGGACTTTTGGCGTAAAGGAATAGTCCATACAAAGAGTAAAATCATGAAGAATGACTAAGAAATATTGCCAGAAATGCTCAAGATAGGTGATGTCTAAAGATCACAATGTATTAACTCAAAATGGTGAGTAATCCTAGTGGTATAGGAAGAAAATGGCAAACATACATGACGTCCAAGCTGACATGCATGACAAAGAGTACTGTGATTTATTTGTTTAATACAAGGTAAATAAATATGCTGTGAAGGACGACGATAAGCGTCTTGACCGGGGTGGTCGAGACGACGGTGCCAAACGTCATGGGAAGTGGTGGTCGTGGTGAGAGCACGGGGCGCCGGACACTGAAAGGAGTAAATCTCCCCCGTACTATTGCACCGAAGAATCTCATGCCAGGTGGAAATGTCCTTCACATGAAAACCAAAAGGGTTAAACTCAACAGAACAGTTGTTACCAGTAGTAAACTGACGAATAGAGAAAATATTTTTAATCATTTTAGGACATGACGAAGATGAAGAGGACGATTAGATAAAAAGGAAGGAAGAGATGCATGCCCGGATGTGGAGAAGGGAACAGAGTAACCGTCTCCAATAGTGACATGACGATAAATAGGGTGTGGAAAGCGAGAAGAAAGGATACCGACGTCGTTGGAGAGGTGGGCGGTGGCACCATGTCCATGACCCACTCCGGTGCGAGTTGCTGCAGTGTCATGGTGTTGAGGTGCTGCGCGAGGGCGGAGGGATCCCATGTTTGTGTCGACGTGGGGGGCGCGATGTAGGGAGCCGCATTGTACACGACTGAGCCGTGCGGAGCGAAGCTGTAGGGAGCAGCGACGAAAGGGGCGCCGTCATACGGGGCACGGTAGGGGGCGGTGCCATGCGGGGCGCGTACATGGCCGCGCTCTAGGGGCGGCGTGGCTGGCATGAGGGGACGCCATGTAGGCACGGGGACGGGGGCTTGGGCCTCGCCCGAGGATGCTAGGGCCCTACATCAGCCACATCTGGATGGCACCGGTCCACGGGTTGTAGGGGGTTGGCATTGGAGGACACCGCCAGCGCCACCGGCGGGTTTGTAGCCCTTGTTCTTCCCTTTGTTCCTTCCATAGCCGCCGCGATGGTGAGGGTTGGGGGTCATGGGGGGGCACGGCTGTCAGGCGCCCGCCCAGGAGGAGGACCACCGGCGGTAGAAGTAGGAGGTGCGGGGCCTTTGGCGACGAAGGCCGAGGCGGAGGTGTTGGGGGAGAGACACATTACCTTCATCTCCTGCAACAACAGCATGTTGCAGAAATTGAACACATAATGTAGAGGCCTCACAGAGGTTGCAGACAGATCACGGGACGTAACCTTCTCATACAACACCAGAGATACACAATGTGTTCAGTTCTAGGGGAAGAACTATACTTGTAACACTAATCCTACCTACAACACATGGCAATCCTCATAGTACAACATGAATACTAACTGCCAAAATGGACCACGATCTACTAGAAGCGAGCACATGCGAACATATAAACCGTGAGCTAGGACATGCCAACAGATCTAAGCTGTGACAGCTAGGGTTAGGTGTTTCTTACCACGATCTCAATCTCGACCGATGAGGACGACATGTCCGAGATAGCCGAGGACGAAGGCTTGCCGGAGATGAGCTAGACCCACCGGAGTAGGAGGCGCCGCTTACCTGCCCGTCGGTGAGGAAGATTTGGAGGGAGAACTCGAAATTGGGGGAAATGGTGGCGGAGATTTTGGAGCCGGAGGAGCGGCGGTGTTTATAGCCACCGCGAATCGGCGGGCGGTAACGCAATTTCTCGCGCCGGATTTTCCCAGCTCCCGCCATCCATCCCTTGCACGCGCGCGTGCATCTTCTTCCCCCGCAAGCAAGAGAAGAATTTGACTCCATGGAAACGCCCGATTTGGGCGTTCCTCCAGTGCCAGGCTAAGGGGCGCTTTAAAATTCGTGCGGTGCAAAGATTCCTTCTAGCGCACGGAACCAAACTCCCTTTTTTCCCGCGCCATGCGAGAAACGGGGATCGGGGCAACCAAACACAACCTGAGCTACCAAGATTGAAGAGAAACTTTGGTGCACCGCGGGTGCCGAACCCTTTAGTTAGTTGTTTTACTTAACATTTGAACTCTTTTGAAAATCCTTATTTATTCGAGAGAGGCAAGTCTTTTGCCTCTTTTTTTGAAAAAAAGAGATCGCTGTTTTTTTTGCGAAATTCAACCGATCTATTAAAAATCATCAACGATAGTATAAAGAAACCTAAAAGTAATAAAAATTACAAATAGGTCATTGGACCACCTAGCGACGACTACAACCACTAGCGCGAGCCGAAGGCACGCCACCGTCCTCGCCCCTCCATCATCGGAGCCGGGCAAAGCTTATCGTAGTAGAGCTTGTTGTAGTAGATAGACAAGAAGTCGTCGTGCTAAGGCCACAAATGACCAGCACACCAGAGCAGCAACCATCGCAAAGATGACAACCGTAGATTGGAAGAGACTGACCTTGAACCACACCAACAAACACGAAGACGGACCAGATCCTAGGAGATCCACGCGTTCTCCGTCGGCACTAGATGCACCACTGGAGCGAGGATATAGCGGGGAGGACCTTATTTTGACTCTAGGAGGTAGCCGTCGCTTCAACATCCCGAAAAAGACACAAAAAAGCAGGCTAAACAAACAACAAAAAACCTCTCGCCAGCGAGAGGCCATGGTCCGCCACACCTCCAAGACCCTAGGGCCAACGGAGGCGGAACGGACCGGAGACATCGCCAGCGAGGGGATGAAACCCTAGATGAGTTTTAGCTTGTTCTCTCCTAGCGGCGGCTACTCGTACCGCTTCATGGTGAGTAACGAGTTCAGTGTTAATATAGCCGCCGACCGGCTTGGCCGCTAATTTCTGACGGCATAGACCGGAGTACTACTCTCCTAGTTGACTCAAATTTTTTAAGATACAGATGTATCTAATATTAAAATTATATCTACATATAACTGAATCTAGACAAATCTAAGTCAACTAATTTGGGTCAGGAGTATATTTTCTCTCCGATTTTAAGGATCATCTCATCATTGTTTTTCTCTCCGATTTTAAGGATCATCTCATCATTGTTTTTCTCTCCGATTTTAAGGATCATCTCATCATTGTTTGGATTTTTCTTCATGTGACGGGGGATGGATCGGGGAGCATCCGAAGCTGCACCCGTTCCGAGTTGTTTTTCGTCTGGTGGCATCTTTTTGCACTGAAAGGCAGACCGGCAATGACATGGGAAGGTTCCAATAGTTTTTCACGATGAATGGCACATGAGTTGTGCAGCACTTTGTGGGGAAAAGGCCATTTCGCCTGCTCCGGATTGCCATGCGTACCCGGATCAATCAGAAAATGCACCACACCAACGTCCCGCCATTGTTTAATGCTCCTCCCCAGTTGGTGGCCTAATCCATCACGTTTGCCTCTGTCTCTCGCCCGCCCGCTGCCACTAAAACAACGCGCAAAACTCAACCAAATGCAATAATATAAGAAACAGAGCTCGATTTTCCAGATCCAAATTTTACAACAAACCTGAAGCGTGCTCCCTGATGGTTGTGTAGTACTAGCCTCAGACGTAATTTGCTGAATTAACTCTGTCTGGCAATGGCATGGTGCCCGAGTCACCTCCATCCATCTACCGCCATTTTGGCGCACTTTCAACCGCCGCCTGATGCACACGTACGTCGTGGCGACATCCACAGCGCAGCGTCGCCGTGGCGGCAGGAGCGTGTGCGTGTCCCTGCCTCGTCGGCGCGCCCGCCGGTGAGGTGTCAAAATCGGCGGCCGCCCTGCCCGTGCTGCCATGCGTGGCCGTATGCGCGCATGCACGACGGCTGGGCCAGATGCCGCCCCTCTCCACCCCAGGGCTAGACAACAAAGCTCAGCGCACATCACTACTACTGGCTCCCTATGATTACTGATAAACATCTGTCCGCCTGCTTAAGTCACAGTGGTGGCAAGTGGAGTGGTCAGTAGTAGTGCCATTATGAGTTGCTTGTACGTTTTCGGGTGTCACTCTCTCCCAAATAAAAATTTGCCTGTAGTAGCATGATTCTGGAAGTGACCGACGTGGTGGACTGGTGGTGGTGGTACATACGGTGGCCAGTCTGAGTTGCCGCGGCAGGTGTGTGGCCGACGCACGCAGGGCGGAGAGGCACAGCCCACCGACTGACAAGACGATATACTCGCACTGTCGCACATGCGTCACAGCTAATACGGGTCAGGTCAAAAGGATTAGCGAGGACCGGAGGGGCCCGCCCGTCGGTGTGCCGCCAGCGCCAGGCAGGGTTGGTGCCGAACGTGCCTGTGCGTGTGCGCGAGACGCCGGGTTTAAAACCACGCACCCACCACAGGTCTGCTCACCATCGCTGTATACTCTCTCCTTCCACCTCCTCCTCCTCTTCTCTTCTCTTTTCTTCAGAAGTTCAGAGCCCAGGCGCCTGCGAAGGTGACGGACGACGACGCCTCGGGCGGCGCCATTGAGATATGGCGGACAAGGTAACGACACTCTCGCTGACCGACCATTCCTTCCTGACACTTCTCGGTTTACCGCGCGGATGCTCGCGTGTTTCTTGGTGTGCTCTGAATTTTCTTCACTCGAAATTTTCATATCCTGTCTCGCGAGTAAATTTACAGGGCCCCCTTCGCTAGTTTTTCGCCCCTGATCTGTGTTTCTCTTCAGTATTAGCTTCCTCTCCGGTTCAGAAACTGACTCCTCCCCTAAAAATGAAGAATCTACTTACTTCTTCTCCGAAACAAACTGTCATCTTCGATAGAGAACCTTGCCAGTGAGACATATTGATGGTAGCTTTCATAGAGGAGACGTTTCTGCCCAAGTGTCAGAGCTCGTTGAAGTGCCGAGTACTCAAACCGGAAATGCCATGGGAAATGAAGTGCGTAGCAAGCAAAAATCTCCGACGACTCTGTCCACAACTCCTTCCCTTGTTTCTTCTTTCCGATTTTCACTCCTTTCCTTTTCACCAACCACTTTCGTAGGAAGATGAAGGCACACGTCCTTGTCTTTTCGCCGTAGTTTCCCATAATCTTTCTGAACGAGACCGCAGAAGGTGAATGCGCCTAGTGAATGTACACTCAGCATTAAGACTTGCTGTTTTCACCGAGAAATGTCTTCTTCAGAATTATGTCATGCTAGTCAAGTTTGCCCACTGAATTTGTGAGTGAAGAAACGCTTTTCTTTGATCCTACTACAAGGGGAAACAACCCCCTTCACCGATATTCAATGTTAAGGACAGTTTATAAGTTACAGCAGTAGACAGTTAACAAACGTTAAGTAATGCACTGGCTCAAGAACCGGCCACAATTGATTCCCTTCTAATCTAATGAGAAAATTAACAACTTCCAACCATTATTTGAGCATGTGAGCGAGGCCCTTCTGGAAGCAATCTCACCTGGTCTGGTACACTACAGTTAGGTACAGTTAACTCGATATTAAGAATTGTCAAGTACTACTACGAGTGTCACTCCTGGATCTACCTTTAATACAGTATGTACTACTGCTGCATTTACCTCCATTTAATCCCCCCCTCGATCTCGTGTCGCAGATCTCCACGGTTGTCCTCAAAGTTGACCTTGAATGCCACCGATGCTACAAGAAGATCAGGAAGGTCCTTTGCAAGATCCAAGGTACTACTATCACGAAACTCCCATCGCCAATCAGTTAGTCAATCACAAATGCAGCGAGCCAAGCTATAGCTCTAGCTCTCTGCCCACACTATGTGGTATGTGCACATATACCACTTGTCTTTCTCGTGGCAGACATGTGGGTCTAGTGCGGAATTTTACCCATGGTTGGTCCCACGTGTCGGAGTAGTTACTGTGAGCGAGTGACAAGTAGTAGTAAAAAACTTGACCGTGCATGGCTGGCTGGCTTGTGCAGACAAGATGAACATCAAGACGATCTCCTTCGACGAGAAGAGCAATGCCGTGACGGTGTCCGGGCCGTTCGACGCCGACAAACTATGCAGGAAACTCGGCTCGGAGGCTGGCAAGGTGATCAGGGAGATGCATGTCAAGGGCAAGGAGTCCAAGGATGGCGGAGGCGGTGGCGGCGGCGGCGATAAGCCCAAGGCTGCGAAGGACGCGGGCAAGGCCGAGAAGGACGGTGGCAAGGCCGAGAAGGACGGCGGCGGCAAGCCGGAGAAGGAGGGCAAGGCAGACAAGAAGGACGCCGGCGAGAAGCCAGAGAAGAAGGTCAAGTTCGTCGAGGGCGCGCCGCCGGGCGGGGACGCGAAGCCAGGGAAGACCATGCCGCCGCTTCCGGCCGGCATGACCAAGGCCGACCTCGGCCCACTCCTCGAGAAGATGATGCAGGCCAAGCAAGGGCAGGGCGGGCCGCAGCCGCCGCACGGCGAGCCAATGAAGATGATGCCGCCGCCGCCGGCAGCGGCGCAGGGCGTGGCCGTGCCGTCCATCTGGCCGGCGCCGGCCGGACCAGTGTCATGCTATAGCTACGACCCCGCGGGGTACGGCCAGCCATCGTACTACGGTGGAGGAGGCGGCGGCGGCGGATGCGGCGGGGGGTGCCAGTGCGCCTCGTGCTACAGGCCGGCACCGCCCGGAGGGTACTACGGCGTGCCGGTACACGATCACCAGGGGTGGTACTACGGCAACCGGCAGCCGTACTACCAGCACCAGAACCAGCAGCCGTACTGCAGCGAGGACCCCAACGCCGGGTGCAGCGTCATGTGACGGGCGTTGCCATGGACAGACAGGGCAGTCAGTGTGTGCGGTCACTCTCATGAATCATGATCATGGCCCGTGTTATGAAAAATCTCTTTGTTCTTTTCTTGTGTCCATGTCTCCTTGTTAATTTATGTCCATGCCTTTTTGTTTATCTAGAGGTTGAGTTGTGCATGTGAACAGAAGAGTTGAGTTGTTGTGTTCTTGGACCCTAGCTTGGTTTCTTTTCGTGGTTGTCGTAAACAAATATACTAGTAGTACTAGTAATTAAGTATATATTTAGATGGAACTGGTTGACTACTCCTAATTTGATCTTGAACATGAACATGCTATGATCATTGCGCTCGATCAAAGCCATGTGACTGCAGCACGCAAACAGGTGGTCGGTTCTCACTTGTTAGCCAAGTTCTGAAGAATTTGTGTGGCATGTCGTCTAATGAGTGATATATCATCTATGATCTGAAGATCTTTCGTTAACAAGGAAGGGGTCCAGAAGTACCCCGAAGGTTCGCATATAGTTACAAACAGGACCCTACAAGAAACTGAAATTGAGGTTGTGTGCATCCCTTGGATGCAGATGCCGGGGATCACCCCATTTCGAAAAAAAAAGAAACTGAAATTACAACCAAGTTCTCATAAAGTGCAAAACAGACCCTAGAAGAAAATGAGAAAAAAGTGATCAGGTCCATGTCCTCCACCGTCGGTGAACTCCGATCTCAAAGCACGACCGTCAACTCCACCAACCGGGGACAAAAACCACTTGGAGTTCGGGCGCCGATTTACGTCTTGTTGAAAGCGTCGAAGATCCTCCCATATGGCACATCGGCCCGGAAGAAGAAGATGCCTAGGCACACGAAGCACCCAGGCGCGGAGTGGCCTTTAGGGCCTTGGATAACAACATGCGACCTCGCCGTCGTTGATGACCTTTCCTAGACAAAGCTTCCGATCCTTGCCTGACCTAAGTGCCTAACATCACCGCCTCCATCCCAAGCCTGGATATCGCTCCACCACCATGGCACAATCAAAGGGAGAAAACACGCAAGATCTGAGGCCACGAAGGCCACGAAGCCGGCCTTATTTATGAAGATCCCGATGGACACGGCCTTCTTCGCCTTCGGCACTAACCACTAGAGCACCATCGAGAAGAGGAAAACAGTCGGTAGCCACCGGATTCGGCCCATCTCCGGTGACTCACTCCACGACTCCGACATAAAGCCAACATGTCATTGAGGACAAATACAACAACTACCTACTCTACTATTTATAGAGGAGTGTAGATAACCTAGACCATCTTCTCGTCGGTCGGCCGCCCTAGTAGGAACAGAGAGGGCTGGGGTGGCAACAGATCCTGAAGGTCGACTCTCAAGGGGCCAAGAGGGCAAGAGGGGAAGCTCTCAAATCTAAAGAATTTGTGTGGCGGTGTCTTGATGAATAACGAGGGATATTTAACCGATACATGAGGAAACAATGAAGATCAGAGGTGATAGACTAAAACCCATCTAGTGTTCCGTCCCATCGTCGGCAACGTCGTCGGTCCGCTCCGCCTCCGGTGGCCTTGGGGCCTTGGAGGCGTGGCGGACCACGGCCTCTCGCTGACGGGAGGATTTTTGTTCTTTGCTTAGGCTATTTTTAGTGTCTTCCTCGGGGTGTTGAGGAGGCGGCCACATCCTGAAGTCAGAAAAATGTCATCTTCGCTCTATCGTCGCTCCGGTGGTACGTCTAGCACCGATAGAGGACACATGGCTTCGTGTGTCTGGTGGATCTCTTGGGATCCGATAGTTTTCTATATTCGAAAGTATGGTTTGAGGTAAGTCTCTTCCGATCTATGGTTGTCATCTTCGGTGATGGTTGCTGCTCTGGTGCACTGGTTCTTTGGGGTCTTAGCATGAAGAATTGTCGCATGTCTACTACAACAAGCTCTACTAGGACAATGAAGTGACCCGAATCAGTAGGGGTCCAAGTCTCTATGCTTTATAGTGCTAGTCCCTGGATCAGCTCGCTATCACACATAGTTCAGGATGTAATATCACGAAAAAAGGTCATATTTCTATTACATCGAATGATCCAGAACTTTACATATGCACATACAAATTGCATAGTAGAAGGGCTAGCTCATCAATACAAAGATCAACAGCGGAAGACTATTAACTATATAGAGCTCCATCAAAAGCCACATGCAAACACGTGTTGAGTATAGACCCATAACCCTAACATCGTACCTCACTCATCCTTAGGGTAACCCTGCAACATGAAAAATTGCAGCCACAAATGGTCAATACATGGAATGTATTGGAAATTTCACCTATTTGGTGGAATATAAATCTCAACCTATAAATACAAGCATATTTGGCTAGGTGGAGTTTTGGCTGAATTTGCATAAAGCGATGGTTTTTATCCTATCATTTTTTAAAACAAAAGGGAACCATTGATTGATATTAATGAACCAAAACTTTTACTTTGAAAATGGTACCACTGATTGATAGCAGTGAACCTGAGTACCATTGGTTGATAGAAATGAACCCTCTACCCTTGATCACCTGACAAAATTTTAATTTCAGAAATTGGAATAGGGAGATCTTCCAAACAGTTCCAAGCAAAGTTGCTCATAGTTGTCGGTAACCGGAGACACGACTAAGTACTTAGTTTTTGATCTTCTATATAAGTTGTACACTTTACCCATATGTCATGACCCATCCTTTTGGAACAGATCATGACGAAGTCTTTCCAAAGAAGTCCACCTATACACAAATCCAGCACACCCAGAGGTGATCCCATTGTAAGGGGAAACTCCGATACATGAATGGACCTCCTGAGGAGTACGAATGTAAAGGTTTTCCACTAAGTAATTTACCAAGCCAGAGCCCATTTAGCATGTGGCTGTACTGTAAGCTACTAAACAAGAAACCTGTCCAATCACCTTTGGTCCTGAGTGGTCTGATACCATTGGGTGTGCGACCATATATATGGCCCCGTTGATATGGTCCCAACACTGACACTAATAATTGAACATCGTCGAGGGGAGCAAGCCATGGATATGGCCACCTTAAAGCTGGTGGTGCAACCATAGATATGGCCCCATTGATATAATCCCAACAAGCCATTCCACCTAGGTGGTTCATTAAATTATGTTGTTTTCATTACACAAAAGAAATACCTTTCATCATAACATAACTTGGTATAAATCCACCCACGGAATCTATAGCATGGCTAGGCATTCAACACCTATGTTGTTTGCTATTCATCAGCCAAGATATAGGTGGATATCCTATCTGGGTTGCATAGCATAGCATAAATATATTAGATAATCCAACACATGCAATCTTTGAAAACATCTAAGTGTATAAGGAAATATTAGGATATTTATGGAGTGAACTTGCCTCTTGTTGAAGTTGTCGGAAACACTCCCTTCATAAGACAACGTTACTCTCCGGCCAATCTACACGATTCACAAACATTGCAGCGAATGAACAAACCAAACAAACCCACCAATCAAGGCAACACAATGAAAGCAAGCAAAGCATGCTAAAAGGTTTGGGTTGGGTTGCACAAGTTTTATTGCACCAAGACTTGGTTGCCAAAATACTTTACTAGTACTAGATTTCAAATATTTACTTTCATATGGTTGCATTTGATCCCAGAGTGTTTATAGTAACACTAGGTCATATGCACCCACTATGTTGTAGATAAATTTTGGAAAACCGTTTCATTTAGCCCTATGATGGCCCAAGATATCTCGAGCTCGTTGGGGAACCCCAAGAGGAAGGTATGATGAGCACAGCAGCAAGTTTCCCTCAGTTATGAAACCAAGGTTATCGAACCAGTAGGAGCCAGGAAACACCTCCAAGGTGTTGTTGCCAACTTGGAATCCTGCACAACACAACCACAGAACTTTGCCCCCAACTTATAGTGAGGTTGTCAATCTCACCGGTTTTGCTGAAAACAAAGGATTAAACGTATCGTATGGAAGAAAGTAATAGCTTGCAAAAAGTAAACAGAAAACAATAAACAGTTGTAGATTGATGGTAAAACAAAGGACTGAGGTCCATAGTTCACTAGTGGTGGTTCTCCTTAAGATAAATAACATGTTGAGTGAACAAATTACAGCGGGGCAATTGATAGACACCGAGAAAGCATACATGCATATACTAATCATCTTGACTCCTTTGAGATTCGATTGGGCATTACAACATTATACATAGACCGTAATCCAACTACATCTATGACTAATAATCCACCTTCAAGTTATCATTCGAACCCCCTCTAGTATTAAGTTGCAAGCAACAGATAATTGCATTACGCATTACGTGTAAAGTAAACAATACGATTGTCTATGAACAAAGGATTGTTGTTTTCTCCCTAGTAGCAATAACACATCTATTACCTTAGAGATTTCTGTTACTTCCCCAGATTACTAGAGGCATGAACCCACTATCAAGCATAGACACTAACTCTTGGAGTTACTAGCATCTACTTGGCCAAGATAGCTACTAACAACATAAAGCATGCAAGATCACAAATAACAAAGACATGATAGAATCAATAATCAATATGAAATAGCATCTCAATATCCATCGGATCCTCGCAAACACAACATGTAGGATTACAAATAGATGATTTTGATCATGAACGGAGCTCACAAGATCTTAACATGATAGCACAAAGGAGCAGAACCAACCATCTAGCTACTACATGGACCCGTAGTCCAAGGATGAACTACTCACGCATCACACCGGAGGCTTGCATGGTGATGAAGAAGGCCTCCAGGGTGAATTCTCCCCTTTGGCAGGGTGCCAGGAAGAGCTTCAGATCCCTCCCAATCTAGGGATGGAGATGATGGTGGCTACAGACTCTTTCGTGAAATTTTGATCGGGTACTTAGGGTTTATGTATCGGAGGCATCTTATAGTCGGAAGGGGAGGTTGAGGAGGTGCCCTAGGCGGCCACAACACCCCCTAGTGTGGTGATGGCTCAATGCACGGCGCCCAGAAAAATGCTTGAAGGCGGTGTTGATGTAGAGCTCGTTGGGAACCCTAAGAGGAAGGTATGATGAGCACAGCAACAAGTTTCCCTCAGTTATGAAACCAAGGTTTAATCGAACCAGTAGGAGCAAGGAAACACCTCAAAGGTGTTACTAGCTGAGCTTTGGCAGGGCGCATTACCGGTGCTAGTAGCAACGTGGAGACCTGCACAACACAACCACAGAACTTTATCCCCAACTTGCGATGAGGTTGTCAATCTCACCGTGTTTTGCGGAAAACAAAGGATTAAACGTATCGAATGGAAAGAAGTAAAAGTTTGCAGAAAGTAAACACAAAGTAGTAAACAATTGTAGATTGTATGTAAAGTAAAAGGACCGGGATCCATAGTTCACTAGAGGTGGCTCTCCTTAGATAGATAACATGCTGGGTGAACAAATTACAGCGGGGCAATTGACAAACACCGAGAAAGCAATACATGCATATACTAATCATCTTGACTCCTTTGAGACTTGATTGGGCATTACAACATTATACATAGACCGCCATCCAACTGCATCTATGACTAATAATCCACCTTTAGGTTATCATCCGAACCCCCTCTAGTATTAAGTTGCAAGCAACAGATTATTGCTTTACGAACTGCGTGTAAAGTAAACAATAAGATTGTTCTATGTACAAAGGATTGTTGTTTTCTCCCTAGTAGCAACAGCACATCTAGTACCTTAGAGATTTCTGTCACTTCCCCAGATTACCAGAGGCATGAACCCACTATCGAGCATAAATACTAACTCTTGGAGTTGCTAGCATCTACTTGGCCAAGATAGCTACTAACAACGGAAAGCATGCAAGATCTCAGATAACAAAGACATGAAAGATTCAATAATCAATCTGAAATACCATCTCAATATCCATCAGATACCCGCAAACACAACATGTATGAATTACAAATAGATGATCTTGATCATGAACGGAGCTCACAAGATCTAAACATGAAAGCACAAAGGAGGAGAAACCAGCCATCTAGCTACTACATGGATCCGTAGTCCAAGGATGAACTACTCACGTATCACACCGGAGGCTTGCATGGTGATGAAGAAGGCCTCCAGGGTGAATTCCCCTCTCTGGCAGGGTGCCGGGAAGAGCTTGAGATCCCCCTGATCTAGGGACAGAGACGACGGCAGCTACAAACTCTTCAGATTTCCCTCTTTGGATAGTCATAACATAGGGTGAACAAATTACAGCGGGGCAATTGACAGACACCGAGAAAGCATATATGCATATACTAATCATCTTGACTTCTTTGAGATTCGATTGGGCATTACAACATTATACATAGACCGTAATCCAACTGTATCTATGACTAATAATCCACCTTCAGGTTATCATCTGAACCCCCTCTAGTATTAAGTTGCAAGCAACAGATAATTGTATTACGTATTGCGTGTAAATTAAACAATACGATTGTTCTATGAACAAATGATTGTTGTTTTCTCCCTAGTAGCAACAACACATCTAGTACCTTAGAGATTTCTGTCACTTCCCCAGATTACTAGAGGCATGAACCCACTATCGAACATAAATACTAACTCTTCGAGTTGCTAGCATCTACTTGGCCAAGATAGCTACTAACAACGGAAAGCATGCAAGATCACAAATAACAAAGACATAATAGAATCAATAATAAATCTGAAATAACATCTCAATATCCATTGGATCCCCGCAAACACAACATGTAGGATTACAAATAGATGATCTTGATCATGAACGGAGCTCACAAGATCTAAACATGATAGCACAAAGGAGGAGAACCAACCATCTAGCTACTACATGGACCCGTAGTCCAAGGATGAACTACTCACGCATAAAACCAGAGGCTTGCATGGTGATGAAGAAGGCCTCTAGGATGAATTCTCCCCCCCCGACAGGGTGCCGGGAAGAGCTTCAGACCCCTCCCGATCTAGGGATGGAGATGACGGCAGATACAGACTCTTTCATGAAATTTTGATCGGGTACTTATGGTTTCTATATCGGAGCCATCTTATGGTCGGAAGGGGAGGTCGAGGGGGTGCCCTACGCGGCCACACCACCCCCTGGCACGGCCAGGTGGTGTGGCGGCCCTCTGGCCCCTCTCCGTCTCGTATTCTGGCTCCGTGTCCCCCTCAGTGAAAAACTGACTTTGGCTTTTGTCCCGTCTAATTTCGAAAATATTCATTTTCTGAGTTTCCTGGAACCAAAACAGTAGAAAACAGGCAGATGGCACTGTGGTATCTTGTTAATAGGTTAGTCTAAGAAAGTGTATAAAAATACTCTAAAGTTGGAACGAAACATAAGAAAGTAGATAAAAACCAAGCATGGAACATAAAAAATTATAAATACGTTAGCAACGTATCACTCTACTGGACCAATAAACCATTTCTAATTATTTTGCAAAAAGGTTTCCTTTTAAAACCATTTCCTTAATTGAATAAAGTGAAAATAGCATTTGAAAGAGGTAAGCCTTTATTTTGGAAAACCGTTTCATTTATGCCCTAAATAGTTAAATGACATTTATAAAGTATTGTTCCGTTTAAAAGGTTCAATTTTGAAAACTAACAGAGGTGTACTGTAGTATTATTCACTAGGATTATAGAAAGGTATTATTTGCAATTTTTGGATATACAGAATATTTACTATAATTTAATTACCCTATAATAGAGTTTAAATATTAAAAAAACTTTTGTTTGGTAAAGTTCAAATATTAAAAAGCTATAAAATTCTACATATTTTTTTGAATCCAGGCATATATCATATGCATTTTTGATATAAATAACATTTACTATGCATTTTACAAGATTATAGCATTTTATATCTATTTAATAATAAATCAAATACACACTAGGCTGATTTGCCCACGTGGCGCTGACGTGGCAGCCACGCGATGCTTATGCGGCGACGACGCGATGCGCTGACGGGGCAGGCCACGCGGAGGCGCTCTATAGGCCGATACCGTTTCGGTGCCAGGATCTAATCCTGGCCGCCCGTTTAGGATTTGGCGGCGGGGCATGAAAGGGACATGAGGGGGCTCACCGGCGACGTGGTTGGCGGCGACGGACGACATAGTGGTTGTTGGAGAGGTGGCAGTGGTGGTCGGAGGCGAGCGCGAAAGGTTCAACGGGGTGAGGGGGAGGACGGCAGGGGCTTTCACGATGACGACGTCCTTGATTACTTCCTGGAACAACCCGGGGCGGCGGCTGGAGCTCGTCGCAGCGGCGGTGGCTTTAGGAGCTCGTCGCAGCGGCGTTCGGCTGCGAGATGAAGAGAGAATAGGGGGTGAGGGGTTGCGTGAGGACAAGAGGAAGGGAAATAGAGGTGGTAGGGGCTGCACAACTCACTAGTCCGTCGGCGGCGACGAAAATTCGGTAGCGGCGTCGGCAACTTCGGCGACGAATTTCGTCAGCCTGGGAGCGTAATCGAGAGAGGGAAGTGGGGGGGGGGGGGGGAAATGGAGAGGGAGACGGAGGATTTAAAGGGCGGGGGTATAGGTGAGTGGGGGAGCGCCAAGATGAGTGGGAAAGGTGGGGAAGGCGGCGATGGCGTCTGGTTCGTGGGGCACGGGGTGGCGGTTGCGGGAGGAAGAGAGGGATGACAGGTGGGGTCGGCGCGTCAGGAAGGGAGGGGGAAAGCCGGCTAGATGAGCCACTGTTGTGCTGCGCAATGCTCGCGCGACAGGTAGAGGGGGCTGTTGGGGAGAGTGGGGGTAGGATGGCCAGCTGGGCTGACTGGGCTAGCCCATTTTCTCGTTGGTTTCCCTTTTTTCCTTTTTAATATTTTTCTTTTTATGTTTTACAATTTCTTTTATAATTCTTGTTTTACAAGTCTAAATTGAGTGATTTTAATTTCTATAGTTTTGTAAAATCAAAACACACCACATAAGCTCTATAAAATAAACTTTTATTTCGATGCAAATTTCCATAATGCCATTAAGCACTTAATGCACTATGGCTAATATGGAGATTTGTAAAAATAGGGTTTTAGGAAAGTTATTTCAAAACTTAAAATGTTAAATTTTTATAAATATGGTTTTATCAATACCAATCTAAAAGCTTTTGTGGTCCCATAAAATAAACATCTTTAATGAGTTTTGAAATTTGGTCCTTTACCTATCCACCTGTTCCAAAATCTTTTGTTTAGAAATAAAATTTTCTTTATTTTCATAAACTTTGAAAAGTTTATTTTCTTTTAAAAATTCAAATAAGGAAAATGAGAATTTTTAGCAAACTATTTAAATAATTTCATTTTATTTTAATATTCTAAAATTTGAAAAGTTTTGTGATGTTACAGACAAACTTTGCCCGACTTCGGTGATGAAGTGGCGAGGATGGTGGCGCGCCTTTCGACTCGTGCTAATATTTGAAGCCCGTCACTAGGTGTTTAAGGATCTATTTGTATTTTTATTGTTTTAGAACTCTTGTACTTTTGTTGATGATTATTAATATATCTGTGGTATTTTGAAAAATATATAACAGGGGATATCAGCCAAGTTCTGAAGAATTTGTGTGGTATGTCGTTACCAATACGTCTATGCCTAAACATAGGTTGTTTAAAGTCATAAATGCATTGGGAGTATTTTTTTAAAGACTGAAATAAGTGCTTTAAGAGCATGTATGTTTAATGTGTTTTTGTTGATTGGTTGGTCAGTTTGATTTGTCTAATATCAAATCAATCAGACAGCGAGGCTGGTCACGAAAAAAACCATGGATTGTCTCAATCAGGACACCAGTCACACCACTAATTATTGGTAAAGACATGCAAACGCTGCCCCCCGGGAACAAGAAATCGTGAATTAGCTTAATTACTCCAGCCTGGTACAGGCCCAAAGCAGAACGAGATCGAAACATCCTGTGAAAAGCACAGCAAGCTTTCACTCAGAAAAAGGTACTATCATCATGGAAGTTGCTGGCTTGGCTTCTCTCTGTTGTCGAGGCGTAAAGCTGGACCCGTCGTATTGGAAAGGGAAAATGCCTTCGGCTGGAAGCCCCGCCGGCTACCTTCAGCATCTTTAACAAGAGGCTTCTGTTGCGAATAAATGTCGTCCTCCTTTCCGGTGTTTGATGCTGCGAGCTACTATTGCCAGATAAACTGATGATTCCCAGGACATGCACTTAAAAGAGAGACTGATATATCCTACTCCCTCCGTCCCAAAATAAGAGTTTTGGATTTGTTCAAATTCATATGTATCTACACACTAAGACATGTCAGATGCATCCAAATCTAAACAAATCCAAATTTGCGGCTGAGGGAATATCGTAGCACTCCATCTCAACCACAGTGCATAAATAGAGAAATAACCACGGAGGGCGAAGCCTAAAGAAAGAGAAGATCACGTCACAAAATTGAGTCGTGCGAAGGATTGCAGCCAGGGTCCAAGAGCATCTCCACCAGGCGTCTTCAAAGGGTGGCCGGCAACAGTGTCATCTGTGGCTTTGCAAAAACTTGTCCAAACTGCAGGTGTTTTGGGAGCCTCGTCCACACCGATGGCCTCCAATGATCAAGCCCCAATTTTTTTTCCAGCTAGTTCATATCTTTCACCAATATAGCACATATTTGAAGTGCATTAAATTTAAATAGATCCCAAGTTTATTACTCTCCTGACCCATAATAAGTGTTACCGATTCAATGCAACTTTGTACCAGATGAACGACACTTTGTACAACAAATTCAGACACTAAAATAAATAGTTCACACAATAATTTAAAGTCCAAATAGATCAAGAGCGCGCGGGAGGGGGGTCATCTTACCACTCATGAATGCTCCATGAGATCTCTTCTTACAGCTGTACATGCACCTGTTCGTCACGGATTTCTTCATGCATGGTGTGAAAAACACCAAACTCAGCTCACACCACGTGATCGACATCGGCAACAGGGCACATTCCCTCAGACGGCTGATCATCAACCACTAGAGCATCGCACTCACTCTCGATGATCATATTATGCATGATCACGTAAACATTCATCACCTCTCACATCTGAGATGTCGACCAAGTAAGAGCAGAGTACCTGATGATAGCGAAACAAGCTTGGAGTAAACCAAATGCTCGCTCAACATCCTTCATGTAAGCCTCCTGGCACTTCAAAAACCAAGCGCTTGCAACAATATGAGGGTCAGGGATTCTCTTCATGAAGGTGGCCCCTCTAGGACAAATACTATTTGCTAGGTAGTAGCCTTTGGTGTATTCCCTTCCATTGACCACATAGTTTATCACCGGAGAATGGCCTTCAGCAGGTCTACTAAACATTGGAGGTTGCTGCAACATGTTGATGTCATTGTGAGATTCAACAATGCCGAAGAAAACGTGCCAAATCCACAAGTCATAATATGCCACAACCCCAAGTACCACACTACATTCTCTAGTATGTCCTTTGTACATCCTTTGCCAAGCAAATGGGAAATTCTTCCATCCTCAATACATGCAATCGATACTCCAAGCATCCCATGAAATCCCGTAGCTGAGTTCTATGTCAACATTCGAGTTGTTTCTTATTCATTTGGTGCTCTCAGATATGTTGGCCGCAAAGTATCCCACAATAGAACGACAAAACATGTACACAGTCAAATATTGTGGACTCGGCCATACAAAGGTAGTCATCTTGTGTATCTGGAGGAGCTCCGTACGCAAGAAATATCAAGGCGGTCGTGCATTTCCGAGTAGTGGTGAAACCAACCAATACGGTGCAGTCCTTCTTGCAAATGAAGTAGGGATCAAATTAAACTCTCGTACACCCTGCATGATCTTCATGAAAAATACTTGTTCATCCTGAACCACCGCTGGAAGACGAGAGGCCCATGTGTTAGGTCGGATCTAGAATAGTCGACCGCTAGCATGAGCGCGCTGGACTCCGCTATCGGTCTCATTTCATCCTTTTCCTGGGGCTAAAGCCACGACACCGTGAAGCTCGCAGGCACGCACGTAGGTGAAGAAGACCATTGTGAAGGGGTTCGGCGGCAGAAAAACAAAAATCCTAGCAACGCGAACACCATAGCCAAGATCTGTCTATGCAGATATATAGTAACGAGAGTGTTCTGGTGTTCATACCTTTGATGACCGAAAGTGGTTAACTTTTCAAGAGAAACGTTGCTGAAGTAGGAGAACGACGTAGCCGACCTCAAGGTCATTGATGTGGACATCCCATCTATTGATACACCCGCTATACATACAGCTACATACATACAAGGACCTATCACTCGAACTCGTGCCAAGCAACTTAACTATCAGGTACTTTTGTTTCTTGGAGCTATTGCTCACATACATGAGAATATGATGCTATCTAAATCAGATGTATTTGTTAGTCTTAGGAATGATGGACCTAGCATGGACGAGAGGGACAGGCATTGGAGCATAATCATGCACGGAGATGGCAGCAAGCATATGAGGATTGAACAGGATGCCACAAGTGGAGATTTCTGAACTTTGAAGCCACCATAATGAAGATAGAAGGTTTGGATGAAATATTCAAGAATATTACTTCATAGATTCGTCCATAGCTTAATATGGTGTTGTGTCAACTTTATTTTGGGCCAGGCCAATGTTATTTTCGTAGGAATTTTAATAGCCACTTTTTAGAGTCCGTATTTGAGGGAAAAGGGGATTTTAGGGTTGGATTCGGCCACCATACCTATGGCTGGCCGAAACCCCAACTTTTCCTCCTTAAATACCCCCAGAGATGTCACTTTAGAATCGGATTTTGTTAGACTAAAAGTTATCCACCATTGCAACTTTGCCAAGGCTTGAGTGTCGTAGAGACCTCCTGTACTTCGCACCTATTCAGGATCCCACGATTTCAATAAATCTTTCATCTTTATCCGCAATATCTTGATTGCAATATTAGTTTTTACTTGTTCTCGATTTCAGGTAGGAATTAAGACCCTCGCTGGTTAGGATGATCGTGCTTCCGCAAGATCGTAACCTCTAGGAGATTGGCCTAGCGATTGCATTGGCGCTCGTGCTTGCACGTGTAGTCGGATCGTCAAGCACGAACTCCACCCAAATCGACTTATCACCATCTCATCGAAAGATCGGACACCTTTGCTCTATCAAGTGGTATCAGATTTCAGGTTGCTTGATGAGATTTTACAGTTTTTCCTAGTGTAGATATGTTTTTCCTATACCCACGAAAAAGCCAAAAACATAGTTCGAGTTAGATCTATCCCAGCGCCAATTTTCGCCTTGCACTATCTTTACAGTTTTTGCATTGTTGAATTTGTGTTTGCATCGTCGCGTCGAGTTGCTGGTCTTAGTGTCTCGTCCCTTAGAGTTTCGAGTTTTGGTCACATTAGTCACCGCCGCCACGATCGCCGATCACTGCTATACACTCACCACCATATTTCGCGTTTGCCATATACCCACCGCCATACAGATGGAGTTGGTTGCCATCTGTTGGTAAATCTGGAGGTATTCTGGGGGGCCTAAGATCCTCCAAATTGGAAAATTGTGGATCATCAGTTGGGAAATTTCATGTCAAGATGAAAGTACATGATATAAAATTACAAATGTATTGGCATTTAGTGGTAGTTTATGGTGCAGCACAGGAAGAACACAAGGAGGCTTTTCTGGTAGAATTGGCTGACATTTGCAGGGACCAATCTCTCCATTTGTTTTTGGGAGGGGATTTTAATATCATGAGATTTTCCTTTGAGAAAAACAGGAACCATGTCCTAGGTACATGGAGCCATGTTTTCAATAACATCATTAATACTTATGGGTTGAGGGAGATCCAGATGTCAGGGGGGCAATTTACCTGGTCCAACAATCAGAAAATTACCATTTTGGAGAAATTGGACAGGATTCTCATTTGCAAGAAGTGGGAAGCTATCTTTCCTTTAGTTACTGTGCATAAACTAACTAGAGAAGTATCTGATCATAGTCCTCTGATTGTTGATACTATGGAAGGGCAGAATACAGGTACAAAAGATTTCAGGTTTGAGAAAAGTTGGTTGACCAATCCTGAATTTATACAGAGAATTGAAAAAATCTGGAATAGGCCTATTAGATGCAGAAACAGTCTGGATAGAATTCAGAAGAAATTGAAGAATGTGAGAAGTGATCTCAAAGGCTGGGGTGCTCACATCAGGGGGCAGGAGAAGAGAATGAGAAAACAATTAACTGATGAACTACAGGAATTAGAGGACATTGAGGAAAAGATTTTGCTAAATAAAACACAACAAATTCGTAAAGCCCAGGTGCATAGGCAGCTCTTTGAAATATATGAGAAAGAGCAACAATACTGGCAACAGAGATCAAGAGATTTGTGGCTGCTTAAAGGGGATAGTAACACGGACTTTCGCAGGGTGGCTAATGGTGTCAGAAGGAAGAAAATGATATATTCCTTGCAAAGTGATAATGGTGAGATTAAAGGGACCTATGATCTCTTGGCTCATGCCACTGCTTTCTATAAAATATTATTTGGACCTGCTGATGGTTTTGCTATCAGGTTGTCTGATGATAATTGGGAAAATTGGGAAAAGTTGAATAACTGTGATACAGAAGAAATGAGTAGACCTTTCACAGAAGAGGAGATTAGGGGGGTTGTGAATCAGATGGAGAAGAACAAAGCTGCTGGCCCTGATGGGATGCCAGTTGAGTTCTTTCAACTTTGCTGGCATGTTATCAGGGATGCTATTTTGGAAGCTTTTGAGGATTTTCATTCTCATAAAATTGATTTGAGTAGTATCAATTATGGTACAATTACTTTGATACCAAAAAGTGAAGATGCGGATGTAATTCAAAAATTCAGACCTATTTGTCTGCTGCAAGTGCTTTTCAAAATTTTCACAAAAGCTCTTACTATTAGGGTTGAACCTGTGATGAATAAATTGATAGATACCTATCAGACAACTTTCATCAAAGGGAGATATATATCAGATGGGGTTACTCTGTTACATGAAATCTTGAAAGAATCCAGAATGCAGAAACAACAGGGGGTAGTACTGAAGTTGGATTTTGAAAAAGCATACGACAAAGTTAATAGGAATTTCCTGTTTCACTGTTGCAAACAGAAAGGCTTCAGTGAAGATTGGCTGATTTGGCTAATAAGTGCTGTTACAATGGGAACCTTGAATGTAAAGGTGAATGGTGAGATTGGTCCTTATTTTGGGAGTCATAAAGGGGTCAGACAGGGAGATCCTTTCTCTCCTTTCTTGTTTAATATGGCTGGAGATTGTTTGGCTAAAATGGTGTTGAATGCTCAGGCAGGTGGCCTTTTTACTGGTCTGGCAGATAATTTGTTTGCTAAAGGCATTGCCATATTGCAGTATGCTGATGACACTATTCTGTTCATCAAGGATGATGTAGAGGGGGCCAGGAATTTGAAACTGCTTATGTATCTCTTTGAAGCTATGTCAGGTCTGAAAATCAATTTTGAAAAAAATGAAGTGCTAATGATCTTGGAGGATGATGAGAAGCAAAAGCTGTATGCAGATCTTTTTAATTGTCAAATTGGTGATTGGCCAATCAAATATCTGGGTCGGCCTATCTGTAGTAGAAATTGCTTTGTGGCTGACTTAAGGTTCATAGGAGAGAGAATGTGTAAAAAGATGGATGGGTGGATGGGAGGTGCTTTCTCTGCTGGAGGGAGATATGTGAAAATTACTGCTTGTATGTCAAGTATAGCAGTCTATCCTATGTCTATGTTTCTGATACACAAGACAAATATGGAGGAAATAGAGAAACCGATCAGAGCTTTCTTCTGGTATGGGAAATCAGGCAGGAAAAAATATCAAATGGTGAAGTGGAAATATATCTGCAGACCAAAAAAGAAAGGCGGCCTAGCCATTAAAAATGTAAGGATCTTCAATATCAGTTTGCTATGTAAATGGTGGTGGAGATTGGAGGCTAAGGAAGGACCCTGGCAGATTTTTGTGAGAAGAAAATATCTGGGCAGTGGGGGAATCTACTCTGTGAAACATAAACAATCTGATTCTGCATGTTGGTCTGACCTGTTGAAGTTAAAGGAAATTTACCTGGCAGGAAGGAGGATGGTTGTTGGAAATGGCATGAGGACACATTTTTGGGGTGATTCTTGGTGTATGTATGCTCCTCTGAAAATCATTTTCCCTGAGTTGTTTGACATTTGTTGTGATCAGAATGTGTCAGTTGTTGTCATGGCTGCAAGAGGTTGGCACTGCTCTTTCAGAAGACTGCTAGATGAGGAGAAGCAAGGAAAATATAATAGACTGCAGAGAATAGTCAGGGGGGTTCCTTTGTTAGCAGGGGTGGATAGACCTCGATGGTTTGGAATAAGAGTGGCATCTTCACTGTTAAATCCATGTATAATCATATCTCCAACAGAGGTGTGGATAGGAGTTTCAAACATCTGTGGAAAGCCAAAGTCCCCCTGAAGATCAAGATATGGTTGTGGTTAATCTGGCACAATGCCATACCTACCAAAGACAACATGAAAAAAAGAAAGTGGACTGGGGATATAATATGCAGGTTTTGTGATCAGGAAGAATCTATTGGTCACCTTTTTTTTACCTATGGGGCTGCAAAGTATGTGTGGGGTGTGATTGCAAAATCAGTCGGTGCTGTGGATAGGCCTGGGTCCTTTTCACAGTACTTCTAGTGGATTCTGAAATATCTTTATGTCAGTCGTAATGTTCAAATTACGGCTTTAGCCTCTATTTGTTGGGCTATTTGGAAGCTCAGAAATAGAGCTTGTTTTGAACAAAAGTTGATTAACTCCCCTGTCGATTTGATCATGTTTGCCTGTGTCTTTATTAAATACTGGGCAGGTCTTCACAATGAAGAGGAGAAAGAGGCTTTGAGGAGTGGTGTTGAGGTGGTGCAGAGAAATGCTCTATCTGAGGCTGAGGATATGGACACAGCCCCGATCCCACTGCTGGGCCTACCTTCTACTAGTAGGAAGCGTGCAAGATCCCCTGAAGATGTCGGGAAGGAGAAATGATGCTCTTATCCAGAAAACACCGACAAAAACAGCCTTGATTCCTGGGGTGTGCCCCCTATCTGAGTTGCTTTCGTTGTGAGATTACTTTTGATGTGCCTTTTGAGGGGTGTGAGGATTGCTGTTATCTCGTGCTCTAGTGTTTTGTGGTCAGGTTGGTTTGAACACTAGCGTTATGCGGTGTTTTCTCTTGCGTCTCTCTATCCATCTATCTTGATCTTTGCTTCTCTTTTAGCATGGATTTGTTTGTATATAGTCCTAAGCTCTAGGATCTTGAAAACCTGATTCGGATGGCTGTTTGTTCCGTTATCTTTTGATAGTGGAACCCGATCCCTATGTCATGGGGATTGTATGGAAAAAACATATTCCGTCGCCATACACCCTGCCACCATAAACCCTAGACTCCGCCACCGCTTTTCTACCGCAACACGGATCTGATCGCTTTTTTCTGTCGTGGCACGAGTCCGAGTAGAGTTCTTATTTCCTTGTTAGTTCTTTTGGTTCCCTTCCATATTGTTTTCGTGCTGTAATCTAATTCTGTGAGTTAAAGTTTCGGCCGCCAGCCAAGAGGAAGGAGAGCAAAAAAAAGTCCGGAAACGCCTCCGATTTTTTTGGCTATACTAGTTTTCGGCCTTGGGGATCATTTTTCTCCATCGACCGTTATAGAGACATCTTTTGGCACCTGCGCTTTCGGGAGCACGGTAGAAATTTTTTTACAAATTTTTTGGGGCTATCCTGTTTTTAGACCCCGTAGATCTGTTTTAGACACTCGGCATCATAGTCATTTTTGACATCTTGGATCGCTTTTCAGGGTGCTATTTTATCATACCATTGCTTGTTGTGCCGCATCGTGACACCGTTAGTGCTCTGGGCTCGCGTCTCTAGTACGGTCTAGCCTAGGACCAGCACGGTACCGTCATTGAGCATCTTTTCAACTTTGCATTGTTGTTTTGATAATTGCTAATCCTCTTTGTTAAGCCTTTCTAGAGCTCCACAGATTTCTCCACGTGCGATGTGTCGATCCCAGTAATTGCTCGGTTCAATCTTTGGAACCGCTGATCTTTGTGGTTTCACGACACCTTTTTCCTTCTGTTTGGTAAGAACTTATAAGAGCTTTGTATATTGCTTGACGGATTACGCGTGTTTCCACCATATTTCCGTACTCGTAGGCATATACACCTGTGCTTTTAAGGACTAACCATGGTAGATATACCTCTCGAACCGGCGAACATGACAAATGAAGAGATGCATGGTCACTTCACCAAGCTTTTGGTCAGACGAGCGCAAGATGTTGAGTCAAGACTGGAGAATGTTGACCTCATGCTCAATGATACCATGGAGAAGATAGAAGGACTAGAGAAATCCTTCAACAACAAGCTCGACACCAAGTTTCAGGAGATCCTCGCCAGGCTACCTGCACCTGCGGCTGCACCACATCCTCAGTGCCGTCTACCCGACCATGTGGGACATGCGCGACGTGTGCCACTTGCGGGAGACCATACGGCGGGTTTGTCTGCTCCTGCTCCAGCTGCACCACCTCAGGATCTAGCCCCCGAAGTTGTCGCTCCAACTGCCGAAGCTGCTGCACCAACAATTGCTGCTCATACCACGACTGACGCTTTTGTGGCATATGAAGAGGATGGTGAGAACGACTATGAAGATGAGGATGAGTTTGATGAGTATGTCGAACAACCTCCTGGCCGTCCTCGGCATGACTACCACAATGCTCGACCATCGGTACGTAATGATGATCATGTTGCTAAGCTTAAGCTCAATATTCCACCTTTTGAGGGTAGATATAATCCTGATGTATATCATACATGGGAATTGAAAGTAGATCAACGTTTTGCATGTTTAAGATATCCTGAGAATATGCGTGTTAGTGCTGTTACTTGCGAGTTTAAAGATTTTACTTCCTTATGGTGGTCTGAATATTGTCGCGTTAATAATGCTAATATTTCTAATACTTGGACTGATTCAAAAACTCCTATGCGAGTTCATTTTGTACCACCAACTTATCAACGAGATTTGCTAAAAAATGACTCGTTTAGAACAAGGCAAAAAATTTGTAGAAAACTATTATCAGGAATTACAAACTGGAATGGTTCGTGTTAGTATTGTTGAAAATACGGAACAAGTGATGGCTCGTTTCTTTCTTGGTTTAAATAAGGAGATTCAAAACATCTTAGACCATAAGGAATATCACACCATTACTCGTTTGTTTCATCTTGCTTGCAAAGCTGAACATGAAGTGCAGGATCGTCAACCACCATGGAGATCTAACAATTTTGTAGGTCGTACATCATCATGGACATCCCGACAATCAGCGCCTTCTTCACGTGTCACACCACCAGTACCTACCACGCCCAAAGTCACAACACCATCATCAAGAACGCCTTCGGCTGCTCCACCACCATCATCCAATGGCCCTGCTCGTAGTTCTTCTTTTGTGGCTTCCACAAGCAAGATGAGGGATATACAATGCCGCAAATGCTAGGGATATGGTCATATTGAGAAGATGTGCACAACACAGCGTGTTATGATGGTGTGCGCTGATGATGAATATGATTCAACAAGTGACTTTGATGAAGATACATTAGCTCTTATTTCTGCTCGTGATGGGGATAATTATGATTCTGAAGAAGAGATAAAGGTAATGGGAGTTGAAACTGCTGATCAATACAAGAGTTTAGTTGCACAACGTCTGTTGAGTGTGCAATTGGGCAAATTTGAACATGATCAATGCCACAACTTGTTCCAAACATGAGGCGTTGTCAAGGAAAGAGATATATGAATCATTATTGATGGAGGGAGTTGTAATAATCTGGCTAGTGTTGACATGGTAGAGAAGCTTGCTCGCCCAACAGAACAACGCACACATTCATATTATATCCAATGGTTTGACAATTCTCGTAAGATCAAGGTAAGAAGAACGGTATGCGTGCATTTTACTATTGGTACATATTCTAATTTTGTTCATTGTGATGTTGTGCCCATGCAAGCTTGTTCTTTGTTACTTGGTAGACCTTGGAAATTTGATAGAGAATCTGTTCATAATGGTAAAACTAATCACTATTCTCTTATACCAATGACTCCTGAACAAATTTTAAAAGATGATCTTGCTAGAGCTAGTAGAGCTAAAACTGAGGAGAAACACAAAAGTGAGAATCAGATTGTTGCTGAAGATTTTGTACCACCAAAGACCATTAAATCTGATTCTAAACATGCTACTGAAATTCGTTTGAAGGGTCCATATATGCTTGCAAATAAAATTGATATTGTTGAACTAGATGTGCACAATACTCAATGTTGTGCAATTGTCCGCAAAGAGGTTTTGTTTTCATTTGAGGATATGCCTCCTTCTTTGCCACATGTTGTTTCTAACCTTTTGCAGCAATATGAGGATGTTTTTCCAGCTGAGATGCCACCAGGACTACCTCCTATTAGAGGAATCGAGCACCAAATTGATTTAATTCCTGGTGCCTGATTCACTCGACTTTCGACGTAGAGCTCGTTGGGAACCCCAAGAGGAAGGTATGATGAGCACAACAGTAAGTTTTCCCTCAGTTATGAAACCAAGGTTTAATCGAACCAGTAGGAGCAAGGAAACACCCCAAAGGTGTTACTAGCTGAGCTTTGGCAGGGTGCACTACCGGTGCTAGTAGCAACGTGGAGACCTGCACAACACAACCATAGAACTTTGTCCCCAACTTGCGATGAGGTTGTCAATCTCACCGTGTTTTGCAGAAAACAAAGGATTAAACGTATCGAATGGAAAGAAGTAAAAGTTTGCAGAAAGTAAACACAAAGCAGTAAAAGATTGGAGATTGTATGTAAATAAAATGGACCGGGATCCATAGTTCACTAGAGGTGGCTCTCCTTAGCTAAATAACATGCTGGGTGAACAAATTACAGTGGGGCAATTGACAAACACCGAGAAAGCAATACATGCATATACTAATCATCTTGACTCCTCTAAGACTTGATTGGGCATTACAACATAATACATAGACCGCCATCTAACTGCATCTATGACTAATAATCCACCTTCAGGTTATCATCCGAACCCCCTCCAGTATTAAGTTGCAAGCAACAGATTATTGCTTTACGAACTGCGTGTAAAGTAAACAATAAGATTGTTCTATGAACAAAGGATTGTTGTTTTCTCCCTAGTAGCAACATCACATCTAGTACCTTAGAGATTTCTGTCACTTCCCCCAGACTACCAGAGGCATGAACCCACTATCGAGCATAAATACTAACTCTTGGAGTTGCTAGCATCTACTTGGCCAAGATAGCTACTAACAATGGAAAGCATGCAAGATCTCAAATAACAAAGACATGATAGAATCAGTAATCAATCTGAAATAGCATCTCAATATCCATCGGATCCCCGCAAACACAACATGTATGAATTACAAATAGATGATCTTGATCATCAACGGAGCTCACATGATCTAAACATGAAAGCACAAAGGAGGAGAAACTAGCCATCTAGCTACTCACACATCACACCGGAGGCTTGCATGGTGATGAAGAAGGCCTCCAGGGTGAATTCCCCTCTCCGGCAAGGTGCCGGGAAGAGCTTCAGATCCCTCCGATCTAGGGATGGAGATGATGGCGGCTACAGACTCTTTCGTGGATTTTTGATCGGGTACTTAGGGTTTTCGTCCCGAGGGCAATATATAGGCGGAAGGAGAGGAAGAGGGGGTGCCGGGAGCACCCACACCACCCCCCTGCCGCGGGCCAGGCCTGGCCGTATGGCCAGGTGGTGTGGTGGCTCCCTGGCCCTTCTCCGTCTCGTATTCTGGCACTTGATCACTTCCAGAAAAATAGGCACTTTGGCTTTTGTCTCGTCCAATTCCGAGAATATTCATTTTCTGACTTTCCTGGAACCAAAACTAGCAGAAAACAGGCAGTTGGCACTGTGGCTCTTATTAATAGGTTAGTCCAAGAAATCATATGAAAAGTACTCCAAAGTTGGAACAAAACACAAGAAAGTGGATAAAACCAAGCATGGAACATCAAAAATTATAGATACATTTGCAATGTATCAGCATCCCCAAGCTTAACTCCTGCTCGTCCTCGAGTAGGTAAGTGATAAAAAGAAATAATTTTTGAGGTGACATCCACCATCAAAGACTTGATCAAAGTATTTGCAAAACATTCAAAGCTGGGATCATAGTACTTCAATCATAACATGAAAGACAAAGTTCTTGCAATAGGCAAAGAAACTATGATGCAACATGAAAAGGCACAAACAAAAGATTCATGAACAATAATGCTTTACAAGATGTTTGTTTGTTTCACATAAATAAAACATAGCATAAAAGTATTCAGCTTGTCCCTCAATAGAGTAGCAAATATAAATGCATAGGACACCTTCAAAGTTCATAAGAGTGACTAGATACAATAGTTTCAAACAAGCAATAACAAGTTATGCATCAATCAACTAGTCTTGGGACAATGCACATAGAACTAAGAATGGCCACTATGCTCTCAAAGTAGGTGCATAAAGATAGAAGGTGGAGACTCAATATAATGGTAGAAGAAAGGCCTTTTGTAAAAGGAAGTAGGGATTCAAGTCTCATAAAGAGCTTCCAAAAATTATGGTACTTGTAGTTTTCAGCTCTCATTGTCCCTATCATAAGCATCTTGAAGGTGATTAAGGTTAAAGTGACACAACTAAGAGGATATGCTTGACAAGTTATAAACCGAAATCTCATGCCCCTTACTTACGAAGACCGATCCTCATGTTACTCAACTTCAGTCACGAGTAAGCTCTTGGCATTGTAAGTATATGTGTATCATTAAGAACCGCCAACGGGGTACCCCTTGCACATGATA
Organism: Avena eriantha; assembly: GCA_910589775.1. Lineage (NCBI taxonomy): Eukaryota > Viridiplantae > Streptophyta > Magnoliopsida > Poales > Poaceae > Avena > Avena eriantha. The sequence goes on from OU342741.1 coordinate 105,337,053, forward strand.
CGGGAGCTTTCCCATAATCAAAATGACAAGGCAAGCAGACAATGAGCATCACAGCGATCTTTTTATTTGCTATTTGCATAGGTATTTATTGAGGATGCTTCATAGAGTGCTCATTATGGTGATGCTTCAAATTTCCACCATGATTAGGCATGGCTTAGGCTAGCAGCCTAGGCGTTTCTCTAACACACATACAAACTCCATGATCTTACAAGTTCCACTTTTATTTCACACCGCCGAGATCCGTAAGCCAAAGAACATGATATCAACGGGGTACAAAGTATAAGTGCAATGTTGAAAGCGTTCCCCATGAAACATTGTTCTGCTAATTTCAACTTATAAAGCGCAAGCATATACGCAACAAAGAAGGACCCAATGGTTCAAGTTTATTAGAGGCAAAAAAGTAAAGTGTGCCATCAAGTTCGTGAGAGCTTTAATCACTAGTTTTCTCATAACAAGTGGAAGGTAAACAAAAGCATGAATATACTTGGAATAGCATAAGCTAGTAGGTAGGTATGAGATGGACTCTTTGGAATAACTTGGTTTAGGGAGTTGGATGCATGAGTGGAACCCATACTTTGTTGTGGAGGCTAGCAAAAGACTGGGAGCGACAAACTAAGAGAGCAATAATGGCCAAAATCATGCAGAGCGACAAAACATCATTGATCACAGCATAAAGTGATGCTACAAGTTGAAAACTAAAGGATCATAAAGGCTATGGTGACTTGATATAGTCATAACATGGTGTGAGCATGTGCCAAGTCAACCCAAATAAAGCATCAAAGGAGAATACCACTATACTATGCTTTAATATGCTAAAATAACGCATGGTTCATCCAAGGCACATTAAGCAATCTCAATTGTTTATAACAAGTCATGCTACAGCAAAGAATACTAAGCATAAAGCCAAAACAATATCAAGCATGGCATGACAAAGCATAGGCCACAGTCAAAAACGAGCTCTTTTTACCACATAAGTATGAACTTTCCTACTCTTTTCCAAACCAAACCAAACTATTTGCAAACCAAATGTATGTAAGAGGGGGTCCAACCAATTTATTCAGAAAACTAAGCAAACCAAGCAAACTAAAAACCACAACGAAAACGAAAAAGAAGACGCTCCAAGAACAACACAACTGTGCATGAATCAATAAAAATGAAGCGTTTGGAAGAAACCTGGGATTTTTATTGATGAAGAAGGGGATGCCTTGGGGATCCCCAAGCTTTGATGCTTGTACTTCTTGGATATTTCTTGGGGTGACACGCGTGGCATCCCCAAGCTTGAGCTTTAGTCCATCCTTCATCTCATTACTCATTCCTTCCATACACCTGAAAATTTTCCTTCATAAAAAACTTAACATAATCTCATTAGCAACATTAGTGCACTTAAGATAAATAAGTCTCAAAGTTCAGTTATAACACCAAATAAACTTCCATTAGAACACTAGATACTTTAGCATTTCCCTCAAAAAGCTCAATTCCCCAAGGGAACTTAGGAAGGAACTAACAAGAAGCAAATGCAGAAAATGGCAGAAATCTGTCAAAACAGACCAGCTGGTAAAGACGAATTTTTTTGAAGACCTTATGTTGCTCAAATCAAAAAGTGTTGAACTAACTAAAGTTATATAACAACCTGAGTCAGACGCACAAACAATTACAGCTCAATCCGACGTACCGAGCTCTCTCAGGAATTTTTACGGTGAAGCACAAAAATCTGTTTCGGGACAGCAACTTTCCCAATCATTACTTCACTCTCATTAGAGGTTACTCTTGGCACAAAAAGCAAATAAAAAGGATAAGAAGAGGTTATTACAGAGGTAATAACTTCCAAGACTCATCTAAAACTCTTGGGTTATCTCCCAACAAGTACTTTTCTTTAACGCCTTTAAGTCAGGCATAAGAAGCAAAGAAAGAATCAAGTGTTCTCAAATGAAGAAGCATTAAGACCAAATTTTGTTTTCATAGGAGAAGCAAAAGAAATATTTTCTCTCTTTTTAGGGAAGTGTTCTATACCTTTCTTGAGTGGGAGTTGATATTTAATGGTTCCTTCTTTCATATCAATGATGGCACCAATAGTTCTAAGAAAAGGTCTTCCCAAAGTAATAGGACAAGACGCATTGTATTCAACATCCAAAACATAGAAATCAACGGGGACATAGGAATCGTTAACCATAATAAGGACATCATTAAGACTCCCCATCAGTTTCTTTTTAGGATTAGCATCAATTGGGACATTCAAATAACAATCTTCAAGAGGAGGCAAATCAAGCATATCATAAATCCTTCTAGGCATAATAGAAACACTACTATCAAGATCACACAAAGCTTTGAAATAAAAGTCATTCACTTTCATATTAATGATGGGTTCCCAACCATCTTATTGCTTTATAGGAATAGGAGCTTTATGTTTCATCTTTTCTTCTTTAATCTTTATGAGTGCATCCGTAATGTGTTTTGTAAAAGCCATGTTCATAGCACTAGCATTAGGACTTTTAGCAAGCTTTTGTAGGAACTTAATAACTTCAGAGATATTGCAACCATCAAGATCAAAATCAACTTTATCATCTAAGGTAGTAGAACTATTACTAGCCTCAACACTAGTGGTGGTAATAGTAGAAACACTAATGTTTCTAGCAATTTCATCTTCTCTTACCTACTTAGCATGTAATTCAGCTAATAGTCTAACATTTTCATCAATTCTTACTTGTATGGCATTAGTAGCTGCAAAGGGATTCTCATTAGTTTCAGGTTAGCAGCCATTTTATTCAAAGTAGATTGAGCTTCAGCCAAAGATGCTATATTTCTTTCAGCATTAGAGAGTTTTTCCTCAATAGTTTTATTGAAAGCAGTTTGTTTACTAATAAACTCTTTAAGCATAACTTCAAGTTCAGAGGGAGCACTCTTATTATTGTTGTAAGAATTTCCATAAGCATTACCATTGTTGGGAGGATATGGCTTATAATTGTTGTTACCAAAATTATTCCTATAAGCATTATTACCATAAGCATTATTGCCAAAGTTGTTATTTCTTATGAATTTCACATCAACTTGTTCTTCTTGAGCAACCAAAGAGGCTAAAGGAACATTATTTGGATCAATATGGGCTTTCCCATTAACAAGCATAGACATAATAATATCAATTTTATCACTCAAGGAGGAGGTTTCCTCAACAGAATTTACCTTCTTACCTTGTGGAGCTCTCTCAGTATGCCATTCAGAATAATTAACCATCATATTGTCCAGAAGTTTTGTTGCAGCACCCAAAGTGATGGTCATAAAGGTACCTCCAGCAGCTGAATCCAATAGGTTCCTTGAAGAATAGTTCAATCCTGCATAAAAAGTTTGGATGATCATCTAAGCAGTCAGTCCATGAGTGGGACAATTCTTTACCAAAGATTTCATTCTTTCCCAAGCTTGAGCAACATGCTCATTATCAAGTTGTTTAAACTTCATTATTTCACTTCTCATGGATATAATCTTAGCAGGAGGATAGTATTTTCCAATAAAATCATCTTTGCACTTAGTCCAAGAATCAATACTATTCCTAGTTAAGGAATTCAACCATTCTTTAGCTTTTCCCCTCAAAGAGAAAGGAAACAATTTCAGTTTAATAATATCACCATCTATATCCCTATGCTTTTGCATCTCACAAAGTTCAACAAAGTTATTTAGATGGGAAGCAGCATCTTCATTACCAATAACAGAAAATTGCTCTCTCATAACAAGATTGAGTAGAGCAGGTTTTATCTCAAAGAAAGTATTTTCAGCCATAGGTGGAGCAATAGGTGTGCTCAAAAATCATTGTTGTTGGTGCTAGTGAAGTCACACAACTTAGTGTTTTCAAGAGTAGTCATTATTTTGGGTTTTCAAATAAGAAAGCAAATAAGTAAAACTAATTTTTTTTGTGTTTTTGAAGAACAAAACAAGCAAACAAAGCAAAAAGAAAACTAAGCAAAACAAAAACAACAAAGTAAAGAGATTGGTTATGAGGGACTCCCCTTGTGAAGATGTCCTTGACTCCCCGGCAACGGCGCCAGAAAATCTTTGATGCGCTCAACTTTCGACGTAGAGCTCGTTGGGAACCCCAAGAGGAAGGTACGATGAGCACAGTAGTAATTTTTCCCTCAGTTATGAAACCAAGGTTTAATCGAACCAGTAGGAGCAAGGAAACACCCCAAAGGTGTTACTAGCTGAGCTTTGGTAGGGCGCACTACTGGTGCTAGTAGCAACGTGGAGACCTGCACAACACAACCACAGAACTTTGTCCCCAACTGCGATGAGGTTGTCAATCTCACCGTGTTTTGCGGAAAACAAAGGATTAAACGTATCGAATGGAAAGAAGTAAAAGTTTGCAGAAAGTAAACACAAAGCAGTAAAAGATTGTAGATTGTATGTAAAGAAAAAGGACCGGGATCCATAGTTCACTAGAGGTGGCTCTCCTTAGATAAATAACATGCTGGGTGAGCAAATTACAGCGGGGCAATTGACAAACACCGAGAAAGCAATACATGCATATACTAATGATCTTGACTCCTCTGAGACTTGATTGGGCATTACAACATAATACATAGACCAAGTTATTCCAAAGAGTCCACCATACCTACCTACTAGCTTATTCTATTCCAAGTATATTCTTGTTTTTATCTACCTTCCAAATTAAATTTGTTATGTGAAAATTAGTGATTAAAGCTCTCACGAACTTGATGGCACACTTTACTTTTCTTGCATTTAATAAACTTGAACCATTGGGTCCTTCTTTGTTGCGTATCTGCTTGCGCTTTATAAGTTGAAATTAGCAGAACCATGTATCATGGGGAACGCTTTCAACATTGCACGTATACTTTGTACCCCGTTGATATTATGTTATTTTACTTATGGATCCCGACAATGTGAAATAAAAGTGGAACTTGTAAGATCATGGAGTTTGTATGTGTGTTAGAGAAATGCCTGGGCCGCTCGCCTAAGCCATGCCTAATCATGGTGGAAACTTGCAACATCACCATAATGAGCACTCTATGAAGCATCCTCAATAAAAACCTATGCAAATAGCAAATAAAAAGATCGATGAGATGCTCATTGTCTGCTTGCCTTGTCATTTTGATTATGGGATAGCTCCTATATCATGTGCAAGGGGTACCCCGTTGGCGGTTCTTTATGATACATATGTACTTAAAATGACAAGAGCTTACTTGTGACTAAAGTTGAGTAGCACGAGGTTTGGTCTTCGTAAGTTAGGGGCATGAGATTCCGGCTTATAACTTGTCAAGCATATCCTCTTAGTTGTGTCACTTTAACCTTAATCACCTTAAAGATGCTTATGATAGGGGCAATGAGAGATGAAAGCTAACAAGTACCATAATTTTTGGAAGCTCTTTATGAGACTTGAATCCCTACTTCCTTCTATGAAGGCCTTTCTTTTACTTTTATGTTGAGTCTCCACCTTCTATCTTTATGCACCTTCTTTGAGAGCATAGTGGGCATTCTTAGTTCTATGTGCATTGTCTCAAGACTAGTTGATTGATGCATAACTTGATATTGCTTGTTTTAAACTATTTGTATCTAGTCACTCTTATGAACTTTCATGGTGTCCTATGCATTTATGTTTTGCTCTTCTATGAGGGACAAGCTGAATGCCATTATGCTATGTTTTCTTTATGTGAAACAAACAAATGTCTTGCAAAGTATTGTTATTCATGAATCTTTGTTTGTGCCTTTTCATGTTACAACATAGTTGCTTTGTCTTATTGCTAGAACTTTGTCTTTCATGTTATGATTGAAGTAGTATGATCCCAGCTTTGAATGTTTTGCAAATACTTTGATCAAGTTTATGATGGTGCATGTCACCTAAAAAATTATTCTTTCTTTTTATCACTTACCTACTCGAGGACGAGCAGGAGTTAAGCTTGGGGATGTTGATACATTGCAAATGTATCTATAATTTTTGTTGTTCCATGCTTGGTTTTATCTACTTTCTTATGTTTTATTCCAGCTTTGGAGTACTTTTCATATGATTTCTTGGACTAACCTTTTAACAAGAGCCACAGTGCCAGCTGCATGTTTTCTACTGTTTTTGGTTCCAGGAAAGTCAGAAAATGAATATTCTCAGAATTGGACAGGACAAAAGCCAAAGTCGGTTTTTCACCGAGGGACACACGGAGCCAGAATACGAGACGGGAAGGGGCTAGGGCCCGGCCACAGCACCTGGCCATGCGGCCAGGCTTGGCCCGCGCCAGGGGATGGTCTGGCCGCCCCATGCACCCCCTCGGCCTCCACTTCCGACTATATATTGCCTCCGATACAGAAACCCTAAGTTCCCAATCAAAATTCCATGAAAGAGTCTATAGCCGCCGTCGTCTCCATCCCTAGATCGGGAGGGATCTGAAGCTCTCCCTGACACCCTGCCGGAGAGGAGATTTCACCCTGGAGGCCTTCTTCATCTTCATACCTTCCTCTTGGGGTTCCCCAACGAGCTCGATATATTTTGGGCCATCACTGGCTGAAACCCCACATTTTCCTCCTTAAATACCCCCCATAGACGTCACTTTAGACTCAGATTTTTTTAGACTAAAAGTTAGCCACCATTGCAACTTTGCCAAGGCTTGAGTGTCATAGGGACCTCCTGTACTTTGCACCTATCCAGGATCCCACGATTTCAATAAAGCTTTCATCTTTATCCTTAATATCTTGATTGCAATATTAGTTCTTTCTTGTTCTCGATTTCAGGTAGGAATTAAGACCCTCGCTGGTCAGGCTGATTGTGCTTCCGCAAGGTCGGTAACCTCCAGGAGATTGGCCTAGCGATTGCATTGGCACTCGTGCTCGCACGTGTAGTCGGATCGTCAAGCCCAAACTCCACCCAAATCGACTTATCACCATCTCATCGAAAGATCAGACACCTTTGCCCTATCAGTCGTGTAGACGTCCAAACTCCAAGCTCCAAGCAATTAGCACCACAAGTGGTGGTGCCTTGTGGCTTTTACTCGCATCCGGTGTAGATACGTCTCTCAGTCTCCGGTCCAGCAAAGTAGTGGAAGAAGATTGATCCGGACCAAGAGTCCAGCAGCATCAAGGCGTGTGTATGGTGGAGAAACTCCTATCCCTGTATACAGTTCCAATATTGGGAACCACACGTGAGGGACAGAGAGAATAGGAAAAGCCAATTGATGGGATGGATTTAGGTAGATGGGTGCCCCTCTTTATATAGGTGGAAGGAAGGCACCACTTCCCTCAAAGTCCTAGGGTAGGACTAATCAAGAGGGAGGAGGAGGTGCCGCCGGCCATCCCCACATGGGCCCCACATGGTGGGGAGGCCCATTTGTGGCCACCGGCCACCCTGGCCCTTCCCTAGGGCGCAACCCTCTTGGGCCTCCTCTAGTGAGGCCCAATTAGGCGGGTTGCCCCGTAAATCTAAATAAAAATATTTTTAAATATTAATTCATTTAATTAATATTAAATATGTATTATTTAATACCTATCACTCTGAAACATCTTTTGGATCCCTCTGATCATCATCCGACATCCTCGATACATTTTGGTATCATCCTGGAACAATTCTGGAGTTCTCTCTCGTTTCTACTACGATCTCGGATCAATCCCTAAGCACTTATGACGCTTAGGGATTGATCCGAGATCATAGGAGAAAAGATGGAGAACTCTAGAATTGTTTCAGGGTGATACTAGAATGTTTTCGGGGTGATATCCGATGATGATCGAAGGGGTCCGAAAGGTGTTTCAGAGTTATAGGTATTAAATAATATGTATTTAATATTAATTAAATGAATTAATATTAAAAAATAATTCGATTTATGGGGAAGCCCACCTAATTGGGCCTCACCGGGGGAGGCCCAAGAGGGGCCGCGCCTAGTTTGGCAATCAAACTACTTAACACAAAAGCCTTCTTTATGATGCTACTATAGCAGTCATATATTTAGTCATTGTTGTAGTATTCGTCACAGTGTTACACCTCTGGAACTAGTGCAAACTTCTCATGGAACTTTATTCCATCTCACTATGCCACCTTATTTCTTAACACATAGCCTAATTAAGATAAACTTCATTTGTATATGTGACAAAAACTTGCATCAATGTAACACATTATAATGAACTATTTTGTCACCTCTACATACATCACATATTTTTGGTTCTTCGAAAGTACACAAGAGTATTATCACTATTGTCCAATGATCATCTTATGAATCACTCTAGTACATGCTCCTAACACTCATAGCATAGGACTCATCTAGATATGTACATATCATGTCATTCATGATTAAATCAATCACGAGGTTTCATTTAGCAATTGTCAATACAATTGATCTTGCTACCATGTGGAAAGCACTTCTCTTGTCAAACATTGACCAAGAAAGTCACACTGCTCCAAGTAAAATATGCCACCATATTGAACTAATTCAATATTTCATATATGTACTTAAGCATGACCATATGAGCATTTCAATCTATTTGCATAGACTTTTATGTCTAATATTCTGGTTTTCCTAAGTCTTCCATCAAAGGGATTTCTATTTTCGTGCCCTCGGTTCGTTAGGTGTACTCAGTTTTCCTGAGCCGCTTAACTTTTTCTCACTTTTCCCTCCCTCTATTCTAAAACTCTCACATGCGCTCAGATGGGGGGATGCCGTCAGGTCAAAGGCTTGACCGTTACATGCAGACCGGTGGGACCACGTTGGGGTGAGTCGTGCGTTGAGCGTTACATTACGTCGCCTCGTTCGTTACATGTTGACAGGTGGGGACATGGTGGGACGGGTCTTGCATGCATGGTGAAGGGGGGCGCGTTGGGACATGTCTTGTATATGTGGTGAAGGGTGGGGCCGCATGGATACATGTCGGACCAGCCATTCTCGCTCACACAAAGCATTCACTTCCCCCCAGCCTGGAATAACTCCCACGCCATTGTGCCCTCCTACCTTATGTCGTCCTCAGCCACCGAGCCACCCCTCCCCTAGACGCGGAGCCCACTCCACCTCTGGCTCTGCTCCCACCCCCGCCAGATCTACCCCTTTTGCAGAATAATATGCAACACTAGCTGGTGTACCGGTCCTCCCTATCGAGCAAAGAGAAGATTAGGTGGAATCGAAGGGATCTAACACATGTATTCCATATGTGTAAGCATCGTTTCCCTTTGTGGATTGATTATAGGCAGTAATTGAGCGCGAATCGCTGGTGCTCAACTAACTGCCTTGCTTTTTGAATAGGATTGATCCAGCGCTGGCATTTCGACTGGCGGTTAGACTAGATACTAGCGTAATTCGTGGTTGTGAATAGTATCTCTCTGGATTTTACTTCCCAGCGGTGGTTGCAACCTCCATAACTCTCAGAGATTTGAAAGATAAATTATATTCTAAATTCCCCTAGAGCAATGGCAATTCAGTTGATTTGCAATATTTCAACATTAGCGAGCAAAGATTGCTCCCACTAACTAGGGAAGCTGATCTGGTAATGCTTTTCTCTTTGAATGCTACCAAACATTTGGTTGAATTCGTCTCCATGTGCAACCTAAATTTGAACATACAGGAAAGAGGGTTAGAGCATCATGTGGTGGTCAAGCATCATCAGGTGGTCAGGAATCATGTGTCTCTGATGTCTCTGCTAATAGTGTACGCCCCCGCGCTCCTTGTAGGTCCACATCAATACCATATGTTCGCACTACGAGTGTAAGCCAAATCGCTTGTGCAGCTGATGTGGAGGACAAAGCAGAGCCTGATGAGGGAGCGCCTCCGCTAGTTGATGAGGATGAGTTGATGTTCCCTGAATTGATAGATAGATTCAGCAAATAGGCACTAGAGGATCAATACACAGAGGAAATGGCCCATGGTGCCAGATTTGATGACACTGATGATGAAGAGAAAGAGGAGAATGATGACATTCTCGTTTTAGCCGAGTACGATGGTGAGGACTTGCCAGTAATTGAGTGGGACATGAACGATCCTAAGATTTCAGAAGGCATCGTATTTGAAACAATGCGGGACTGTCATAATGCCCTTACTACATATTGCATTCACACCAATAATGATTATGATGTTATTAAGAATGAGCCAGCAAGGTTCACAGTGAAGTGCCCATACAAGAGGTGTAGGTGGAGGATGCATGCATCCACTATGATCAGGAGCAATTTGGTTCAGGTATTACAACCAGTTGTGTATTTTAGATCATTATGTAGAGTTAGTTAACTGTACCTGACATTTTCATTATGTTTCAGATAAAATGTAACTGGTTCGAACATTCTTTTCCACCTCACGGGGGACAGCCAAAGGACAAAACAAAACTAGCAAAGACTAGGTGGTTGGTAGATGCTATCATGGATTGGATGAGAGCGAACCCACGTGCAAGAGTGCTTGTAAAAGAAGTTTCTCAAAAGTTTAATATTACACAATACCTTACATGAGGGTGTTCTATGCAAAGTAAATGACTCTTCATAGGATCAATGGTCCATGGAATGAAAGTTTTCAGTTGCTTTACAACTTCAAAATTGAAGTGGAGATGGCTAGTCTAGGTAGTGTTGTACAGATAGTCAAGCATAAATTTTAGTACAAAATAAGAGGGAAGACAAATGAGAAGGAGTGCTTTAGAAGGGATTTTGTTTGTTTCAAAGCTTGATGGCAAGGGTATCTGGATGGTTGTAGGCCTTATTTGGCTGTGGATGCAACAACTCTTCATGGCAGATTTAAAGGACATATAGTAGCTGCTACTGCAGTTGATGGCCACAATTGGATGTTCCATGTTGCTTTTGGAGTTTTGGAGATTGAGTCAGAGGAAAGTTGGACTTGGAGAATTTTCGCGACCTTATAGGTCATCCACCAGGACTTACTATCCACACGGATGCTTGCAAAGGTTTGGAGAAAGTTGTAGAAGCGGTATTCCCCGGAGTGGAGCATAGGGAATGTATGCGACACTTAGTGCAGAATTTTACAAATAAATTCAAGGGTAAAGTTTATACTGACAACCTATGGCCAACTTCATACACATGTAGTTTGAGGAAGCATCTGTATCATTTGGAAGTGTTGTATAAACAAAAACCTACGATGAAGGAGTACTTGGATGCACATCATGGAATGGTGTGATCAAGAAGCCAATTCAATGAAATTTGCAAGGTAGACTATGTAACAAGTAGCCTTGCAGAGAGTTTCAATGAAAAGGTAAAGTCATTGAAAGGGCTTATGTTGTGGCAAATATTTGATACGATTAGGCAGATGATCATGATAAAGATAGATTTGTGTCAAAGAATTGCATCAACAATATATGTTGGCCATCTCATCCTCCCATCTTTGATTAAGGTTTTGCATGCCAGGGAAAAATAGTTGAAGATGAAATGCATTAGAAGAGGAATGGAGGTTGAGGTAACGTACATTGACAGTAAAGATAGGCAATGGAGGTATCCAGTGAGTTTGGCTGATAGGACATGCCATTTCAGGCAATGGCAGCTCCGTGGGAAAACCTGCAGACATGCATTGTCTTTCATGGTTGTTCTAGGAGGTGAAGAGGGTGAAGTTGATCAGTACATGTTGGAGTATTTCTCCATTGCCAAATTTAGGGCAGCATATGCTCAGAATGTTCCAACCTTGTTGGGAAAATACCAATGGATGGAAGTGGATCTAGGCTTCAAGCTATACCCTCCAGTTTTTACTAGACCAGTATGTAGGCCAATGAAGAATAGGGTGAGAGCTAGTGCAGAGGGTGGTGCACCACCTCGACGACGTAAGTTCAAACATTGTGGGCTCCTAGGGCACGTTTCTAGGATTTGTAAAAATTAAGTGGACCCAACTTATGGAATGGATGATCAGGTGGGAGCAGCAAATGCAGATGAGAATGAAGTATTTGAACAAGAGGAGAATGAAGCAACTGATACATTGCAGATTGAACCAACGGATCGAGAGTATATTAAACCAAATGCACATGAGATTGAACCAATTGCATGGGAGATTGAACCAATGGATCTAGAGGAGATTGAACCAATTGCAAGGGAGATTGAACCAATGGATCGAGGGGAGATTGGACGAAATGAAGAGGAGATTGAACCAACTGTAGGGGAGATTGAACCAATGGATCGAGAGGAGAGTAAAGCAATTTATTCATTGGAAGCAGAGTTCAAAAGTAAAGTAATTACACAAGAGGATATTGAAGAAATGATGCCAATGCATTTTGAACCATATGAACCAATGGATCAAAACGTGATTGAACCAATTGTACAATAGACTGAAGCACTTGATTCATTGGATGTAGAGAAAAAGAACAAAGGGAACAAATGGAAGAAGCTGATGGTGGACTCCGCAAATATTCTAGCTAGGATCACCCAGAGCAAGGTGGTGAACCCAGCGAAAAACACTAGGAGCAAGAAAAAACTGAATTTGAATTATTAATTTGAATTTGTATGATGAATTTGAACTACTGTCAATGTTTGTATTGAATTCGAACTAGTGTGACCCTCCCAAGTTTGTATGTTGGATAATCCCATAATATATGTGTTATTACAAGTTTCTATGGTCATCCACCTAGTTGCTTAGCATTACTCAGTTTTTCCCTCGAGATGTGGTCAACACATGGAGTTTAGCTAGTTCATGGCTTAAACCATAGCAAACATTGACCAATTGATCCAAAATTTGGCACACTTGTGGATCTTGGATTGATTTACCATATGAAATTGGAAATTTTGGATTTACTTGTAATCAACCACATTTTTATTTTTCTAAGTGATTAAATTCAAAAAATGGTTTTAGGGTTAGTTTAATTCAAAAAAGTCAAAACATAGTGCAACCTTCGCATGGAGTCTTGTTGTGTTACCTACAACCTAGCATCAATAATAAAGGAAAAGGAAATAAAGAGAAATGGACTTATCCCCTAAACCACTTCTTAAGCCCTTCTTGGAATGAGCTACTAGCTATGAAGATGCATGGCTTTCTACTCAATCAACCTCCAAAATAACCCATTCCAAAACATACTTTGTCTAAATGAGGCCAAATTTGGAACACTTGTGTATATCTGAGTTGCAAAGAATATAATGTCAGCCAAGATGGATTACTTTGTTCAAATAACACATTTTCCATTTGTTATGCCAAAAGCTTGAATTTCCCTTAGTCATTTTTTATCTGAATGCCCTTGTTTTCCTTAGCTCTAATCAGTTTTCCCCTGCCGCTAAAGTTTTCCTTAGTTTTCCCCTCCTGCTAAAGTTTTCCTCACGTTCCCCCTCCCGCTAAAGTTTTCCTCACTTTTCCCCTCTCTCATGTCTCAGTTTGGCCGCGCTCTGATTGGTCTAGATGTATGTCACATGGATCTTGGCCAACCACTGTTGGATACATCATGATCCAATGGGCTGGAGGTGTCTCTCTCCCGATGGGCGCACCTACGCTTCTATGGCGAGGAGAGCCCGACAAGATGGATGTCTCTCCATCCCTTTCCCTGTTGCTTAGTTTGGCTGTGCTCTGATTGGTCGATATGTATGTCACACAGATCTTGGCCAACCACCATTGGATACATCATGATATGACAAGCTGGAGGTCTCTCTCTCCCTTTGGGCTACGAAGAGGAGAGCCTGGCCGCATCTTCCTCCCCTCCTATCGATGTACGACGGCGAGGCAGTCCGAACGGCGTGCGGCGGCACGGATCTAAGCATAGAGGTCCAAACAACGTGCGGTGGTGCGAACCTAAGCATGGCAGTCGGAATGGCATGCGACAACGTGGACCTAAGCGTGGGGTCGGAACAGCTTGCGGCGAAGCGGATCTATGCATAGTGGCCAAAACAACGTGCGGTGGTGAGGATCTAACCGTCCGAAATTTCTGTCTCACTTCTGTTCACATCCTCAGATCTGTTGCTGATGAAAGACACCGATGAAAGCCATCATCTGCAACATCAGTGTGACGAAGGTGGTGCCGACAGTGGTCATCAATGCAAGACACCAATGTAAGCCATCATCCGCAACATCAGTGCGACGACGGTGGTGCTGACAGTGGTCATTGATGCAAAGACGATTGAAGCCATCATCCGCAACATCACTGCGACAATGAAATCAAGCCCTCATGAATCAAATCTATGGGAGGCAGGCTGCGGCTGGCACGTCAAGTTGCACTTTGACGGTGAAGGTCAGACGTACCTCGTGGCCAGATGGGAGCATGATACATTGCAAATGTATCTATAATTTTTATGTTCCATGCTTGGTTTTATCTACTTTCTTATGTTTTGTCCACACTTTGGAGTAATTTTCATATGATTGCTTGGACTAACCTATTAACAAGAGCCACAGTGCTAGCTGCCTGTTTTCTGCTATTTTTGGTTCCAGGAAGTCAGAAAATGAATATTCCCGGAATTGGACGGGACAAAAGCCAAAGTCAGTTTTTCACCGAGGGACACACGGAGCCAGAATACGAGACGGAGAGGCGCGAGGGGGCGGCCACACCACCTGGCCGCGTGGGCCAGGCCTGGCCGTGCCAGGGGGTGGTGTGGCTAGTCCAGGCACCCCCTCGGCCTCTTCTTCCGCCTATATATTGCCTCTGATACGGAAACCCTAAGTACCCGATCAAGAATCCACGAAAGAGTCTATAGCTGTCGTCGTCTCTGTCCCTAGATCGGGAGGGATCTGAAGCTCTTGCCGGCACCCTGCGGAGAGGGGAATTCATCCTAGAGGCCTTCTTCATCATCATGCAAGCCTCCGGTGTGATGCGTGCATAGTTCATCTCTGGACTACGGGTCCATGTAGTAGCTAGATGGCTGGTTCTTCTCCTTTGTGCTATCATGTCTAGATCTTATGAGCTCCGTTCATGATCAAGATCATCTATTTGTAACTCTGCATGTTGTGTTTACGGGGATCCGATGGATATTGAGATGCTATTTCAGATTGATTATTGATTCTATCATGTCTTTGTTATTTGTGATCTTGCATGCTTTCCATTGTTAGTAGCTATCTTGGCCAAGTAGATGCTAGCAATTCCAAGAGTTAGTATTTATGCTCGATAGTGGGTTCATGCCTCTAGTAATCTGGGGAAGTGACAGAAATCTCTAAGGTACCAGATGTGATGTTGCTACTAGGGAGAAAACAACAATCCTTTGTTCATAGAACAATCGTATTGTTTACTTTACACGCAATTCATAATGCAATAATCTGTTGCTTGCAACTTAATACTGGAGGGGGTTCGGATAATAACCTGAAGGTGGATTATTAGTCATAGATGAAGTTGGATGATGATCTAAGTATAATGTTGTAATGCCCAATCAAGTCTCAAAGGAGTCAACATGATTGGTATATGCTTATATGCTTTCTCGATGTTTGTCAATTGCCCCGCTATAATTTGTTCACCCAACATGTTATCTATCTTAAGGAGAGCCACCTCTAGTGAACTATGGACCTCAGTCCTTTCTTTTACATTCAATCTACAATCAAACTGTTTACTGCTTTGTGTTTACTTTCTGCAAACTATTACTTTCTTCCACTCGGTACGTTTAATCCTTTGTTTTCAACAAAACCGGTGAGATTGACAACCTCATCGCAAGTTGGGGACAGAGTTCTGTGGTTGTGTTGTGCAGGTCTCCACGTTGCTACTAGCACCGGTAGTGCGCCCTGCCAAGGCTCAGCTAGCAACATCTTTGGGGTATTTCCTTACTCCTACTGGATTGATAACCTTGGTTTCATAACTGAGGGAAACTTACTGCTGTGCTCATCATACCTTCCTCTTGGGGTTCCCCAACGAGCTCGTTAGTACACGAGTCAGCAGAGCACTTTCCCGTACCTCTTGGAGTACACATACGGTAGGGAGGGCGACTAGCTCACCGTCCACTTAAAATTGGGACAAGTTTGAGCCCAATTTGAACCAAAATTCTGTGACTTAAAATATATGTATGATTTAAATAAATTTGATATGTATTTGAGCCATGAGACCGGTGGATATGCTCTAAAACTAATTCATAAGTAGTAGTACTTGCTTTGACAATCTCAGGTGGGCTTGTATAAATTTGATCCAAATATGTATGATTTGAACCAAATTGATATGTATTTGAGCTGTGAGGACGTTGGATATGCTCTAAAGTTGATTCATAAGTAGTACTCCCTCCGACCCAAATTAGTCGATTTAGATTTGTCTAGATTCGATTGTATCTTGATGAATTTGAGTTAACTAACTTGGATTGACAATCTCAAGCACTAATTTGGAACGGGGAATGGATGTTGTCGCCAACGCTGCAAGTCTACATGGCAGCCATGATGGCAGCGACAGAACGACCAAAACTGATAGGGTCCCAACTTGACCCTCTAGGCATTTGGCATGCCAACTATGGGCAGCTTGATCCAATGGCAAGCAACTCGAGCCCCGCAATGCATTCTCTCGACCACTTTGGGACCGCAAAGTGACTAAATTAGCAGGAACTCACAACCATCCATTGAATAACAATTCTACTCTCTAAATTAGCTATCTATTCAACTAATCATTACACGTGCCACCCTTCACCACAACCGCATAGTGTAACTGCTAGGACACGGATGACAACTACTAAAACTGCCCACATGAATCTACGATTCTCCTTCCCCTTCACTTGAAGTTCATGTTTTAGATTTTCTACCACTTCATCAGATACGGTAAGATCAGCCTCAAGTGTCAACTTCTCTTTGCGAATAAGCTCTGAATTCTTCCTCGATAGTATGCTTCAGCTCGAATATCAATAGGTTTTTATGGGCCAATTCGTCACCTAACTTGGCAACCATCTCCTCCAAATCCATCCTATGGCTAGACCACTAGGTTGATTCATCTTGGTATGCAATGTACCATGGATCATCGACCTGCATAGCACACTGTAACAATCCCAAAACAAACCCAATTGAAATCAGTTCGACAGGCCATGGCAGCACTTCAAATTCAATGGTAGTACAAAGAGAAGGAGATACATGCACTTCCGATGTGGTAGGCGAAGGAGTATGTGGCCACGACATGATCGATTCCCCACCCTCGTCGGTGGAACCGCTACGACCAGACATTGAGGACTAATTTGCACCTGCAATATTGAGGAAATTACGGGAACCAAATCGATTAGGGTGGGCGGAGCAGGAGCGGAGGTCTTACAAAGCACCACTAGCAATTGATGCGACTGTTCGTTGAGCTATCGCAGTGGAACCAAATCCCAATCATCGTGGGCGGGGGACCTGCCTGCGGTCGGTACTACCTCAATGTACAATGTGTGTGGACGAAACAGGTGTTGGAGCCATGGTTGAGGTGCAGTGCAGCAGTCCGTCTAATACGACCGTAGGACGGATCCGGCGATGGTTGCTCTGTCTGCGGTGGGATAGGAGCTTCTCGAGGCTGGGGGCTGGGGGCGGATGAGAGAGAGAGCCGACGTGTCATACATGACTCCACCTATCAATGTTTGGGGAGTAGATGCTCCGGGATTTTTGCATATTTACCGATTTTGCATGTCAGCCAAACTTTTTCTTTAAAATTTGCATATTTGCCACATGACCACCACATGTCAGTGACACACAAAATGGAAAATATGCAAGTTGCAAAGTAAAACGTGGCAAATATGCAAATCCCCCCTCCAGACCCACATGACGGTCCCACCAGTTATCTTCTTTGATGGCCCCACAGAACAACCCCACATGGTGGCCCCATCATTCATTGGCTTCGATGGCCCCACAGAACGGCCCCATTTGTCATTGGCTGCACCGGCCACACAATCAAGAAAAATGGGGCCCACAAGTCAGTGAGAGATGGACGGCTGGTCCGCCGTGTATCGTAGCCCCACCTATCATCATGTAACGGTCAAGACGACGTAATGTAACGCCCAATGCACGACCCGCCGCAACACGGTCCCACCGGTCAACATGTAATGGTCAAGCCTTTGACCTAACAACATCCCCCTGTCCGAGTGCCTGTGAGGGTTTTAGAATAGAGGGAGGGGAAAGTGAGGAATAGCTAAGAAGCTGGGGGAAACTTAGTACAACTAACGAACCAGGGGCACGAAAATAGAAATCCCTTCATCAAATTACAGTTTTAATAAAATTATTAATATGTCTCTCATAAAAGATACATCATTTCCAATTAACAAAATGTCTTTCACATAAAGCATTTGGAAATATGTCTTAACGCTCCCACTTACTTTCTTGTAAACATAAGCATCTTCATCATTTCTGATGAACTTAAACTCTTCAATAGTTTCATCACGGTCAAGATTCCAACTCTACTATGCTTACTTCAACCATTGATGTTTGCATATATCTCAGCACCTTTCGAATTAACAAAACCCTTCGGATAGTGTGATGTACACATCCTAGGTAACCATTCTCTTAGAAGAATGTTGTTTTGTTTATTCAACTACCATATCTCAATATGTAGTAGTTGCTATAATAATCTATATAGACTAAATATCAATATGTAAGATCAAGTCTTATCACAATCAACTCTTTGATCTTTGTTGCAAACTTATTTTCGACATGTCGACTATTGCACAGATGTAAACATCCATGTATGCTTATTTACAGATCCATTTATACTTTGAAAATCTTCACGCCTGCTGAGAGTCGACCAAGTTCATAACTTGATTTTTGTATATAGATACTATCATGAATTATTATAGCTTCTAGCCATCTAACAGAGTCAGAGATCATCATCGCTTCTTTGCATGTAATATGTATTTTCATTGGCCAAGAATGACACTTTGTTCCCAAATCTCACTATTTGATTATTAATCGATCCACATGGTTCAATAGGAATTCAGATTTTCAGAACTACAACATTTTGTAGAAACGGTAGACATGAGTATTGTTGCAGCCTCCAGAACATTTTCCAGCGTTGCACTACTTAGATCATGTCACTTAGGTTCGAATAACCTTAGAAAAATTTCTATTGTCCTCCCATTTAACTTTTCACGAAAAATCCTTTCTTAAAGAACTCATAATTTTAGCGACAAACACTTTTGTCTTTAGTGTTACGGTGGAGGAATTCCCAACAATTAATTTGGGATAACCTACAAAGATGTGCATATTCGAATTTGGTTTTGTAAACATTTTACATATGCCTTGCATACCAAAATTTAATAAAAGATAAACTAGGTTTTACCCCTTTCCATTTCAACGGATCATGATGTTGCTCTTTTCAGTGTAAACGGTATGTCACTATAGCATAATCTTTTAAATCATAATGGAGGTTTTATATTTGATCTTACCAAGTCAAACTAGGTTCGATTATATTCTCAAAACATTCCACACTTCTATGGTGTGTCGAAAAACTCAAGTTTATGAAATAATTTCTCAACTTTCAAATGTTTGCTAAACTTGTAACTCAAAAATCTTGTTTTATGATCCAATCATAAACTCTTGATTTTCTTGTTACGATGATTTCTACTTCATGCTAAAACCTTTGAAAATGTTTCAAATGTCTTATATTTCTTCCTCATTAACTAGATATACGCATATATCTATTCAAGTCCTTGTTGGAGGTATATGAAGTAGAATAATCCACCACACACAGTTTTACATAATGCACCACATACATCAATATATATTACTTCCAATAAGTTAGTCGTTTGTTCACCTTTTGCCATGAACAAGGTTTTTGTTATCTATAGGAAAGTTTTGCAAACGTTAATTTGTTCTAAAACAACTTGACTCCAAAATTCCATCAAGATGGAGTTTCTTCATCTATTTCTTTCCAATATAACTTAAACGGCGGTGTCACACTTAAGTGAAATTCCAATCATTTCGTCTTGCAACACTTTAGCAATTAGTCTTATGAATGTTATTTCACCAATAAGATTTATAATGGTTCATTCATAATCTACGGAATACAATAATTATTTGAACAATAACTTGTTCTCACAATACTAGAACCAGAGAATAATTATAAGAAACAAATCTTGACAGTTTGGTCTTGATGTATATGACAAACATAATAACATCTTATTTGTTTATTGATGAACATAATCACCATATTCTCTTGCTAGTTACTCATACCATTGTATTTCTTATATTGATTTGATTTGTATGATACTTCATACCAACCAATCTAGTATGTAATACCGAACAAGTACATTGATTTTAACAAGCAAATAATATATATTCATAACACGTATATCTTCTATATACCTGAGCTGGACAATTCCAGTCCATTAATTTCTGCCAATTACATTTATAGGTTCTCTTTCAACGTGTTTCCTCTCTTTTTAAAAGAATCTATCAACATCAATAGTAGCACCAATCATATGGTACTTGGTTCAATTATATTAGTCAAATACTAATATCCTCAAACTTATACCTTTTGAAGTGATTCACTATCATCACATGATTTCCGTTCTTCCGGATTCATATTTTAGTGATCTTTTAGTATAGTAAACATTTCATCTATACCTCTTATTCATTCTATCATGACAATTTTCATGATTGAACTACTATAGTTTATAAGGATGAATGTTTGTATAACTTTATTTTCCAAACCTATTGCGTGATAGGTATGCCTATTGTCACCATCATTCGCAAATGCTCATCTAACATGAGAAACATGTCAGATCCGAAGATTATCTTTACCACTAACGAATGCGTATATACAACACCAGAAAGCCATAGGTGTTGAATGTGAAAGTTTTTCAAACTATATTATTGACTCTAGTGCAAGTGGGGGACTGAGGGGAATATGCCCAAGAGGCAATAATATAGTGGTTATTATGTTATTCCATGTTTGTTTATTTCTCATCCTATAATTGTGTTCATTGGAAACATTAATACATGTGTGTTTAATAAAAAAATAAAGAGTTCCTAGTTATGCTCTCATATAAACTAGCTCATTGATTAACAAGATGATCAAGGTTTCCAGATCATGGGCATTGGATGTTGTTAATAACGAGGTCACAGTATTGGTGGAATGATGTGATGAACATTCATCCGAAGTATAGTAATACGATCCAAGTCATTATGTTTACATTACTATAACATCATGCGAAGTAACTTTAATCCTTAGACCAAGAGATCATGTTAATTGCTAATACCAGAAGAATACTTTGATAACATTAAATGACACACCATAACAGGGTGACTATAAAGGTGGGTTCGGGTACTCTGAAAGTGTTATGTTGACACTCATGGATTAAGAGTGGTATTTTTCCATCCCGATGACGGATAGATATGCTCTGGGCCCTCTCGGTGATATCACATTGACATAGCTTTCAAGCAAGTGATATCATCGCTAGAATATCATATCACGGGAATGACAAAAGAGTACTTGTCGGTAATGAGATCAAACTAGGTATAGGGATACCGATGATCAAATCTTGGACATGTAATATATTCTGAGACAAAGGGATTTAGTTACAACGTTAAAGGTTCTCACGATCACTAGGGTCATCGTTGAATGTGTGGGAGTCGATACGGATCTCCAGGTCCCGCTGCTGATTATTGATCAGAGAAGGGTCTTGACCATGTCTGCATTATTCACGAACCGTAGGGTGACACACTGATACATTGCAAATGTATCTATAATTTTTTATGTTCCATGCTTGGTTTTATACACTTTCTTATGTTTTGTCCACACTTTGGAGTACTTTTCATATGATTTCTTGGACTAACCTATTAACAAGTGCCACAGTGCCAGTTGCCTGTTTTCTGCTGTTTTTGGTTCTAGGAAAGTGAGAAAATCAATATTCTCGGAATTGGACTGGACAAAAGCCAAAGTTGATATTTTCCTGGAAGACTCACGGAGCCAGAAGGAGAGTCGGAGAGGGGCCACAGGGTGGCCACACCACCCCATGGCGCGGGTACCCCCAGGCTACGCCAGGGCATGGTGTGGACCCCCTGGCCGCCCACCGACCTTGCCCTCTGGCCTATAAGAAGCCTCACGAGACATAAACCCTAGATAATCAAGCCTCCAGCCACGAAAAGTTCCGCAGCGCCGCTGCCACCTAAGGGGATATTCGGGGGACAGAAAGTCTCTGTTCCGGCACCCTGCCGAGACGGGGAAGTGCCCCCGGAGCCATCTCCATCGATCTCCACCGCCATCTCCATCACCGTTGCTGATTCCCATGATGAGGAGGGAGTAGTTCGCTCTCGAGGCTAAGGGTTCTACCGGTAGCTATGTGTTCATCTCTCTCTCGATGTGTGATCATATTGTGATCATGACCTTTGTAATCAAGTAGAGATACCTTGCTACTCAAGTGCTTTAATAGATCTCTGCTCTCCCCATGTGTGTGAAAGTGACAGCATGCACACCATGGTGGCACTTAGGCTAGAGATTACAAATACTTGTTATGAGTTATATTTGGAGTTGGATGTCTTTATGAAATTGTGGTGTTTGTTGGACTCATCTAGAACTCAAGGTGACAGTGTGGGGTTATCTAGATGGGAAAGGCTTACTTTGAGGTGTGTTGTTATAGCCCTACCATGGATTAGAGTGTCCAACCGGAGAGTAGTTAAGAGTAGTATCATAAAGAGAAGATATTTATATGAGAGTGTTCACTAGCGAAAGTATGATCCCTAGGCCTTGTTTATTAGCATTGAAACACTGTTTGCTATTAGATATGTTACATGTTTGCTTGCTTCCATCTTTATTTCATTTTGCCTTTAGTCTTTTCCCACATCAACCAAACGCCAGCATGCTAATTTCTAGCACCGTTGTCTTATATCCATACCACTTGTATTTCACTATCTCTTCGCCGAACTAGTGCACCTATACACCTGACAAGTGTATTGGGTGTGTTGGGGACACAAGAGACTTCTTGTATCTTGATTGTAGGGTTGCTTGAGAGGGAATACCTTTGACCACTTCCTCCCTGAGTTCGATAAACCTTGGGCGATCCGCTTAAGGGAAAACTTGTTGTTGTTCTACAAACGTCTGCACTTGGAGGCCCAACAACTGTCTACAAGAATAGAAGTGCGTAGACATCAAGCTATTTTCTGGCGCTGTTGCCGGGGAGGTAAGGTAAAAGGTACTCACATCCTCCGGTGTCAGTGCTCGAAGTTATTTCCTTTAGATTCTGCAATTTTGTCTTTTTTTCTTGTTTTCACTAGTTAGGCTTAATGGAAAACAACAACAAAATAGAGAGCTTTATAGTATTTATCTTGAGTTAGGACATGAAGTGTTTGAAGAAAAAATTAAAAAACCTATGGAACTTTATTTGCATGCTAATAGAAATATTGTTAGTATGAATTCTTTGGACACCATTATTGCTAATGCTATGGAAAAGTCTAAGCTTGGAGAAGCTAGTTTTTATGAAAATGATCTTTTTAGTTCCCCAGCTTTGGAAGATTGCTATTCTTTTGCTTATGATTATACCAAACCTCCAATATATGATGATTACAATGATGAATATGATATTTTCAGTCCACCTACTATGGAGGAGAAAATTATTTATGATTACAACATGCCTCCTATATTTGATGATTATGGTGATGAGAATAATAATGATAGTTATTTTGTTGAATTTGCTCCCACTACAATTAATAAGAATGAGTATGTTTATGTGGGGAGTATTAATTCTTTTATGCATGTGTCTCATGGTAAGAATGTTTTATGTGATAGTTATATTGTTAATTTTATTCATGATGCTACTGAAAGTTATTTTGAGAGAGGGAAACATGGTCTTATGCATCTCAATAATATTAAGTTTCCCCTCTTTATGTTGAAAGTCTTGAAGTTGCACTTGTTTTGCTTTACTATGCTTGTTGCTCTGAGCTTTCATGACTTGTTTCTTTACAAGATTCCTATGCATAGGAAGTGGGTTAGACTTAAATGTGCTTTGAATTTGCTTCTTGATGCTCTCTTTTACTTCAATTCATATTTCTTATGTGAGCATTTTCTCAAACTATCATGCCTAACTTAATGACGTTAAAGAAAAGTACTTATTGGGAGATAACCCAAAAGTTTTAAATGAGTCTTGGAAGTTATTACCTCTGTAATAAATGCTCCTTATCCTTTTTATTTGCTTCTTGTGCCAAGAGTAACCTCTAATGAGAGAGAATTAATGATTGGGAAAGTTACTGTCCCGAAACAGATTTATGTGCTTCACCGTAAAACTTCGTGTAAAATCTATGTACGTCCTTTTGAGGCGTAAATTTTTGTGCTTCTGCCCCAGGTTGTTATCTAACTTTCGTTAGTTCAACACTTTTTGATTTGAGCAACAGAAGGTCTTCGAAAAAATTCGTCTTTACCTGCTGGTCAGTTTTGACAGATTTCTGCCATTTTCCGCATTTGCTTCTTGTTGGTTCCTTTTTTAGTTCTTTTGGGGAATTGAGCTTTTTGAGGGAAGTGCTACAGTAACTTATGTTTTAATGGAAGCTTTATTGGTGTTAGAACTTAACCAAAGACTTATTATCTTAAGTGCACTAATGTTGCTAATAAAGATTGTGTGAAGTTTTGTATGAAGAAAAATTTCAGGTGTATGGAAGGAATGAGTAGTGAGATGAAGGATGGACTAAAGCTCAAGTTTGGGGATGCCACGCGTGTCACCCCAAGAAATATCCAATAAGTACAAGCGCCAAAGCTTGGGGATGCCCAAGGCATCCCTTTCTTCATCAATAAAAATCTCAGGTTCTTCCAAACACTTCATTTTTATTGTTTAATGCACAGTTGTGTTGTTCTTGGAGCGTCTTCTTTTTCGTTTTTGTTCTAGTTTTTCATGTGCTTTGTTTGCTTAGTTTTCTGAATAAATTGGTGGGACCCCCTCTTTCATACATTGGTTTTCAAATAGTTTGGTTTGGTTTGGAAAAGAGTAGGAAAGCTCATGCTTAAGTGGTACAAAGAGCTTGTTTTTGACTGTGGCCTATGCTTTGTCATGCCATGCTTGATATTGTTTTGGCTTTATGCTTAGTATTCTTTGTTGTAGCATGACTTGCCATAAAAAATTGATATTGCTTAATGAGCCTTGGATGAATCATGTGTTGTTTTAGCATATTAAAGCATAGTATTGTGGTATTCTCCTTTGATGCTTTATTTGGGTTGACTTGGCGCATGCTCACTGTAACATCCCAAATTTTTCATCTGAAAATCATCATCATTGCATTCATATCATCATGGCATGTACTACTTTGCATTTGGTTTGTCCTCCAAAAATTTTGTGAAATTTAGAGACTTTTTGGAGCCCTTTTGCTAAATTCAAAAACCTAGAAAAGAAATACTAAAGGAAAAAAGAAAAGGAGGGAAACGAATTTTAAACAGCAAATATTTTTCTGGCATTTTCGGCCCAACTGGCCCAACCAGCCCACCTGGGCCTCCCTCTCCCCCTCTCTGTCTTTTCCCACACCCCCTCTACTCACCCCACCCACTTACCTCCTGGCCCCACGCCACGTCGACGCCACCTCAGCTTCTTCCATGCGAACGGCCGGCACCCCCTCCCCTCCTCTGCCGTTACCAAGTCCGGTTGAATTCGAGCGTTACAGCGATTAAATCACAATCACCACCGCCCCTTCTTAATCCCCTCCCCCTCCTCGACAGATTCCCCCAGCCACTGCCCCTAGAGAACCCCCAGGCTCCTCAATTGCCAGCTCAAGCCGCCGCCGTCCGAAGCTACTCCGACGACAATTCCGGTGAGCTCCAGCCAGGTCGTGCCCTTCTCTATGTCCTATCTTGATTGCCGTGTACTGGCGCGTGTTTTAACCCCGGCCACAAGCCTTCTCTTGCCCCAGGTCGACGACGCAGTCAACTCCGGCGAACTCCCTCTACCTCCGCCGTCCATCACTTGTTCCGGTGAAGGTAGGGTTTCCACCGCCCCCTTTTGGCCTCTGCTAGATCGTGATGATTCGGGCGCGTCTCACTGACCCCTTATCTTTCTTGTTCGAGCCCCAGGTCATCGTCTCCGATACAGAGCCGCGAGCTCCGCCGTCGATGCAACTCCGACGAGGGATCGAGGCCAAGACAGAGCACCCCCCACGCCACCGTAACCTCCATCGAGACCGCCACGACCTCCTCGACCTCTGGTACGTGTCCACGGACTCCCTGCCCCTGTAGAACCGCCGGAACACCATCGGCCGATGCTCCGCTGCCGCGCGTAGCTGGTCAGCGCCGCCCGTCTCCGGCCAAGCCGCTAGGGACCGTTAGATTTATCGTGTGCGCCTAGGATTAGATCGGCGAGCGAAACGGTACGGGCTAATCAGATCCGTCTGTGTGTCACTTAAGATCCAACAGGCCGCAGCAGTCGATCCGACCGAACCGGTACGGGCCAATGAGATTGCGCCACGTCGCCCAGGCTATTTGATTAAATAGAAAAATAGACAGATTTTGTATTAAACTTAGAAAATCAATAACTTTTGGTCCACAATTCAGAAAAAGGCAAATTTGGTGTCTATGGATTCAGAAAAATAATACCTTTATTATAGAGGCCTTGTTTCACACTTTTGCTTCTGAAAAATTGGAATTATTTTAGGAGTATTTTGCTCATAAAAATTATTCCATAAATTGTTTTGGGGTATTTCTTATACCTTTAGATGGGGTATTTTAACCTCTGTACTGTAGACTCTTTAAGTTATAGAGTTGTGATCATATCATTGCATTTTGCATGCATTCATATTTTTGTAATGTTTTATTGATTGAATTATTGTTGTTGTATTGTTCTTTGTGTAGCTTGTGTGGATTGTGAAGTTTTTTGCTGTGAGGATTGTAGCTATTCCCCTAGCTACCAAGGCAAGTGATATTTCATCTCATGTCCTATTATTTTCACTATTGCACTAGTGTTATTTTGGTAGATCTTAGCATGATAGGATTATTTATATGTTACTATGCTATGCTACCCTATAGACTATATCTTGGTAGTATCTCCTAGTTGAAAGACTTCATATGCTAGAGTGCTTAGCCATGCTATTAGAATTCGTGGGTGGAAAATATATATCAAGATAGTATGGAAAGATATTATTTTGTTTGACTAAGAAAACAAATAATATTAATGAAACACCTGGGTGGAATGGGACTTGCTTGGATTATGTTGAGTGGTTACTCGGGGGCCCTGTCTATGGTCAGCTAGTGTATCGCACTTGTGGACGGCCACCCAGGAACAAAGAGATTGGAGACGTTCTTGTCACGAAGCTTCCAGTGCAGCCACATGGCATATGGGCTCTGCCTTGACCAACTAAGTTGCAAGAACTCGGCCAAACGGACAGAAGGTGGTAGTTATGATAGGATGGAACGCATCTGTGGTGGTCTGAGGGATTGCTTCTGAAAATTATTGTCTCGATGCATGTCGAGTCTTGTGGGGAAAGTGCACCACCTCTCGAGAGGGTAAAACTAAGTACTTAGCTGTGTCCCCGGTTACGGACAACTTCTGAGCCTCAAGACAGTCAAGCAGTTCAATAATCTCTCATCCAAATTTCTCTAAGTTAAAACTTGTGGGTGAACATGGGTAGAGGTTCAGTGATGTCTATCATTGGTACTTTGGTGTTTGAATGAGAAAACTTACTCTTCAAAAACTATAAGTTAAACTAGCTTTTAGCAAAGTCAGCCAAAACTCCACTTAGCCATATATTCATGTAGTTGTTGGATTATACTAAGTATCTATGGTATCACTTGCCAATACAATTCCAAATGTATTGACCCTTGCGGCTGTAACTTATTATGTTGCAGGATACTCTGATGATGAGTAGGGTTGCGGGTCTACACTCGACATGTTTGCCTGTGGCGCATGAAGATAAAAGACTCTATTATTATTATGCTATGTAATGTGAACCTTGAGTATCTTAGCCTTGGGCTAAGTGAGTTGTAAGACCCATTCTATTCCTGGATATGCGATGTAATAATGACCTTTGTTTCTGTGTACTTCATCTTAAACTGTGGGTGCTAGCATTTCGATCCAGGGACTAGCACT
Source organism: Avena eriantha (assembly GCA_910589775.1). Taxonomy (NCBI): domain Eukaryota; kingdom Viridiplantae; phylum Streptophyta; class Magnoliopsida; order Poales; family Poaceae; genus Avena; species Avena eriantha. Next base: position 105,364,813 of record OU342741.1, read on the forward strand.
GCAATCACAGGGATCTTACCTTATTACGGTGAGGTCTTATAGATGGTATCAGAGCACTGTGTTTCTTGTAGATTCGTGACCCTAGAATGGATTAGACTAAGGAAAACCCTTAGGAAAAATAACTTTATATTCAAACTTTACACTTGTCTTTTATCTCGTAAAACTTTCCCTAATCATCCTTTCTCATCTATTTTTGTAGATGTCCACCATCAATGAATCTGTCAAGAAGGGACCACTGATGACTATGACCCTGGAGTGTGAGACAGAATTTCCCAAGGCACTCAAGAACCTCATGATCGGCTTGGGAATGAATGGTGAAGCCGTGTACAAGGGATTTCATATGATAGACGAAGGACAAGAGTATTGGTGGGTGCAACTCCATTTGTACAAGAACAAGGAAGATGATCCCAAGAGTACGGGATTCTGCATGTTCACCAACTCTGAAATGCACACATCATTCTTTGACTCTGCAAGGAATGCAGCGTGGAAAGCCATTGAGGAACTTGGGGAAAGACTCAAGTATAGAATGCTCGATACTCAGGAGGATCTCGAGGAGGAGAAACGTCTTGTCCAAGACTCAAAGGCCATTGTAAAACGCCTAAGTAAGGATATCATAGGCTTAGCTTTGGAGCTATGCGACCAAGACAAGCAGATTGCTGCCAAGGATGCCCAGATTGCTACCTTGGTTAAGAAGGAGTGAGATACTAGTTGGACCACCACCCTTGGCGTTTTATCACGTTAGTATTTTGATCATACCAACCTATGTGGTATGGCAAAAATAAGTTATGTCTGGAACCTTGACTACTTGAGTTGAATAATGTATTGCTACTTGGAATGTTTTGTTGGTTGATTTTTATTTTGTGACTTGTGTTTTCTTTCTCTAGACTTGTGTTGTTACTAATTTTCTCCATACTATGCAAAAGAAGCCGAATTTTGTCTACAGCACGGTCGAGGATTTCAAGGGGACTCGCTTTGGGACTCGTATGTTGGAGCTCGTTGGTGTGCTCGCTCTTCCAATCCCTACCATTCAGGGACTTCAACTGAGGAAGTTTCAGAGGAAGGACTTATGGGGATTCAGAGTTACCCAGCCAGGACGTGAGACAGAGCCCCAAACTGGGGAGATTGCCTTCAAGATACTCCATGATGACATGGAGAGGGGCCTCGACGTCGCTATGCAGGAGCTGTTGGGACGCCTATGTGGACGTCACTCTTTTGAGATCAGGAGCCACTACTTCCACTTCTTTGGGAGGCGCGACGAGGACGGAGAGCCTATTGTGTTGGACGAGGCCACTAGGGAGTCTATCAAGCCCGTGCGTCACTACCTCCAGGACTTAGAGAGCCTTATCTGACACCTTGATACTGATAGGACTAATGTGATGCTTAGCAACGATGAACTACGAGTCCAACTTAAGGAGAAGGACAAGGCCTTCCAGGAACAGGAAAATCGAATCAAGGAAATGGAGAAGAAGTTTGAAGACCAAGAGAATAAATTCAAGAGCCAAGAGAAGAGAGTTCAGGAGAAGAACAAGAAGATTAGAGACTTGGAGACCTAGTTAGAGCTTGAGGACATTAAGCTGGAAGCGGATCACGAGGTGATAGAGAGGCTACGCACGCAGAAGAGGGAATTGCAGGCAAAGATCGATGCTTTAACTACAAGCTTGGAGGAATATAAGGCAAGATTCATCGCAGTAGGACTTGCACTAGTGGAGGAGGAAGTCGACATGGAGGAGTAGTGATACTTATCCATCTATCTATCGTTTTATTATTATCGAGTTGCATAGATCATACCGACTTGTGGGTGACTATACTAGTATGTTTATTTTCGCAAACTCTGTTATTATTGTGACGGTGAACCTGCATGTGCTTGTTTGTTTGATTGTTGTTACTTTATTAGGTTATCTATCATTACTTACCCTTATTAAACCCACAGATGCCTCCCCGACGCAACAACGAGGATAACAATGACAATGGCAATGGGATGCAGCAAATGATAGCTGCACAGACTCAATTGATACAAATGATGACTCAATTCATGGCGAACTAGAATCATAACAACAATAATAACAATAACAACAACCAGAACAATCCACCACCTCTAGATATGCTGACCAGATTTCTAAGGCTGAGACCTGCTAAGTTCTCTGGTACTGCTGACCCCATGGTAGCAAATGATTGGCTACGCTCTGTGAATAAGGACCTAGTCACAGTTAGATGCACAAATGCAGAAAAGGTCAGATTCGCAGCACACTTATTGGAAGGCCATGCAGCTACTTGGTGGGACAATTTCCAAGTTACTCACCCTATTGAGGAAGTGACTTGGGCAATGTTTGAGGATGGATTTCGCACCAGTCACATCTCTTCTGGGATAATGGGGTTGAAGAAAAAGGAGTTTCACAACCTCAAGCAACGCCACCGCAGTATTTCTGAGTACATCGAAGAGTTCAACAATCTGTCACGTTATGCACCAGATGATGTTGACACCGACGCCAAGAGAAAGGAGAAGTTCCTGGATAGGTTGAATGATGAAATATCTATGCAACTATCTATTGCTTATGTTCCAACCTATCAATCTTTGTGTGATAAAGCTACCATCCTAGAAAACAAGATGAAGCAAGTGGAGGGTAGAAAGATAAAGCACCATGTTGATAAGTTTGGATTAGGATCACCTCACAAGCGCTCTCATGGTGAAGGAAGTGGGAGTTCAGGATTCCACAAGAATGGGAATCATAATAACCATCATAACAATAACCACCACCATGATGGAAACAATCATTGTGGACACAACAAAAGTGGATTCAGGAACAACCACAATGGTCATGGCCATGGGAACCAAAATGGTCAGAATCGTCACAGTCAGCCAACAAAGAAAGACATCAGTCAGGTGGAATGTTTCAAGTGCAAGAAGACATGGCACTATGCTAATGAATGCCCAGAGAAGAAGGCTGATGGGGCTAAGCCTAACCCATTCCAAAAGGGTCATGTGAATCACATCAATGTGGAGGAAATTCAAGAAGGATCTGATGCCGTGATCGGTAAGTTCAAGATTAATTCCTTTCCTGCACTTATCCTTTTCGATACTGGCGCATCGCATTCATTCATTTCAAGAACATTTGTAGTCAAAAACGAACTCTCCACTGAAACCATTGGATGTCCCATTAAGGCAAGCTCCCCAGGTGGAGAAATGATAGTAAATTCTGGGTGCCGATAGATAATCCTAGAAATTGGAAAGAACAAGTTTCCGGTTAATTTAATAATCCTAGAGTCCCAAGGATTAGATGTAATATTAGGGATGGACTGGTTGACCCGTCATGAAGGAGTGATTGATTGTGCCAAACAAACTGTTATGCTCACCACCCGAGAAAAGAAAAGGATCAGGTTCAAGTCTAATTTTGAACCCAAGGGGAGCAAGGTTAATTCTCTTAAGGGGGTTAGCCTAGACAGTGTGCCAATAGTGAAGGAGTACCCGGATGTGTTCCCCAAAGAATTACCTGGCATGCCACCAGATAGGGATGTGGAGTTTCTGATAGACCTACTGCCAGGAACTGGGCCTATAGCAAAGAGACCTTACATAATGTCGGTGGACGAGTTAAAAGAACTAAAGAAACAGTTGGGAGAACAGTTGAAAAAGGGATTTATCCAACCAAGTTCGTCGTCTTAGGGAGCATCAGTTTTGTTTGCTGAGAAGAAGGACCGAAGTCAAAGGCTATGCATAGATTATCGTTCGCTTAATGAAGTGACCATAAAGAATAAATATCCCCTACCTAGAATAAATGATCTCTTCAATCAGCTAGAGGGAGCATGTATGTTCTCAAAAATTGATCTGCGATCAGGATAAAGATTAGAGAACATGATATACCCAAGACCGCATTCACCACTAGATATGGTTGTATGAATATACAGTGATGCCGTTTGGATTGACTAATGCACCGGCCTATTTCATGAACATGATGAATAAGGTATTCATGGAATTCCTTGACAAGTTCGTAGTGGTATTCATGGATGACATCTTGGTATATTCCAAGAGCAACAAAGAACATGAAGAACACCTACGCCTCATTCTGGAGAAACTCAGGGAACACAAACTTTATGCCAAGTTCAGCAAATGTGAATTTTGGCTGAATGAAGTGGGTTTTCTTGGGCACATAGTATCTGGTAATGGGATAGCTGTTGACCCAGCAAAAGTAGCAGCTGTGATAGAATGGGAACCTCCTAAATCGGTTAAAGTAATCCGTAGTTTCCTAGGCCTAGCAGGGTACTACCGGAGGTTCATTGAAAATTTCTCTAAGATAGCAAAAGCTATGACTGATCTGCTAAAGAAAGAGAAGAAGTTTAATTGGACAGAAGCTTGTGAAACCAGCTTTCAGGAGTTGAAGAAGAGACTAGTGTCAGCACCAGTGTTATGTCTGCCAGACCTTGAGAAAGACTTTCAGGTCTATTGTGATGCATCGCACCAAGGACTAGGAGGTGTACTAATGCAAGAAGGTAGAGTTGTAGCTTATGCATCAAGGCAACTCAAAAATCATGAAGTGAACTATCATACTCATGACCTAGAGTTGGCATCAGTTGTACACGCCTTAAAAACATGGAGGCATTATCTCATGGGAAAACGTTGTGAAATGTTCACTGATCACAAGAGTCTGAAATACATTTTTACACAAAAACAACTCAATATGAGACAAAGAAGATGGCTAGAACTTATCAAAGATTACGACTTAAGTTTGCAATACCACCCTGGAAAGGCAAATGTCGTAGCCGATGCATTAAGCCGCAAGGCTTGTGTAAATGGCCTCAATAAAGGAGAATTGCCGGAGGAGTTATGTCCCCAATTTAGAGAGCTGAGACTTGAAATAGTGCCTGAAGGGTACCTTGCATCCTTGGAAGTGCAACCCACACTGATGAACAGAATTCAAGAAGCCCAAAAGATGGACAAATAAATAGAAGAAATCAAAAGTAAGGTTAGTGAAGGCAAGGGAAAAGGATTTCATGTAGACGAACAAGGAATCTTATGGTATGAAAAACGTATCTGTGTTCCGCAGGATCTTGAGCTTAAGAAGTTGATCTTACAAGAAGCGCACAACTCACCATATTCAATTCATCCTGGCAACACCAAGATGTATATGGATGTTAAGGAAAGATTTTGGTGGAATAATTTAAAGAAGGATATAGCAGAGCACATTGCCTTGTGCAATGTGTGCAGTCGTGTAAAGGCAGAACATCAGAAACCTGCAGGATTATTACAACCACTGCCAATACCTGATTGGAAATGGGATAAAATCGGTATGGATTTTATCACTGGACTGCCAAGGACTAAATCTGGATACGATTCTATATGGGTTATCGTTGACCGCTTGACAAAAGTGGCCCATTTCTAACCAGTTAAGACCACTTATACAAGTGCAAAGCTAGCCAAGATATACATGAATAGAATTGTATGTTTGCATGGGGTACCTAAGAGTATCGTGTCTGATAGAGGAACTCAATTCACTTCGCACTTTTGGCGACAACTTCGCGAGTCATTGGGAACTCGATTAGAATTCAGTACTACATTTCATCCGCAAACTAATGGGAAGACAGAAAGGACCAATCAAATATTGGAAGATATGCTAAGAGCATGTGCGTTAGATTATGGATCTAGTTGGGATGAAAGTCTACCATACACAGAGTTTTCCTACAATAACAGCTATCAATCAAGCATAGAAATGGCTCCATTTGAATTCCTTTATGGAAGGAAGTGTACTACACCGTTGCTATGGAATGGAGTAGGAGAAAGAAATTTGTTCGGGCCAGACCTAATCAAGGAGGCTGAAGAGAAAGTCAAGATGGTAAGGGATAGGCTAAAGGTAGCCCAATCTCGGCAAAAGAGCTATGCCGATCCAAAATGTAGAGAGGTTACCTATGAGGTTGGTGATAGAGCTTATCTCAGGGTATCACCACTTCGTGGTGTGAGGAGATTTGGAATCAAAGGAAAATTAGCACCACGCTATGTAGGACCTTTCAAGATTTTGAGCCGCATAGGAGAAGTGGCATACGAGATAGAATTACCAGAATCTATGTCAGTAGTTCATAATGTATTGCATGTCAGTCAGCTAAAAAAGTGTCACCCAGAGATGGAAAAAACTTCGTTGAAAGACACTATACCATTAGAAGAAGTTCAGCTAGAGAATGATCTCACTTATGAAGAGAAACCTATTAAGATTCTGGAGACAGCAGAAAGAATTACCCGTACCAAGACAATCAAATTCTGCAAAGTGCAATGGAACCATCACACTAAATCAGAAGCAACATGGGAGCGAGAGGATGAACTTCGGAGAGATCACCCTCACCTATTTGCTAGCCAACCCGAATCTCGGGGGCGAGATTCATCTTAAGGGGGTTAGATTTGTAACATCCCAAATTTTTCATCTGAAAATCATCATCATTGCATTCATATCATCATGGCATGTACCACTTTGCATTTGGTTTGTCCTCCAAAATTTTGGTGAAATTTAGAGACTTTTTGGAGCCCTTTTGCTAAATTCAAAAACCTAGAAAAGAAATACTAAAGGAAAAAAGAAAAGGAGGGAAAAGAATTTTAAACAGCAAACAGTTTTCTGGCCTTTTCGGCCCAACTGGCCCAACCAGCCCACCCGGGCCTCCCTCTCCCCCTCTCTGTCTTTTCCCACACCCCCTCTACTCACCCCACCCACTTACCTCCTGGCCCCACGCCACGTCGACGCCACCTCAGCTCCTTCCACGCGAACGGCCGGCACCCCCTCCTCTCCTCTGCCGTTACCAAGTCCGGTTGAATTCGAGCGTTACAGCGATTAAATCGCAATCAACACTTCCCCTTCTTAATCCCCTCCCCCTCCTCGACAGATTCCCCCAGCCACTGCCCCTGGAGAGCCCCCAGGCTCCCCACTTGCCAGCTCAAACCACCGCCGTCCGAAGCTACTCCGGCGACAATTCCGGTGAGCTCCGGCCATGTCGTGCCCTTCTCTATGTCCTATCTTGATTGCCGTGTACTGGCGCGTGTTTTAACCCCGGCCACGTGCCTTCTCTTGCCCCAGGTCGACGGCGCAGTCAACTCCGGCGAACTCCCTCTGCCGCCGCCGTCCATCGCTTGTTCCGGTGAAGGTAGGGTTTCCGCCGCCCCCTTTTGGCCTCTGCTAGATCGTGCTGATTCGGGCGCGTCTCACTGACCCCTTATCTTGCTTGTTCAAGCCCCAGGCCGTCGTCTCTGACACAGAGCCGTGAGCTCCGTCGTCAATGCAACTCTGGCGAGGGATCGAGGCCAAGCCAGAGCACCCCCCACGCCACCGTAACCTCCATCGAGACCGCCACGACCTCCTCGACCTCTGGTACATGTCCACGGACTCCCTGCCCTTGTAGAACCGCCGGAACACCATAGGCCGACGCTCCACCGCCACGCGCAGCTGGTCAGCGCTGCCCGTCTCCGGCCAAGCCGCTAGGGACCGTTAGATTTATCGTGTGCGGCTAGGATTAGATCGGCGAGCGAAATGGTAAGGGCTAATCAGATCCGTCTGTGTGTCACTTAAGATCCAACGGTCCACGGCAGTCGATCCGACCGAACCGGTACGGGCCAATGAGATTGCGCCACGTCGCCCTTTCTATTTGATTAAATAGAAAAATAGACATATTTTGTATTGAACTTAGAAAATCAATAACTTTTGGTCCACAATTCAGAAAAAGGAAAATTTGATGTCTATGGATTCAGAAAAATAAGACCTTTATTATAGATGCCTTGTTTCACACTTTTGCTTCTGAAAAATTGGAATTATAGGCAGAACCTTTTTAGGAGTATTTTGCTCATAAAAATTATTCCATAAATTGTTTTGGGGTATTTCTTATACCTTTAGATGGGGTATTTTAACCTCTGTACTGTAGACTCTGTAAGTTATAGAGTTGTGATCATATCATTGCATTTTGCATGCATTCATATTTTTGTAATGTTTTATTGATTGAATTATTGTTGTTGTATTGTTCTTTGTGTAGATTGTGTGGATTGTGAAGTTTGTTGCTGTGAGGATTGTAGCTGTTCCCCTAGCTACCAAGGCAAGTGATATTGCATCTCATGTCTTATTATTTTCACTATTGCACTAGTGTTATTTTGGTAGATCTTAGCATGATAGGATTATTTATATGTTACTATGCTATGCTACCCTATAGACTATATCTTGGTAGTATCTCCTAGTTGAAAGACTTCGTATGCTAGAGTGCTTAGCCATGCTATTAGAATTCGTGGGTGGAAAATACATATCAAGATAGTATGGAAAGATATTATTTTGTTTGACTAAGAAAACAACTAATATTAATGAAACAACTGGGTGGAATGGGACTTGTTTGGATTATGTTGAGTGGTTACTCAGGGGCCATGTCTATGGTCAGCTGGTGTATCGCACTTGTGGACGGGCACCCATGAATAAAGAGATTGGAAACGTTCTTATCACGAAGCTTCCAGTGCAGCCACATGGCATATGGGCTCTGCCTTGACCAACTAAGTTGCAAGAACTCCGCCAGACGGACAAAAGGTGGTAGTTATGATAGGATGGAACGCGTCCGTGGTGGTCTGAGGGATTGCTTCTGAAAAGTCTTGTCTCGATGCATGTCAAGTCTTGTGGGGAAAGTGCACCACCTCTCGAGAGGGTAAAACTAAGTACTTAGCCGTGTCCCCGGTTACGGACAACTTCTGAGCCTCAAGACAGTGAAGCAGTTCAATAATCTCCTCATCCAAATTTCTCTAAGTTAAAACTTGTGGGTGAACATGGGTAGAGGTTCAGTGATATCTCTCATTGGTACTTTAGTGTTTGAATGAGAAAACTTACTCTTCAAAAACTATAAGTTAAACTAGCTTTTAGCAAAGTCAGCCAAAACTCCACTTAGCCATATATTCATGTAGTTGTTGGATTATACTAAGTATCTATGGTATCACTTGCCAATACAATTCCAAATGTATTGACCCTTGCAGCTGTAACTTATTATGTTGCAGGATACTCTGATGATGAGTAGTGTTGCGGGTCTACACTCGACATGTTTGCCTGTGGCACATGAAGACAAATGACTCTATTATTATTACGCTATGTAATGTGAACCTTGAGTATCTTAGCCTTGGGCTAAGTGATTTGTAAGAACCATTATATTTCTCGATATGCAATGTAATAATGACCTTTGTTTCTGTGTACTTCATCTTAAACTGTGGGTGCTAGCATTTCGATCCAGGAACTAGCACTGCAATCACAGGGATCTTACCTTATTACAGTGAGATCTTACACTCACACCATGTTATGACTATCCCAAGTCACCATAGCCTTGATGATCCTTTAGTTTTCATCTTGTAGTATCACTTTATGCTTTGATCAATGATGTTTTGTCGCTCTGCATGATTATGGCCATTATTGCTCTCTTAGTTTGTCGCTCCCAGTCTTTTGCTAGCCTCCACAACCAAGTATGAGTTCAACTCATGCATCCAACTCCTTAAACCAAGTTATTCCAAAGAGTCCACCATACCTACCTACTAGCTTATGCTATTCCAAGTATATTCATGCTTTTGTTTACCTTCCAAATTAAACTTGTTATCAGAAAACTAATGATTAAAGCTCTCACGAACTTGATGGCACACTTTACTTTTTTTGCCCTTAATAAACTTGAACCATTGTGTCATCTATGTTGTATATGCTTGCACTTATTTGTTGGGGATTAGCAGAACCATGCTATCATGGGGAACACTTTCAACATTGCACTGGTACTTTGTACCTAGTTGATATCATGCTCTTTTGTATATGGATGTCGTCGGTGTGAAATGAAAGGGGAGCTTGTAAGTCCATGGAGTTATGTATATGTGTTAGAGAAACGCCTGGGCCGCTGGTCTAATCCATGCTGACATGGTGGAAACCTGCAGCGTAACCATAATGAGTTGTCTATGAAGCATTCTTCTTATAAAAAAAAGAGTCCTATATTGAGAAAAAAGAGAAAAAGAAAAGAAAAAAAGAGATTATGAAAAGAGGAAAGAGAGAAAAAAGCACCATATTACCATGGTAAATAAGAAGATTGCTGAGATGCTCGTTGTCTACTTGCCTTGTCATTTTGATATGGGGATTCTTCCGTATCATCGGGCAAGGGGTACCCCGTTGGCGGTTCTCTATGATACACATATACTTACAATGACAAGAACTTACCGGTGACTAAACTTGAGTAGCATGAGGAGCGGCCCTCGTATACAAGGGACATGAGATTTCTAACTTATACTTCGTCAAGCATGTACACAATAGTTTGTTCACTTTAACCTTAATCACTTCAAGATGCTTATGATAGGGGCAATGAGAGCTCAAAGCTATAAGTACCATAATTTTTAGAAGCTCTTTATGAGACTTGAATCCCTACTTTCTTTTATAAAAAGGCCTTTCTTCCACCATTATATTGAGTCTCCACCTTCTATCTTAATGCACTTACTTTGAGAGCATAGTGGCCATTCTTAGTTCTATGTGCATTGTCCCAAGACTAGTTGATTGATGCATAACTTGATATTGCTTGTTTTAAACTATTTGTATCTAGTCACTCTTGTAAACTTTGAAGGTGTCATATGCATTTATATTTGCTACTCTATGAGAGACAAGATGAATACTATTATGCTATGTTTTCTTTATGTTAAACAAACAAACGTCTTGCAAAGCATTGGTATTCATGAATATTTTGTTTGTGCCTTTTCATGTTGCATCATAGTTTCTTTGACTCATTGCTAGAACTTTGTCTTTCATGTTATGATTGAAGTACTATGATCCTAGCTTTGAACATTTTACAAATACTTTGATCAAGTCTTTGATGGTGCATGTCACCTCAAAAATTATTCTTTCTTTTTATCACTTACATACTCGAGGACGAGCAAGAGTTAAGCTTGGGGATGTTGATACATTGGAAATGTATTTATAATTTTTGATGTTCCATGCTTGGTTTTATCCACTTTCTTATGTTTTCATATGATTTCTTGGAAATGTACTTTTAATATGATTTCTTGGACTAACCTATTAACAAGTGCCACAGTGTCAGTTGCCTGTTTTCTGCTGTTTTTGGTTCCAGGAAAGTCAGAAAATCAATATTCTCGGAATTGGACCGGATAAAAGCCAAAGTTGATATTTTCCTAGAAGACTCATGGAGCCAGGAGGAGAGTCGGAGAGGGGCCACAGGGTGGCCACACCACCCCATGGAGTGGGTGCCCCCAGGCCACGCCAGGGCATGGTGTGGGCCCCCTGGCCGCCCACCGACCTTGCCCTCTGGCCTATAAGAAGCCTCCCGAGACATAAACCCTAGATAATCAAGCCTCCAGCCACGAAAAGTTCCGCAGTGCCGCCGCCACCGAAGGGGAGATTCAGGGGACAGGAAGTCTCTGTTCCAGCACCCTGCCGGGACGGGCAAGTGCCCCCGGAGCCATCTCCATCGATCTCCACCGCCATCTCCATCACTGTTGCTGATTCCCATGATGAGGAGATAGTGGTTCTCTCTCGAGGCTAAGGGTTCTACCGGTAGCTATGTGTTCATCTCTCTCTCTCTATGCGTGATCATGAGCTTTGTAATCAAGTAGATATACCTTGCTACTCAAGTGCTTTAATAGATCTCTGCTCTCCCCATGTGTGTGAAAGTGACAGCGTGCACACCATGGTGGCACTTAGGCTAGAGATTACAAATACTTGTTATGAGTTATATTTGGAGTTGGATGTCTTTATGAAATTGTGGTGTCCAACCGGAGAGTAGTTAAGAGTAGTATCATAAAGAGAAGATATTTATATGAGAGTGTTCACTAGCGAAAGTATGATCCCTAGGCCTTGTTTCTTAGCATTGAAACACCGTTTGCTATTAGATCTGTTACATGTTTGCTTGCTTCCTTCTTTATTTCAGTTTGCCTTTAGTCTTTTCCCACATCAACCACGCGCCAGCAAGCTATTTTATAGCACCGTTGTCTTATATCCATACCACTTGTATTTCACTATCTCTTCGCCGAACTAGTGTACTTATACACCTGACAAGTGTATTGGGTGTGTTGGGGACACAAGAGACTTCTTGTATCTTGATTGCAGGGTTGCTTGAGAGGGAATACCTTTGACCACTTCCTCCCTGAGTTCGATAAACCTTGGGTGATCCACTTAAGGGAAAACTTGTTGCTGTTCTACAAACCTCTGCACTTGGAGGCCCAACAACTATCTACAAGAATACAATGCGTAGACATCACACACTTAAGAGATACCGACACCATTTGGAGCAAATATGATACCACATAAAGTTTATGAAAGCGCTGGAATTATTTCGATGGACACCGGAATTGTTTCGGGTCAAATTTGCTGAAATTGGTTTTGCATGTGAGTGGTTTTATGTGGATATTTGTTAATTAAAGTAATTAAAAAAAATTCTGAATAAAAGAAATAAAAATGGTTTTTATTTAATGAGAGCTTGCATTAAATTTGGTGGAAAATTAATGCAAAGTGAGTGGAGTTTGTGTTAATGGGAGTTCGCTTAGTGGAAGCTCCACTCAGTAATATGGAGGGAGAGGTAGGGCACCACCATGCCATGCGCATGGCTCCTTGGGGGATACCTCCTCCTCCTATAAAAGGAGCTCTCCTCCTCCTCCACTACCACACCTCCTCGTAAAGGATCTCTCTCCCCCTATAGAATATTCCCCATGGCTTCGGATTAGCGAAGTACATCTTCTCGGTGGATTTCTCTAGAAGGATTTGCTGCTTACGCTGCGTTGCTGGAGGGAGGACTTGGAGGTGGTCGGGGTGAAGGGTTCCGTAGCAGAAAACAAAAAAATTCCTACGTTGGAACTCCCTAACGCCCAAGATCTATCTATGTAGTAATGCAGTAACGACCGGGGCGTATAGAATACATACCCTTGTAGACCGTACGCGGTTAACGTTTCAAGGAGAACGTGGTTGAAGTAGTCGAACTCATAGCCGACCTTAAGGTCGTGAAGCTCCTCACATGTCCCTCCTTGCTCCTTCTTCATCGTGTAGCAGGTTCGGCTCATGACATCCAAGGTGCCTCAATTGAGGCCCCTCGTGGTTTCGTACACATTCGGTGTACGATGATGACCTCTGACTCCTTGATCCCTGCCGAGAGTGTGGAAGTAGATCTCTGGCTTGGAATTCCTGCAGTGCAACAGCATGCTACAGGTGCGTTGTCTCTTGCACGAACAGTCCTTTCTTGGGACCGTGCCAACGCGTGGAGACAACTATGTAGAGAGAGAGGGAGAAATTCTCTAAATAAAATGCCTTAGAGAACATATTTGTTTGTTTAATCCCACCCATGGGCACCCCTTTATATAGGGGGGAGGTGTGCCTTCCCCTTTGGGTTTCCCATGTGGGACTATTCAAGGGAGAGAGGAGGGAAGCGCATGGGCCTCATGCGCCAGCCAGCCAGGGGTGGGCTGAAATTCTCTAAATAAAATGCCTTAGAGAACATATTTGTTTGTTTAATCCCACCCATGGGCACCCCTTTATATAGGGGGGAGGTGTGCCCTCCCCTTTGGGTTTCCCATGTGGGACTATTCAAGGGAGAGAGGGGGAAGCGCATGGGCCTCATGCGCCAGCCAGTCAGGGGTGGGCTGAAGGAAATATGCCCTGAGAGGCAATAATAAAGTTGTTATTATGTATTCCTTATATATGATAGATGTATATTTTACATGCTAGAATTGTATTGATCAGAAACATCAATACATGTGTGTTTAATAAACAAAAAGGGTTCCTAGTTATGCCTCTCTTATAGACTAGCTTGTGATTAACAAGATGATCATGGTTTCCTGATCATGGACATTGGATGTTGTTAATAACAAGGTCACACCATTGGTGGAATGATGTGATGAACATTCATCCGAAGTATAGCATTACGATCAAGTCATTATGTTTATATTGCTATAACATCATACGAAGTAATCTATATCCTTAGACCATGAGATCATGTTAATTGCTAATACCGGAAGAGTATCTTGATAACATCAAACATCACACCGTAATAGGGTGACTATAAAGATGGGTTCAGTACTACGAAGGTGTTATGTTGAGGCTCATGGATCAAGAGTGGAATTCGTCAATCCCGATGACGGATTGATATACTCTGGGCCCTCTTGGTGATATCACATTGAGATAGCTTGCAAGCAAGTGATGTGATCACTAGAATGTTATATCACGGGAACGAGAAAAGAGTGCATGTCGGTAACGAGATCAAACTAGGTATGGAGATACCGATGATCGAATCTTGGACATGTAATATATCGAGAGACAAAGGGATTTAGTTACAAGCGTTAAAGGTTCTCACGATCACAGAAGTCATCGTTGAATGTGTAGGAGTCAGTACGGATCTCCAGGTCCCGCTACTGATTATTGATCGAAGAAGGGTCTCGATCATGTCTGCATTATTCGCGAACCATAGGGTGGCACACTTAAGAGTTACCGGACACCATTTTGGAGCACATATGTTTCAGACGAAAGAATTGCAAAGCGCAGGAATTGTTTCAATAGAAATCGGAAATTGTTTCGGGTGAAATTGCAGAAAGTGGTTCTGCATGTGATATTGAAATATTGCAAGGGGCTATATGTGAATGTTTGTTAATTAAAGTAATTAACAAAATTCTGAATAAATTTAATAAAAAGAGTTTTATTAAATGAGAGAGCATTAAACCTGGAGAATTTTAATGCATATAAAGTGGAGACTTTAAAAGGGAATGTGAAGAGGCATTTTAATGTGAAAGGGTTACCACCACATGAATGGGGGAGGTGAGGGATCACCCCCCCATGCGCTGGCCATGGAGAGAGGGGCACCCCCCTCCTCCTATAAAAGGCCACACATTCCCTCCTTCATACACACACCTCCTTGTGAAGGATCTCTCTCCCCCTCTAGAATTATTCCCCCATGGTCTCAAATTAGCGAGATACATATTCCCGGTGGCATTTCGTCTGGAAGGATTTGCTGCTTCCGCTAGATCACTGGAGCAAGGAGGTGGAGGTTGTTCAGTGGCTTGAACGTGTGTGCGAGTGCGGATGCGCTGCTGAGTTGCGGCGCTCAGACTTCCTCACGATCTTGAGATCGGCAAGTGTACGACTACATCAACCACGAGTTCCTACTCGTTAAAAAAACTCGTTGTCTTCGAGGGTAAGTTCTCGTTGGATGTATGTCCACCCGTTGCTTTGTACCTAGTAGATATATCTTGGCGTGTAGTTCACACCGTAGGAAATTTTTTGTTTTCTATGCTGCGGACCCAACAGTGGTATCAGAGCCTGATCTATGCGTAGGTGCTTTGCACGGGTAGAACACATATGTTTATATGTGGGCGATGATGATCATGTTATTGCATCTTCTATGTATTTTGGATATTGGTGGCATAGTAGGATGAAGCGGCCCGAACCAACCTTACATGTCATCGTACATGAGACCAGTTCCACGACTAACATGCAACTTGTTTTGCATAAGTGGCTGGCGGGTGTCTGTCTCTCCTACTATAGTCAATATCTGATTTACAACGAGTTGCTAATAACTTAGTTATCCTTGTTGGGGTTCATGTTCGTAGGTGAGAACGGTTCTATCTCCGAAAGGCCTAAGCCACGTAAAACTTGCAATTGATAAATTAGAGGCGTCTAGTTTAGATCGTTGCTGGGCTAGTGTATTGATATGGTATTGTTGTAAGTAGATGTATGATAGATACTCTTACAACACACTCAACGTGTAAGTTCCATAGACCTTGGCCTTACACACAAAGGAATGATAGCGATCATACCACGATGCAAGTGATAGAGATCAAATGCATGGACCATATCATCTCACTTTACACATTAGATGTTAGCATCTTATACTGCTAGTTTGGCGCTTTTGGTAGCATTGTAAGATGATCCCTCATTTAGATATCAAGATAAAAATGTGTTCTTCCTTAAGTATGCACCGTTCTGTGGATTGTGTTTCGAGACATCACGTGATGATTGGGTGTACTCGAATCTACGCTTTCATAGGAACAGATGTAAGACAGTTTTACACACGCGAATACTAAGGTTTTTACTTGGCGAGCCTAGCATGTACAGACATGGCCTCGGAATACGGACCGAAAGGTTAAGCATGAGTCATATAGTTGATATGATGGCCATATAGATGCTCGCCTTTGAAGCTACATCAACTCACGTGATGATCGGACTTGGTGTAGTGGATTTGGTTCATGTAATCACCAAAAGGACACAAGGGATGTCGTTTTTGAGTGGGAGTTCATTAGTAATTTGGATTAGTTAAACTCAATCTATCATAAACTTAGTCTAAATAAACTTTACAAATTCTGTTGTAGATGGCACCACCTGCTTTTAATTTCAATGTGTTCATGGAGAAAGAGAAACTTGCTACGAATGGTAGCAACTTCACCAACTGGGCTATGAATTTGAGGTTCTCCTCACTGCTGCACAAAAGCAATATGTGCTAGATGCGCCGCTAGGCCCCCCACTAGCTCCTGATGCCCCTGACGAGGAAAAGAATGTCTATGTGACTCGTCAGGAGGACCACAACTTAGTTCATTGCGGCATACTGTATGGGCTAGAGCCAGAACTTCGAAAGCGTTTCGAAAATGGCAATGCCTTTGATACCATGGGAGAATTGAAAATGATTTTCGATACCCATTCTGCCGTAGAGAGTTACAATGCTACAGAAAAGTTCTTTAGCTGCATGATGGAGGAAAACAGCTCCGTTAGTGAGCACGTACTCAAAATGTCTAGGTACGTCAATAATCTTGTGTCCTTGGGAATAACGATTCCCATTGACTTAGGCATACATCGTGTTCTCCAATCTCTGCCACCTAGCTACAAGATCTTCGTGATGAACTATAATATGCAGGGCATGAAGAAGTCTCTTCCCGAGCTTCTGTCAATGCTTAAGACTTCAGAAGTGGAGATTAGGAAAGAACATCAAGTGTTGATGATCAATAGGACCACCGGTTTCAGGAAAGACAAGAAAGGCAAGCACAAGGAAAAGAAGGGTGGCAAGTCTGTTGCCACGCCTGAAAAGAAACCCCGAGCTGGCCCTAAGTCTGACACCGAGTGCTACTATTGTAAGGGGACTGGCCATTGGAAGCGCAACTGCCCCAAGTATTTGGCGGACAAGAAGTCTGGCAAGGCAAACAAAGGTATATGTGATATACATGTTATTGATGTGTACTTGACTAGTACTCGCAGTAGCACCTGGGTAATTGATACGGGATCGGTTGCTAATATATGTAACTCGGTTCAGGGGCTACGGAACAAGCGACAAGCAAGGGATGAGGTCAGAATGCAGGTCGGCAATGGATCAAAAGTTGATGTGATCGCCGTCAGGACGCTACCTCTCCATTTGCCATCGGGACTAGTTATAAACCTAAATAATTGTTATTTAGTGCCTGCACTGAGCATGAACATTGTATCTGGATCGTGTTTGATGCAAAGTGGTCATTCGTTTAAATCTGAAAACAATGGTTGTTCGATTTATAAGAATGATATCTTTTATGGTCATGCACCTATGTTGAATGGTTTATTTCTGTTGGATCTCGATAGTAATATTACACACATTCAAAATGTTAATGCTAAAAAGATTAAACTTGATGATGATATGTCTACATATATGTGGCACTGCCGTCTAGGTCATATTGGCGTTAAATGCATGAAGAAACTCCATTTTGATGGACTTTTGGAATCACTTGATTTTGAATCATTTGATACATGTGAGCCATGCCTTATGGGCAAGATGACTAGAACGCCGTTTTTCGGTTCAATGGAATGGGCGACAGATCTATTGGAAATCATACATACTGATGTGTGTGGACCAATGAGTGTGTCGGCGCGAGGTGGATATCGTTATTTTGTTACTTTCACGGATGATTTGAGTAGATACAGGTATATCTATTTGATGAAACACAAGTCTAAAACTTTTGAAAAGTTCAAGGAATTTCAGAATGAAGTTGAAAATCATCGTAATAGAAAGATCAAATTTCTACGGTCTGACCGTGGAGGAGAGTATCTAAGTTACGAGTTTAGCACACACATGAAAGAGTGTGGAATAGTTTCACAACTCACGCCTACCGGAACACCACAACGTAATGGTGTGTCGGAACGTCGTAATCATACCTTATTGGATATGGTTCGCTCTATGATGTCTCTGACTGACTTGCCACTATCATTTTGGGGTTATGCACTGGAAACAGTTGCATTCACTTTAAATCGGGCACCATCTAAATCGATTGAAACGACACCGTATGAATTATGGTTTGGAAACAAACCTAAGCTGTCATTTCTTAAAGTTTGGGGATGCGATGTTTATGTGAAGAAACTTTAGCTGGATAAACTCGAACCCAAAGCGGAAAAATGCGTCTTCATAGGATACCCTAAGGAAACGATTGGGTATACCTTCTATCACAGATCCAATGGCAAGGTTTTTGTTGCCAAGAATGGATCCTTTCTTGAGAAGGAGTTTCTCGCGAAAGGTGTGAGTAGTCGGAAGGTAGAACTCGAAGAGGTTATTGAACCTTCTCTTCATTAAATGGCGAGTAGCGCAGCACCGGAAGTTGTTTTGGAGTTGACTTCACCTAATGAAGAGAGAGCTAATGATATTGATCATGAAACTCCGAAAGAGGACACTACCGAACCTCGCAGGTCAAGCAGGACATGTGCAGCTCCTGAACTGTACGGCAATCCTATTGTGAATTTCATGGTTGATGAAATGGATGACCCTGTGACGTATGAAGAAGCGATGATGAGCCCGGATTCCAACAAATGGCTAGAAGCATGAAATCCGAAATGGAATCCATGTACGAGAACCAAGTTTGGAACTTGGTGGACTTACCTCACGATCGAAAGGCCGTTGAGAATAAATGGAGTTTCAAAAGAAAAACTGATGCTGATGGTAATGTGACCATCTATAAGGCTCGACTTGTCGCAAAGGGGTTTCGACAAATTCAAGGAGTTGACTACGATGAGACATTCTCTCCCGTAGCGATGCTTAAGTCGGTTAGGATTATGTTAGCAATTGCTGCATATTTCGATTATGAAATATGGCAGATGGATGTCAAAACTGCATTCCTCAATGGTAATATTGAAGAAGAGTTGTATATGATACAACCTAAGGGTTTTGTCGATCCTAAGGATGCTAATAAGGTATGCAAACTTCAGCGATCCATCTATGGACTGAAGCAAGCATCCCGGAGTTGGAATCTCCGCTTTTGATGAGGTGATCAAAGAGTTTGGATTTGTCCAAACTTATGGAGAGGCTTGTGTTTACAAGAAAGTGAGTGGGAGCAATGTGGAATTTCTGATATTATATGTGGATGACATATTATTGATTGGAAATGATATAGATCTTTTAAACAATGTTAAAAGTTATCTAAACAGCAAATTTTTGATGAAAGACCTTGGTGAAGCGTCATATATATTAGGCGTTAAAATCTATAGAGATAGATCAAGGCGCCTAATTGGGCTATCACAGAGTACATACCTTGATAAGATATTAAAGAAGTTTAATATGGCCGAAAGTAAGAAGGGGTTCTTACCTATGTTGCAAGGCAAGACATTGAGTAAGACTCAAAGTCCGGCTACAGCGGAAGAAAGAGAGATGATGGATAAGATCCCCTATGCCTCGGCCATAGGCTCTATTATGTATGTCATGCTATGTACAAGACCGGATGTGGCACATGCTATTAGTTTGACTAGTAGGTACCAATCTGATCCAGGTTCAGAACACTGGATAGTAGTAAAGAACATCCTCAAGTACTTGAGAAGAACTAAGGATATGTTTCTTATATACGGAGGTGAAGAAGAGCTAGTCGCTAAGTGTTATGTCGATGCTAGCTTTGTCACCGATCTGGATAACTCTAAGTCTCAATCCGGATACGTATTTCTCTTGAACAGAGCAGCAGTTAGTTGGAGGAGTTCCAAACAACCTGTGGTGGCTGGATCAACGACGGAGGCGGAATATGTTGCTGCTTCAGAAGCGGCGCAGGAAGCGGTTTGGATGAAAGAGTTCATTACGGAACTAGGTGTGGTTCCGAGTGCGTTGGACCCGATGGTGATCTATTATGACAACAATGGAGCCATAGCCAACGCAAAGGAACCGAGGTATCACAAGAATTCCAAGCATATTAAGCACCGGTTTCACTCCATCCGCGAGCATGTCAAGGATGGAGATATAAAGATTTGTAAAGTACACACGGACCTAAATGTAGCAGATCCGTTGAGTAAATTTCTCCCTAGGGAAAAACATGATCAAAACCAGAACTCCATGGGTGTTAGATTTATCACTATGTGAACTAGATTATTGTCTCTAGTGCAAGTGGGAGACTGAAGGAAATATGCCCCGAGAGGCAATAATAAAGTTGTTATTATGTATTCCTTATATATGATAGATGTTTATTTTACATGCTAGAATTGTATTGATCGGAAACATCAATACATGTGTGTTTAATAAACAAAAAGGGTTCCTAGTTATGCCTCTCTTATAGACTAGCTTGTTGATTAACAAGATGATCAAGGTTTCCTGATCATGGACATTGGATGTTGTTAATAACAAGGTCACACCATTGGTGGAATGATGTGATGAACATTCATCCGAAGTATAGCATTACGATCAAGTCATTATGTTTATATTGCTATAACATCATACGAAGTAATCCTTATCCTTAGACCATGAGATCATGTTAATTGCTAACACCGAAAGAGTATCTTGATAACATCAAACGTCACACCGTAACAGGGTGACTATAAAGATGGGTTCAGTACTACAAAGGTGTTATGTTGAGGCTCATGGATCAAGAGTGGAATTTGTCAATCCCGATGACGGATAGATATACTCTGGGCCCTCTCGGTGATATCACATTGAGATAGCTTGCAAGCAAGTGATGTGATCACTAGAATGTTATATCATGGGAACAAGAAAAGAGCGCATGTCGGTAACGAGATCAAACTAGGTATGGAGATACCGATGATCGAATCTCGGACATGTAATATATCGAGAGACAAAGGGATTTAGTTACAAGCGTTAAAGGTTCTCACGATCACAGAAGTCATCGTTGAATGTGTAGGAGTCAGTACGGATCTCCAGGTCCCGCTGCTGATTATTGATCGGAGAAGGGTCTCGATCATGTCTGTATTATTCTCGAACCGTAGGGTGGCACACTTAAGAGTTACCGGACACCATTTTGGATCACATATGTTTCGGACGAAAGAATTGCAAAGCGCAGGAATTGTTTCAATAGAAACCGGAAATTGTTTCGGGTGAAATTGCAGAAAGTGGTTCTGCATGTGATATTGAAATATTGCAAGGGGTTATATGTGAATGTTTTTTAATTAAAGTAATTAACAAAATTTTGAATAAATTTAATAAAAAGACTTTTATTAAATGAGAGAGCATTAAACTTGGAGAATTTTAATGCATTTAAAGTGGAGACTTTAAAAAGGGAATGTGAAGAGGCATTTTAATGTGGAGGGGTTACCACCACATGAATGGGGGAGGTGAGGGGTCACCCCCATGCGCCGGCCATGGAGAGAGGGGGCACCCCCCTCCTCCTATAAAAGTCCACCCATTCCCTCCTTCATACACACACCTCCTTGTGAAGGTTCTCTCTCCCCCTCTAGAATTATGCCCCCATGGTCTCGGATTAGCGAGATACATGTTCCCGGTGGCATTTCGTCTGGAAGGAGTTGCTGCTTCCGCTGGATCGCTGGAGCGAGGAGGTGGAGGTTGTCCGGTGGCTTGAACGTGTGTGCGAGTGCGGATGCGCTGCTGAGTTGCGGCGCTCGGACTTCCTCACGATCTTGAGATCGGCAAGTGTACGACTACATCAGCCACGAGTTCCTACTCATTAACAAAACTCGTTGTCTTCGAGGGTAAGTTCTCGTTGGATGTATGTCCACCCGTTGCTTTGTACCTAGTAGATAGATCTTGGCGTGTAGTTCACACCGTAGGAAATTTTTTGTTTTCTATGTTGCGGACCCAACATGGGCCCCACCCCACGCACAGCCCTAGGCTGGCTGGGTGGGCCTCCTTGAGGCGGCTAGGCCTTGGCCCTTTGGCCCTTGGCCCTTCCCTCTTACGGTTTTCTCTCATGGGCCCTTTTTCCCTAGAAAGTTTGGCCCATTAGTGGAATACCCCTTCAAATTAGATTTTAATATTATATTTAATATTAATTACATTATTTAACATATAAATACATATTACAAAATCCGATTTGACCCGAAACACCATTCGGTTCCCTTTCGATTTCCTCTAAACGACTTCGTAGCTTTCCCGGAGCGATTCCGGTTCTCTCACCGTCCAAATTAGTGGCTAAGATTGTCAATCCAAGTTAGTTGACTCAAATTACTCAATATACAATCGAATCTAGTCAAATATAAATCAACTAATTTGGGTCGGAGGGAGTACTACTTATGAATCAGTTTTAGAGCATATCCACCGTCCTCACTGCTCAAATACATATCAATTTTGATTCAAATCATACATATTTCGATCAAATTTATACAAGCCCACCAGAGATTGTCAAAGCAAGTACTACTACTTATGAATCAGCTTTAGAGCATATCCACCGGTCTCACGGCTCAAATACATGTCAAATTTATTCAAATCATACATATATTTTAAGTCACGGAATTTTGGTTCAAATTGGGCTTAAATTTGTCCCAATTTTAAGTGGACGGTGAGCTAGACGCCCTCCCGGCATATGTGTACTCCAAGAAGTATGGGCAAAGTTCTCCCATCCGGCCTTCACCGTCGAATGCACCTCGACGTGCCAGCCGCGGCCGCTACCTACCTCCCACAGCTTCGGTTCATGAGGGCTTGATCTGCGCCGTCGTAGTGATGTTGCGGATGGTGGCTTCAATCGTCTTTGCACTGATGACCACTATCGGCACCACATCCGTAGATGTTGCGGATGATGGCTTCAATCGTTGTCGCATCGATGACCACTCGGCACCATAGCCATAGATGTGAACGGATGATGGCTTCCATCGGTGTCTTTCATCGATGGCCACTGTCGGTACCACCGATGTCACACTGATGTTGCGGATGATGGCTTCCACCGGTGTCTTTCATCAGTAACGGATCTGAGGATGTGAACAGAAGTGAGACAGACAGAGACAGAAATTTCAGATAGTTAGATCCTCAGCACCACATGCCGTTCTAGCCGCCGCGCTTAGATCCGCGCCACCGCAAGCCATTCCGACCCCCACACGTAGGTCCGCGCCACCATACATCGATAGGAGGGCATGAAGATGCGGCCGGTATATGTGCAACATGGAAAGGGAGGGAGAGATCTCCAGCCCGTCGTATCATGATGTATCCAATGGTGGTTGTCCAAGATCTGTGTGACATACATCTCAACCAATCAGAGCGCAGCCAAACTGATCGCTAGTTGATGCGGCTGGTATACACGACAGGGAAATGGAGGGAGAGACATCTAGCCTGTCAGGCTCTCCTCGCCGTACAAGGTTAGGTGCGCCCATCAGGAGAGAGAGACCTCCAGCCCGTCAGATCATGATGTATCCAATGGTGGTTAGCCAAGATCCGTGTGACATACATCTCGACCAATCAGAGCGCTAGCCAAACCGAGACATGAGAGAGGGGAAAAGTGAGGAAAACTTTAGCGGGAGGGGAAAACTAAGTAGAGCTAAGGAAAACAAGGTCGCTTAGATAAAAAATGACTAAGGGAAATTCAAGCGTTTGGCATAACAAATGGAAAATGTGTTATTTGAACAAAATAATCCATCTTAGCCAACAATGTATTGTTTGCAACTCAAAGATACACAAGTGTGCCAAATTTGTCCTCATTTAGACAAAGTATGTTTTGGTATGGGTTATCTTGGAGGTTGACTGAGTAGAAAGTCATGCATCTTCATAGCTAGTAGCTCATTGCAAGAAGTGGTTTAAGGGAGAAGTCCATTTCTCTTTATTTCCTTTTCCTTTATTATTCATGCAAGGTTTTAGTTAACATAACAAGACTCCATGCGAAGGTTGCACTATGTTTTGACTTTTTTGAATTAAACTAACCCTAAAACCATTTATTTGAATTTAATCACTTAGAAAAAGAAAAATGTGGCTGATTACAAGTAAATCCAAAATTTCCAATTTCATATGGTAAATCAATCCAGGATACACAAGTGTGCCAAATTTTGGATCAATTGGTCAACGTTTTCTATGGTTTAAGCCATGAACTAGCTAAACCCCATGTGTTGACCACATGTCGAGGGCAAAACTGAGCAGTGCTAAGCAACTAGTTGCATGACAATAGAAACTTGAAATAACACATACATTATGGGGTTATCCAACATACAAACTTGGAAGCGTCACAAACATTGACAGTAGATCAAATTCAATACAAACATTGACAGTAGTTCAAATTCATCATACAAATTCAAATTAATAATTTAAATTCATTTTTATCTTGCTCCTAGTGTTTTTCGCTAGAATATTCTCGGAGTTCACCACCTTGATCCAGGTGATCCTGGCTAGAATATTCTCGGAGTCCACCATCAGCTTCTTCTGTTTGTTCCCTTTGTTATTTTTCTCTACATCAAATGAATCAACTATTTCAGTCTGTCATACAATTGGTTCAACCACGTTTCGACTCATTGGTTCATATGGTTCAAAACGCATTGGCATCATTTCTTCAATATCCTCTTGTGTAATTCCTTTACTTTTGAACTCTGCTTCCAATAAATAAATTGCTTCAATCTCTCATGCATTTGGTGTAATTTCCCCTTCATTTGGTTCAATCTCCTCTCGATCCATTGGTTCAATCTCCCCTGCATCTGGTTCAATCTCCTCTCGATCCGTTGGTTCAATTTGCAATGTATCCATTGCTTCATTCTCCTCTTGGTCAGATACTTCATTCTCATCTACATTTGCTGCTCCCGCCTGATAATCCATTCCATAAGCTGGGTCCACTGCATTTTTACAAAGCCTAGCAATGTGCCCTATGATCCCACAATGTTAACACTTACGTCGTCAAGGTGGTGCACCACCCTCTACACTATCTATCATCCTATTCATTCTTGGCCTACCGGCTGGTCTAGTAAAAACTGGAGGGTATAGCTTGAAGCCTGGATTCACTTCCATTCATTGGTCTTTTCCCAACAAGGCTAGAACATTTTGAGCATATGCTGCCCTAAATTTGGCAATGGAGAAATACTCTGACACGTACTGATAAACTTCACCCTCTTCACCTCCTAGAACACCCATGAAAAACAATGCATGTATGTAGGGTTTCCCACGGAGCTTCCATTGCCTGCAATGACATGTCCTGTCAGCCAAACTCACTGGATACCACCATTGCCTATCTTTACTGTTAGTGTACATTACCTCAGCCTCCATTCCTTTTCTAATGCATTTCATCTTCGATTGTTTTTCCCTGTCATGCAATGCCTTAATCAAAGATGAGAGGATGAGATGGCCAACATATACTGTTGACGCGATTCTTTGACGCAAATCGATCTTTATCATGATCATCTGCCTAATCTTATCAAATATTTGCGACAACATAAGCCCTTTCAATGACTTGACCTTTGCATTGAAACTCTCTGCAAGGATACTTTTCACATAGTCTACCTTGCAAATTTCATTGAATTGGCTTCTTAACCACACCATTCCATGATGTGCATCCAAGTACTCCTTCACCGCAGGTTTTTGTTTATACAACACTTCCAAATGATACAGATGCTTCCTCAAACTGCATGTGTATGAAGCTGGCCATAGGTTGTCAGTATAAACTTTACCCTTGAATTTCATTGTAAAATTCTGCACTAACTGTCACATACATTCCCTATGCTCCACTCCAGGGAATACTGCTTCTACAGCTTTCTCCAAACCTTTGCAAGCGTCCGTGTACATAGTAAGTCCTGGTGGATAACCTATAAGGTCACGCAAATTCTCTAGAAACCAAGTCTAACTTTCCTCTCACTCAATCTCCAAAACTCCAAAAGCAACAGGGAACATCCAAGTGTGGTCATCAACTACAGTAGCAGCTACTAGTTGTCCTTTAAATCTGCCATGAAAAGTTGTTGCATCCACGGCCAAATAAGGCCTGCAACCATCCAGAAACCCTTGCCAACAAGCTTTGAAACAAACAAAAGCCCTTCTAAAGCACTCCTTATCCATTGTCTTCCCTCTTATTTGTACTGAACTGTATGCCTGTCTATCTGTACAACACTACCTGTACTAGCCATCTCCACTTCAGCTTTGAAGCTGTAAAGCAACTGAAAACTTTCATTCCATGGACCATTAATCTTATCAAGAGCCATTTCCTTTACATAGAACATCCTCATGTAAGGTACCTATAATATTAAACTTTTCAGAAACTTTTTTTATGAGCGCAGTTGCACCAAGTGATGGGTTCGCTCTCATCCAATCCATGATTGCATCTGCCAACCACCTAGTCTTTGCTTGTTTTGTTTTGTCCTTTGGCTGTCCCCCTTGAGTTGGACAAGAATGTTCGAACTGGTTACCTTTTATATGAAACATAATGAAAATTTCAGGTATAGTTAACAAATTCTACACAATGATCTAAAATACACAACTAGATGTAATACCTGAACCAAACTGCTCCTGAGCATAGTCTATGTGTGCATCCTCTACCTACACCTCTTGTATGGGCACTTCACTGTGAACCTTGCTGGCTCACTCTTAATAACAACATAATCATTATTGGTGTAGATGCAATATGTAGTAAGGGCATTACGACAGTCCCGCATCGTTTCAAATACGGTGCCTTCTGAAATCTTAGGATCGTTCCTGTCCATCTCAATTACTAGCAAGTCCTCACCATCATACTCGGCTAAAACGATACCGTCATTGTTCTCCTCGTTCTCTTCTTCATCAGTGTCATAAAATCTGGCACCATGGGCCAATTCCTCCGTGTATTGATCCTCTAGTGCATGTTTACTGAATCTATCTACCAATTCAGGAAACATCAACTCATCCTCCTCATCTATCGGAGGCACTCCCTCGGCAAGCTCTGCTTCGTCCTCCACATCGGCCGCACGAGCGATTTGGCTTAAACTTGTAGCGCAAATAGATGGTACTGATGTGGACCTACAAGCAGCGCGGGGCGTACACTATTAGCAGAGACAACAGAGACACATGATGCTCGACCACCTGATGATGCCTGACCACCAGATGATGCTTTAGCCCTCTTTCCTATGTGTTCAACTTTAGGTTGCACATGAAGACGAATTCGACCAAAACATTTGGCAGCATTCAAAGAGGAAAGCATTACTAGATCAGCTTCGCTACTTAGTGGGAGCAACCTTTGCTCGCTAATGTTGAAATATTGCAAATCAACTGAATCGCCATTTCTCCAGGGGAATTTAGAATATATCTTATCTTTCAAATCTCTGAGAGTTATGGAGGTTGCAACCACCGTTGGGAAGTAAAATCCAGAGAGATACCATTCATAACCACGAATTATGCTAGTATCTAGTTTAACCGCCAGCCGAAATGCCAGCGCTGGATCAATCCTCTTCGAAAAGCAAGGCAGTTAGCTGAGCACTGGCAATTCACGCTCAATTACTGCCTATAATCAATCCACAAAGGGAAACAATACTTACCCAGATGGAATCCATGCATTAGATCCCTACGATTCCACCCAATGTTCTCCACTCTCGACGGGGAGGACTGGTACACCCGCCAGCGTCGCATACTGTTCCGCGAAAGGGGTAGATCTAGCGGGGGAGGAAGCAGAGCTAGAGTGGGCTCCGCGGCTAGGGGGAGGGGGAATCTCGGGGGCCGAGGACGACATAAGGTAGGAGGGGCTCTCAGGTAGGAGGGCACGACAGCGGGGGAGCAGAGCGGAGGGGCGATGTGGGAGCTATTCTAGGCTTGGAGCGGAATGGCCGCTCCGGCATGTCTCCATGCGACCCCACCCTTCACCATGTATGCAAGACCCGTCCCAACGCGGCCCCACCCTTCACCACGTATGCATGACCCATCCCAACACGGCCCCACCTATCAGCATGTAACGGTCGAGGCGACATAACGTAACGCTCAACGCAGGACCCGCCCAACGCGGTCCAACCTGTCAGCATGTAACGGTCAAGCCTTTGACCTGATGACATCCCCCCGTCCAAGCGCATGTGAGGGTTTCAGAATGGAGGGAGGGAAAAGTGAGGAAAAACTAAGCGGTTGGGGAAAACTGAGTACAACTAATGAACCAGGGGCACGAAAATAGAAATCCCTTTATTATTTGCCTCTAGGTATATCTCCTTCAGTCTCCCACTTGCACTAGAGTACAAATTATCTATCTCTCATTTTACTCATCATAAACCATATCAGATATGCGTTTATTCATCATGCATGCTTATGGAAAACGTCCTGTCCATGTTCTGTTTTACCAGATCATTATGTCTTTGCAAATCATTAATGTATTCCTAATTTTGACATTCATACCATTATCTCATAATGGGTTGAAGTGTTCGTTTGGTGACAAAGTGAGACTTTGTTTCTAGTGTTTACCGTGCGGTCGCTTTCACTGTTGTCACATAAACTTTGAAACACACTTCACACTCATTTGTGTTTATATATAGTAGATATGGCAACAAAGTGAGGTATGTATCTAGGAGCCAGCAGTGACGTTAGATCATCCACAACAAGCTTTCTGATGGGCACTGTGCCCTGGGACACACCCTCTGCGTAAAGATGAACTAGTCCCGCCACAACAATATACATCACGTCAGATGGAGCCCTTATACTTCTATATCTATGTAGATCCTAGTGCATGAAATGCAACTATGCGCCTTACTTTGCTTCTTGCCTTTTAAGTACAAACTTAATTCTAGTTCAGTGATTAACTCAAGAATCACTTCAAGACATGTTCTTACAGTTAAGAGCTTTTCCTTCCAACTAGAACCTCAGGTCACATTACGTCAAGTATACAATATGGTTGTATGGAAGAACCTATGACTGAGGCATAGGAGATGCAACACATCTCTTTCTTTATTTTAACCATGGTTGTAATACTAAGACTAACTCAATGCTTCATACAAGTGAGAACCTCTTTATTTTCCTTGTTCTATTCTGAACTACTTCAGAATCTTATCTAGGATATTATGAACATCTTCAGAATCAAGTCAAGGAAGCACTCGACTATGATGTTTATTAAACTTACCAATCTATCTCGATAGATCTCATTGTTTAATAACTTGTTAAACTTCATTCATATTTACTAACTTAAATGTTATCAATACCAATCACATCATTCATATATGTTGTCCACATATCTCAGAATTATTTCACGCTCCAACTCAAATATGGCATCCATATATGAGATCCAGGGATTTCACTTGGCTGCCACTTAAAATATGTCAACTACATATTAAGATTTGGCCAAGCTATTTAGATCCCACTCAAAATATGTCTCGTACATATTAAGATTTGGCCAAGATAATTAGCTCCCACTCAAATGCAGGTCCTCTCGATAATCTTAGACATTCCAAAATTCTTTGATCACCATCAAATCGAGAATTCCAGCTATGAGATTCCAATATCCATATATTGCTAGTGTAAATCCAATAGACTCAAGCATCGCTACATTTGTAGTCAACTCCTTGAATTTCTCCATACTTTGTGACAAATCGAGCTTTACGTCTCCATTAAGTTTCATTTCCATCTTATGACTTTGAAGTCATTCAGAAATATCAAGTAAACTTCTTTACTTAATAAGATCAAGTAACATATTACTTTGCAATCTTAAATGTAACTTAATATAGGATCTTATGACTCCTGGTCACTCTCACACTTAGGTACATCACGCTTCTTTGTAATTCGTAGGTATGTCTTGTTCATAAACATGACAAGTGAATCAATAATAAAATTTGGAAAACTTGCAGAATATATTGTTGAATCCTACTTTCTTTAGTAAAAGCATTCACTCAAACTTAATGATCATTATCTTTAGTTTCTCCTCTATTTGTAGAGTTCGGTTTCACGAAACAAATTTCGCTGTGCTACTCAACAATCAGGAGGTAAGGTCAAATACCATGTTTTGATCTTTTACTCTCTTCCACCTGTATCTTCATCAAAACACATCAACTTTGGACAACAACAGGTTTGCCCCTTGTGGAACATGTATTCATAGTTGCCTAAGAATACGCTACAAATACTTGTTTATTCGCCATGATTTCGAATTATCGAAACCTCTAGAAACTCAAACATGCCATAACTCTTATGGTGTTGTTTCCATGAATCTTTAGATGTTCCTTTGTATTTCAACCGAGTGTTTGCTCATTTCGATCTCTAACTCTAAACGATAACTATAACCCCGATAAGAGATAATATTATACCATATATATCTAATACATAATGATTATGATATTTGGACATTTCAATACACTTTGAAATTGACCTATTATCATAATTTGTGAAACCTCTTTCACATGTCCTTTTATGCTAAAATTAAAAAAAAAAACTTTAGTCATGTCGATCAAATCGAAGAGACTTTTGTATTCTTGTTAATTCAATATCCTCCTTCACTTTGAAATCTTTTGAACAATTCAAAACAGTTTCAAACTTATGTTTCATTAAGTAAATACTCACATTCACTTAAATCCATAACAAAGTATGTAATGATTTCCACTATTTGTTGAAAATATGATACATCACTATGTATAAATTTCAACATGAAGTATAAATAATGATTTCCACTATTTGTTGAAAATATGATACATCATTATGTATAAAGTTCAACATTTCTTTGCATATCACCGTTTTACCAGAATGTGGAGTTTTAGTCATTCTGCCCAACGAGGCATGGTTTTGCAAAGTCTCTAGATTAAGCATCTAAGTCACCGATCTTCATTTATAATGAAAAACATGCAATAACCAAAATGACTTAAACTATAGTGTCATGTCATCATTGAACTTTGGATATCTTTTAGCATTCTAATCCTTTATAAATGTTTAAACTATTATCATTAACATAGTGATGAGAAAAAGTCATTTATAATCGTAATGTGACCATAAAGGTATTATTCATAAGAACAGTACAACTGGCTTGTAACTTATTCATATGAACAATCGTCTCGTCAAAAGCAAGACACACAAACAAGGATTACAAAATTATATTCAAATCCACTAATCCAAATGATAAACCTTTGAGGAAAGGGGTGATGCCGGCCATCAACTATTTTGCTTGCCATCATCAAGCCACATTGCCTCAATTCTAGCTATTCTCAAGCAGACCATCCTGTTTTCACAAAACGGGACAAGTATCCAATACTTATGTAAACTACAATGAGTTTTGCAAGAATTACATTTATAACTTTGTATATCTAACATATACCCTTTTCATTCATGACCTCCATTGCAATCAAGCCCTTTTGAGAGTTCACAACTCTAATGTAAGATCTCTAAGTGTTTATCCAAATATTATCTTTTCATCCATCATGGAGGAAAACTCATCCAATGGCTCATACTTTATGTGCCTGATCTTGCAGAATACAATATTGTAATCCAGCTCTTCATCGAATGGAGAATGGCTTATTGGATGATTATGTAGAAAACACAAACATTGCAGAGTCATCGGATTATCTCCTAATGGCCATTGTATCAAGAAGAGAAGATCACC
Organism: Avena eriantha; assembly: GCA_910589775.1. Taxonomy (NCBI): domain Eukaryota; kingdom Viridiplantae; phylum Streptophyta; class Magnoliopsida; order Poales; family Poaceae; genus Avena; species Avena eriantha. Next base: position 105,396,392 of record OU342741.1, read on the forward strand.
TTTTACGAGGATATCCCTTAGGCGTGGGTATTAATCTATGAAGTTGGACCCTTTTGCTAGGTTCCATATCAAGCAATAAATTTCCCATGCTCGCAAAAGACCTCAATGGGATAGACCATGATCTACTAAGATATTTGCAAACAGACATCTAGACTAAGTTCACAATATGAGTTCAATCTTAATTGAGCTCCCACTAAAATTGTCATCCCCTGGACGATTTTAGTGATCATATGATCCCAATCCGCTACACCACCCCTGATCGTCACGGCCAGCAATGCAGTTTCAAAGGTAGACATTCCCCAATGTCAATCACATCAACCATGTGACTCATGCTCGACCTTTCGGTCTCTTGTGTTCCGAGGCCATGTCTACACATGCTAGGCTCGCCAAATCTAACTTTTGTATATTTGCAGTGCAACATGGCTTACACCCGTTGTATGCGAACATAGATATGTCTAGCCCCCGATCGCCACGACCGGCTTCATAACGGCAAACTTTCTTGGTGGTACACACACAAGGGGAACACTATCATTGGAATTATTTAGGGATTATCTTATTTGTTACCGTTGAGTATCTTAATACTAGCATACAATAAGATGAATAATAGGTGTCAACACCACATGTATATTGTGATATGATATGGTCCTTCTTCTTGTGCCTTGATCTCCATCGAGCGCTCCGGCATGATCTCCATATCGCCCCTGGTTTGACGCCAAGTCTATGGCGCCACCAGCAGGTCGTCCATCAGAACGATGGCCATTACTATACTACTTAGTAACATAAAAAAGTAAACTAATTTACCTTCGTAAGGACCAATATAATATCATAACATAAGCCCTCCTGCAAAACAAAGTTAGATGCCTCTACTTCAACTTTGCAAGTTTTACGTGGTTGTTACGGCTTTCACAATAGAACCATTTCTAATCTATAAACTTTCCAACCACAACATGGATCCAACAGTTGTCTCTACTACACCCCTTTTGGGGCCCTCCGTTATAAATGTTATATCAACTATTGAATGAGAGACAGACACTTGCTAGCCACTTATACGGAACAAGTCGTATGTCGAGCGTGGAACCAGTCTCGCGTACGAATACGCATAAGGTCGGTCCGGGCCGCTTCATCAAACAATACCGCGATATAAACAAGTACATGTTAGAGGGTAACAACTAAGGGATCAATGCTAGCACAAAACTTGTGCGTACTGGACATATAGCACTCTTACCCATAGATCGGCTCTGATACCACTAAAGGGTTCCTTAGCAGAAAACAAAAAAAATCCTCCGTTGGAACTCCCTAACGCCCAAGATCTATCTATGTAGTAATGCAGTAATGACCGGAGTGTATAGAATACATACCCTTGTAGACCGTACGCGGTTAACGTTCCGAGGGGAACGTGGTTGAAGTAGTCGAACTCGTAGCCGACCTCAAGGTCGTGAAACTCCTCGCATGTCACCCCTTGCTCCTTCTTCATCGTGCAACAGCTTCGGCTCACGACATCCAAGGTGCCTCAAGTGAGGCTCCTCTTGGTTTCATACACATACGGTGTACGATGACGACCTCCGACTCCTTGGTCCCTACCGGGAGTGCGAAAGTAGATCTTCGGCTTGGAATCCCTGCAGCGCAATGGCGTGCTGCAGGTGCGCCATCTCTTGTGCAAACGGTCCTTTCTTGGGATCGTGCCAATGCATGGAGACAACTATGTAGAGAGAGAGGGAGAAATTCTCTAAGGAAAATTACTTAGAGAACATCTCAAATTGTGTGTTTAATCCCACCTATGGGCACCCCTTTATATAGGGGGAGGGAGGTGTGCCCTCCCCTTTGGGTTTCCCATGTGGGACTATTCAAGGGGGAGAGGGGGGAGGCGCATGGGCCTCATGGGCCAGCCGGCCAGGGGTGGGCCCCACCCTATGCACAACCCTAGGCTGGCCAGGTGGGCTCTCTTGAGGCGGCTAGGCCTTGGCCCTTTGCCCTTCCCTCTTACGGTTTTCCCTCATGGGCCCGTTTTCCCTAGGAAGTTTGGCCTATTAATGGAATACCCCTTCAAATTAGATTTTAATATTATATTTAATATTAATTACATTAATTAACATGTAAATACATATTACAAAATCTGATTTGACCCGAAACAACTTCGATTCCCTTTCGATTTCCTCCGAACGACTTCGAAACTTTCCTGGAACGATTCTAGTTCTCTCACAAAACTTTTTAGGTTTCCTTTTCTCTTTCATATGGTGATTCCAATTTACAGAGGATCTCTAGATCATCGTACCCTTAAGTGTATTTTCCCACGGATCGAGAACGGCACAGACATGATCTCCATCAATGATCAATAGCGGGATCGGGATGCCCATAATGACCCCTTTGCATTCCATGATGATAATGTTGTTTGAACCGTAAATGCCATTTCACATTCCCTTTGCCACTTGCTACCTAGTTCACCCAAAATTTGATCTACGGTATCTACATACCTTTATTTGATCTCGTTACCGATGAACTTGTTTTCTCGTTCCCCTGTCGTTGCATTCTGTGACCCAGTCACACGCTTGCAAGCTTCGTTAATGCAACATCACCGAGATGGCCACAAATGTATCTGTCCATTACATGGATGGGCAAATCCTGGTCTTGATATGTACTCCTCTACATGCCCCTTTGGGAAACCCGAGTGACACCTTTTTGATCATCCAGTCACGGAATGATACTTGATAACCATCTAAGCTCCCTCCAGAACGGTGATTTGCATTATCTCACAGTCTAAGGATTAGGTTGCGAGATTTCCTTAGTTTATCGTTAATGGTGAACATTGTAACTAGATCTCATTATGATACAACTTGTTGGGCTGTTTGTCTATCACATCATTCAACTAATGACATGACCTCATTGTCAATTGGCATAAATACCCATGATCTCGAAACCCTAGATCATCCTCATGACCAATGAACTAGTTTGCTAGAGGTGACTAGAGACTTGGTTTGTTTACATACCACACGTGTATTAGCGCTTCGTATTAATACAGTTATAGCACAGTATAAAACTATTATGAACTAATTGAGATATGACAATAAAAACCTATTTATTATTTGCCTCTAGGGCATATCTCTTTTAAGGGGTACCAGACGTGTGTGCGATCACGAATGCACTGCTTCTTTGCAATGCTGGACTTCATCACGATCTTGAGATCGGCAAGTGTACGACTATATCATCCACAAAATCAGATTTTGTTAACAAAGCTTTTCGGTCTTCGAGGGTAAGATATCTATGTATGTATATCCACCCGTTGATTGTATCTGGGTAGATATATCTTGGTTCTTAGTTGTTCATATCATAGAAATTTTTTGTTTTCTATGTGGTGAACCCTACAGAAACGCCTGCATCCAGCCGTGCGAGGGTAAGATGGCGAGAGCCCGCCCACGTCCGTGAAATTCTGGCAGGATAAATTGGGTCACCATTGGATGATTCACACCTCCTATTTTACACTGCTCTGCCTCGTCGCCGAATCGCGCGCCACTATTTCCCTCCTTTTCAAGCTCTCCCTCCAAATCTTCTTTTTCACCTACGAGCACGGGTAATGTGTCGCCTACTCCGGTCGGTCAATCTCCTCTGCGTCAAGTGTTCTTCCATCGCTTCTCCGAGATGTCCACACCATTGGATTCTGAGATCCTGGTAAGAGCACTCTAACCCTAGCTTTGCAATGAAAGATCATTTACAATTTGGTATGTCCTAGTAGATCTTCTTATGTTCATGTGGTCACTCATCTTACATTCACGTGTGTTGTATGATTCTATGGTTCCTGCTTATGTTCACACATGTTGTATGGTACTATGGTTCTTGCTTAGGTTCGATGGAAGATTGTTTTGTAGTGTGGCGAACGTTTTATGCTTACTATGGTTATACAATTTGTGTCATAGGACTGCCTAACTGATAAGCCGGCTTCCCTCAATCTCTTAGCAACCGCAGTAGTACCTCTGTGCTATGCGCTGATGCCTGACAAGTTCACGCAAAATAAGAACACCATGACATGGCCAGCTTCTCTATCCACCTTTGTCCTGAATAGAGTTTATCAGATCATTAGGACAAGGGTTTCCATGGATCGAGGATTCAAGGAGAAGGATATGGGAGCTGATGCAGATGATGCCTTCAGATACTGTGGCCGAAGAGTTACCCCAAATCAGATCTAAAACCATTTGATGCATTGGAGAGTTAGGTGTGTTCAGGTGTTGAAGCTGAGAAGACTCAAAACCATGCATTGGGTGGAGGAGACGTCAGTTGTCATGATGGACAATGAGTAGTACTATGAACAAATCAAGATTGGTATAAATTTGCACTTCTAGCAGCACTTCGGTGTTCGTAAACTGATACATGAACTGCAAACTAACTTTCCTCTCACGTACGTTCACCCGAAGGACACCGAGATGATCAACAAGCTCATTCGGAACTACGATCGAAGGTGATTTACACTGGTCGTATTCCTTCAGCACCCGTCTCTCCACCTGCCATACACCGTGCTCTTAGCCACCTGATGGAACACAAGGCACAAGCCAACAATATCTTACTATGACCCCTGAATGTAGGATGGACTAGTTCACGACCTTCCTTAACAAGCACTACCTATGAGGAAACGGCTATGGTGCTGGAGGGGGTGATAGTGGTGGTGTTGCCTTGGATGATGGTGACTATGATGTAAATTTTGGAGTAGCTAGAGTTGATGAAAACTTGTGCCAAATCTATATATTTTGGGAGGTGATATTCAGTTATAACTCCTCAGTTTGATGAACTTGTGCTGCATCACGGGCAGTTGTTCGTAAACTCATGTTGTAGCACAAACATCGTGGTTGTTTAGACTATGTCATGTCGACACTAAGCGTGTTCTTCTCTGAATTGCAATTGTCTGAATCTTGATGTGTGTCGTGTTCTTGTGATGGATAAGCTCACCACACCTCCCAGTAGATAAGGCTATCAGGTAGAATGCAAATTACCAAACGAGTAGCAACTTGTTGAGAACAAAGAAAACTGGCAAGCAAACAACTGGAGCTTGACTTCTCCGATGATCCAGAAATCTGAATGGGAATAACCAAACCAAATACCATTTAGACGTAAGAGGTTGAATTGACGCACGCAACTTCCACGAAGCCATGAAGCTCATATGCGCCAAGAATGCACGAGCAACCAAACAGCATCCGTGTGTCTGCTTGGTTCGGTGTCCGGATTTATTCGCGGCTCCCGCCTCTATCTCCGGCATCGCAAACCTTTCGGGAGTACATCGCTAAGCACATCTGCATCTGCTGGGAGATTTAGAAAAAGGGTGATGCAATGGTCTACAACGACAAATCTTCTATGCCCTCGTTTGATACCGAGTTAATCTCCATGTCTGTTGAGTATATATTACGTGTATAGTACATTAGCGTTTAGGCCCCTCCTCTATGTTTATATCTGAGGGTATGGGGGCCTCACATTGTACCTATATATGTGTGGGCATTGCCCCAGATTAATACAACGACTATTGCTCCTATTCTACATGGTATCAGATTTCCCCATGATCCTAACCTGGAGGCCTCCCATGCTTCGCACCGAGTTCGCGCTCCTATTCTACATGTCTGTGACACTCTGGATCTAGGCCTCTCGCTTCATGCCTCCACCGACACGGACATCATCGCCTACTCGGACGCTGACTAGGCCGGCTGCCCCGACACGCGCCGCTCCACCTGAGGGTATTGCGTTTACCTTGGACCCTCGCTTATTTCGTGGTCGTCCAAGCGGCAGCCTACGGTCTCTCGCTGGAGTATCGGGCTGTTGCTAACGCCGTCACCGAGTGCTCCTGGCTACGACAGCTTCTTCAGGAGCTCTCTTGTCATGTCGACAAGGCCACCGTGGTCTACTGTGACAACGTCTCCGCTGTATATCTCTCCGCCAACCCCGTCCATCACCGCCGGACGAAGCACATCGAGCTTGACATTCACTTTGTTCGCGAACAGGTGGCTCTTGGTCGCATACGTGTTCTACACGTACCTACCTCCCAGCAGTTTGCGGATATCATGACCAAGGGATTGCCTACGGCGTCCTTTGAGGAGTTTCGATCTAGTCTTTGCGTCTGTCCCGCCGTCGACTGCGGGGGGAGGGGGGGTGTTGAGTATATATTACGTGTATAGTACATTAGCGTTTAGGCCCCTTCTCTATGTTTATATCTGAGGGTATGAAGGCCTCCTATTGTACCTATATATATGTGGGCATTGCCCCACAGTAATATAACGACTATTGCTCCTATTCTACAATGTCCACAGAACAGAAGAAGGTTCTTCTGTCAGAAGCATCCGTTTCTCTCAGAATTTCAAATCGTCCAGACACGACGCGGCCGGGATCGACAAGGCGGTGTGGTAAGTGGCTTATTACAGACGACACGACAAGCGGCGTATGCACAGCTCGTGGCGGCCTGAAGCGTGACACGAGAAGGCTCCGGCTGGATGGTGACACGGGTGTGGCGGACGGTGTGGCATTCTCTTCAGATATCTTGCAGAGCCTGGCAGCTGAACTGCTGAAGATGCTCTGGCCATGCTGTCCTTCTACAGATCGCGGGCCTACGTACACCTGGATCTGTCTGCGTGGTTGCACCATTATGACTTGATTCGCCTCGGCGAGAAATACACGATACATGTAGCCAAGCACGAACCTGTTGCGCCATGAATGCGATTCATTGCCTTGTCGGCCGCTTGCATCCAAATTCACAATTCAGAAAACCAACGAAAAACTCCTTCACATGCTTCACACCGTGCAATCCAATCAGGCACTCGCTTGAGTCGGTACGTCACATGTGCCCTGAACCAACGAAAACACTCGCTTAAAATCAGTCAAACCAACGACGAACCAGTGGGCCGCGGTAGCAGATTACTCACTCGCGGAGCGCGCGTTCTTGAGGTGTTCGGCGGCGCGCCGGTTCACGAACTCGGCCACGTCGCCCAGCAGCCTCTTGCTGTCCGCGTGGTCCTCGAACACGTAGAAAGCGTGGATGGCGTCGGGGAACTCGACGACGCTGGTCTCCTCGGCGCCAGCGGCGCGGAGCGCGTCCGCGTACTCCCTCTGCCTGTCCTGGTGCACGTCCCACCCGCCCACGCACACCAGCGTCGGCGGGAACGCGCGCCACTCCCCACCGCGCCGGATCGCGGCCGGCACGTTGGCCGCCTCGTGGTCCCGCGTGGCGCTCGGCGGCAGGAACGCGCGCCACAGCCACGCCAGCCGCTCTGGCGCCCCGAACGGCGCGTCGCGGAGCTGCTGCTCGGACGCGGTCGGCGCCTCGCCGCCGAAGAAGGGCTGCAACAGGACCAGCCCGGCCACGCTGCGCTGCAGGCGTGCGGCGACGTGGTGGGCAATGTTGCCTCCTGCGCTGTCCCCGGCGACGAATACGGCGGTGGGGGGAGACGGGAGGGCGCCCCCGGCGCCGGCGAGTGCCCAGCGGAGGGCCGCCTCGCCGTCCTCGTAAGCGGCCGGGCAGCGATGCTCGGGCGCGAGGCGGTAGTCGACGGAGGCGAGGATGGCTGGGATGGACGAGGCGAGCCGGCGGCACAGAGCGTCGAACTGGGCCGTTGCGACGGAGTGGAACACGAAGCCGCCGCCGTGGAAGTAAACGACCACCGGAAGCTGGCTCCCTCCTTCAGCTGCCGCTGGGAAGAAGAGGCGGACGCGTAGATGTTCGGAGACGGCGTGGTCGGAGGACGAAACGCCCGCGACGTCGGGGGCGAGGCTAGGAGGGACGGTGCGGTCGAAGAGCGAGAGGAGGAAGCGGTTGGCCGTGCCATCCGCGCGGAGGGACGCGGCGTGAAGGATGGAGACTGCGCCCACGAGCAGGCGCGTCCGCCACGGCAGTGGGGGTTTCCCCGGCGGCGGAGGATCCAACGACACCATATCGCTTATGCACTGCTCCTCGCCTTCCGGGTCCGAGTGCCCCGAGTGATGAGGTGGTCGCGGGTGCAGGATAAGGAAACAGTTGTTTGATTTGTTGGTACGTACAGCCAAATCCTGCCTCATATGATTAGCAGATGGGCTGAACGCGTGTCCTAGCCCATCCAGGCGATCACGCCGTATGAAGAAGTTTAACGCTCGAAGCGGGCGCAGCCTATTCGCTCTCTGCGTCGGCTGTTGCCCTCCGCGCACACGCTCGCGCGGTTTGGTTCGGCCCACTAGGTGCTTTCCGTGTTACTTGTCAGGATGACATCGTTTAGAGCCACCGCTAACTAACAGCGTTAACCGGGCCGGCCCGTTTAGGACGGAAACAGAACCGCGCCCTCAGAAAAAAATTACGGGAAAATAGGAAACCTAACTCCAAGCAGTAAAAAAGAAGCTAAGTGGATGGGTGCAGATCTGTCCTAAATGTTCAAAATCGAAAAATATTCAAATTAAAAAATGTTCAAATTTGTAAACTGTTCAATTTTAAACTATTAAAATTCGAAAAATGTTGAAATTCAAAACTATTCAAAAAACACAAAAGAAAAAAGAAAACATGAAAGAAAAAGAAACCAAAAAATAAAAAAGAGAGACAGAAAAAAGAAAGAGAAAAATAAACTCTAATGGGCCGGCCCCGGCCCAGCGCGAGTCCGCGTGGGCTATTAACATGCCTGTTGGTCGGGAAATAACATTTGCGGACATGCTCCATTAAATATATATTTTTCTTGTTTTTCTAATTTTTTGCTGGTTTGTCTGGTGGTTCTTTTTCGCATGGTTTCTCGTGCTTTTTCCGTAGGTTTTCTTTTTCTTTTTTATATTTTATTCTTTTTTTTCATTTTCTGTTTTTCTTGGTGCTTTTCTTTGTTCAAATAACATAGAATTTCATATTGAGGTATATTCGGTTTCTCTTTTTATTTGATGCTTTTCTTTATTTAAATAATGTAGATTTCCAAGGAAAAGAGATACCATATATGTCGACCGATCTCTCGAGAAGCAGAGTATGGGGCCCTGCTTAGAAACTTATAAATAATATACGATTGTATTGAAAACCTCATGGAAATCGATGTGGACAACAATATGACCAGTTTTCGTTTGACATTACCTTGTGTCACCACCGTCCCTGCTTGCCATCCCAATCCAATGACCCATACAAAATCCATTAGTAGGTAGGCAACCAGAATAAGACCGCTACTGATGACAACCACATCTTCATGCTCACCGCTGGCTGTCTGGCGCATCACTTGGATTTCTTCGCGTAACGCAATGCCATCATACACTCTGTGATGCGTCTCACCGAGTCTCACCGCTCGATGTCACACTATCAACGCCATTGCGCTAAGGATCTACAATGAGGCGTTGCGTCTGATGTGGGGGAAGCAGAGTATTTGCATTGTCTTGAAGAGAAAATATTTATTTTGAAAGATTTGAACTTCACAATCGATGAGGAAAAGAAATCCAATTAAGAAAGCAGATGAAATCTGTGTTGGGCCTAGTACCTCCACATGGAGGTGTGTTGGGAGCCCAACGTCAGCCCGTGAAGTCCAACATGTTTCAACCATTGATCGATGTTCGTATCCAACGGCTGAGGTGCTCCTTGGGAGAGGAGTAGAAAAGAAAACCCTAGCCATCCTTGGTGGCTGGGTGAGTGACTCAATCAGTGAGTGTGAGATCTGAGTAAGCAAGCCATCGTGGCTGCTGTGAGAGGGTGAGAGAACACAAAAGAACACCACAACCTAGTGAGAAAAGAGGAAGAAGAAAGAGAGGTGATTTCTGTCTAGATTTCTGAGATCTGACCGGTCTATCTTCAAACTAGTGTTTGGAGGCTCAAAGGTGCTTGGATTGACTCCAAACTTGGTGAGCTCGTTCCTTGCTTTGAGTACTTAGATCTGGTTAGATGGTTTGAGATTTGGGTCAGTGTAACTTCAGATTTGGAAGCGCTTTATTCAGTTTGGACTGATGTAGTTTCAACACAGAGCTTGCCACAGCCTGCTTTGTTTAGTGTTGGCAGGAGACCGTGGTCGCGCTCCAAGGAGGAGGTGGACGAGCAGCTTCGCTTGTTGGGTTTCCACGAGCAGCACCAGGAGGATGCGCCCTCCTATGATTACTCCGCACATTACAGAGGGGCGTACTCGAGCTCGCACCAGGACGAGGGTACCTCCTCGTCGTACCCCGGTGACACTTCATCCTGGCCAGCTTGGGATTGATACCCACTTAGGCCAAAAGCCTAAGCTTGGGGGGAGATACGCCGACACCGCACTCATCTCCATATCATGTTGCGTCGGTACTTTGTATATTCATGTTTTCGTTCTCTTTTTAGTTTTCGATTCTTCTTTGCTTTTGCTTTCTAAAACCAAAAAAAGACCAAAAATATTTTTGTTGTTTCTCTTTGGTTTGCTTCTTCTTTTTGCCTTGGTTTGCTTTTCCCTTTTTGCTTTGTTTGAACTATTCGAAAAATCCAAAAAGATTTTGCTTTGTTTTTCCCTTTTTAGTTCTTGTTTAAAAATCGAAACACCAAAAATATTTGTCGTTCTTCTTTGGTTTTTGTGAGTTTGCTACAGGGTTCGGCAGTTATCAGTGGAATATTGGTTTCATATTATTATTCAAGCCACACAAGTGAAGAGCAATAATGAGGATTAATGACAACTTGAGGTGTGGTAAGAGGCTGGTAACGAACTCTATTTGTTTTCATTTTTGTACATATACTCATCACTATGGGCATGCTTAGTCCATTCATGTAGACTGTATTTTCTTTGGATGCTTAATAGATCTTGCTTTCTTTTGATTAGCTCCATCTCGCTAATAATTTGTAGCATGTCTTATGAATGTTTGCCTGCATTGCTCTATTCATAAATTGGTATGACATAGTGGTATCCTCCTCTGAATGTTTCATTTGATTGACTTGGCACATGCTCACGCATGCTCATGACTATAATAATCAGTTAAGCCTTGATGAATTATTTTGCCTTGAGGATCTTGAATCACTTTCATGCCATGAGTAGTCCTGTTTTGTTGCAAGTATGATAATGACAGCTATTGCTCTCTCGTTTGTCGCTCCCTTACTATTGCTAGCGTTCATTCCCACTGAGTGTTTTACTCATGTTTCTAAACGCCCTAAACCGAATATAGCCAAAGGTCCACCATACCTACCTATTAGCATCATTTGCTACTTCCGTGCATATTCAATATGCCTTGTTTTCTTCTGAATTAAATATGCTTTGTCCACCATACCTACTCATGTTTGCTTGTTATGGGAAAGTTAGTTAGTAAAGCTCTCACGAACTTGATGGCACACTTTATTTCCTGCACTTAATAAACCTGAACCATTGTGAACTCTCCATTAAACTTATATGCTTGCAAATTATAGGCTGGGGATTAGCAGAACCGTGCTGTCACGGGGAACGCTTTCAACACTTGTAAATATATACCCAGTTGATAGCTTGCTCTTTTGTTTGCGGATGTCGTCGGTGTGAAATAAAAGGGGATCTTGTAAGTCCATGGAGTTATGTATGTGTGTTGAGAAACGCCTGGGCCGCTGGTCTAATCCATGCTGACATGGTGGAAACCTGCAGCGGAACCATAATGATATCTATGAAGCATTCTTCTTATAAAAAAGAGAGAGATAGCTATTGAGAAAAAGAAAAAAAAGAGTTTTATGAAAAGAGGAAAGAGAGAAAAAAGCACCATTTTCCCATGGTAATTAAGAAGATTACTGAGATACTCATTGTCTGCTTGTCTTGTCATTTTGATATGGGGATTCTTCCGTATCATCGGGCAAGGGGTACCCCGTTGGCGATTCTCAATGATACGCACATACTTACGATGACAAGAACTTACTGGTAACTAAAGTTGAGTAGCATGAGGAGCGGCCCTCGTACTCAAGGGACTTGGGATTTTCAGTTTATAGTCTGTCAAGCATATAACTCAGATTGGACCTCACTTTCACCTTAACCACATTAAAGATGCTTATGATAGAGGCAATGAGAGCTCAAAGCTAACAAGTACCATACTTTCAGCATTTGGAAGCCTTTCAAAATTATTCAAAACCTTTTTCTTTTACTTGTTGAGTCTCCACATATTCTTTGAGCACCTTCTTGAGAGCATAGTTGTCATTCTTTGTGTTTGTTCCATTACTTGATTATTTGTGTTATGACTTTGATGCTTGTATTCTTGATATCTTTACTTCTAGTCATCACTTGAACTTCAGAGGTGCCTTGGCATTCATAATGAAAAGCAAGCGAGATACCACTCTATCATACCTTTCTATGAGCATTGTAATGTTGCTTATGTTCGTGCTTCATGCTACTTATTATTCTTGAGTTGGAATCTCTTCATAGCTTGCAAAGACTATTAAGTAGACTTAGTTGCATACTCTTTATTATGAATTGTCTAAGTAGTTGATCACATTGCTGATAATATTTACATCATATGAAGCAAATGTGTTCGTGAAAGTTCTTTTATCGTACTTAGTTTTCAACTGAATTGCTTGAGGACAAGCAATAAGCTAAGCTTGGGGGGAGTTGATACGTCCAAAACGTATCTACTTTCCCGAACACTTTTGCTATTGTTTCTCCTCTAAACTTGTGTGATTTGGATGCAACTAATACGGACTAACGATGTTTTCAGCAGAATTGCCTTGGTGTCTACTTTTTGTGCAGAAAATCAACTATCAGAAAAAATCCCAGAAAATATGCCAAAAATCCTATTTCACCCGAAGACTCCAGGAGCCAGAATACGAGAGGGAGAAGAGCCCTGGGGTGGCCACACCACCTGGTGGCGCGGGCCAGGCCAGGCCAGGCCGCGCCAGGGGGTGGTGTGGGCTCCCATGCACCCCCTCGGCCTCTCTCTTCGCCTATAAGGAGCCTTCTGACCTAAAAACTTCGGGGGGTTCGACGTTTTTCCAGAAGGAGTTCCGCTCCGCCGCCACCACCAGATTCCATGAAACAGTACCAAAAACTCCGTTCTGGCACCCTGTCGGGACGGGGAATTGGAGGAGATCATCGCCATCATCATCACCATCGCTTCTCCATCGACCATCCATGTTTCCCCCATCTATGAGTGAGTAATCCTCCGCTGTAGGCTATGGGGATGGTAGGGATTGGATGAGATCGTTCATGTAATGGCATCAGATTGTTAGGGCATAGTGCCTAGTATCTTTTATTAGTGCTTTATGACTTTGTTGCGACTTGTTGTGCTTAATGCTTGTCACTAGGGCCCGAGTGCCATGATTTCAGACCTAAACTTATTATTGATTCATCATGATAGTATTGTTCTTGGTCTTATCTGCAAGTTGTATACACACGTCGTTGTCCGGAACCTATGGCCCCGAAGTGACAGAAATCGGGATAACCGGAAGGGAAAGGCTTTGATGTGAGGATCACATGTGTTCACGGAGTGTTAATGCTTTGCTGCGGTGCTCTATTAAAAGGAGCACCTTAATTGCCAGTAGTTCCCTAGAGGCCCCGCTACAAACGGGCTGGCAGGAAAAAAGATGTTGTGCAAGTTCTCATTGCGAGCACGTATGACTATATATGGAACACATGCCTAGGATTGTCTAGTACTTGGGTGCTTTATCTTATTTATCTGCAATTGCCCTATGTTCTGATTGCTATGTGAATTGTCTTGTCCATGCAACGCCTGTCCATCCATCCCTATGCCTACCGCACTCGAATCCCACTGTTTACTGCTTTTGTTACTACTGTCCTTGCTTTACTACTGCTGCTACTTTACTATTCCTACTACAAAACTATTGCTACTGATAAACTGATGTGAGCAAGATTGTTTCCAGGTGCAGCTGAATTGACAACTCAATTGTTAAGGCTGATAAATATTCTTTGGCTCCCCTTGTGTCGAATCAATAAATTGGGTTTCACTTCCCTCGAAAATACTGCGATACACCCCCTATACTTGTGGGTCATCAAGACTATTTTCTGGCGCCGTTGCCGGAGAGCATAGCTTTATTTATCAAGTTCACTTGGATTCTCTATTGTTCGCTGCTACTCATCCATCATGGGTAAGTCTCGTGATGGCAAGGTTCCTATTTTACCATCCACTACAAGCAGAGGTACGGTTCTGAACACCTCTACTGTCTTGATTCATCGTCTGTTTTGAGTAAGTTCCTTACACCACCACATACACATGCTACACACACTGCTACTACTGCTGAATCTGAAACTTCTGATACTTATGATGCTACTTCTAGTGTGCTTGATAAAAGTGGTTCATTAGGTCCTTTCCTAGATGCTACGATTGCTAGAACTATAGCTGGAAATACCGAAACTCCTAATGAAGGCACTGCCACACATGTTAGCTCACCTGAGTTTAGTAAGAGTTATGATGCTGAAGAAGATTATATTGAGATGACTGATGAGTTTATTGAAGAATGTAGGAACACCCATGATAGGAGCGCTGCTAAGAGTCTCCTTGAGAGGCGTACTATTAGACCCAAATTATCTCTTGATGCTAAATTTGCTACTTCTCCCATAAACATTATAGATGAAGATTATGATTTCTCTCTCGATCTATCTTACATAGCTATTGTCGAGAAAGAACCTTTTTGTGGGGCTAAGAATGAAAGTGCGGTAGCACATATGAATGAACTTTCTACTATGAGTGGCTTTTTTTCTGATGATATTAAGATGCGTACTTATTTTGTTGCTAAGATTTTTCCTTTTTCACTCAAAGGAGAAGCTAAAACATGGTTTAGTAATTTACCTGCTGGATCTATTGATAGCCCTGAGTGCTTGACTAGTACTTTCCTACAGAAATATTTTCCTCCCAATGCTAGACATGCTATTTTGTAGGAACTTTTTGATTTTAAACAGGGAGAAAAAGAGGTATTGCCCGAATCTTGGGCAAGGTTTTGTGCTTTGATTCATGCACAGGCTGGAAGTCCTTTACCTAAGAATGAGCTTCTTGATATATTTTATAATGGACTAACTGAGGAATCTAGGACATACCTAGATAGTTGTGCTGATTGTGTTTTCAGGAATAGGACTCCAAAGGAAGCTGAGGAATTAATGGCTAAAATAAGCAAGAATTATGAAGACTGGACTCCTCCTAAACAAGCTATACCTGAAGTAATTGAACCTGAACCATCTATTCATGTGCCTATTCCAACATCAAAGAAGAGGGGAGTTATTGAATTAAATGATGAAGTGATGAAGGAAGCTAAGAAATGTCTTAAGGAGAAGGGAATTAAAGCTGCAGATGTCAAGAATTTACCTCCTATAGAAGAATTATGTAAGCCTATTCCCTACTCATCCACTATTGAGGTACACTCTCTCCAACACTTTGATGAAGGTGATATCCCTTATTTGAAACCTCCTGATCAGTGCTTAGAAGAATTTGATATCTTTATTGTTAAGCAAGATAACTTTAATAAAAGGGTGCAAAATCATCTTATGGAAAACACTAGAGCTATTGTTGAGTTGAAAGATATTGTGGAAAGAACCTCCAATGATGTTAAAATGATTGTTAAACACTTTCAAATGGTTCAAACTCAAATAGATCAACTCGTTAAAGTGCAAAACGACTTGCTAGTTAATGCTGCTAAAGAAAAACATGCTTCTGAAATTAGAACTAGAAGTGGTGCTGCTACCCAGGATCCTCTATATCCTGAGGGGCATCCCAAAAGAATTGAGCAGGATTCTCAACAAGCTGAAAATAGTGGTTCTCTCGTAAGAAAAGGAAAAAGAAACATAAAACTGTTGTAGAACCCTCTGAACCTGCTATAGATCCTAATAGTACATCTATCTCTGATGCTGAAACTGAAAGTGGTAATGAAGAAAATGAAGTTCCTAATGAAGAAAAAGTTGAAGAAGAACCTGAAAACCACACTAAGAATACTAAATACACTAAAGAAGATTTTATTGCTAAGAAACATGGTAGTGAAAGAGAACCTTGGGTCCAAAAACCTATGCCTTTCCTTGATAAGAAACACAAGTCTAAGGAAGATGAACACTATAATAAGTTTGTGAGTGGATGAAGCCTTTATTCTTGCAAATTCCTTTGACTGATGCTATTAAATTGCCTCCTTACTCAAAGTATATGAAGGATATTGTCTCGAATAAAAGGAAGATCCCTAATGAAGAAATCTCTACTTTGCTTGCTAATTATTCTTTCAATGGTAAGGTTCCTAAGAAACTTGGAGACCCAGGGATTCCAACTATCCCTTGCTCTATTAAGAACAGTTATGTTAGAACTTCTTTGTGTGATTTGGGAGCTGGAGTTAGTGTTATGCCTTTCTCTCTCTACAAGAGGCTTCAACTTGAAAATTTGATACCAACTGATATATCTTTGCAAATGGCTGATAAATCTACCACTATTCCTGTGGGTATATGTGAGGATGTACCTGTTCAGGTGGCTCATAATTGCTTGATATTAACTGATTTTGTTGTGCTTGAAATGCCTGAAGATGATAATATGTCTATTATTCTTGGGAGACCTTTTCTTAATACTGTAGGAGTTGTCATTAATTGTAATCAAGGAAAGGTGACCTTCAATGTTAATGACAAGGAACATACTGTCTATTTCCCCAAGAAGATTGAAAGGACTTATGGCTTGAATTCAATTGAACATGTTGAAGGCATTCAAGTTGGAGAAATATATTGTCCCATACCAAGAGAAAAATTTGAAACTATTATGATTGGGACCATTGCTATCAAGGTTAAGGTAACATAATCATTAGTGTAGTACAAAGTTTTGTCTCATATGCAATTGTTTTGGTAGAAAGACTTGATCAACCTTGCTAACAAAAGGATTCCATTGAACAAAACAATGTTTTCATTATGATTATCTCCGTTTATTTCTATCCTTTGCATTTTAGTTTTTGCTTTCGTTTAGTTTTGTTTGTGTTGTTAGTTCCTTGCATGTTAGAACTTCTGTAGTTCTAGCCTTGTTTTGTCCTTGCATCATGTTTCAAAAAGAAAAAATTCTGTCTGTCAGAAAAAGCATTCTTCTATTTCTGAAAATTGCCCAAAAATAAAGTGTCTCGAAAAATTCCAAAAAATTCATATTAAATTTTTACGTGAAAAAGGGGCAGAGGAGTACCTGGTAGGTACCAGGGAGGCCCACCAGGCAGGCACACCATGTGGTGGCGCGGCCAGCCCTAGGTGGCGCCATGCCCTGGTGTGGGCCACCCCTGGCCCCCTCCACTACTTCTCTCACCTGCCACTTTCTTCTCTCTCCCGAGTAAGCTCCAGTTCATAGCTCAAAATCACGTTCTTTCTGTGTTTGCTCTCGATTTCTTCGATCTCTTTGCTCAGCCCATCTTTCTTGCTGAAATTTGGAGCAATTGTTCCTTGGTATGTGACTCCTCCCCTTGTCCAAGTAGATTTGTGTTTAGTGGATTATTTGTTGAGTATTTTGCTGCTGTAGGTGACTGGTTATGAGAGCTTGTAAGCTTGTTTGATGCTTAGAGATATAGTTTTGATGCATGTTTAGGCCTCTTGCAAGTCCTTATGAGTAGAATACTTCATTATATTTACTTTGTAATCACCTGTTTAATAGGTGTTTAAATTTCAGGTTACCAAGCATGAACAACCGTACTTTTGGAGAGATATTTGAGAGTGATGCACCCAGGAGGTCGAGGCCCTCAAGAACAGCCTCTCAATCTAGGCCATCATACAATGAAGACCTCATTGCAACAAGCATTGGCAGTGAAAGGGATGATGGAGACGCTCACCCATCTTCTTTCCCTTGTTTTACTTTCTTGCAAGCTGCAGGTATTCTTGATGATTTCTTGCTACTGATTGAGAGGGTTGGTTTGACCTCTTATATGCAATATGAGAGTGCGCAATACGCTATGCTCACCAAAACTTTTGTTGAGAGCTTCTCATTTACTAACACACCCTTTCAATCTACTGTCTCTTTTAAAATCTATGATATGCCCTTCACCATGCCTTTGGAGAGATTTTGAAGTATTGTAGGTGTGCGTATGACAGGGACCGTGAAGAAAATTCAAGGGCGACCCGCTGATTTGTTGGAACTTTACCGAGGGGTGACCAATGATGATGACCGCGTGGCGCAGCGCGGAAAGATAAGAAATATCCAACTCCCTGCTCTTAGATACTTTGCATACTATCTTGCCACTAGTGTTTTGGGTAGGAAGAACACTAGTAACATCTCCAACTATCATTTAGCATTCCTTGCTGCTGCGCTTAACAATGATACTCGGTACAATCTTGGCTCGCTTATTGCTCGCCGCCTAGCTGCTAGGGGGCCTATCTATGGGGGCATCATTGCCTCGCGTGTAGTCAATGCATTAGGTCTTTTAGTGGATCCCGATGATGCTATGCTAGCACCACAGAGGCTCGACCTTGTTGCCATGAAAACTCATCACTTTGTCACTACTACCTCTGATTTGAACAATCTAGTATATAGGATGCTTTTCACTGACAGGGATGAAAGGGAGATCCTTTTGCCACATCCTGCTTTGTTTAGTGTTGACAGGAGACCATGGTCGCGCTCCAAGGAGGAGGTGGTCGAGCAGCTTCGCTTGTTGGGTTTCCACGAGCAGCACCAGGAGGATGCGCCCTCCTATGATTACTCCGCACATTACGGAGGGGCGTACTCGAGCTCGCACCAGGACGAGGGTACCTCCTCATCGTACCCCGGTGACACTTCATCCTGGCCAGCTTGGGATTGATACCCACTTAGGCCAAAAGCCTAAGCTTGGGGGAGGTACGCCGACACCGCACTCATCTCCATATCATGTTGCGTCGGTACTTTGTATATTCATATTTTTGTTCTCTTTTTAGTTTTCGATTCTTCTTTGCTTTTGCTTTCTAAAAACACAAAAACACCAAAAATATTTTTGTTGTTTCTCTTTGGTTTTCTTCTTCTTTTTGCCTTGGTTTTCTTTTCCCTTTTTGCTTTGTTTGAACTATTCGAAAAATCCAAAAAGATTTTGCTTTGTTTTTCCCTTTTTAGTTCTTGTTTAAAAATCGAAAACACCAAAAATATTTGTCGTTCTTCTTTGGTTTTTGTGAGTTTGCTACAGGGTTTGGCAGTTATCAGTGGAATATTGGTTTCATATTATTATTCAAGCCACACAAGTGAAGAGCAATAATGAGGATTAATGACAACTTGAGGCGTGGTAAGAGGCTGGTAATGAACTCTATTTGTTTTAATTTTTGTACATATACTCATCACTGTGGGCATGCTTAGTCCGTTCATGTAGAGTGTATGTTTTCTTTGGATGCTTAATAGATCTTGCTTTATTTTGATTAGCTCCAGCTCGCTAATAGTTTGTAGCATGTCTTATGAATGTTTGCCTGCATTGCTCTATTCATAAATTGGTATGACACCGTGGTATCCTCCTCTGAATGTTTCATTTGATTGACTTGGCACATGCTCACGCATGCTCATGACTGTAATAATCAGTTAAGCCTTGATGAATTATTTTGCCTTGAGGATCTTGAATCACTTTCATGCCATGAGTAGTCCAGTTTTGTTGCAAGCATGATAATGACAGCTATTGCTCTCTCGTTTGTCGCTCCCTTACTATTGCTAGCCTTCATTCCCATTGAGTGTTTTACTCATGTTTCCAAACTCCCTAACCCGAATATTGCCAAAGTGTCCACCATACCTACCTATTAGCATCATTTGCTACTTCCGTGCATATTCAATATGCCTTGTTTTCTTCCGAATTAAATGTTTGCTTGTTATGGGAAAGTTAGTTAGTAAAGCTCTCACGAACTTGATGGCACACTTTATTTCCTGCACTTAATAAACCTGAACCATTGTGAACTCTCCATGAAAGTTATATGCTTGCAAATTATAGGCTGGGGATTAGCAGAACCGTGCTGTCACGGGGAACACTTTCAACACTTGTAAATATATACCCTGTTGATACCTTGCTCTTTTGTTTGTGGATGTCGTCGGTGTGAAATAAAAGGGGAGCTTGTAAGTCGATGGAGTTATGTATGTGTGTTAGAGAAACATCTGGGCCGCTGGTCTAATCCATGCTGACATGGTGGATACCTGCAGCGTAACCATAATGATATCTATGAAGCATTCTTCTTATAAAAAAGAGAGAGATAGCTATTGAGAAAAAGAAAAAAAGAGTTTTATAAAAAGAGGAAAGAGAGAAAAAAGCACCATTTTCCCATGGTAATTAAGAAGATTGCTGAGATACTCATTATATGCTTGCCTTGTCATTTTGATATGGGGATTCTTCCGTATCATCGGGCAAGGGGTACCCCGTTGGCGGTTCTCAATGATACGCACATACTTACGATGACAAGAACTTACTGGTAACTAAAGTTGAGTAGCATGAGGAGCGGCCCTCATACTCAAGGGACTTGGGATTTTCAGTTTATAGTCTGTCAAACATATAACTCAGATTGGACCTCACTTTCACCTTAACCACATTAAATATGCTTATGATAGGGGCAATGAGAGCTCAAAGCTAACAAGTACCATACTTTCAGCATTTGGAAGCCTTTCAAAATTATTCAAAACCTTTTTATTTTACTTGTTGAGTCTCCACATATTCTTTGAGCACCTTCTTGAGAGCATAGTTGTCATTCTTTGTGTTTGTTCCATTACTTGATTATTTGTGTTATGACTTTGATGCTTGTATTCTTGATATCTTTACTTCTAGTCATCACTTGAACTTCAGAGGTGCCTTGGCATTCATAATCAAAGGCAAGCGAGATACCACTCTATCATACCTTTCTATGAGCATTGTAATGTTGCTTATGTTCGTGCTTCATGCTACTTATTATTCTTGAGTTGGAATCTCTTCATAGCTTGCAAAGACTATTAAGTAGACTTAGTTGCATACTCTTTATTATGAATTGTCTAAGTAGTTGATCAAATTACTGAGAATATTTACATCATATGAAGCAAATGTGTTCGTGAAAGTTCTTTTATCGCACTCAGTTTTCAACTGAATTGCTTGAGGACAAGCAATAAGCTAAGCTTGGGGGGAGTTGATACGTCCAAAACGTATCTACTTTCCCGAACACTTTTGCTATTGTTTCTCCTCTAAACTTGTGTGATTTGGATGCAACTAATACGGACTGACGCTATTTTCAGCAGAATTGCCTTGGTGTCCACTTTTTGTGCAGAAAATCAATTATCAGGAAAAATCCCAGAAAATATGCCAAAAATCCTATTTCACCCGAAGACTCCAGGAGCCAGAATACGAGACGGAGAAGAGCCTTGGGGTGGCCACACCACCTAGTGGCGCAGGCTAGGCCAGGCCGTGCCAGGGGGTGGTGTGGGCCCCCCAGGCACCCCCTCGGCCTCTCTCTTCACCTATAAGGAGCCTTCTGACCTAAAAAATTTGGGGGGTTCGAGGTTTTTCTAGAAGGAGTTCCACTCCGCCGCCACCACTAGATTCCACGAAACAGTACCAGAAACTCCGTTCTGGCACCCTGCCGGGACGGGGAATTGGAGGAGATCATCTCCATCATCATCACCATCGCTTCTCCATCGACCATCCATGTTTCCCCCATCTATGAGTGAGTAATTCTCCGCTGTAGGCTATGGGGATGGTAGGGATTGGATGAGATCGGTCATGTAATGGCATCAGATTGTTAGGGCATAGTGCCTAGTATCTTTTATTAGCGCTTTATGACTTTGTTGCGACTTGTTGTGCTTAATGCTTGTCACTAGGGCCCGAGTGCCATGATTTTAGATCTGAACTTATTATTGATTCATCATGATAGTATTGTTCTTGGTCTTATCTGCAAGTTGTATACACATGTCGTTGTCCGGAACCTATGGCCCCGAAGTGACAGAAATCGGGATAACCAGAAGGGAAAGGCTTTGATGTGAGGATCACATGTGTTCACGGAATGTTAATGCTTTGCTGCGGTGCTCTATTAAAAAGAGCACCTTAATTGCCAGTAGTTCCCTAGAGTCCCCGTTGCAAACGGGCTGGCAGGACAAAAGATGTTGTGCAAGTTCTCATTGCGAGCACGTATGACTATATATGGAACACATGCCTAGGATTGTCTAGTAGTTGGGTGCTTTATCTTATTTATCTGCAATTGCCCTATGTTCTGATTGCTATGTGAATTGTCTTGTCCATGCAACGCCCGTCCATCCATCCCTATGCCTACCGCACTCGAATCCCACTATTTACTGCTTTTGTTACTACTGTCCTTGCTTTACTACTGCTGCCACTTTACTATTCCTACTACAAAATTGTCTTGTCC
This sequence comes from Avena eriantha, assembly GCA_910589775.1. Taxonomy (NCBI): domain Eukaryota; kingdom Viridiplantae; phylum Streptophyta; class Magnoliopsida; order Poales; family Poaceae; genus Avena; species Avena eriantha. The sequence continues at coordinate 105,418,492 of OU342741.1, forward strand.
ATGAAATCTACATGGAGCAGCCTGAGGGGTTTCTTGTTAAAGGCAAAGAAGACTATGTGTGCAAATTGAAGAAAAGTCTCTATGGCCTGAAACAAGCACCGAGACAATGGTACATGAAGTTTGAATCTGTCATGGGAGAGCAAGGCTACAAGAGGTGTAGCTCAGACCATTGTGTATTCATCCAGAGGTTCTCAGGTGATGATTTTATCATGTTATTACTCTATGTGGATGATATCTTGATTGATGGCAAGAATGTCTCAAGAATTGCTAGGCTAAAGAAAGAGTTGAGAAAAAGTTTTGCCATGAAAGATTTGGGTCCAGCAAAGTGTATTCTCGGCATGAGAATTGAGAGAGACAGAAAATCCAACAAGTTGTACTTGTCTCAAGAGAAATATATTGAGAAGGTACTTCGCAAGTTCAAGATGGACAAGACAAAGGAAGTGAGATGTCCACTCGCAGCTCATTTCAAGTTGAGTAAAAAGCAATGTCCCTCCACTGAAGAGATGGAAAAGGAAATGCAAAAGGTTCCTTATGCTTCAACTGTTGGGAGTTTGATGTATTCTATGGTGTGCACACGACCTGCTATTGCTCAAGCGGTTAGTACTGTGAGCAGATTTATGTCCAATCCAGGAAAACCACATTGGGAAGCCGTGAAGTGGATTTTGAGGTATCTCTGGGGGAGCACTAATATGAAGCTTTGCTTTGGTGGTAGTGAGCCCAAGCTAATTGCATATTCAGATTCAGACTTGGCTGGAGATGTCGATGGAAGGAAGTCTACTTCAGGTTATATGATTACCCATTCAGGGAGAGCAGTGGCATGGAAAAGCAGGTTGCAAAAGTGTGTGGCACTGAACACAACTGAGGCCGAGTTCATCGCAGTAACATAGGCGAGCAAGGAGCTATTGTGGCTGAAACGATTGGCTTGTGAGCTTGGTTTTGAGCAAGACAAGTATGTGCTGTTTTGTGACAACCAAAGTGCCATTCACCTTACTAAGAATGCAAGTTTTCATTCAAGGTCAAAGCATATTGATGTACACTATCATTGGATTCGAGATGTGTTGAATTCCAAGCAAATTAAAATTGAGAAGGTGCACACAGATGACAATGGGGCTGATATGTTGACCAAGGTGGTGATAAGAGGAAAGCTCGAGGTATGCCGTCGGCTCGCCGGCATGACTGCTGGTTGGCAATGAGACCCTCCATGATGTCGGGAGGGGAGTTTGTTGGGCTAGGTCCCTCCACATAGAGGTGTGTTGGCAGCCCAACGTCAGCCCGTGAAGTCCAACATGTTTCAACCATTGATCGATGTTCGTATCCAATGGCTGAGGTGCTCCTTGGGAGAGGAGTAGAAAAGAAAAAACCCTAGCCATACTTGGTGGCTGGGTGAGTGACTCAATCAGTGAGTGTGAGAGCTGAGAAAGCAAGCCATCATGGTTGTTGTGAGAGGGTGAGAGAACACCACAACCTAGTGAGAAAAGAGGAAGAAGGAGAGGTGATTTCTATCCAGATTTCTAAGATCTGATCGGTCTATCTTTAAGCTGGGGAAGCTCAAAGTTGCTTGGATTGACTCCAAACTTGGTGAGCTCGTTCCTTGATTTGAGTACTTAAATCTGGTTAGCTGGTTTGAGATTTGGGTCAGTGTAACTTCAGATTTGGAAGCGGTTTATTCAGCTCGAACTGCTGCAGTTTCAGCATAGAGCAGTTTTGATAGACGAACAGTTTGGGCAGGCAAAAGGTGTCCGATTGACCTGAAATTTGGTGTGTATGTTGGATACTCGTATGTCAGCTTGTCTACCAAGTTTGATACTGATTGGATCTGCGGTTTAAGAGCAGTTTTCTGATTACCGAAGGGGATAAAAACTGAGATACTCTGTTTTGCTGTAATCTTTCTCTCAAGTGGTTGTTGTTATTGTTGTTGTTGTTGCCGGTTGGCAACGTGCTGAGTGTGTTGTACATCTCTAGATGTTTTAGAGAAGATTTTGTACCTAGGTTTCTCATAGTGAAGCTCACGTGGACCGGTTGATCCGCACCCGTGGTTTTTTCCTCCTCATCTTGAGGAGGTTTTTCCACGTAAATCCTTGTGTCACCTGTGCATGTGCTCGTTGTTTTATTTCCGCTGCATATCTGTTGATTGAAACTATCCTCGAAGGTTCACCGTAGGCAGGGCGGGGAGGTTGTGTGTCTCTCCTCCCCCCCAACAAAGTGGTATCAGAAGCTGAGGTTCAGTTTTGTATTTAGTTTCAGAGCAAGGTTTGTTTTGGGCTGATTGCATTTGCTTGTCGTGAAAGATGGAAATGAATACCAACAGAATGATTTCTTTGAATGGTACAAATTATCAATCTTGGAAGTGCAAGATGAAGGACTTGTTATATGTGAACGATTATTAGATGCCAGTTTTCTCCACTGAGATGCCCAGTGATATGAAAGAAGATTAGTGGGAGGTACTTCATCTCCAAGCTTGTGGGTTCATCCACCAATGGGTGGATGATAATGTTTTGAACCATATCATTGAGGAGACACATGCATGTACCTTATGTCAGAAATTGGAGGAGTTGTATGCCCGCAAAAAAGGTACCAACAAGATGTTCTTGATCGAGAAATTGATGCTTTTGAGGTACAAGGAGGGCACTCCAATTACAGATCATGTAATGAATTTCAAGGCATTATAAATCAACTATCTTCAATGGGAATTACATTTGAAGATAAAGTGAGAGCCTTGCTGCTACTTGGCTCATTACCGGACACTTGGGAGACCTTTAAGGTCACCATGTGCAATTCAGCACCTAATGGAGTTGTCACTTGGAACCTTGTGAAGACCAAGGTACTAAATGAAGAGTCCAGAAAAATTGCTGATAAGGATGGTTCTTTCTCACATTCGGAAATGTTAGTGACCGAGTCACAGGGGAGAAGCAAGATCAAAGGTCCGAGTAAGGGAGGATAAATAAGTAGAAGCAAATCAAGACGCAAAGACAATTATGCTGGTGTTATATGCCATCACTACCGTGAGAAGGGCCACATCAAGTGGCATTGTGAACAATGGAAGAAAGACAAAAAGAAAAAGAAGAAAGTTCAGAAACAAACCGACAGTGATAGTGACAGTGAGGGAGGCCGGATTGCTGCGGTAGAGGAAATCATGTTTCTCATGCATGAAGAACATGATGGCAGCAGTGTTTCCACCATTAAGGAGAGGATCACTGTAGTTTCTGATGATACCATCAGCTTTGTGGATGGTGATGAGATGACTTGGATTCTGGACAGCGGTGCTACCATACATGCTACATCTCGTAGAGAGCTCTTCACCAACTACACAACATGTGATTTTGGTATTGTGAAGATGGGAAATAATGATAGAGCAAAAATCATTGGAAGAGGAGATGTGCACTTGGAGACTAAAAATGGTACGACACTAGTCCTCAAGTCGGTGAGGCATGTTGAGGCACTTCGGCTCAACATTATCTCAGTTGGATTGCTTGATAGAGATGGGTACTTGAGCAGATTTGGAAATACATAGTACAAGCTCACCAACGGAAATCTGATTGTTGCTAAAGGTAACGTGGTTTCAGTTTTATATCATGTTCATGCTAAGCTTTCTGCTGCTTGTGTCAATGCATTGCAGAAAGAGGATGCGTGTGCCCTATGGCACAAGAGACTTGGGTACATGAGTGAGAAGGGGATGACGGCGCTAGTGAAGAAAAATCTTTTGAAAGGTGTGAAGGGCGTTCACATCAACAAATGTTTAGATTGTCTAGCGGGGAAGCAACACAGAGTTGCATTCAAGAGTCAACCTCCTCACAAGAAACCCGAGGTGCTGGACTTGATACATTTCGATGTTTGCAAAATGTTGGTGAGGTCTTTGGGTGGAGCAAAGTACTTTGTCACATTTATTGATGACTTTTCCAGGAAGGTTTGGGTCTATGTGTTGAAGAACAAACATCAAGTACTAAGTATGTTCAAGCAATTCCAAGTCTCAGTTGAGAGAGAAACTGATAAGAAGATCAAGTGCATTCGCATTGATAATGGGGAGAGTATATTGGCCCATTTGATGCCTATTGCAAGGAGCAGGGAATTAGGCACCAATTTACTCCTCCGAAGACACCACGGCTCAATGGTCTTGATGAGAGGATGAACAAGACAATTGTTGAGAGAGTTAGATGCTTGCTATCGAGTGCAAAGCTGCCTAAACATTATTGGGGTGAGGCTTTGTCGACTACAGTTTATCTTATCAATCTCTCACCAAGTTATCCATTGTAGGGAGATGTTCCAAACATGGTCTTTTATGACAAGGACGTCTCGTATGAGCACCTGAAGGTTTTTGGGTGCAAGGCCTTTGTTCATATCCCTCAAGATGAAAGGTCAAAATTTGATTCAAAGACACGACAGTGTATATTTCTTGGCTATGGAGGCGATCAGTTCAGCTATAAGTTATATGATCCAATAGCAAGAAAGGTTGTGAGAAGCCGTGATGTTGTGTTTGTTGAAGACTAAACAATTGAGGATATTGTGAAGACAAAGGTGCAGGTTCCGGAGCAAGTTCCGGTACATGTTTCTCCTCGAAATCAGCAGCAAGACAAATCTAATTCTAACCTAGTTCCTGCAGATTCAGCTGAAACAGAAGCTGAAGATGATGATGCAGTAGATGTGGAAGGTGATGCACATAGTGGTACAGGTGAGGATGCTCCCCAGCAGCAAGAGTATGATGCTGAAGAAGATGATCATGATCAGCAAGCACCTGAACCAGATAGTCCACCAGCTGCTCCACTCAGATGGTCTAGCCGAGGCCATGTTCCTTCCACCAGGTACGATTTAGACCAATATGTGGTGTTATTGTGTGATGGTTCAGAACCTGAGTGCTTCCAAGATGCAATGAAAGATGAGAACAAGAAGGAGTGGAATAAGGCTATGCAACAAGAGATGGATTCCTTGCATAAGAATCATACTTATGAGCTGGTGAAGTTGCCCAAGGGCAAGAAAGTTCTAAAGAACAAGTGGGTCTATAGAATCAAGCAAGAAGATCACACGTCACATCTAAGGTATAAGGTCAGGCTAGTTGTAAAAGGATTCAGCCAGAGAAAAGGTATTGACTTTGATGAAATATTTTCTCCGGTGGTGAAGATGACATCAATCCGAATGATCCTTGGCATGGCAGTAAGTCTCAACTTGGAGATTGAGCAAATGGATGTGAAGACAACTTTCCTTCATGGAGAGTTGGAGGAAGAAATCTACATGGAGCAGCCTGAGGGGTTTCTTGTTAAAGGCAAAGAAGACTATGTGTGCAAATTGAAGAAAAGTCTCTATGGCCTGAAACAAGCACCGAGACAATGGTACATGAAGTTTGAATCTGTCATGGGAGAGCAAGGCTACAAGAGGTGTAGCTCAGACCATTGTGTATTCATCCAGAGGTTCTCAGGTGATGATTTTATCATGTTATTACTCTATGTGGATGATATCTTGATTGATGGCAAGAATGTCTCAAGAATTGCTAGGCTAAAGAAAGAGTTGAGAAAAAGTTTTGCCATGAAATATTTGGGTCCAGCAAAGTGTATTCTCGGCATGAGAATTGAGAGAGACAGAAAATCCAACAAGTTGTACTTGTCTCAAGAGAAATATATTGAGAAGGTACTTCGCAAGTTCAAGATGGACAAGACAAAGGAAGTGAGATGTCCACTCGCAGCTCATTTCAAGTTGAGTAAAAAGCAATGTCCCTCCACTGAAGAGATGGAAAAGGAAATGCAAAAGGTTCCTTATGCTTCAACTGTTGGGAGTTTGATGTATTCTATGGTGTGCACACGACCTGCCATTGCTCAAGCGGTTAGTACTGTGAGCAGATTTATGTCCAATCCAGGAAAACCACATTGGGAAGCCGTGAAGTGGATTTTGAGGTATCTCTGGGGGAGCACTAATATGAAGCTTTGCTTTGGTGGTAGTGAGCCCAAGCTAATTGCATATTCAGATTCAGACTTGGCTGGAGATGTCGATGGAAGGAAGTCTACTTCAGGTTATATGATTACCCATTCAGGGAGAGCAGTGGCATGGAAAAGCAGGTTGCAAAAGTGTGTGGCACTGAACACAACTGAGGCCGAGTTCATCGCAGTAACATAGGCGAGCAAGGAGCTATTGTGGCTGAAACGATTGGCTTGTGAGCTTGGTTTTGAGCAAGACAAGTATGTGCTGTTTTGTGACAACCAAAGTGCCATTCACCTTACTAAGAATGCAAGTTTTCATTCAAGGTCAAAGCATATTGATGTACACTATCATTGGATTCGAGATGTGTTGAATTCCAAGCAAATTAAAATTGAGAAGGTGCACACAGATGACAATGGGGCTGATATGTTGACCAAGGTGGTGATAAGAGGAAAGCTCGAGGTATGCCGTCGGCTCGCCGGCATGACTGCTGGTTGGCAATGAGACCCTCCATGATGTCGGGAGGGGAGTTTGTTGGGCTAGGTCCCTCCACATAGAGGTGTGTTGGCAGCCCAACGTCAGCCCGTGAAGTCCAACATGTTTCAACCATTGATCGATGTTCGTATCCAATGGCTGAGGTGCTCCTTGGGAGAGGAGTAGAAAAGAAAAAACCCTAGCCATACTTGGTGGCTGGGTGAGTGACTCAATCAGTGAGTGTGAGAGCTGAGAAAGCAAGCCATCATGGTTGTTGTGAGAGGGTGAGAGAACACCACAACCTAGTGAGAAAAGAGGAAGAAGGAGAGGTGATTTCTATCCAGATTTCTAAGATCTGATCGGTCTATCTTTAAGCTGGGGAAGCTCAAAGTTGCTTGGATTGACTCCAAACTTGGTGAGCTCGTTCCTTGCTTTGAGTACTTAAATCTGGTTAGCTGGTTTGAGATTTGGGTCAGTGTAACTTCAGATTTGGAAGCGGTTTATTCAGCTCGAACTGCTGCAGTTTCAGCATAGAGCAGTTTTGATAGACGAACAGTTTGGGCAGGCAAAAGGTGTCCGATTGACCTGAAATTTGGTGTGTATGTTGGATACTCGTATGTCAGCTTGTCTACCAAGTTTGATACTGATTGGATCTGCGGTTTAAGAGCAGTTTTCTGATTACCGAAGGGGATAAAAACTGAGATACTCTGTTTTGCTGTAATCTTTCTCTCAAGTGGTTGTTGTTATTGTTGTTGTTGTTGCCGGTTGGCAACGTGCTGAGTGTGTTGTACATCTCTAGATGTTTTAGAGAAGATTTTGTACCTAGGTTTCTCATAGTGAAGCTCACGTGGACCGGTTGATCCGCACCCGTGGTTTTTTCCTCCTCATCTTGAGGAGGTTTTTCCACGTAAATCCTTGTGTCACCTGTGCATGTGCTCGTTGTTTTATTTCCGCTGCATATCTGTTGATTGAAACTATCCTCGAAGGTTCACCGTAGGCAGGGCGGGGAGGTTGTGTGTCTCTCCTCCCCCCCAACAAAGTGGTATCAGAAGCTGAGGTTCAGTTTTGTATTTAGTTTCAGAGCAAGGTTTGTTTTGGGCTGATTGCATTTGCTTGTCGTGAAAGATGGAAATGAATACCAACAGAATGATTTCTTTGAATGGTACAAATTATCAATCTTGGAAGTGCAAGATGAAGGACTTGTTATATGTGAACGATTATTAGATGCCAGTTTTCTCCACTGAGATGCCCAGTGATATGAAAGAAGATTAGTGGGAGGTACTTCATCTCCAAGCTTGTGGGTTCATCCACCAATGGGTGGATGATAATGTTTTGAACCATATCATTGAGGAGACACATGCATGTACCTTATGTCAGAAATTGGAGGAGTTGTATGCCCGCAAAAAAGGTACCAACAAGATGTTCTTGATCGAGAAATTGATGCTTTTGAGGTACAAGGAGGGCACTCCAATTACAGATCATGTAATGAATTTCAAGGCATTATAAATCAACTATCTTCAATGGGAATTACATTTGAAGATGAAGTGAGAGCCTTGCTGCTACTTGGCTCATTACCGGACACTTGGGAGACCTTTAAGGTCACCATGTGCAATTCAGCACCTAATGGAGTTGTCACTTGGAACCTTGTGAAGACCAAGGTACTAAATGAAGAGTCCAGAAAAATTGCTGATAAGGATGGTTCTTTCTCACATTCGGAAATGTTAGTGACCGAGTCACAGGGGAGAAGCAAGATCAAAGGTCCGAGTAAGGGAGGATAAATAAGTAGAAGCAAATCAAGACGCAAAGACAATTATGCTGGTGTTATATGCCATCACTACCGTGAGAAGGGCCACATCAAGTGGCATTGTGAACAATGGAAGAAAGACAAAAAGAAAAAGAAGAAAGTTCAGAAACAAACCGACAGTGATAGTGACAGTGAGGGAGGCCGGATTGCTGCGGTAGAGGAAATCATGTTTCTCATGCATGAAGAACATGATGGAAGCAGTGTTTCCACCATTAAGGAGAGGATCACTGTAGTTTCTGATGATACCATCAGCTTTGTGGATGGTGATGAGATGACTTGGATTCTGGACAGCGGTGCTACCATACATGCTACATCTCGTAGAGAGCTCTTCACCAACTACACAACATGTGATTTTGGTATTGTGAAGATGGGAAATAATGATAGAGCAAAAATCATTGGAAGAGGAGATGTGCACTTGGAGACTAAAAATGGTACGACACTAGTCCTCAAGTCGGTGAGGCATGTTGAGGCACTTCGGCTCAACATTATCTTAGTTGGATTGCTTGATAGAGATGGGTACTTGAGCAGATTTGGAAATACATAGTACAAGCTCACCAACGGAAATCTGATTGTTGCTAAAGGTAACATGGTTTCAGTTTTATATCATGTTCATGCTAAGCTTTCTGCTTCTTGTGTCAATGCATTGCAGAAAGAGGATGCGTGTGCCCTATGGCACAAGAGACTTGGGTACATGAGTGAGAAGGGGATGCCGGCGCTAGTGAAGAAAAATCTTTTGAAAGGTGTGAAGGGAGTTCACATCAACAAATGTTCAGATTGTCTAGCGGGGAAGCAACACAGAGTTGCATTCAAGAGTCAACCTCCTCACAAGAAACCCGAGGTGCTGGACTTGATACATTTCGATGTTTGCAAAATGTTGGTGAGGTCTTTGGGTGGAGCAAAGTACTTTGTCACATTTATTGATGACTTTTCCAGGAAGGTTTGGGTCTATGTGTTGAAGAACAAACATCAAGTACTAAGTATGTTCAAGCAATTCCAAGTCTCAGTTGAGAGAGAAACTGATAAGAAGATCAAGTGCATTCGCATTGATAATGGGGAGAGTATATTGGCCCATTTGATGCCTATTGCAAGGAGCAGGGAATTAGGCACCAATTTACTCCTCCGAAGACACCACGGCTCAATGGTCTTGATGAGAGGATGAACAAGACAATTGTTGAGAGAGTTAGATGCTTGCTATCGAGTGCAAAGCTGCCTAAACATTATTGGGGTGAGGCTTTGTCGACTACAGTTTATCTTATCAATCTCTCACCAAGTTATCCATTGTAGGGAGATGTTCCAAACATGGTCTTTTATGACAAGGACGTCTCGTATGAGCACCTGAAGGTTTTTGGGTGCAAGGCCTTTGTTCATATCCCTCAAGATGAAAGGTCAAAATTTGATTCAAAGACACGACAGTGTATATTTCTTGGCTATGGAGGCGATCAGTTCAGCTATAAGTTATATGATCCAATAGCAAGAAAGGTTGTGAGAAGCCGTGATGTTGTGTTTGTTGAAGACTAAACAATTGAGGATATTGTGAAGACAAAGGTGCAGGTTCCGGAGCAAGTTCCGGTACATGTTTCTCCTCGAAATCAGCAGCAAGACAAATCTAATTCTAACCTAGTTCCTGCAGATTCAGCTGAAACAGAAGCTGAAGATGATGATGCAGTAGATGTGGAAGGTGATGCACATAGTGGTACAGGTGAGGATGCTCCCCAGCAGCAAGAGTATGATGCTGAAGAAGATGATCATGATCAGCAAGCACCTGAACCAGATAGTCCACCAGCTGCTCCACTCAGATGGTCTAGCCGAGGCCATGTTCCTTCCACCAGGTACGATTTAGACCAATATGTGGTGTTATTGTGTGATGGTTCAGAACCTGAGTGCTTCCAAGATGCAATGAAAGATGAGAACAAGAAGGAGTGGAATAAGGCTATGCAACAAGAGATGGATTCCTTGCATAAGAATCATACTTATGAGCTGGTGAAGTTGCCCAAGGGCAAGAAAGTTCTAAAGAACAAGTGGGTCTATAGAATCAAGCAAGAAGATCACACGTCACATCTAAGGTATAAGGTCAGGCTAGTTGTAAAAGGATTCAGCCAGAGAAAAGGTATTGACTTTGATGAAATATTTTCTCCGGTGGTGAAGATGACATCAATCCGAATGATCCTTGGCATGGCAGTAAGTCTCAACTTGGAGATTGAGCAAATGGATGTGAAGACAACTTTCCTTCATGGAGAGTTGGAGGAAGAAATCTACATGGAGCAGCCTGAGGGGTTTCTTGTTAAAGGCAAAGAAGACTATGTGTGCAAATTGAAGAAAAGTCTCTATGGCCTGAAACAAGCACCGAGACAATGGTACATGAAGTTTGAATCTGTCATGGGAGAGCAAGGCTACAAGAGGTGTAGCTCAGACCATTGTGTATTCATCCAGAGGTTCTCAGGTGATGATTTTATCATGTTATTACTCTATGTGGATGATATCTTGATTGATGGCAAGAATGTCTCAAGAATTGCTAGGCTAAAGAAAGAGTTGAGAAAAAGTTTTGCCATGAAATATTTGGGTCCAGCAAAGTGTATTCTCGGCATGAGAATTGAGAGAGACAGAAAATCCAACAAGTTGTACTTGTCTCAAGAGAAATATATTGAGAAGGTACTTCGCAAGTTCAAGATGGACAAGACAAAGGAAGTGAGATGTCCACTCGCAGCTCATTTCAAGTTGAGTAAAAAGCAATGTCCCTCCACTGAAGAGATGGAAAAGGAAATGCAAAAGGTTCCTTATGCTTCAACTGTTGGGAGTTTGATGTATTCTATGGTGTGCACACGACCTGCCATTGCTCAAGCGGTTAGTACTGTGAGCAGATTTATGTCCAATCCAGGAAAACCACATTGGGAAGCCGTGAAGTGGATTTTGAGGTATCTCTGGGGGAGCACTAATATGAAGCTTTGCTTTGGTGGTAGTGAGCCCAAGCTAATTGCATATTCAGATTCAGACTTGGCTGGAGATGTCGATGGAAGGAAGTCTACTTCAGGTTATATGATTACCCATTCAGGGAGAGCAGTGGCATGGAAAAGCAGGTTGCAAAAGTGTGTGGCACTGAACACAACTGAGGCCGAGTTCATCGCAGTAACATAGGCGAGCAAGGAGCTATTGTGGCTGAAACGATTGGCTTGTGAGCTTGGTTTTGAGCAAGACAAGTATGTGCTGTTTTGTGACAACCAAAGTGCCATTCACCTTACTAAGAATGCAAGTTTTCATTCAAGGTCAAAGCATATTGATGTACACTATCATTGGATTCGAGATGTGTTGAATTCCAAGCAAATTAAAATTGAGAAGGTGCACACAGATGACAATGGGGCTGATATGTTGACCAAGGTGGTGATAAGAGGAAAGCTCGAGGTATGCCGTCGGCTCGCCGGCATGACTGCTGGTTGGCAATGAGACCCTCCATGATGTCGGGAGGGGAGTTTGTTGGGCTAGGTCCCTCCACATAGAGGTGTGTTGGCAGCCCAACGTCAGCCCGTGAAGTCCAACATGTTTCAACCATTGATCGATGTTCGTATCCAATGGCTGAGGTGCTCCTTGGGAGAGGAGTAGAAAAGAAAAAACCCTAGCCATACTTGGTGGCTGGGTGAGTGACTCAATCAGTGAGTGTGAGAGCTGAGAAAGCAAGCCATCATGGTTGTTGTGAGAGGGTGAGAGAACACCACAACCTAGTGAGAAAAGAGGAAGAAGGAGAGGTGATTTCTATCCAGATTTCTAAGATCTGATCGGTCTATCTTTAAGCTGGGGAAGCTCAAAGTTGCTTGGATTGACTCCAAACTTGGTGAGCTCGTTCCTTGCTTTGAGTACTTAAATCTGGTTAGCTGGTTTGAGATTTGGGTCAGTGTAACTTCAGATTTGGAAGCGGTTTATTCAGCTCGAACTGCTGCAGTTTCAGCATAGAGCAGTTTTGATAGACGAACAGTTTGGGCAGGCAAAAGGTGTCCGATTGACCTGAAATTTGGTGTGTATGTTGGATACTCGTATGTCAGCTTGTCTACCAAGTTTGATACTGATTGGATCTGCGGTTTAAGAGCAGTTTTCTGATTACCGAAGGGGATAAAAACTGAGATACTCTGTTTTGCTGTAATCTTTCTCTCAAGTGGTTGTTGTTATTGTTGTTGTTGTTGCCGGTTGGCAACGTGCTGAGTGTGTTGTACATCTCTAGATGTTTTAGAGAAGATTTTGTACCTAGGTTGCTCATAGTGAAGCTCACGTGGACCGGTTGATCCGCACCCGTGGTTTTTTCCTCCTCATCTTGAGGAGGTTTTTCCACGTAAATCCTTGTGTCACCTGTGCATGTGCTCGTTGTTTTATTTCCGCTGCATATCTGTTGATTGAAACTATCCTCGAAGGTTCACCGTAGGCAGGGCGGGGAGGTTGTGTGTCTCTCCTCCCCCCCAACAAAGTGGTATCAGAAGCTGAGGTTCAGTTTTGTATTTAGTTTCAGAGCAAGGTTTGTTTTGGGCTGATTGCATTTGCTTGTCGTGAAAGATGGAAATGAATACCAACAGAATGATTTCTTTGAATGGTACAAATTATCAATCTTGGAAGTGCAAGATGAAGGACTTGTTATATGTGAACGATTATTAGATGCCAGTTTTCTCCACTGAGATGCCCAGTGATATGAAAGAAGATTAGTGGGAGGTACTTCATCTCCAAGCTTGTGGGTTCATCCACCAATGGGTGGATGATAATGTTTTGAACCATATCATTGAGGAGACACATGCATGTACCTTATGTCAGAAATTGGAGGAGTTGTATGCCCGCAAAAAAGGATACCAACAAGATGTTCTTGATCGAGAAATTGATGCTTTTGAGGTACAAGGAGGGCACTCCAATTACAGATCATGTAATGAATTTCAAGGCATTATAAATCAACTATCTTCAATGGGAATTACATTTGAAGATAAAGTGAGAGCCTTGCTGCTACTTGGCTCATTACCGGACACTTGGGAGACCTTTAAGGTCACCATGTGCAATTCAGCACCTAATGGAGTTGTCACTTGGAACCTTGTGAAGACCAAGGTACTAAATGAAGAGTCCAGAAAAATTGCTGATAAGGATGGTTCTTTCTCACATTCGGAAATGTTAGTGACCGAGTCACAGGGGAGAAGCAAGATCAAAGGTCCGAGTAAGGGAGGATAAATAAGTAGAAGCAAATCAAGACGCAAAGACAATTATGCTGGTGTTATATGCCATCACTACCGTGAGAAGGGCCACATCAAGTGGCATTGTGAACAATGGAAGAAAGACAAAAAGAAAAAGAAGAAAGTTCAGAAACAAACCGACAGTGATAGTGACAGTGAGGGAGGCCGGATTGCTGCGGTAGAGGAAATCATGTTTCTCATGCATGAAGAACATGATGGCAGCAGTGTTTCCACCATTAAGGAGAGGATCACTGTAGTTTCTGATGATACCATCAGCTTTGTGGATGGTGATGAGATGACTTGGATTCTGGACAGCGGTGCTACCATACATGCTACATCTCGTAGAGAGCTCTTCACCAACTACACAACATGTGATTTTGGTATTGTGAAGATGGGAAATAATGATAGAGCAAAAATCATTGGAAGAGGAGATGTGCACTTGGAGACTAAAAATGGTACGACACTAGTCCTCAAGTCGGTGAGGCATGTTGAGGCACTTCGGCTCAACATTATCTCAGTTGGATTGCTTGATAGAGATGGGTACTTGAGCAGATTTGGAAATACATAGTACAAGCTCACCAACGGAAATCTGATTGTTGCTAAAGGTAACGTGGTTTCAGTTTTATATCATGTTCATGCTAAGCTTTCTGCTGCTTGTGTCAATGCATTGCAGAAAGAGGATGCGTGTGCCCTATGGCACAAGAGACTTGGGTACATGAGTGAGAAGGGGATGACGGCGCTAGTGAAGAAAAATCTTTTGAAAGGTGTGAAGGGCGTTCACATCAACAAATGTTAGATTGTCTAGCGGGGAAGCAACACAGAGTTGCATTCAAGAGTCAACCTCCTCACAAGAAACCCGAGGTGCTGGACTTGATACATTTCGATGTTTGCAAAATGTTGGTGAGGTCTTTGGGTGGAGCAAAGTACTTTGTCACATTTATTGATGACTTTTCCAGGAAGGTTTGGGTCTATGTGTTGAAGAACAAACATCAAGTACTAAGTATGTTCAAGCAATTCCAAGTCTCAGTTGAGAGAGAAACTGATAAGAAGATCAAGTGCATTCGCATTGATAATGGGGAGAGTATATTGGCCCATTTGATGCCTATTGCAAGGAGCAGGGAATTAGGCACCAATTTACTCCTCCGAAGACACCACGGCTCAATGGTCTTGATGAGAGGATGAACAAGACAATTGTTGAGAGAGTTAGATGCTTGCTATCGAGTGCAAAGCTGCCTAAACATTATTGGGGTGAGGCTTTGTCGACTACAGTTTATCTTATCAATCTCTCACCAAGTTATCCATTGTAGGGAGATGTTCCAAACATGGTCTTTTATGACAAGGATGTCTCGTATGAGCACCTGAAGGTTTTTGGGTGCAAGGCCTTTGTTCATATCCCTCAAGATGAAAGGTCAAAATTTGATTCAAAGACACGACAGTGTATATTTCTTGGCTATGGAGGCGATCAGTTCAGCTATAAGTTATATGATCCAATAGCAAGAAAGGTTGTGAGAAGCCGTGATGTTGTGTTTGTTGAAGACTAAACAATTGAGGATATTGTGAAGACAAAGGTGCAGGTTCCGGAGCAAGTTCCGGTACATGTTTCTCCTCGAAATCAGCAGCAAGACAAATCTAATTCTAACCTAGTTCCTGCAGATTCAGCTGAACAGAAGCTGAAGATGATGATGCAGTAGATGTGGAAGGTGATGCACATAGTGGTACAGGTGAGGATGCTCCCCAGCAGCAAGAGTATGATGCTGAAGAAGATGATCATGATCAGCAAGCACCTGAACCAGATAGTCCACCAGCTGCTCCACTCAGATGGTCTAGCCGAGGCCATGTTCCTTCCACCAGGTACGATTTAGACCAATATGTGGTGTTATTGTGTGATGGTTCAGAACCTGAGTGCTTCCAAGATGCAATGAAAGATGAGAACAAGAAGGAGTGGAATAAGGCTATGCAACAAGAGATGGATTCCTTGCATAAGAATCATACTTATGAGCTGGTGAAGTTGCCCAAGGGCAAGAAAGTTCTAAAGAACAAGTGGGTCTATAGAATCAAGCAAGAAGATCACACGTCACATCTAAGGTATAAGGTCAGGCTAGTTGTAAAAGGATTCAGCCAGAGAAAAGGTATTGACTTTGATGAAATATTTTCTCCGGTGGTGAAGATGACATCAATCCGAATGATCCTTGGCATGGCAGTAAGTCTCAACTTGGAGATTGAGCAAATGGATGTGAAGACAACTTTCCTTCATGGAGAGTTGGAGGAAGAAATCTACATGGAGCAGCCTGAGGGGTTTCTTGTTAAAGGCAAAGAAGACTATGTGTGCAAATTGAAGAAAAGTCTCTATGGCCTGAAACAAGCACCGAGACAATGGTACATGAAGTTTGAATCTGTCATGGGAGAGCAAGGCTACAAGAGGTGTAGCTCAGACCATTGTGTATTCATCCAGAGGTTCTCAGGTGATGATTTTATCATGTTATTACTCTATTGGATGATATCTTGATTGATGGCAAGAATGTCTCAAGAATGCTAGGCTAAAGAAAGGTACAAAAAATCTTGGAATGAAAGATGAAGGACTTGTTATATGGAACGATTATTGAGATGACAGTTTCCAACAAGATGTACTTGTCTCAAAGAAGATTAGTGAGAGGTACTTCAGTTCTCCAAGCTTGTGGGTCCACTCCACCAATGGGTGGATGAAAATGTTTTGAACCATATCATTGAGGAGACACATGCATGTACCTTATGTCAGAAATTGGAGGAGTTGTATGCCCGCAAAAAGATACCAACAAGATGTTCTTGATCGAGAAATTGATGCTTTTGAGGTACAAGGAGGGCACTCCAATTACAGATCATGTAATGAATTTCAAGGCATTATAAATCAACTATCTTCAATGGGAATTACATTTGAAGATAAAGTGAGAGCCTTGCTGCTACTTGGCTCATTACCGGACACTTGGGAGACCTTTAAGGTCACCATGTGCAATTCAGCACCTAATGGAGTTGTCACTTGGAACCTTGTGAAGACCAAGGTACTAAATGAAGAGTCCAGAAAAATTGCTGATAAGGATGGTTCTTTCTCACATTCGGAAATGTTAGTGACCGAGTCACAGGGGAGAAGCAAGATCAAAGGTCCGAGTAAGGGAGGATAAATAAGTAGAAGCAAATCAAGACGCAAAGACAATTATGCTGGTGTTATATGCCATCACTACCGTGAGAAGGGCCACATCAAGTGGCATTGTGAACAATGGAAGAAAGACAAAAAGAAAAAGAAGAAAGTTCAGAAACAAACCGACAGTGATAGTGACAGTGAGGGAGGCCGGATTGCTGCGGTAGAGGAAATCATGTTTCTCATGCATGAAGAACATGATGGCAGCAGTGTTTCCACCATTAAGGAGAGGATCACTGTAGTTTCTGATGATACCATCAGCTTTGTGGATGGTGATGAGATGACTTGGATTCTGGACAGCGGTGCTACCATACATGCTACATCTCGTAGAGAGCTCTTCACCAACTACACAACATGTGATTTTGGTATTGTGAAGATGGGAAATAATGATAGAGCAAAAATCATTGGAAGAGGAGATGTGCACTTGGAGACTAAAAATGGTACGACACTAGTCCTCAAGTCGGTGAGGCATGTTGAGGCACTTCGGCTCAACATTATCTCAGTTGGATTGCTTGATAGAGATGGGTACTTGAGCAGATTTGGAAATACATAGTACAAGCTCACCAACGGAAATCTGATTGTTGCTAAAGGTAACGTGGTTTCAGTTTTATATCATGTTCATGCTAAGCTTTCTGCTGCTTGTGTCAATGCATTGCAGAAAGAGGATGCGTGTGCCCTATGGCACAAGAGACTTGGGTACATGAGTGAGAAGGGGATGACGGCGCTAGTGAAGAAAAATCTTTTGAAAGGTGTGAAGGGCGTTCACATCAACAAATGTTTAGATTGTCTAGCGGGGAAGCAACACAGAGTTGCATTCAAGAGTCAACCTCCTCACAAGAAACCCGAGGTGCTGGACTTGATACATTTCGATGTTTGCAAAATGTTGGTGAGGTCTTTGGGTGGAGCAAAGTACTTTGTCACATTTATTGATGACTTTTCCAGGAAGGTTTGGGTCTATGTGTTGAAGAACAAACATCAAGTACTAAGTATGTTCAAGCAATTCCAAGTCTCAGTTGAGAGAGAAACTGATAAGAAGATCAAGTGCATTCGCATTGATAATGGGGAGAGTATATTGGCCCATTTGATGCCTATTGCAAGGAGCAGGGAATTAGGCACCAATTTACTCCTCCGAAGACACCACGGCTCAATGGTCTTGATGAGAGGATGAACAAGACAATTGTTGAGAGAGTTAGATGCTTGCTATCGAGTGCAAAGCTGCCTAAACATTATTGGGGTGAGGCTTTGTCGACTACAGTTTATCTTATCAATCTCTCACCAAGTTATCCATTGTAGGGAGATGTTCCAAACATGGTCTTTTATGACAAGGACGTCTCGTATGAGCACCTGAAGGTTTTTGGGTGCAAGGCCTTTGTTCATATCCCTCAAGATGAAAGGTCAAAATTTGATTCAAAGACACGACAGTGTATATTTCTTGGCTATGGAGGCGATCAGTTCAGCTATAAGTTATATGATCCAATAGCAAGAAAGGTTGTGAGAAGCCGTGATGTTGTGTTTGTTGAAGACTAAACAATTGAGGATATTGTGAAGACAAAGGTGCAGGTTCCGGAGCAAGTTCCGGTACATGTTTCTCCTCGAAATCAGCAGCAAGACAAATCTAATTCTAACCTAGTTCCTGCAGATTCAGCTGAAACAGAAGCTGAAGATGATGATGCAGTAGATGTGGAAGGTGATGCACATAGTGGTACAGGTGAGGATGCTCCCCAGCAGCAAGAGTATGATGCTGAAGAAGATGATCATGATCAGCAAGCACCTGAACCAGATAGTCCACCAGCTGCTCCACTCAGATGGTCTAGCCGAGGCCATGTTCCTTCCACCAGGTACGATTTAGACCAATATGTGGTGTTATTGTGTGATGGTTCAGAACCTGAGTGCTTCCAAGATGCAATGAAAGATGAGAACAAGAAGGAGTGGAATAAGGCTATGCAACAAGAGATGGATTCCTTGCATAAGAATCATACTTATGAGCTGGTGAAGTTGCCCAAGGGCAAGAAAGTTCTAAAGAACAAGTGGGTCTATAGAATCAAGCAAGAAGATCACACGTCACATCTAAGGTATAAGGTCAGGCTAGTTGTAAAAGGATTCAGCCAGAGAAAAGGTATTGACTTTGATGAAATATTTTCTCCGGTGGTGAAGATGACATCAATCCGAATGATCCTTGGCATGGCAGTAAGTCTCAACTTGGAGATTGAGCAAATGGATGTGAAGACAACTTTCCTTCATGGAGAGTTGGAGGAAGAAATCTACATGGAGCAGCCTGAGGGGTTTCTTGTTAAAGGCAAAGAAGACTATGTGTGCAAATTGAAGAAAAGTCTCTATGGCCTGAAACAAGCACCGAGACAATGGTACATGAAGTTTGAATCTGTCATGGGAGAGCAAGGCTACAAGAGGTGTAGCTCAGACCATTGTGTATTCATCCAGAGGTTCTCAGGTGATGATTTTATCATGTTATTACTCTATGTGGATGATATCTTGATTGATGGCAAGAATGTCTCAAGAATTGCTAGGCTAAAGAAAGAGTTGAGAAAAAGTTTTGCCATGAAATATTTGGGTCCAGCAAAGTGTATTCTCGGCATGAGAATTGAGAGAGACAGAAAATCCAACAAGTTGTACTTGTCTCAAGAGAAATATATTGAGAAGGTACTTCGCAAGTTCAAGATGGACAAGACAAAGGAAGTGAGATGTCCACTCGCAGCTCATTTCAAGTTGAGTAAAAAGCAATGTCCCTCCACTGAAGAGATGGAAAAGGAAATGCAAAAGGTTCCTTACGCTTCAACTGTTGGGAGTTTGATGTATTCTATGGTGTGCACACGACCTGCCATTGCTCAAGCGGTTAGTACTGTGAGCAGATTTATGTCCAATCCAGGAAAACCACATTGGGAAGCCGTGAAGTGGATTTTGAGGTATCTCTGGGGGAGCACTAATATGAAGCTTTGCTTTGGTGGTAGTGAGCCCAAGCTAATTGCATATTCAGATTCAGACTTGGCTGGAGATGTCGATGGAAGGAAGTCTACTTCAGGTTATATGATTACCCATTCAGGGAGAGCAGTGGCATGGAAAAGCAGGTTGCAAAAGTGTGTGGCACTGAACACAACTGAGGCCGAGTTCATCGCATAACATAGGCGAGCAAGGAGCTATTGTGGCTGAAACGATTGGCTTGTGAGCTTGGTTTTGAGCAAGACAAGTATGTGCTGTTTTGTGACAACCAAAGTGCCATTCACCTTACTAAGAATGCAAGTTTTCATTCAAGGTCAAAGCATATTGATGTACACTATCATTGGATTCGAGATGTGTTGAATTCCAAGCAAATTAAAATTGAGAAGGTGCACACAGATGACAATGGGGCTGATATGTTGACCAAGGTGGTGATAAGAGGAAAGCTCGAGGTATGCCGTCGGCTCGCCGGCATGACTGCTGGTTGGCAATGAGACCCTCCATGATGTCGGGAGGGGAGTTTGTTGGGCTAGGTCCCTCCACATAGAGGTGTGTTGGCAGCCCAACGTCAGCCCGTGAAGTCCAACATGTTTCAACCATTGATCGATGTTCGTATCCAATGGCTGAGGTGCTCCTTGGGAGAGGAGTAGAAAAGAAAAAACCCTAGCCATACTTGGTGGCTGGGTGAGTGACTCAATCAGTGAGTGTGAGAGCTGAGAAAGCAAGCCATCATGGTTGTTGTGAGAGGGTGAGAGAACACCACAACCTAGTGAGAAAAGAGGAAGAAGGAGAGGTGATTTCTATCCAGATTTCTAAGATCTGATCGGTCTATCTTTAAGCTGGGGAAGCTCAAAGTTGCTTGGATTGACTCCAAACTTGGTGAGCTCGTTCCTTGCTTTGAGTACTTAAATCTGGTTAGCTGGTTTGAGATTTGGGTCAGTGTAACTTCAGATTTGGAAGCGGTTTATTCAGCTCGAACTGCTGCAGTTTCAGCATAGAGCAGTTTTGATAGACGAACAGTTTGGGCAGGCAAAAGGTGTCCGATTGACCTGAAATTTGGTGTGTATGTTGGATACTCGTATGTCAGCTTGTCTACCAAGTTTGATACTGATTGGATCTGCGGTTTAAGAGCAGTTTTCTGATTACCGAAGGGGATAAAAACTGAGATACTCTGTTTTGCTGTAATCTTTCTCTCAAGTGGTTGTTGTTATTGTTGTTGTTGTTGCCGGTTGGCAACGTGCTGAGTGTGTTGTACATCTCTAGATGTTTTAGAGAAGATTTTGTACCTAGGTTGCTCATAGTGAAGCTCACGTGGACCGGTTGATCCGCACCCGTGGTTTTTTCCTCCTCATCTTGAGGAGGTTTTTCCACGTAAATCCTTGTGTCACCTGTGCATGTGCTCGTTGTTTTATTTCCGTTGCATATCTGTTGATTGAAACTATCCTCGAAGGTTCACCGTAGGCAGGGCGGGGAGGTTGTGTGTCTCTCCTCCCCCCCAACAAAGTGGTATCAGAAGCTGAGGTTCAGTTTTGTATTTAGTTTCAGAGCAAGGTTTGTTTTGGGCTGATTGCATTTGCTTGTCGTGAAAGATGGAAATGAATACCAACAGAATGATTTCTTTGAATGGTACAAATTATCAATCTTGGAAGTGCAAGATGAAGGACTTGTTATATGTGAACGATTATTAGATGCCAGTTTTCTCCACTGAGATGCCCAGTGATATGAAAGAAGATTAGTGGGAGGTACTTCATCTCCAAGCTTGTGGGTTCATCCACCAATGGGTGGATGATAATGTTTTGAACCATATCATTGAGGAGACACATGCATGTACCTTATGTCAGAAATTGGAGGAGTTGTATGCCCGCAAAAAAGATACCAACAAGATGTTCTTGATCGAGAAATTGATGCTTTTGAGGTACAAGGAGGGCACTCCAATTACAGATCATGTAATGAATTTCAAGGCATTATAAATCAACTATCTTCAATGGGAATTACATTTGAAGATAAAGTGAGAGCCTTGCTGCTACTTGGCTCATTACCGGACACTTGGGAGACCTTTAAGGTCACCATGTGCAATTCAGCACCTAATGGAGTTGTCACTTGGAACCTTGTGAAGACCAAGGTACTAAATGAAGAGTCCAGAAAAATTGCTGATAAGGATGGTTCTTTCTCACATTCGGAAATGTTAGTGACCGAGTCACAGGGGAGAAGCAAGATCAAAGGTCCGAGTAAGGGAGGATAAATAAGTAGAAGCAAATCAAGACGCAAAGACAATTATGCTGGTGTTATATGCCATCACTACCGTGAGAAGGGCCACATCAAGTGGCATTGTGAACAATGGAAGAAAGACAAAAAGAAAAAGAAGAAAGTTCAGAAACAAACCGACAGTGATAGTGACAGTGAGGGAGGCCGGATTGCTGCGGTAGAGGAAATCATGTTTCTCATGCATGAAGAACATGATGGCAGCAGTGTTTCCACCATTAAGGAGAGGATCACTGTAGTTTCTGATGATACCATCAGCTTTGTGGATGGTGATGAGATGACTTGGATTCTGGACAGCGGTGCTACCATACATGCTACATCTCGTAGAGAGCTCTTCACCAACTACACAACATGTGATTTTGGTATTGTGAAGATGGGAAATAATGATAGAGCAAAAATCATTGGAAGAGGAGATGTGCACTTGGAGACTAAAAATGGTACGACACTAGTCCTCAAGTCGGTGAGGCATGTTGAGGCACTTCGGCTCAACATTATCTCAGTTGGATTGCTTGATAGAGATGGGTACTTGAGCAGATTTGGAAATACATAGTACAAGCTCACCAACGGAAATCTGATTGTTGCTAAAGGTAACGTGGTTTCAGTTTTATATCATGTTCATGCTAAGCTTTCTGCTGCTTGTGTCAATGCATTGCAGAAAGAGGATGCGTGTGCCCTATGGCACAAGAGACTTGGGTACATGAGTGAGAAGGGGATGACGGCGCTAGTGAAGAAAAATCTTTTGAAAGGTGTGAAGGGCGTTCACATCAACAAATGTTCGGATTGTCTAGCGGGGAAGCAACACAGAGTTGCATTCAAGAGTCAACCTCCTCACAAGAAACCCGAGGTGCTGGACTTGATACATTTCGATGTTTGCAAAATGTTGGTGAGGTCTTTGGGTGGAGCAAAGTACTTTGTCACATTTATTGATGACTTTTCCAGGAAGGTTTGGGTCTATGTGTTGAAGAACAAACATCAAGTACTAAAAAAATGCAATCCGGAAGAGAACCTATAGGATGCAATCCGGAAGAAGGAGGAGGCAAGAAGAGAATTAAAAAAATGCAAATAAAGCTACATTTCGCCGATATCTTTCATGAACACAAGATCAAGACCAATGATTCTAGTTTGAAAGTGAATGAGATCAGAAGATATGCTCCCGGGGCAGTAGTTATATGTGCTATGGTTTAAACCACAAATAAAACATAGTAAGCAACTTTTTGAAAGCTGTTAGAGACTGACTCCCTAAACTCCCAAAACGACATTTTAAGATTCGTTTGAAGGGTTCCCGTGAAGATGCTCTTAAGTGGCAGTACAAGGAAATGACCGAAAATGGCATCTATTTGTACTTCACGATGTATTCTGCGTTTCCATGTTTACTGTTTTTTGATTATAAATACTCCCTCCGTTTCAAAATAAATGATATGAGTTTGTCTAGATTCGAATGTATCTAGACACATTTTAGTACTCTCCCGTCCCAAAATAAGTGACTTAAGTTTTTCTAGATTCATATGTATCTATATATTAAAATATATCTAGATACATTCGTATCGATAAACCCACGTCACTTATTTTGAGACGGAGGGAGTATATAGATATATATAAATTACACAAATCCATTTCACTTATTTTGCGACAGAGCGAGTACTAAAGGAAGAAAAGAAACATTTTTTCCTCACATTTCACAATGACCGAATAATAATAACCCACAGAATCTACCTTTACAGAGAGGGATAAGTATTGCTGACTGCTGGGCACATCTTCCCGACTTGACAAACCGACAGTCTCCACAGCTGACAAAAACCAGTTTCTCAAAAGATCATAGCGATCAAAAAAGCCTAGGCTCTGCGAACTTGGTGGCTTACGAGTGCGGAGATCTATCGCAAGTCAACCGTCGTCTTTATAGGTATATAGCCGACAGGGCACCATTCTAAGCACCTTGTGGCGACCACGGTGTTCCATGACCAATTACATGCCCATGGCACCAAGACATGTAATGATTAGCTAGCTCTGATCTACGTCTCCCCAAATGGGCGCCATGTTTGCACAGAAGCAGGTGAGATGGACGTACATGTGCGTGTCCCTGTTACTGTTACTATCATGTGATGGAAGTGGCTGTCGCTGGACCAATTAATTACTAGCTGTACTGTAAATGGGTGAAATTTCCAAAGGCATATGCAAAAGGAATTGTAGCCCACAGGCAAGTCAACCGCTAGATCGATTACTGTCCGGATGCAAGACTGTCGTTTTGAGAGTCGAAACGAGTTGCATGGTTGCAGCTGCCGGCTGGAGCGGGCAACCCGGCGGGCTTTGCCAGGCCGGCGGCCGGCCAGCGTCATCTCAGGCTCTCAGCCGCATTAATCCGCCGGCGCCGCCAGCGTATCCACGACCTCTTACCGGACGCAGCCGCCCCCTGATCGGTCGCCGCCGGCCATGCAGATAATAAATACAGTACATCTCAAATCAAGTCAGGGCAACATGGTCACTTCAAGTACAGATTGAGACCCTGCCAACATCGCTGCCTGACCGATCACTATATATTTTCTCCTTCTGAAATTCATCGATCAATTAATCATGCTAATATGTTGGGAATAATGTAACGAAAGAAACGCGAGAGTTTTCAGAAATACTTCTTCCATGCGGTGGGTCATTTTTGACAAGAGAAAGAATATCCTTTGGAGCATCGCCGGTGCTTAACACTTGAGAAGCATGATGCCACGAGAGTACTTCTTAGCTTTTGTTTGTAAAATCTCTAAACCTCTCGCCTAACTAATGAAAATGAGCAAAGCTTTTGGCCTTGTACTACACTCTCCGTCTCAAAATGGATATAGCATAAAATTTGGACGTACTAAATAGTCCCTCCGTTTCATAATATAAAGACTTATATTATGAAACGGAGGTAGTAGTGTTTAGATATATCCAAATTTAAATAACTTTGCGACATCTATTTTATAAGACGAAATGAGTATAAAATGTCGGAGGTGGGATTCAACTTGCCGGGAGAAAAGGCGCATCACCTTGGACACACAGCTACTGCATCTGGCACCAATAACCCTGATGGCATATGCTTTGTAACCAGAGGACATATTCTGGCCGTGGTGGCCCTGTCTTCTTAAACCGCTTTCTTATTTACTACTAGCTCAGTCTTAAAATAGATGTGATATATTTGTCTAAATTTAGATAAATCTATATATACTAAATAGTATCTGGATTCATCTAAATTTTGACAAATCAGAAACATCTATTATGCATATCTTGATTTATTGGGCCTGGATCCCAGAGAAGCGGCAAGCCAACATAATGTTATACGCAATTTAAGCACAGCTGCACAGGTATGCAAGAGAATCTTGTAGTTGCATACATATTCATATACTCTCTCCGAGTCTCCGTCCCAAATTAACTGATTTCACTTTGTCTAGATACACATGTATTTAAGTATTAAAATGCATCTAGATACAAGCAGGAGTCTCTCCTCCCAACCCCGAGCGATGGCGGTGCTGCGCCGCCCCGGGGCATCCCCACCGCCCCTCCCTCGAGCCCCCCCCCCCCACGCCACTCTCTCCCCCAGCCGCCGCTGGAGGCGTCGCCGGCCAAAGGCTGCATGGCGTGGCGTCGGCGGGGCGTCTGCTGGATGCGATCTGTGATGGGAGGCAACACCCTCACCAACTCGGATCTGTGGTGGCGCGTGGGGTTGGCGGCCTGAGTGCGGTGGTGGTTGTCGATCTTGACTTCCCCTGCATCAGCGACGAAGGCTGCGGCGCCATCGTGTCATCTGGGCGCCGGGGTGGCGGCCCTGGGTTGGCTACGGCGATTTCCTCCATTGGAGGTGGTCAGCCACATTGGGACTTTGTGTGGAGGATCTCCGGATCTCACACCGATCTCTGGTTGTGTTGTTCTAGACGGCGTCGAGTATGGATGTGACAGGGCAGTCGGTGAAAACCGAGCCTTAATCTTGGCAGATGATGGCGGCATCACTCGACGTCGCTACCTTGTTGAATGCATCGTCTTCGCTGGTATCGCCACTCCACCCGAGCTGTT
This sequence comes from Avena eriantha, assembly GCA_910589775.1. Taxonomy (NCBI): domain Eukaryota; kingdom Viridiplantae; phylum Streptophyta; class Magnoliopsida; order Poales; family Poaceae; genus Avena; species Avena eriantha. Next base: position 105,444,278 of record OU342741.1, read on the forward strand.
TCTGGGAAAACCCCAGATCTGGGAATCCCGGGTCGGATGATGGCGGCGCTTGGCGTCGATTCCCCTCTTGAGGGCATTGTTTTTGAAACAGACGTCGGCTGGAGGTCAGGCCACTCCTGCTGCTCCGAGGGAAACCCTAATCTGGTTCTCCGAATCAGGCGATGGCGGCGCTTTGGTGTCGTATTCTCTTTTGTGAGCTTTGCTTGTGGAGTAGCGCTGGATGGCAGAGGTTGGTGGTGGTGCGGCTTCATTTTGCACGGTGACTCTAGTAGAGATGTCAAGTCATGCCTAACCGTCAGGTGCTACGCTCAGTCATGCCTAGTACAGAAGGTGCTACGGACGACAGATCTTCTGGAGGTCTCTAGTTGCGTCGGTTGGCGAGATTCAGCGGCATGTCGCCGGGAGGTCTCGGTGGCGGTCACACGTGCTTGTTGATGGACGTGCACAGGGCGGTGGTGTCGTCTGGCGTCATGGCGGCGTCGATGGCAGGCCTTGCAAGGTCATTGCATTGATTTATCCTGAAGATGGGTTGGCAGAAGACGGCGACAGCAGAAGATTGAGCGTACACGATGGTGTGCGCTATGGATCGGCTAGACCGGTTGGTGCTCCTGACCCGCTGTGGGGCGGTTTTAGGACCCCTGGTATGTTGATGATGTGTTGGTGCGCGGTTAGAGTGTTCTAACATGGCCACCCCTTTATCAAGTGGTTTTAGAGAGGTGGCTTCGTTTGATCTTTGTATTCTGTTTATAAGATTTCGTTAATAATAAATAAAGCAGACTATGTGCATCTTTTTTTTGCGAAATTCCACCGATCTATTAATAATTATCAATAGGAGTATAAAGAGTCCTAAAAGTAATAAAAATTACAAATAGGTCATTGGACCCCCTAGCGACGACTACAGACACTGGCACGAGCCGAAGGCGCGCCGCCGTCCTCGTCCCTCTATCACCGGAGCCGGGCAAAGCTTGTGGTAGTAGAGCTTGTTGTAGTAGACAGACGAAAAGTCATCGTGCTAAGGCCCCAAAGGACCAGCGCACTAGAGCAGCAACCATCGCCGAAGATGAACAACGTAGATCGAAAGAGACTGGTCTCAACACACACGTACAAAAAACGACTGGATCCCAAGAAATCCGTCGGACACATGACTCCACGCGCCCTCCCCTGATGCTAGACGCACCACCAGTGCGATGATAGAGCGAGAATGATCTTATTCTGACCTCAGGACGTAGCCGCCGCCTCAATATTCTGAAAAAGACACTGAAAATAGTCTAAATAAAACAGTAAAACCTCCCGCCGGCGAGAGACCGTGGTCCGCCATGCCTCCAAGGCCCTAAGGCCGTCAGAGACGGGACGGACCAGTGGTGTCGCCAGCGGAAAGAAGGAACCCTAGATGGGTTTGTCGCCGCCTCCTGGAGAGCTTCTCCTCGTACGTACCGGTTCTATATCTAGGATCTATTCAGATTTACTAATGTGTGTGCATTTTTTATGCAGTGGCCGGGGTAACACCTCCATTTTGAGAAAGAAAAAAAGATACAAGCATATCTAGACAAAGCATTGTTATTTTAAGCGTACGCTTAAGCTCGCTTAAGCGCACTTTAGCTCTAAGCGGAGGGAAACGCTCAGTCCGCTTAAGCGCTTAATTACGCTTTAAGCGTGCGCTTAGCGCTTAAGCCTCTTTATTGTGTAAAAAAGCGGTCAGAAAACGCTCGCTCGGCGCTTAGCGCTTTTTTTGAACCTTGAGACAAAGTGAAATTAGTTATTTTAGGGCGGAGGAGTATAATTTTTCGGATATCAAAAATACTTTCAAGTGAAACATACATGTCAAATGACCATTAGACCTACCAAATAGGAAAAAAAAATCCTTGGCTATAGGACTAAGATGTACAACGCAAAGTGCTTAAGAAGGTGTTTATACAAATAAACCAGTCATTTTTAAGTACCAATGCTTATTTTGACACTAGATGTGCTTAATTAAACACATGTCCTGTAGGAATAGGCACTCTCTAAATGCGTTGTATTCTACATGCCCTAAAGGAGCCCCAAGTTCGATTGAGGGACGGACATAAATGCTTGCTAGTTCCACATTAGAGCATGTACAATACAAGATGACGGTGCTTAGAAATATAAACCAGCTTATTTAAAGCACCAGTGCTTATTTATACAAGATAGATACCTAACTAAGCACCTCTTCTATAAAAATAAGCACCGGTGCTTAGAAAAAATGGTTGTTTATTTTTATAAACACTCCTCTAAGCACCTTTCATTATACAAGCTCTTAATGGAAGCAAGTGAGAGAGACGACATCACATTATAATCATGCTAAATTATTGTGTCACTTTGGTCTTCGTCGATCCAAAATATTGTTTCCCTCGTATTGCATATGTTGAATTGTCTGCTTGATCCCTTCTAGCAAAAATTCAACCATTCCGGGAGAAACTATACTCCAAGACTGATCCCTATCCTTATTCCTCCACATGTAGACTATATGCATTGTTGTAGACGTTAATACTATATATATTGGTTGAGTGTTGAATTCGAGATATATCGGTACTCTCATGGTACTAATTAAGTTTCGTAGTACACCTAAATAATTTACGCCAAGCTTTAAAAGGTGCAAGAAAGTTGAAATACATTTTTAATAGCCAACTGAGATTGTCCTGGCAAAAAGAGATTATGATAAAAAGGCTTAATTGATTGTGCCTGACAATAGCCTTGTTAAAGACATTGTTTTGCGAGTGAGTACTTTCTCCAGGGTGAAAACATGACCTTTGATCAGGCGACGACGGCACTTGTGCATTGTTTCCTTCTTCAATGCGTCGCTATTAGAGTGGTTGGACTACTAGTGTTGTTAGTGTCATTGCTTCGAGAAATCGTTCGGGATTTTTCTTTTTTTTATATATATATTTTTTTTGCTGGGTTGTGTGTATCCATTGTTGCAGATGCTAGCTGTAATTGGGTATATGATGATATTAATATATACTCTTTTCCCAAACAAAAAGTTCAACAAATCGGGAGAAAATATACTCTAAGAGTGATCCCTATCCTTCTTCCTCCACACATGTAGACTATACGCATTGATGTAACCGCTAATATTTTTGCAAAATGCTATATATATTGGTTGAGTCTGAAATTCGAGATATATTGTACTCACACGATACCAATTAAGTTTCACACACCTAAATAATTTAGGGCAAGCTTTAAAAGGTGCAAGAAATTTGCGATATTTTTAAAAGCCAACTGAAATTGAACCCGATGTCCTGGTAAAAAGGGATTGTGGCTCATGCTTAAGCACTACTAGCTTGGAAACGAGAGAAAAAAGAATAAACGTGCAAAAGGAGATGGCACTCAGCCTGATGCCACTTGTCAGTATGTTAAAAGTCTTGACTTGGTGCTCTTGGGCAGCAACGTGGTCAGCAAGCTTTTGCATCACTCAAGAAGCACTTCTTTTCAAAGTAGTTGGTGCCTAGTGGCAAAAAAGCTAATGTGTTTTTTTATATCGGATCTATGCTTGATAGGTGGCATGGAGTGACGTGGTATAATTTCCGATGGAGACATATTCAATTGGCCGAAACATTTGGCGTGCACTACTAGGTTAGATAGTGAGGCTTTGCACTAAGCATTCCTCGTAGCTCTTCTCTTACAGGTGGCACGGTAAAATATCTGAATGAATATCTAGTGATGAGAAACAAAAACAGGTCAAAGATAAGAGAGATGAAAGGTTGTGTAATCTCTGGTCAATATTGAACAGATATTTACTGGATGGGTTGAGTTGGGTTGGGTTCGGGAGACTCTGTACCAATAGACTCATGTCTCACTAGATATTTGCTGATAATAATGTTCAGATACCATGTGCCACTTGATTGCATTATGGAGGATCTTGTCATTAACTTTGATTGGGATGTCGCTAAAAAGGTGAGTAGGCGCCCAAAGCCCCCAAATAATGGAGGCAAAGTGACAGCGAGATTCTTACTACACCGAGTTTAAAAACTCCCCGGAGGTTCGTGAGCATGGCCACGTCAGACTTAGATGCTCTACGTCCGCACCCCCCGTGGCAGACCTCATGGATCACCCGCGCAGATCGATGCACCGAATTCTCCCGGATGGCGCCAGCGTGGCACCGGCGGACGGCGTCGCGGGCTGCCGGCCGAGCCAACTTATCGACAAACAAACGTCCCACTTCGCGCCACGTCACCCCCTCGATGCGTTCTTATCCCCACGATCCGTCGGACGGGCCCTGCCATTCTCCACTACCTCCTCCCCCCGTCAAACCTTCAGACCTTCACACCCCACTCGCCACTAGCTAACCCTCCTCCGGTTCTCTACAAATTCGCTTGTTCGACCTGCGATTGACGCGTCTCCAGTTCTGTTCTTGGTGCCGTTGATTCTTGGAGCCTTCCGAGTATAGTTGGTGTTGGGGTTTGCATCGTTCGATCGATCGGCTTCCGAGCTGACCGGAGAGGAAAGGCGGCTAGGGAGAACAGAGAGGTTGTTGCTCTGTCTCTTGGTTCAGGGATGCCGGACTCGGACAACGACTCCGGCGGGCCGAGCAACGCGGACTTCTTGTCGCCCAAGGAGCAGGACCGGTTCCTGCCGATCGCGAACGTGAGCCGGATCATGAAGAAGGCGCTGCCGGCCAACGCCAAGATCTCCAAGGACGCCAAGGAGACGGTGCAGGAGTGCGTGTCCGAGTTCATCTCCTTCATCACCGGCGAGGCCTCCGACAAGTGCCAGCGCGAGAAGCGCAAGACCATCAACGGCGACGACCTGCTCTGGGCCATGACCACGCTCGGCTTCGAGGACTACATGGAGCCGCTCAAGCTCTACCTCCACAAGTTCCGCGAGCTCGAGGGCGAGAAGGCCGTCGGCGCCGCATCCTCCGGCGGCTCCGGTTCGCAGTCGCAGCAGAGGGAGTCCACGACGCCGAGGGGCAATGGTGAAGCCGGCGGCTACGGCGGCATGTACGGTGGCGCCGGGGCAGGAGGCGGCGGCGGTAGCGGTATGTTCATGATGATGGGGCAGCCCATGTACGGCTCCCCGCCGGCATCAGGGTACCAACACCCGCCGCATCACCACCAGATGATGACGGGAGGGCAAGGCGGGTACGGCTACGGCGATGGCGGTGCCGGCGGCGGGACATCGTCGTCGTCAGGGTTCGGCAGGCAAGACAGGACATGAGTGTACCTTGTGCACGAACTTCTTGGTCGGCGCGCGTATCTGTTTTACTGGTAACTGGAGTTGGAGGTGGTGCCGTGCAGACTGCAGAGGCTAATTAACCTCCAAACTTTCTTGTGCTTTATAAATGTGCTTAAGCGAGTCATTTTTATTGTTAATTAGCACCACCACCATAGTTGCATTTAACCTCTTGATGATGATCCTCCATCTGTGCTGCTGAAATGGGCTTTTGACAAGGTACATTTCTTAAAATTAATGGTAAGTGCATTTTGACAAGATACTAGTAGTGATGAGTATGTTCTATTGTGATGACCTGGATATGCATACGGTTTCTTTTCAACGTGGGCTCTTTCTCTATTTATTTGGCCGGTTTGTAGTACTACCTGATTGGTACTTTCTGTCCAGATAATTTGGAATATTGGGTGTCGGTTGTGTGATCTCAGGTGTCGGCATGGATAATCCTTTCAAGGAAAAATTTAGACAGAAGAAATTAGGTAGTACCTTGTCCTAGTATACTGCTAATAAGATATAAGAGAGTGGTTTGCCTGAGGAACAAGTTTGATTGTGGGGTTTGAACCCTGAAGCTGGTTATTACAGTGTGTTAGAAAAGCATGACCATATGGCTATGATGGTAATTTTTCCAAAATTAAAACGAGAACTAGAAATGAAAAGCACAAGACTGAAACACAAAAGAAAGCTGAGGCGAAGACAAACATTCTTCTGTTAATTATCCGGAACATAGGACACTAGGACTACATCTAATTCCCCTCGTTTTCCTTTCTAACGTCTCCCATCTCGACACGTGGATACAAGCCACAAATAACCAGCATAATTAATAAAATATCGTGAGACCAGATGTACTTTGTGTGCAAGTAAACGACAAGGCATAAACTGCTGATCCGTGATGAGTCACCAACGACCCAACCTTAACTTGTTCTTTATAAGCAATGGTAAACAAAGTTTATGCAGGCTGAGCATGCACATATGTTCAGGCAGCAGCAGCAGTAGTAGTAGTGTTATCCTCTATTGGCACGGATCAGTTAGTTGCACTTGGCTTTCACTCAGAGGCAGCAAGCAAGGGCAAAATTAAAGGAGAAAAGGCAAGGGGGGAGATAATGACGGATGGATAGCTCGATGGAGCACTTGGGATGGGTGACTGGTGGGGGTGGAGGTTTCCACTGGCCTTTTGGGGGCAGAGACAAGTGAGCCTGGATTCCATTGGCCACGGAAAGATCTTCCCTGGCCGGTTGGCTTGACAGGTACTACTACATGCTCGCCTTTGCCTTGGCACCGTCTGGGGCTGCTGCTGCTTCTTCTTCTTCTCTATCCGTGTCCGTGTCCGTGTCGAGAGAGTTTGTGTGGATGGCCACCTCGGTCTTTCCCACAAAAAGGAAATGGGATACTGCACTGAGATCTGCATGGGATGAGTATGCGTAAAAGGCTGGTTTGACGTTTCTAATTCGTATAAGGTCGATGTCCCAGTTATGCGTGAGAATCTAGCATGCACAAAGACACCCGTTGCTGCCTGGGGAAATCAAAGGTGAGAGAGATATTCTCGCCCACGTGAAAAAAGAATCGACTTGATGCAAAGGAGAACGAGGTACACACGGCGGGGGTGGGAAAGTATACCGTGCGCCTTGGCATCAGAACATGCCAATTGGTTATGTGCAGAATTTCAGGCGAAGAACTTCGGGACAACGATGCTAATTATTAGGTCAGGGAAAGGGAATGATACCATTGACATACATTCTACTGATGTTTATCCATCAGCTTCGGGGATGCTGGGTGGCGGCCGGACACGGTGGCCGGAGCGGCAGCCGGGTGGTTTGGGCCCAATCTGGACCGTTTGGGCCTAGAGGGTCTTGATCCCCCTCTCCAATTTCGTCATGGATGGCTTGGTGCTCTTCTCGCATCACCTGGGAGCTGGGGCGGCGGTCCCGAGCATGGCGGCGACAACCTCCTCCTTTCGCCGGAGGTAGGCAGCGAGATATGGTGGATCCCGGGATCCCATGCCTTGCACAATAAATATTGCGGGCGGTCCTAGGGTTCCTTTCATGCATAGGCGAATATCTGCCGATTGCCTGTCCTCGTTGATCTGGGATGGAGCATCATGTTCCGGAAGGCTCTGCCGGCGAACTCAATGGGCGCATCATGTCTGGAGATCGCTGGATCGGAAGGAATTCGGTCGTGCGCACCCATGTTTTTTCTGACCGTTTGGTTTCAGATAGGGGATTGCGAAGCTCTGTTGCATGTTACCATCATGTGTCATGTCTTTGACGATCCATGGTGAAGTCAGATGCGGAGAATGTCATGAAAGCAGGGACATGAGGGCTAGCGATGGTGGTTTGATTCTTTGTGGTAATGAGGAACTGGCTTGGTGATCTGTGACTCGCATCAATGACTATTAGTGGGGCGACAACACAGTAGGAGTTCACAGTCTTAGAGCATATCCACTCGTGGGGCCTTTGAGGGCCGCCGGCGCCAATTTTTGGCCCCAGCCGCATCCCCCAATTTGGATTTGGCGCCGGCGCGCGCTCTCGATTTACCCGGCGTGCCCGGTCGAAACCCAATTCCAAGGGAGGCTAGCTGGGGCGCCGGAGGGCGGGGAAAAGTTCGGCAGGCCAGCCTTGTCGGTGACCTAGCTGAAATTATTCCCTTTTCCCACCAAAATTAGCGCCGGTTCCCTCCAAAATTAGCCCCTACCTCCCTCCTCCCCTCCCGCCTCGCCTCCAACTCCCGCCATTTCCCCAGCACAGACCAGATCGTGGCACCATGCCACCGAAGAAGTATGCCGCTCCCCGCGCGACTGCAGCAGCACCACCGGCGAAGAAGAGGGACAAGCCGGAGAAGGAGCGGCCGGAGGGGATGACAAACACGGAGTGGGCGTTCGACCTACAGCGCCGGCAGGTCGAGAACGCCAGCCGCCGGCAGAGAGAGCTCAGGGCGAGGAAGAAGCCGGCCTTGGAGGCTCTGGCCGCGAAGGTACTCAGGGCGCAGAGAGCCGCCCACATGGCAGGCATACCGAGCTTCCCCCCGCATGTGTGGGGGAGCCAAGGGAGCGTCTCGTCACCGTCGCCGTCTTCGGCAACAACCCAGGCTGGCCCGATGTCCCAGGATAGCCAGGGTACACCCAAGCTATCTCGCTTCTCGCCATGCGGGCCACTCGACACGGGCGGCAGCTTCAACCCCAATGCCTTCAGCGACGTCGACCTCAACGCCAGCTTCAACCCCAATGCCTTCAGCCAAGGTACACCCAACCTGGCCGCCTCTCCTGCTCTCCGCCGCCCCCTCTTCCACAGTGGTATGCCCACCACCGCTGTTAGCAGCGGCAGCAGCCATGGGGTGCTCGACGAAACGATGTTGGGCACCGACGCCATCATGACCGACATGATCAACGGTGGGGGGATGCCACCGTTCTACACGCAGGGGGAGGCGGAGGCCTACGACAGCTACGATGATAGCCAAGAACCCTGGGAGAACGAGGCCTACGTGTTCGCCGAGGACGACGAGGAGGAGGCACCCGCGCCGGTGCCCGAGGTGGTGCCCATGGTCAAGAAGAAGAAGAACATCGGCTGCGACCCAAAGTGGAGCTCACGGGAGGACGAGTGCCTCGCCGAGGCTTGGAAATCGGTCAGCATCGATCCCTTCACCGGTGCAAACTGATGTCTACGTACTTCTATTCTTGTAGACAGTTGTTGGGCCTCCAAGTGCAGAGGTTTGTAGAATAGCAGCAAGTTTTCCCTTAAGTGGATTACCCAAGGTTTATCAAACTCAGGGAGGAAGTGATCAAAGGTATCCCTCTCAAGCAACCCTGCAATCGAGATACAAGAAGTCTCTTGTGTCCCCAACACACCCAATACACTTGTCAGGTGTATATGTGCACTAGTTCGGTGAAGAGATAGTAAAATACAAGTGGTATGGATAATTATAAGTGGTAACGGTGCTAGAAAATAGCTTGACGGGAGGAAAAGACTAAAGGCAAAAAGATGGAAGCAAGCAAACATGTAACAGATCTAGTTGCAAATGGTGAACAAGGCCTAGGGATCATACTTTCGCTAGTGAACACTCTCATATAAATATCTTCTCTTCATGATACTACTCTGAACTACTCTCCGGTTAGACACTATAATCCATGGTAGGGCTATAACAACACTCCTCAAAGTTCGCTTTCCCCATCTAGATAACCCCACACTATCACTTTGAGCGCTAGATGGTTCCAACAAACACCATAATTTCATAGAGACATCCAACTCCAAATATAACTCATAACAAGTATTTGTAATCTCTAGCCTAAGTGCCACCATGGTGTGCACGCTGTCGCTTTCACACACATGGGGAGAGCTGGGGATCTATTAAAGCACCTGAGTAGCAAGGTAGATCTACTTGATTACAAAGCTCATGATCTCATAAGATCACACATAGAGAGATGAACACATAGCTACCGGTAGAGCCCTTAGCCTCGAGGGAGAACTACTCCCTCCTCATAATGGGAATCAACAACGGCGATGGATATGGCTGTGAAGATGGTGAAGAGGCGGCAGTGGCGACGCTGGCGGTGGCGCGGAGGACTCCTTCCCCGCCGCCGGTATCACATGGGAGCACCGCCCCTTAGCACCCTTCCTTCATGGCTTCTTGGGAGCCCTTCCCCATGGATATGGGATCCATGGGGGAGGAAAAAACGTGGCTTTGGTGGCTGCAAATTCATGGATGGAGGTGTCTCCCACGAATTAGGTTTCCTCCCTTTATATAGCTTCTCGGATTCCCATCACCACATCTTCGGCTGCAGTAGATTGGGCCTATCGGGCCTGTCCGGACTCGGAATCAGATAAATTTTATGTCCAAAACGTTTGCTGCAAAATTTCCAACAACTTTGTAGATGAAAAGTTTTCCGTTTGACAGTGTCTTCGACTCGAAACGTGACCATCTTCAAAAAAGAGTTCCGAGACAAATTTCTGGAAAATCCCAATTTGACTCCAACAAGGTTTCCACTTGTATTCTTGGTAATTCCTACACATCAAAGTGTAAAACAAGAACATTGTACACTTTTGCAACTATTAGTAGGTTAGTCCAAATAAATCATAAACTTTATATAAAAAGGAGTATCAAAAGCATATTATTAGCATAAAACCATCAAAAATTATAGATACGTTATGGACGTATCAACATCCTCAAGCTTAGTTCCTGCTCGTACTCGAGTAGGTAAACTTGATCATCATTATTGTAAAAGCATTGATAGCTGGGATCAAGGTAATCTAAACATGAACATGAAAGATAGAGTTCTAACAATAAGACATAGCAACTATGTTGTAACATGAAAGGATACAAACAAAGATCATGAATAACAATGGAGTGAAAGATGTTTGTTTGTTTGACGTATAGAAAATATAGCATAGTGGCATTCAGCTTGTCCCTCATGGAGTAGCAAAACATAAATACATAGGACACCTTCAAAGTTCATAAGGGTGACTAGATACAAATAATTTAAGAACAAGCAATATCACAGTTATGAATCAATCAATAAGTTTTGGGACAATGCACATAGAACTAAGAATGACAACTATGCTCTCTTAATTGGTGCCTAAGGATAGAAGGTGGAGACTCAATATAAAAGTGGAAGAAAGACCTTCATAACAGAAAGCAGTGATTCAAGTCTCATAAAGAGCTGCCAAAAATTATGGTACTTATTAGCTTTCAGCTCTCATAGCCCCTATCATAAGTATCTCGAAGTGATTAAGGTTAAAGTGAACAAACTATGGATTATATGTTTGACAAAGTATAAGTTAGCAATCTCATATCCCTTGAATACGAGGGCCGCTCCTCATGCTACTCAAGTTTAGTTACCGGTAAGTTCTTGTCATAGTAAGTACATGTGTATCATAAAGAACCGCCAACGGGGTATCCCTTGCACGATGATACGGAAGAATCCCCATATCAAAATGACAAGGCAAGCCGACAATAAGCATCTCAGCATCTTCTTATTTACCATGGGAAAATGGTGCTTTTTTCTCTCTTTCCTCTTTTCTCATCTTTTTTTCTTTCTTTTTTCTCAATCTCTGTCTCTTTTTTTACAAGAAGAATGCTTCATAGATTGCCCATTCTGGTTACGCTGCAGGTTTCCACCATGATTAGGCATGGATTAGACCAGCTGCCTAGACGTTTCTCTAACACATATACATAACTCTATGGACTTACACGCTCCCCTTTCATTTCACACCGACGACATCCATAAACAAAAGAGCATGATATCAAATGGGTACAATGTACAAGTGCAATGTTGAAAGCGTTCCCCATGACAACATGGTTCTGCTAATTCCCAACGTGTAAGTGCAAGCATATACAACATAGATGACACAATCGTTCAAGTTTATTAAGGGCAAGAAAAGTACAGTGTGCCATCAAGTTCGTGAGAGATTTAATCACTAATTTTCACATAACAAGTTTAATTCAGAAGGTAGATAAAAACATGAATATAGTTGGAATAGCGAATTCTAATAGGTAGGTATGGTGGACTCTTTGGAATAACTTGGTTTTATTTGGAGTTGGATGCATGAGTGGAACTCATACTTGGTATGGAGGGTAGCAAAAGACTAGGAGCGACCAACTAAGAGAGCAATAATGGCCATAATCATGCAAAGCGACAAAACATCATTAATTAAAGCATAAAGTGATATTACAAGTTGAAAACTAAATGATCATAGAGGCTATGGTGACTTGGTATAGTCTTAACATGGTGTGAGCATGCGCCAAGTCAACCCAAATAAAGCATTTAAAGGAAACAACGCGTGATTCTTTCAACGCACATCAAGCAATCTCAATTGTTTATAACATGTCATACTACAGAAAAAATCACTAAGCATAAAGCCAAAACAACATCAAGCATGACATGACAAAGCATAGGCCACAGTCAAAAACAAGCTCATCTTACCACTTAAGCATGAACTTTTCCTACTCTTTTCCAAACCAAACCAAACTATTTGATAACTAATGTATGAAAGAGGGGGGTCCAACCAATTTATTCAAGCAAACTAAGCAAACCAAGCAAACAAAAACCAAAAACAAAAAAGAAGATGCTCCAAGAACAACACAACTATGCATAACAATAAAAATGAAGTGTTTGAAAGAAACATGGGATTTTTATTGATAAAGAAGGGGATGCCTTGGGCATCCCCAAGCTTTGACGCTTGTACTTTGTAACATCCCAAAACTTTAATCAAGGTTTATCAAGATCCAAATCACCCAATTTAGGGTTAACAAAAACTTTTTCTCATTTAAATAATTAAGCATGCATATGTGTGTTGCATTAAATAGGAATTGATTTGCATTGCCATGATTGTTTGTTATAATGGTTGTAAAATGATTCTAAGATTACTTCCACATCATCTAGATCATTCCCAAGCAAAACCCAAAGAAAAAGAAATCAAAAAGAATTAATAAATGGAAATGGTCACTTTGGCCATTTTAATCAACTAGGTCACTTTAGGTGTTCCTAGCACTCAAATTCAAATAGAAACAATTATGGATCTTTGCACCCCTTGCTACTACAAGTAATGATGTACCAAGGCCCACCTTGTGATCTTGCAGAAACATTTAAACCCTAATTTAAAATGGCAATTGAAAATGGAATCTATTTCATATGTCTAGATCCCACTTTTTCAAAAACCATGCAAATGAATTCCATTTGAAAATTCCCAGCAACCACACCCTACCAAGCAACAGTGGAGATCACTAAAAAAAATTCATTTCAAAATTCAAAACTTTGTTTCTTTCGGCCATTTTGTCAAACACCTTATGTGCACGAATCAGACACAAATCACTGAGCAGTGTTCTGGCCAATGTGGTCTCTCATCTTGCAACCACAGCAACCCCAGTGCACCCACTACCCTTTGCTAGCCCGGCCAACCACTGTGCACACGAACAAATGGCCATGGCCACTAGTCCCGAGCCCATTTGAGCACCCCCACCGTCGACAGCAGGCCCCTAGCGCTGCTAGCCTCGCCCACCTTGCCTAACACGTCTCTCGTGCCCCCTTCCCCCTCCAGGCCAGCCCTAACTCGAAGACAGAGAGAAGGAGGAGCCAGGAACCGCCACGCCCGGACCGTGCCTGCCATGCTAACGCTGCCCGCAGTTCACGTGCTGTCCCCCGCTCAACCAGACCTCGCCTTGCTCCCACCGCCCACCTACACGATCACCAGTGTCCCAGGAGGCTAACGGACACGCATGTTTCCTCGATCGGGACCCGTAGCCGCCGGTCGCCGCAAAGTTCGCCGTCAACAGAGGCAGCGTGCGCGCAACGACGCTCGCTCCTCCCGACCGCATTGCACTGCACGCGCACCTCCGTGACGACCGCTAGGGAACCGCCCACCGTCCACGCCTTTAGCTCGCTGTGTCGCCGCCCCCGTCGAGCTCTGCCCACGCCTCAATGCCGCCTCACCGAGCCTATATAAGGAAGCTTCCCCGACACCATTTCTTCACACCATCTCCATCCACTCCCCCTCGAAGACCTTCTAGAGCCACACCGGAGCCAGCCACCACCCGTAGCGCCCCAATTTTGCCGGAGACTGCCGCTGAAGGAGGATAAGGGCGCCACTGATCCAAGCCATCTCCCGGGACGCCACTAGTACTAGGAGAACCGCCGTCGTTGACTCGTCCAGTTGCCTGCCTCGCCGACCCTCGCCGGAGCTCTGGTAAGCCACCCAGACCCTCACCGACCGTGTTAGGGTTCGTCCCCATCGTGCACTATTTCGGTGTGGATGATGGCTGTGAGCCGTTGATCCAGGATTTAATCCTACGGCCACCATCCTCCCATACCGGTTCGGCAGTCCCTATCCCGCTGCTAGGTGGGGCCATCACTTAAGCCAGCCCGGGCGCTGCGCGGATCGCAATGGGCTGGCCCATTTAGTTCCCGCGCAATACATGTTGACTTATACCTACCCCAAGTTTTACTTACAAGATTTACTTTCTTTTACTTTACCGAAGTTCTTTACCTTGTTTATAGATAGCTAAAAGAGTATAAAACTTGACCTATCTAGTTAGATTTATATGTCATGCTATGGCATGATATTGATATTAACATCCCACCTTAGTGAACACTCTTAACTTAGTAGTTTGGAGCTAAGCCAAAAACTAGATCACTTTAGTTGGGAATACTTGGTGAAAATGACTTGTGAAAACCTTGGAATGATGAGTCATTCTATTGAGATGTTTTGACATGTGTTGAGAAACACAAATGGTTTATGATGATGAAAATGTTGAGGCATGAGCCTTATCCCTTTTATAAAAACCGATGGTTGGGTTCGGATGCGATACCATTCCAAATTTACCGTACAACCACAATACCTGAATTGGGTAAGGCTTAGCCGGAAGTTTATATGCATTAGTATTAGTTCCCTTGTGAGAGAGGTTTGAGTTGAGGCTACCTCTCAATGTTGTCCACCTATGTAGTGCCCAGGATGGCAGATGGCCATGGCTGGGAGGCCAAGCTCATAGGAGAGGTGCTTATACTAGAGTGTGTAAAGGAAAGGTTATGTTTGATTATCTGCATACTAAGTATGATGATTCAGGGTTATCCCTGATAGATGTATCGAATTTTGTGGTGAAAGTGTACCACCTCTGCAGAGTGTCAAACTATTCAAATAGCCGCGTCCGTGGTTATGGACAGTTGGAGTGGCCATACTATTCCGTTGTCAAATGTTTTCAAAATGAATTGTGACATGACTTGACCACAACAGAGTTGTGGCTATGACAACTAAGTTCCCACTTAGGTGATTTTCAACTTTATTTTATCTTTCTTTGTTTTAGAACTCAGCTTAGGTTTCAAACTTAACTTTATAAATAAACTTAGAGTTAGCATTCCTACTAGAGCTACCTTACTGGTTAGTGATAGTTTGCGAGTACTTAAAGAGTACTCATGGCTTGGCTTTTGTCCCTGGCTATCCCCGTGGCCAGACTATGAGGAGGACTACCCTGAAGGAGGACAGCAGGACGACTATGACAACTAGGATCATCTCCCATCGTCAGCATTTCCTGTGACCCTGAAGATGGAGCCCACCGCTACGCTATTTATTCCGTTACTTGTTTGTATTAAGACTAAATCATGAGATCCATTATTTGTGTAAGACCTTATTATGGTTTGTAATGGATGATGTACTGTGATATCCAATCTGTTATGTCTCGCAAAAATGGTAATCCTGGGATTGCGATGTATGGCATAACAGGCATCTAGGATTAAAAATCCAGGTGTTGACAAGTTGGTATCAGAGCCATCCTGACCATAGGAGACCCTAGTTAGAATGGACGTCCGAACAAAAACTTAGTTTCAAAAACCAATGTGAGTATTTATGAAAATTATTTCCTCTCTTATCCTGGGGATTCTTTCTCTAAAAAAATACATGTTCCTCAAAAACTCTTACATTACTACATAAAATTTTGACACACTTGATCACTTCACTAACTTTCTCATCCTAAATTCTTATAGATGGAAGCTTAGTACAACAAGTTCTACCAGTTGGGCAACGGAGGCCAACTGATCTTTGAGAGGGATGTTGATGCACTGTTGGAGTACTTGGAGCGTCCACATACGGAATTCCTTGGAGCTCAACTCAATGGACCCTAGGAGGAGATTTACAATGGCTAGTAGTTACTGATCTTCGAGGCAAGTTAGAGGCACCAACGTCCGAGAGGATTCAGTTCACCGTGAGAGAGAACAACTGGCTAGATGGATTAGCCAGGGCAATGCATGAAGCTCTCGCTCGTCTTTGCGCACAGAATGTCAACTTGATCCAGGGAACCCGCTTTGCTCACTATGCAAGGCGTGATTCTATGGGAATGCCGCTGGAGATGCCAAGTCACCCGGAGTTGAAGCGTCAAGTGGAGAACCTCGACTTCCTACTGTACGACCGACCGAAGGAATTGGACAATGCTAGAGAGTTCTCCAACCACAACCTCGCCATTGCCGCCCAGAAGGCCTAGACTTTCTCACTGCTTGTCAAGGATTATCAGTCACTTCGCCGTCAACGCGCAAAAGGATCGCACCATCGACCATCTTCGCAAGAAGGTGGCAGCCCTCGAGAAGACCATCAAGGAGCAAGAAGCTCAGCTTGCAGCAAAAGAAGAAGAGGAGGAAGGTGAAGATATCCAAGGGGATATTGACTCATACCTCAGCAATGATGATGACTACCTGGAGGATGATGCCATGGACTTCTACACCAACGATGATGACTCCGACTTCATCGATGATGAGTAGATGCACTAGAGCACTATCGTAGGAGTGAGAAGTATCAGTCCCAGTGTATCTTAGCTTACAGAATGGTTCTTAAAAGCATCTGTTTTCCTTTCATATTGTGGTGTGTGTGTGTTTGTATCGTGTGCTTTTCTTGAATAAATGAAAAGAAGTTAGTTGCAAAACCTGAGTCAAACTCAAAGTTTTAGCTTTGAAACCAAAACCATGAACCTTAGAACTTTCCCTCTTACCCCATTATCTATCTCAATCTTTAGATGACTCGTGGAAACCAAGAAGGGAGCAGCTCATCGCAGGACCCAATGCTGCAAATTCTGCAGACGCTCATTGTAGACCGTGAAGCTAGTAGGGCAGAGCACCAAGAAAATCTAGCCACCTTGCAGCAGATCGCCCAGATGGCTCACAACAATCAGAGTAAATGGAAATTAGGATCATCATGGATCCAAACTCAAAACTTCCAGAATACCAATCCCCCAATCTTTAGCCAGTCTGAAAACCCAGTGGATGCTGATGATTGGTTGCAGACCATGGAGAACAACTTAGAAGTCGCCAGAGTGGATGCCAACGAGAAAGTTATGTTTGCCACGCACTATCTGGCAGGAGATGCAAGAGCATGGTGGAACAACACCCTCACAATGAACCATGGTCAAGTGATGACGTGGGAAGCCTTCAAAGTCAAGTTCAGCCGCACCCATGTGCCGCAGGGTTTAGTCACCCAAATGAGAGATGAATTTAGAGAGCTAAAGCAAGGCATAATGACTGTAGTGGAGTACCGTGAAAGATTCTTGTCCCTAGCCAGGTATGCACCTGATGAGATCAACATGGAGGCCAAGAAGAAGGAGAGATTCCTGAACGGACTGCATGATGAGATGCAGACTGTACTCGTCAACATCCGTTTCGAGGATCTCGAAGAGCTAGTCGACTCTGCCATTCAGATGAAAGGGAAGATCAACCGAGCCAACGACAACTGCAAACGTCGGATGATGCACCAAGCTAGATCCAACAGTCACCAGAAGTATCGCTCCAACCCGTCTGCCGGATATGCCCCGTGGAACAATCGACCCCCAATGTCTCGTCCAAGCTACCCCAACCATAGCGGAGGAAATGTGAAGTCCAGAGGAAACAACAACAACCACCCCGGCAACTCCAGCAATTTCAACCGTGCACCGCCCAAGTCCAACCACAACAACAACACCACTGCATCAAGAACTAGAAGCAATGTTGTGCCCGTGGAAGCAAAAGACAAGTCTCAAATTACTTGTTTCGAGTGTGGAGTGAAGGGTCACTACTCCAATGAGTGTCCCAAGAAGATTGCCGCTACTGCCAATGTGAATGCCCCAGCTCAACATCAGCGTCGTGTTCAACCAGGAAGGAGATTCGCCCCAGGGAACCCTCACAACCGCAACGGCCGTCTCTTCCACATGAACGCCGAAGAAGCCCAGGAAGCGCTAGATGTCGTGCTGGGTATGTTTTCTGTCAACTCAGTTTTAGCAAGAGTGTTGTTTGATTCTAGAGCATTGCACTCATTTGTCACCGAAGAATTTGCATGCACTAGTAAGATTCACCCAACCAACTTGAAGCATGTCATGATAGTTCAAATACCTGGTTCAACCACCAAAGCTATAAAAATTTGCAAAGCTGTGCCTATCAGAATACATGGGATATATTTTTATGCCAATCTAATAGTACTTGGAACCAAATGTTTGGAAGTAGTACTAGGAATGGATTAGATGTCGAAGCATAAAGGATTGATAGACCATGCCAAGAAAGCCATCAGCATGACTAGTAGCTCTGGAGTATCAGTAGAGCATATATCTGAAACCTTACCCCGTCAATTCAAGTGCAACAAGAGTCTAGCCCTACCCACCATAGACCAAGTCAGAGTAGTCTGTGAATACCTCGACATATTTCCAGATGAATTGCCCAGTATGCCCCTGGATCGGGATATTGAGTTCATTATTGAACTAGTCCCTGGAACTGGACCCATAGCTCAGAGACCCTATAGCATGAACCCATCAGAGTTAGTAGAGTTGAAGAAGCAATTGAATGCTATGTTGGCAACATGCTTGATTCAACCAAGTGCATCGCCATGGAGATCGCCCGTATTGTTCGTCGACAAGAAAGATGGAGGCAACCGTTTGTGCATAGATTATAGGAAGCTGAATGATGTCACCATCAAGAACAAGTACCGATTGCCCAAGATAGAGGATCTGTTTGATCAGTTGACTAGTGCCAGAGTGTTCTCTAAGACCGATCTTAGGACTGGTTATCACCAACTTAAGATTTGTGCCACGGATATTCCAAAGACCGCCTTTACCACCAGATATGGATTATATGAGTATACGGTCATGTCTTTTGGATTAACCAATGCCCCTTCTTATTTCATGAATCTCATGAATAAGATATTTATGAATTTTCTAGATAAGTTTGTCGTTGTGTTTATCAACGATATCCTTATCTACTCCAAGTCAGAAGAAGAGCATGAGCAACATCTGAGAATCATTCTTGAAACCCTTAGAGAGCAGCAGTTGTATGCCAAGTTTAGCAAATGTGAGTTTTGGCTGAAAGAAGTAGGATTCCTCGGACATATTGTGTCTGCTGGAGGAGTCGCTGTTGATCCCGCCAAGATCAAAGATGTCGAAGAATGGGAAGCCCCAACTACTCAAACCCAAGTCCGTGCATTTCTCGGATTAGCGGGATATTACCGCAAGTTTGTAGAAGGATTTTCAAGCATCGCAAGACCCATGACCCAATTGTTGAAGAAGGACAAGAAGTTTGAATGGACCGACAAATGTGAAGCAAGTTTCCAAGAGCTCAAGAAGAGATTGATTTCAGCCCCAATATTGATTATGCCAGATATCAAGAAGCCGTTTGATGTGTATTGTGATGCATCGAAGATTGGTCTCAGATGTGTATTGATGCAAGAAGGCAAAGTCATTGCATATCTGTCTCGACAACTGAAGCAGCATGAGCAGAACTACCCTACCCATGATCTTGAGTTAGCAGATGTAGTTTTGGCACTAAAGACATGGCGTCATTACCTTATGGGTAATCACTGTGAGATTTACTCAGATCACAAGAGCTTGAAGTATATTTTCACTCAGAAGGAGCTGAATATGAGGCAAAGGAGATGGATAGAGTTAATAAGGGATTATGACCTTGACATTCACTATCACCCCGATGATACGTCCATTTTGCATCACTATTCTATGTCATAATTCACTGTTATTCATTGATATATTTTGTATTGAGAGGTGATACTTATGTTATTTCATCTGTTTTTGCATGGTTGATGACTTTTGGAGCATGGACCGCTGCAGTCAGGATTCTGATAGAAAAGGTGCTATTTGGAGGCAAAATTCGTGAAGATTGGAAAATCCGGGAAAATATACGGAAAATCCTATTTTTCCAGAAGACGAAGGAAGCCAGAAGGGGGGCTGGAGATGGGCCACAGGGGGCCCACACCACCCCCTGGCGCGGGCCATCCTAGGTCACGCCACCAGGTGGTGTGGCCGCCCTGGTCCACCCCTGGCACTCCCCTATGGCGTATATTATCCTCCCAAAACCCTAAGACTCGGGGAGAGACCACATAAAGATTATGCCGCCTCTACGGGGCGGAAAACACCGAGAGAGAAAGATCTCTCCGGCAGATAGATTTCTGCCGAGGGAATTCCTTCTCGGAGAGGGGAGACCATCGCCATCAACACCATCATCAAGCTGGACTTCATCGGGATCATCATCATCACCACCATCATCACCATCAGCACCCTCATCACCATCTCCATATTGCTGTAACAATTGTGTTGAATCTTGCATAGTTCATAGGGAAAACTTTCCCGGTGTTGATTACTCTTTGTAGTTGATGCTATTGAGTGAACCATTGAATTATTATTTATGTTCAGATTTTTATACATCATTATTCCATCTCTGATCATGATCCATATGATGTCTTGTGAGTAGTTCGTTTTGTTCTTGAGGACATGGGAGAAGTCATGTTGTTAGTAGTGGAGTTGTGTTGAGAAAGATTCAATGGTTTGATATTTAAGTTGTGGTGTACTTCTTCTAGTGGTGTCATGTGAACGTCGACTACATGACACTTCACCTATATGGGCCTAGGGGAATGCATTGTGTATTTGGCTACTAATCGTAGGGGTTGCCGGAGTGACAGAAACCTGAACCCCCGTTAGGAAACCATTGCACAATGGACGTAAGGGTCTTAGAGTTTAAGGCTGTGGTTAGGTTTCTACCTTAATTACTTGTACTTACGGATGTTTGCAAGGGTTATAATCACAAGTATGTATTAGTCCTAGGAAGGTCGGTACATTAGCACGGGTTCACCCACACAACACTTAGCAAGCTAAAGAAGATTAATCAACTATATGAAGCGAAAGCACTTGACAGTCTTCCCATGTATCCTCGAGAACGTTTGGTCACCTTAAGTAATACAACCGGCTTGTCCTCTGCTGCATAAAGGATTGAGCCACTTGCTGCATTTATTCCTACTATCTTTTATTTACTCGTACTTTGTTTACTTGCTTTATCAAAAACCCGTAAAAATCCGTTTGCTCAGTATTTGCAGAGAATTCCTGATCCTTACCACTAGCCAGCACCTTCTGCTCCTCGTTGGGTTCGACACTCTTACTTATCGAAAATACTGCGATACACCCCCTATACTTGTGGGTCATCAAGACTATTTTCTGGCGCCGTTGCCGGGGAGTGAAGCGCTATTGGAGAGTGGAACTGGTAAAGGAAACTTCTACTGTGAGTATTGTTTACTTCTTCTAGTTGCTTTATTTTTGTTATGGATAATTCGCTGAGTTTCTTATTTGGTAATGCTACTACCACTGCTAAGGTAGTAGATAAACCACCACTTGCTGAGAATGATGTTTTTAAAATACCTACAAGAATTATTGATCGTGTTATGGATAACTACTATGTTGGGAATGAAACAGTCCATCCTGGTGATCATTTACTCTTTATACACGAATTATGCAGGTTGTTCAAGTGTGCAGGTATTACTATAGATCAAGTTAAGAAGAAGTTATTCTCATTATCACTGAAAGGAAGAGCTGAGGAATGGTATAAGCTGATGAAGAATGGTCAAGCTCTTGAATGGGAGGAAATAGTGCCTCTCTTTTATTCAAAGTTTTATCCTCCTAGTGAGATTCATTAAGATCGGAATCAAATATACAATTTTTGGCCTCTTGATGGAGAGAGTACAGCTCAAGCTTGGGGGATATTGAAGTTACTAATGCTCAAATGTCCTATTCATGAGCTCCCCAACAATATTATTATCAATAAATTTTATGCAAGGCTCCCTCTACATGACAAGGATTTATTGGACGCTTCTTGTGCTGGATCATTCACTCGCATGGAAGAAGAAGCTACATGGGATCTTCTGGACCGTATTCAAGACAATGCTGAAGCATGGGAGAATGACAAAGGTAGAAAGTCAGGTATAAATTATGATTATGAATGCATTGAATCTTTTATGGGAACTGATGACTTTCAAAATATTAAAAATGCTTATGGTCTAGAATCTCAAGCTATTGCTTCTTATTTTAAGGCTTTTGCTTCTTACATTGAAGTGCCTAAAAAGAAGTGGAATAAGTATCATGAACCTTATAAAGATATTGCTAAGAGTGTTCCTGCAAGAAATACTGAAGTTTATACTACTAATCATGTCTTACCTAAACCTTACATTGAGAAAATGCGTTTCCCAGTTAAGATAAAGGAACATTCTATGATGGCTAGTATGGTTAATGAAAGTATAATCAAAGCTGTTGAACCCGATAAACAAATGGTTGATGAACCTATAGTAGCAAATGTGAAAGACTTTGTTACTAAATATGAAGAAGAGGGACACACCATCCTTTGTAAGGATACCTCTAATATTGTTTCACAAAGTAGTGTTATGAGAGCTTGTATTCCTGTGTTTTCTGTTAGAATAAGTGATCATTTCTACGATGGTCCTTGTGATAGTTATATTGTTAAGTTTATGCATGATACTGAAAGTTACTATCAAATAGGGAAAAGTGTTCTTATGCATCTCAACAATATCAAGTTACCTCGTTTTATGCTGAAAGTTTTTATGTTGCACTTCTTTTGCCTTCCTATGCAAGTAGCCTCTAGTTTCAATAACTTGTTTGTTTACAAAATTCCCTTGAATAGGAAGTGGGTTAGACTTAAAATGTGTTTATTTTTGCTTCTTAATGCTCCCTTTCACTTCAATTCATATTCCTAAGTGAGCATCTTCAAAATTATCTTGCCCATCTTAATGGCTATAAAGAAAGAGCTTTTTGGGAGACAACCTAATTTGTTTTGGCTTTTAGTTTGTTTTTGTTTCTTTGAGTCTTGGAAGTTATTACTTTGGTAATAACCTCTCCTTATCCTTTTTGTTTGGTTTTTGTGTCAAGATCAACCTCTAATGAGAGAGAAGTAAGATTTGGGGAAGTTGCTGTCCCGAAACAGATTTTTGTGCTTCACCGTAAAAATTCGTGAGAGATCTCTGTCTGTCGGATTGAGATGTAATGTTTTGTGCTTCTGCCTCAGGTTGTTATTTAACTTTCGTTAGTTTTGCACTTTTTGATTTGAGCAACATAAGATTTTCGAAAAATTGATCTTTACCTGCTGGTATGTTTTAACAGATTTTGCCACTCTTGCACTTGCTTCTTTATTCGATTTCCTTTTTGAATTATTTTTGGGTTTTCGAAAGGAGTTTCTTCAGTAGCTTATGTTTTGATGGTTTTTAGTTGAGATTGGACTCAAAAGGTTTTATCACTTTGCTTATACTAATGTTGCTAATGAGAATTGTGTGAAGTTGTGTGTGAAAGAAATTTCTAGGAAGTGGAGATAATGGTGTAATAAGGAAGAGAAAGTTTTTATGAATCAAGTAATAAGTGTATGAAGACGAAGATACTGATGATTATTCAAGTGGTGGCTCCGGAAGAATCTGCTAGATACCAAATTCAGAGACCTGCAGGGTCTGTTTTCAAAAAGGTAACAGTTCTAGTAAGAAAAGTTCCGTGAAAATACTATCCACCTATATTTTTGCAGTTTTTAGCCAACAAGGAAAGCTACGAAGCGAAAAAGGGACAGAAACGGATCCAGGGTGGTTCACACCACCCTGTGGCGCGGGCCCACCCCTGGTCGCGCCACCAGGTGGTGCGGCCACTCCGGACTCCGCCTCCGACCCGTTTTCTCCCAGTACCTTCCTTTTGATGTGAAACTTCATAATATATAATCCCTCGAATCCCTCGAGGTTCGTATATCGTGTTTTTGTCGTGTTTTTGTTTCGATCTGTTTCGGCCAGGACATACTCTTTGGAAGTTTAGAAGCACAATGGTGTCTGCCAAGGATAAAGGAAAAGAGCCTATGGAGGAAGACCTCCAAGACCCCGGGCAGGAGAAGGAGATCAAGACCGAAGGTGAAGAGGAGGCAAAGCACATCGTCACTACCGTTGCAAGCATTGGAGTGGTGGCAAACCCTACCAGGACTATGTCAATTGGAGGGAAGCCTCCTCATCACCGTTTAGATCCCTGGTCACTTCCTCCACGCACCAAGAATCCTTTCCATACTCTTATCCATGAGCATCAATACCAGAATATGCCCAAGGGAAAATTACCCTCCAATTGGGATTTGCCTCGTTCTCGCTATGCAGGGAAAGAAGACTTCAAGGAGGAAGAGTGGGGAAAGAATCGCAAGAGCTGGAATTCTCAACCCGACATGATCATGAGCCGCATTGAGCAAAACTCATAGCTGATCCGTAATCTCACCTTCGAGATTGAGGACTTGGGGAAACTGATCAAGAAGCTCATCGAGAGGATACCACCACCATCGAAGGAGTAATTTGTCATCAGGTTTGGCATCCCCTTGGTTTGTTCCAAGCTTGTGGGAGTGCCGCGGTATCACATCACTATCTTCTATCTTTTTACCTTTTCAATAGAGTCATATCATGAATAGAGAAGTTATTGTGTAGGATGGTTTGCATTATGGAAGTGTCCCCTGTCTCGTTAGATATGTATCCCTTGGTGTGAGTTGCCGTTATGGATTACTAATGAGAAGTTCTATCATTTACTATTTTGCATAGCTTATATTAGTTTTCAATTCGTGGTTATATGATTGATCTTGTGGTTAGTATTGGTATCACTTTGGGATCATTGAGTTAATTTAGTTGGTTTTGGCAAACCTGGCTCGGTCAGTAGCTACACTATTTTTGAGAGTTGAATGAAAAGATAAAAGTACTCTAAAGAAAAATAATTTCATCACCTTTCTTGATTTGCTCATAAGTTTAGTTTTCTCTAGTTAAGATCTTTTGTGCTTCCAAGGAAGATTGCATGTTTGTCTTTATCATTGTATGTTTGTTTGTTTCCTTCAACTCTTGTACTTGCTACCCAGCCTTGCTAGCCAAAAACCTGTACTAAGAGGGAATTCTTCTCGTGCATCCACTCCTTTAAACCAAAACCCACGCCAGTTGTGTCCACCATACCTACCTATTAGCATTATTGCTATTCCAAGTAAATTCTTGTTTTATCTACCTCCCAAATTAAACTTGTTATGTGAAAATTAGTGA
Source organism: Avena eriantha (assembly GCA_910589775.1). Taxonomy (NCBI): domain Eukaryota; kingdom Viridiplantae; phylum Streptophyta; class Magnoliopsida; order Poales; family Poaceae; genus Avena; species Avena eriantha. The sequence goes on from OU342741.1 coordinate 105,469,258, forward strand.
TTAAATCTCTCACGAACTTGATGGCACACTTTAATTTTCTTGCATTTAATAACCTGAACCATTGGGTCCTTCTTTGTTGCATATATGCTTACGCTTTATGAGTTGAAGTTAGCAGAACCATGTATCATGGGGAACGCTTTCAACACTGCCATGGTACTTTGTACCTAGTTGATATCATGATTCTTTTGCCTATGGATCCCGGCGGTGTGAAATAAAAGTGGAACTTGTAAGATCATGGAGTTTATATGTGTGTTAGAGAAACGCCTAGGCCGCTAGCCTAAGCCATGCCTAATCATGGTGGAAACTTGCAGCATAACTATAGTGAGCATTCAATGAACCATCCTCAATAAAAACCTATGCAAATAGTGAGCATTCTATGAAGCATCCTCAATAAAAACCTATGCAAATAGCAAATAAAAAGATCGCTGAGATGCTCACTGTCTGCTTGCCTTGTCACTTTGATTATGGGATAGCTCCTATGTCATGTGCAAGGGGTACCCCGTTGGTGGTTCTCAATGATACACGTGTATTTACAATGACAAGAGCTTACTCGTGACTGAAGTTGAGTAGCATGAGGTTCGGTACTCATATGTAAGGGGCATGAGATTTCAACTTATAACTTGTCAAGCATATCCTCTTAGTTGTGTCACTTTAACCTTAATCACCAAAAGATACCTATGATAGGGGCAATGAGAGCTGAAAGCTAGTAAGTATCATAATTTTTGGGAGCTCTTTATGAGACTTGCAATCCCTGCTTCCCTCTGCGAAGGGCCTTTCTTTTACTTTGTAGTTGAGTCAGTAAACCTATTCCCTTCTATCTCGGCAAGTATTTTGAGTTGTTGTGTTTTATTCATTCATATGATGATTTATTCAATCATGTTTCTTATGTTCGTTGTTTTGCACATTGCTCTTATCTTGGTGATTACTACTTTGAAAGCTATCATTGAAAACCAGTTTTTTGTGAACTCCATTAAATTATCAACTATTGTTCGACCAAGAGCTAAGTTTTCCATTACCAATTATGATTTACTTTATGTATCTTTATTGTGTTTCCTTTGCTTATTGCAATTTGAGTTATATAATAGTGAGTTGTCTTCTACTATGATCTATGTATTGATGAATGTGATGCTTCGTGTCCGTATTCTTTTATCGACTCTTCACTCCATAAACCTGAGGCCATGTTTATTGAGCTCAGTTTCGCTTGGGGACAAGCGAAGTCTAAGCTTGGGGGGAGTTGATACGTCCATTTTGCATCACTATTCTATGTCATAATTCACTGTTATTCATTGATATATTTCGTATTGAGAGGCGATACTTATGTTATTTCATCTATTTTTGCATGGTTGATGACTTTTGGAGCATGGACCGCTGCAGTCAGGATTCTGATGGAAAAGGTGCTGTTTGGAGGCAAAATTCGCGAAGATCAGAAAATCCGGGAAAATATACGGAAAATCCTATTTTTCCAGAAGACGAAGGAAGCCAGAAGGGGGCCTGGAGATGGGCCACAGGGGGCCCAAACCACCCCCTGGCGCGGGCCATCCTAGGCCGCGCCACCAGGTGGTGTGGCCGCCCTAGTCCACCCCTAGCACTCCCCTCTGGCGTATATTATCCTCCCGAAACCCTAAGACTCGAGGAGAGACCAAAGAAAGATTCCGCCGCCTCTACGGGGTGGAAAACACCGAGAGAGAAAGATCTCTCCGGCAGATAGATTTCTGTCGGGGGAATTCCTTCCCGGAGAGGGGATACCGTCGCCATCAACACCATCATCAAGCTGGACTTCATCGGGATCATCATCATCATCACCACCATCATCACCATCAACACCCTCATCACCATCTCCATATTGCTGTAACAATTGTGTTGAATCTTGCATAGTTCATAGGGGAAACTTTCCCGGTGTTGATTACTCTTTGTAGTTGATGCTATTGAGTGAACCATTGAATTATTGTTTATGTTCAGATTGTTATACATCATTATTCCATCTCTGATCATGATCCACATGATGTCTTGTGAGTAGTTCGTTTTGTTCTTGAGGACATGGGAGAAGTCATGTTGTTAGTAGTGGAGTTGTGTTGAGAAATATTCAATGGTTTGATATTTAAGTTGTGGTGTACTTCTTCTAGTGGTGTCACGTGAATGTCGACTACATGACACTTCACCTATATGGGCCTAGGAGAATGCATTGTGTATTTGGCTACTAATCGTAGGGGTTGCCGGAGTGATAGAAACCTGAACCCCCGTTAGGAAACCATTGCACAAGGGACGTAAGGGTCTTAGAGTTTAAGGCTGTGGTTAGGTTTCTACCTTAATTACTTTCTTGTACTTACGGATGTTTGCAAGGGGTATAATCACAAGTATGTATTAGTCCAAGGAAGGTCGGTACATTAGTACAGGTTCACCCACACAACACTTAGCAAGCTAAAGAAGATTAATCAACTATATGAAGAGAAAGCAATTGACAGTCTTCCCATGTGTCCTCGAGAACGTTTGGTCATCTTAAGTAATACAACCGGCTTGTCCTTTGCTGTATAAAGGATTGGGCCACTTGCTGCATTTATTCCTACTGTCTTTTATTTACTCGTACTTTGTTTACTTTCTTTATCAAAAACCCCTAAAAATCCGTTTGCTAAGTATTTGCAGAGAATTCCTGATCCTTACCACTAGCCAGCACCTTCTGCTCCTCGTTGGGTTCGACACTCTTACTTATCGAAAATACTGCGATACACCCCCTATACTTGTGGGTCATCACCCGACAAGGCCAATGTAGTAGCGGATGCTCTTAGCAGATTGCCGTGTAGGTTAAACACCATGATCAAGGAGAAGCAACCAAGTTTGCATGAGGAGTTGGAGCAGTTTAGAACTGAGCTAGTTAGCAAAGGATTTTTAGCTAGCATTAAACTTCAACCCACTTTGATTAGCCAAATCAAGGAAGCTCAGAAGGGAAATGCAAGTATCGATGGAATCAGGCGTCGTATTGGTACATGAAAGGTACCTGGATTCACCGAAGACGAAGAAGGAGTTCTGTGGTACAAATGACGTATCTGTGTGCCGACAGATTCGGAGCTAAAGCAAGTTATCATGCAAGAAGCTCATGATACTCTTTATTATATCCACCCCGGAGGAACGAAGATGTATCAAGATTTGAAGGAGCAATTTTGGTGGCACAAGATGAAGAGAGAAATCGGAAGCTACATCGCCAAGTGTGATATCTGTCAAAGAGTCACGGCAGAACATCAGAAACCCACAGGACTGTTGCAACCATTGCAGATTCTGGAATGGAAATGGGATTCCATCGGAATGGACTTTATCACAGGTTTGCCTACTTCTAGAAGGGGAAATGACTCTATCTGGGTCATCGTTGATAGACTGTCCAAGGTAGCTCATTTTATACCTGTCAAGACAACCTACTAGAGTTCGAAGCTAGCAGAGTTGTACATTGCTAGAATCATCAGTTTGCATGGAACCCCCAAGACCACAGTGTCGTACTGAGGAACCAAATTTACCTCGAGATTTTGGCAGAAAGTCCAAGAAGTCTTAGGGACCAAGTTGAATTTCAGCACAGCTTATCACCCGTAGACCGATGGACAGACTGAAAGAGTCAACCAAATCCTAGAAGATATGTTGAGAGCTTGTGTGTTAGAGTATGGATCAAAATGGGAAGATTATCTTCCTTTCGCAGAATTCTCATATAACAACAGTTATCAAGCCAGTTTGCAAATGGCCCCATTTGAGTTCCTATATGGAAGAAACTGTCGTACCCCTTTGAATTGGTCGCAAATAGGAGAGAGTCAGATCTTCGAACCCGACATTCTACGAGAAGCTGAAGAAAAAGTTCACAAAGTCCGTGAGCACCTCAAGACCGCTCAATCCAGACAGAAGAGTTATGCTGACAAGAGAAGGAGAGACATGACTTTCAATGTCGGAGATTTTGTGTATCTCAAAGTTTCGCCATTGAAGGGAACCCAACGTTTTAGTTTGAAAGGAAAGTTAGCCCCCAGATATATCAGACCCTTCAAGATTCTGAATCGTCGAGGAGAAGAATCATATCAATTAGAACTGCCCGAGGAGATGTTAGCCATCCAAAATGTGTTCCATATCTCGTTACTTCGCAAATGCCTAGAAGTGCCGGAGAAGACCGAAGTTTTCAAGAACATCGATCACCGAGCCGTTGCTATCAACAAGGATCTGACGTATCGTGAAGTGCACATCCGTATCTTGGAGGAAGCTTACAGAACTACCAGGACCCGGAGTATCAAGTTTCTCAAGATTCAGTGGAGCAACCATTCCGAAGAAGAAGCCACTTGGGAGCGAGAAGATTACATTAGGACTGAGTTCCCAGATCTCTTTAGTTCCTAGTTTTCTTTCTTAAATCTCGGGACGAGATTTTGTTTAAGGGGGGAAGGTTTGTAACATCCCAAAATTTTAATCAAGGTTAATCAAGATCCAAATCACCCAATTTAGGGTTAACAAAAACTTTTTCTCATTTAAATAATTAAGCATGCATATGTGTGTTGCATTAAATAGGAATTGATTTGAATTGCCATAATTGTTTGTTTTAATGGTTGCAAAATGATTCTAAGATGAATTCCACATCATCTAGATCATTCCCAAGCAAAACCCAAAGAAAAATAAATCAAAAAGAATTAATAAATGGAAATGGTCACTTTGGCCATTTTAATCAACTAGGTCACTTTAGATGTTCCTAGCACTCAAATTCAAACATAAACAATTATGGATCTTTGCACCCCTTGCTAGTACAAGGAATGATGTACCAAGGCCCACCTTGTGATCTTGCAGAAACATTTAAACCCTAATTTAAAATGGCAATTGAAAATGGAATCTATTTCATATGTCTAGATCCCACTTTTTCAAAAACCATGCAAATGAATTCCATTTGAAAATTCCCAGAAACCACACCCTACCAAGCAACAGTGGAGATCACTCAAAAAATTTCATTTCAAAATTCAAAACTTTGTTTCTTTCGGCCATTTTGTCAAACACCTTGTGTGCACGAATCAGACACAAATCACAAACACTATTGTGAGCAGTGTTCTGGCCAATGTGGTCTCCCATCTTGCAACCACAGCACCCCCAGTGCACCCCCTGCCCTTTGCTAGCCCGGCCAACCACTGTGCAAACGACCAAATGCTCATGGCCACTAGTGCCGAGCCCATTTGAGCACCCCCACCGTCGACAACATGCCCCTAGCGCCACTAGCCTCGACCACCTTGCCTAACGCGTCGCCTGTGCCCCACTTCCCCCTCCAGGCCAGCCCCAGCTCAAAGACAGAGAGAAGGAGGATCCAGGAACCGCCGCGCCCGGACCGTGTCTGCCATGCCGACGCCGCCCGCAGTTCACACGCTGTCCCCCACTCAACCAGACCTCGCCTCGCTCCTGCCGCCCACCTACACGATCACCAGTGTCCCAGGAGGCTAACAGACATGCCTGTTTCCTCGACCGTGACCCGTAGCCGCCGACCGCCGCAAAGTTCGCCATCGATAGAGGCAGCGTGCGCACAGCAACGCTCGCTCCTCCCGACCGCATTGCACTGCACGCGCACCTTCACGACGACCGCCAGGGAACCGCCCACCGTCCTAGCCCACCGTCCACACCTCTAGCTCGTTGTGTTGCCGCCCCCATCGAGCTCTGCCCATGCCTCTCTGTCGCCTTGCCAAGCCTATATAAGGAAGCCTCCCTGCACCATTTCTTCACACCATCTCCATCCACTCCCCCTCAGAGACCTCCCAGAGCCACACTGGAGCCAGCCGCCACCCGTAGCGCCCCAATTTCGCCGGAGACCGCCACGGAAGGAGGATAGGGGCGCCACTGATCCAAGCCATCTCCCGGGACGCTGCCAGTACCAGGAGAACCTCCGTCGTCGACTCGTCCAGTTGCCCGCCTCGCTGACCCTCGCCGGAGCTCCGGTAAGCTGCCCTAGACCCTCACCGACCGTGTTAGGGTTCGTCCCCGTCGTGCACTATCCCGGTGTGGACGATGGCTGTGAGTCGTTGATCCAGGATTTAATCCTACGACCACCATCCTCCCATACCGGTTCGGCAACCCCTGTCCCACTGACAGGTGGGCCATCACTTAAGCCAGCCCGGGCGCTGCACGGATCGCAGTAGGCCGGCCCATTTAGTTCCCGCGCAACCCAATAAATTCAAATGAATCTTTTTCTTTTTAGAATTAAACTCAATTCTGTCCCTTGGTTCAAAAATCATTTCAGGGAGTTTTACAAATCCAAATTGAATGATTCTAATTTTGTTTGAAAGATAATGAAAATATCTATCAAGCCAGTTGGATTTAAATCAAATAGAGTTAGAGATCTGTCCTAGCAAAAATAACAAGACAGAGACTTTTTCACATTTATACATTTTTCTAAATTCAACCATATTAGCTTTTGAGTTGATTCCAACTCTCAAAAATCACATTTGATCATACCTATCTAAATATGTAATAATATTAAGGTTTGCATGCAGTGACTTTGGACTAGTACCAAAATAATTCTATATAGGCATTTCGAGTCACTTTAAACCAATAAATATTAAACTTAAACTTATTAAAATGTGATCCAACATTTAAATCACCTTCCCATGTATTAGAATATGTGGTGATGACATGTGTCCACATGATCCCATATTTTAATTGGAGAATATTAAATCTTAATTATTTTCAATGAGTAGAAATTACTTTTGTCAAATAAAATAAATGAAACTAGTTCATTAAACCTTGTGAGGTATGTGATGATACTAGATCATCAAATGTGTGACTTAGTGTGATAAACAGACTAGCTAAGTATTGTTTGGTGATTGTGTATGCCGTATGTATTTATAGACGATAGTACCGAACAAGTCTTCGAGGAGGAGGAGTTCTACCAAGAAGAGGAGGAAGAGAATTTCCATCACTGCACCAATCAAGGCAAGCTAAAACTTGCAAGTATTATACTTAGAAAGCCATCACTAGATGCAAGTTAACTCAAGAAAGATGCATTAGGCATGCTTGGTTATACATGTTGACTTATACGTACCCCAAGTTTTACTTACAAGCTTTACTTTCTTTTACTTTACCAAAGTTCTTTACCTTGTTGATAGATAGCATAAAGAGTATAAAACTTGACCTATCTAGTTAGATTTAGATGTCATGCTATGGCATGAGATTGAGATTAACATCCCACCTTAGTGAACACTCTTAACTTAGTAGTTTGGAGCTAAGCCAAAAACTAGATCACTTTAGTTGGGAATACTTGGTGAAAATGACTTGGTGAAAACCTTGAAATGATGAGTCATTCTATTGAGATGTTTTGACACGTGTTGAGAAACACAAATGGTTATGATGATGAAAATGTTGAGGCATGAGCCTTAGCCCTTTTATAAAAACTGATGGTTGGGTTCGGATGTGGTACCATTCCAAATTTACCGTACAACCACAATATCTGAATTGTGTAAGGCTTAGCCAGAAGTTTATATGCATTAGTATTAGTTCCCTCGCGGGAGAGGTTTGAGTTGAGGCTACCTCTCAATATTTTCCACCTATGAAGAGCCCAGGATGGCAGATGGCCATGGCTGGGAGGCCAAGCTCATAGGAGAGGTGCTTATACTAGAGTGTGTAAAGGAAAGGTTATGTTTGATTATCTGCATACTAAGTATGATGATTCAGGGTTATCCCTGACATATGTATCGAATTTTGTGGTGAAAGTGTACCACCTCTGCAGAGTGTCAAACTATTCGAATAGCCGCGTCCGCGGTTATGGACAGTTGGAGTGGCCATACTGTTCTGTTGTCAAATTTTTTCAAAATGACTTATGAAATGAATTGTGACATGACTTGACCACAACAAAGTTGTGAATATGACAACAAAGTTCCCACTTAGGTGATTTTCAACTTTATTTTATCTTTCTTTGTTTCGGAACTCAGCTTAGGTTTCAAACTTAACCTTACAAATAAACTTAGAGTTAGCATTCCTACTAGAGCTACCTTACTAGTTAGTGATAGTTTGCGAGTACTTAAAGAGTACTCATGGCTTTTGTCCCTGGATATTCCCGTGGCCAGACTATGAGGAGGACTACCCTGAAGGAAGACAGCAGGACGGACAACTAGGATCATCTCTCATCGTCAGCATTGCATGTGACCCTAAAGATGGAGCCCACCGCTACGCTATTTATTCCGCTACTTGTTTGTATTAAGACTGGATCATGAGAACCTTTATTTGTGTAAGACCATATTATGGTTTGTAATGGATGATGTACTGTGATATCCAATCTGTTATGTCTCGCAAAAATGGTAATCCTAGGATTGCGGTGTATGGCATAACTGGCATCTGGGATAAAAAATCCGGGTATTGACATACTTCTTGGATATTTCTTGGGGTGACATGGGTGGCATCCCCAAGCTTGAGCTTTAGTCCATTCTTCATCTCATTACATCATTTTCTCTATACACGTGAAATTTTTCTTTCATACAAAACTTCACACAATCTTTATTAGCAACATTAGTGCACTCAAGATAATAATTCTTTGGGTTCAGTTTCAACACTAATAAAACTTCCATTAAAACACAAGTTACTGTAGCACTTCCCTCAAAAAGCTCAATTCCCCGAAAAGAACCCAAAAAGGAATCAACAAGAAGCAAATGCAAATAATAGCAGAAATCTGTTAAAACAGACCAACAGGTAAAAACCAATTTTTTAGAAGACCTTTTGTTGCTCAAATCGAAAAGTGTTGAACTAACGAAAGTTAGATAACAACCTGGGGCAGAAGCATAAAAATTCACGCCTCAAAACGACGTACAGAGATTTTACACGAATTTTTTCACTGAATCACAAAAATCTGTTTCGGGGCAGCAACTTTCCCAAGCATTATTTCTCTCTCATTAGAGGTTACTCTTGGCACAAAAAGCAAATAAAAAGGATAAGGAGCGGTTATTACAGAGGTAATAACTTCCGAGACTCATCTAGAACTTTTGGGTTACCTCCCAATAAGAACTTTTCTTTAACGCCTTTAAGTTAGGCATGATAGTTTAAGAAGATGCTCACATAAGAAATATGAATTGAAGTAAAAAAGAACATCAAGAAGCAAATTCAAAGCACATTTAAGTCTAACCCATTTCCTATGCATAGGAATCTTGTAAATAAACAAGTCATGAAAGCACAAAGCAATAGTCATAGTAAAGTGCAACTTTAAAAATTTCAACATAAAGAGGGGAAACTTAATATTGTTGAGATACATAAAACCATGTTTCCCTCTCTCTCATAATAACTTTCAATAGCATCATGAATAAAATTAACAATATAACTATCACATAAAACATTCTTATCATGAGCCACATGCATAAAATAATTATTACTCTTCCTATAAGCATAGTCATTCTTATTAATTTTGGTGGGAGAAAATTCAACAAAATAGCTATCATTATTATTCTCATCACCATAATCATCAAATATAGGAGGCATATTATAATCATTAATTTTCTCCTCAATAGTAGGTGGACTGAAAATATCATATTCATCATTGTAATCATCATATATTGGAGGTTTGGTATCATCATAAGCAATAGGATGAATAGCTATCTTCCAAAGCTGGGGAACTAAAAAGATCATTTTCATAAAAACTAGTTTCCCCAAGCTTAGACTTTTCCATAGCATTAGCAATAATGGTGTACAAAGAATTCAAACTAACAACATTGCTATTAGCATGCAAATAAAGTTTCATAGGTTTTTTAATTTTCTCTTCAAACACTTCATGTCCTAACTAAAGATAAATACTATAAAGCTCTCTAATTTTTTTGTTATTTTCCATTAAGCCTAACTAGTGAAAATAAAAACAAGAAACAAAAAGACAAAATTGCAGAATCTAAAGAAAATAAATTCGAGCACTCACACCGGAGGATGTGAGTACCTTTTACCTTACCTCCCCGACAACAGCGCCAGAAAATAGGCGTTTGCCGTGGGAGGTTCTTCTTCTTTAATCCTCCGGTGTGAATACCTTTTACCTTATCTCCCCGGCAACGGCGCCAGAAAATAGCTTGATGTCTACGCACTTCTATTCTTGTAGACAGTTGTTGGGCTTCCAAGTGCATATGTTTGTAGAACAGCAACAAGTTTTCCCTTAAGTGGATCACCCAAGGTTTATCGAACTCAGGGAGGAAGTGGTCAAAGGTATTCTCTCTCAAGCAATCCTGCAATCAAGATACACGAAGTCTCTTGTGTCCCCAACACACCCAATACACTTGCCAGGTGTATAGGTGCACTAGTTCGACGAAGAGATAGTGAAATACAAGTGGTAACGGTGCCAGAAAATAGCTTGATGGCGTGGAAGAGACTAAAGGCAAACTGAAATAAAGATGGAAGCAAGAAAACATGTAACAGATCTAATTGCAAACGTTGGATGCTAGCTGGTGATTTTAATGAGGCGATGAGGCAGGAGGAGCACTTCTCACATTCACGTCGATCAGAACGGCAAATGAAAGATTTTAGGGATTTCCTCTCTGACTTAGACGTCCATGACCTCGGATTCTCGGGAAATCCATGGACGTATGATAACCATCAGCATGGAGTGAGAAATGTCCGAGTCAGGTTGGACCGAGTTGTGGCATCGCCTGCGTGGTCGATGAATTATCCGGACGCACGGGTGCACCATCTCCGTTCGTCGCGTTCAGATCACTCCCCCATTCTTTTGGGCACTGAGCGGGAACCGATGGTGAGAGTAGCTAGGCCGATAAGGCGCTATGAGGTGGCGTGGGAAAGGGAGCCGTCACTCGCAGCGGCAGTGGAGGAAGCATGGGCAAAGAGGCCCAATGAACCGGGGCTAGGAGGCATTAGTAGTGCATTCCGGTCAGTGTTAGGCTCTCTGTACTCCTAGAGGGCAAAATATTTCCCATCAGTTGCACAGGAGCTAGAGAAAAAACGAGCAGAGCTAGAGGTTCTAGATCAGCTGACGGATGAACAAAGTTTGTTTCAGAAGAAACGCCTACTTTCTGAGATGGATGAAATGCTCCAACGCGAAGAAATCATGTGGCACCAACGATCTCGCATTGAGTGGCTTCGTGTAGGGGATAGAAAACTAAATTTTTTCATCGCAAGGCTTCATACCGGCAGAAGAAAAATAAGATTCAGAAACTTAAACGGTCAAACGGTACATACACAGATGATATAGAGGAGATGGAGGGCATGGCAACGTCGTTCTTCCAGAATCTATATACCCGGGATGATGAGCTAGAACCGGACATCATTTTGGATAATATGCAACCGTGTGTGGATGATATTATGAATGAGCAACTAATCGCACCATTCATAGAAAAGGAGATAAGTGATGCGCTTTTTCAAATTGGGCCACTTAAGGCACCGGGTCCTAATGGCTTTCTCGCCCGGTTTTTACAGCGCAATTGGGGTATTTTAAAGGAAGATGTAATTAGTGCAGTTCAGAATTTTTTTGCTGAAGGTATAATGCCAGATGATGTAAATGACACTTCCATTGTGCTGATTCCAAAGAGCATGAGCCTGAAGAGTTAAAAGATTTTCGGCCTATCAGTCTATGCAATGTGGTTTACAAAGTTGTCTCTAAGTGTCTCGTAAATCGGCTGAGGCCAATGTTGCAAGACATTATTGCACCTTTTCAGAGCGCCTTTATTCCAGGTCGGTTAATTACGGATAATGCACTCATGGCATTCGAGTGCATCCATGCAATTCAGACGGGATCAGCGGCTCGTGGTTTTTGTGCATATAAACTGGACATGGCGAAGGCATATGACCGTGTGGACTGGAGATTTTTAGAAGGGGTGTTGGCGAAACTGGGCTTTCAAAGTCAATGGATTCGGTGGGTGATGTCGTGTGTTACCACCGTACGGTACTCGGTTCGCTTCAATGGACATTTGTTGGACTCCTTTTCTCCATCGCGTGGGTTGCGCCAAGGTGATCCTTTGTCGCCGTATTTTTTTCTTTTTGTGGCTGTTGGTCTCTCGAGCTTGATAAAACAAGAGGTGGATAGTGGTGCTTTACATGAACTTAAGATCTGTCGTCGTGCCCCGAGAATCTCACATATGTTGTTTGCCGATGATAGCCTCTTATTCTTTGAAGGAACAACACAACAAGCTGGTGTTGTGAAATCAATCTTAGACAGATACGAGAGAGGTACATGACAACTTGTAAGCTTAGGCAAGTGCTCCATCATGTATGGGGATAAATTCCAAGAAAATGCACAGGAGGAGATAAAGAATATCCTTCGGTATGAGACAGTAACCTTCGAGGAGAAATATTTAGGACTGCCTATAGCGGAAGGACGTATGAATAAAGGTAAATTCCAACCATTGAAGTCAAAGTTTCTTAAGAGAGCTAATGATTGGGATGAGAAGTATATGTCAGGGGCAGCAAAAGAGACATTGGTGAAGGCGGTGTTACAATCCTTGCCAATATATGCTATGGGAATTTTTCGATTTCCAGTGGGTCTTATTGATGATCTAAGCCAAGTCATACGAAATTTTTGGTGGGGGGACGAATATGACCGTCGCCGCATGCATTGGATGTCCTGGGAGAAAATGGTAAGACCTAAATCACTTGGAGGGATTGGTTTTCATGATCTGAGAGTGTTCAACCAAGCGTCGTTGGCCCGCCAAGCGTGGCGACTCATTCAGAACCCTGATAGCTTGTGTGCGAGACTACTCAGGGCCAAGTACTACCCAAACAGTAACTTGTTGGATACAGATTTTGTGCAAAATCCATCGTAGTTGTGGCACGGGGTGATGCACGGCTTGGAACTCCTCAAACGAGGTGCCATTTGGAGAATCAGTTCAGGATCACAAGTGAGAATATGGAGGGATAATTGGATACCACGCAGCGACTCACTAAATTTTTTAGGCATGCGAGAACACTCACGCTTGCGATGGTATCTGATTTGATTATCCCAATGACTAGAACCTGGGATGAGGTAACTATTAGGAAGATTTTCTTCCATCATGATGCTGAAGCGGTACTTGCGATGAAGCTCCCGGCCAGAGTCACGGCTGACTTTGTGGCCTGGCACCCGGAGGATAACGGCCTGTTTAATGTGCGTTCTGCATATCGACTTGGACTTGCACCGACTCTACAGAGATTGAGTACAGGGCAGTCAAGTTCCAACCCCTCAGGTGATCGGCCAATTTGGGACTTGGTGTGGAAGGCTGTTGTACCCCCAAAGATTCAGGTATTTGCATGGAAGGCTGCAACTGACACTTTGGCAGTCATGGAGAATGTTCATCAACGGATAAAGTCAGTTCTGCCGACCTGCACTATTTGCGGTGCAGCCCCTGAAGATGCATACCATGCTTTGGTATAGTGTAACCCTGCAAGGGCCTTACGTGATCAGTTAAGACAGGTATGGAAGCTACCACCGGAAAGTGAGTTTGGTCAATCAGGAAAAGAATGGTTTTTGCAACTGATTGCTAACATCCCTGCTGAAACAAGACCGAAACTACTCTTCCTTTTTTGGCGGGTATGGCATCACAGAAACAACATAGTACATGGCGACGGAAAGGAGGCCATAGCAGCATCGGTTCCGTTCTTGCAAAATTATTTGGAGTCCTTCAGGACTGCAATAGCAAAGCAGGTTGATCCAAAAGGAAAGGCCACCATTTTTAGTTCACAATCGTTGGTACCTAATACCTCTGATACAGCTTCGCGATGGCATCCACCAGATGACGGCTGGACAAAGGTCAATGTTGATGCAGCTTGGGACTCTTGGAGCAAGAATGCTGGGTGGGGGCTGATCATACGGGACAACATAGGAGCTGTGATAGCCTGCCGCTGGCAGTACCTCTCAGGGTGTGTGAGTGCAGAGCAGGCTGAAGCACTTATTTGCCTTGAGGTCCTCAAGCATGTTATTAATCTTCAATGTTGGCCGACAATTATTGAGTCTGGTTGCAGTCGGGTCGTACAAGCTGCTGATGCATATTCAATGGACAGATCGCCCTACTGGTGTATCTATAGAGAGATCCAAGAGCTTCTACGACTTCATCCCGACATTTCTATTCGTAAAGTTGACCGTGAGTGTAATAAAGTAGCGCATAATTTGGCACAACTAGGCAAGCGTGAGTCTTGTGGAGTGTTACGTGATTCAGCACCGACCTGCGTGTTGGCTCTGATCTCAGATGATTGTAAAAACATTATTGCCTAATTAATAAAGCTCACGGTTTCCCTAAAAAAAGATAAAATTGCAGAATCTAAAGGAAATAACTTCGAGCACTCACACCGGAGGATGTGAGTACTTTTTACCTTACCTCCCCGGCAATGGCGCCAGAAAAGAGCTTGATGTCTACGCACTTCTATTCTTGTAGACAGTTGTTGGGCCTCCAAGTGTAGAGGCTTGTAGAACAACAACAAGTTTTCCCTTAAGTGGATCACCCAAGGTTTATCGAACTCAGGAAGGAAGTGGTCAAAGGTATCCCTCTCAAGCAACCCAATACACTTGTCAGGTGTATATGTGCACTAGTTCGGTGAAGAGATAGTAAAATACAAGTGGTATGGATAATTATAAGTGGTAACGGTGCTAGAAAATAGCTTGACGGGAGGAAAAGACTAAAGGCAAAAAGATGGAAGCAAGCAAACATGTAACAGATCTAGTTGCAAATGGTGAACAAGGCCTAGGGATCATACTTTCGCTAGTGAACACTCTCATATAAATATCTTCTCTTCATGATACTACTCTGAACTACTCTCCGGTTAGACACTATAATCCATGGTAGGGCTATAACAACACTCCTCAAAGTTCGCTTTCCCCATCTAGATAACCCCACACTATCACTTTGAGCGCTAGATGGTTCCAACAAACACCATAATTTCATAGAGACATCCAACTCCAAATATAACTCATAACAAGTATTTGTAATCTCTAGCCTAAGTGCCACCATGGTGTGCATGCTGTCACTTTCACACACATGGGGAGAGCCGGAGATCTATTAAAGCACTTGAGTAGCAAGGTAGATCTACTTGATTACAAAGCTCATGATCTCATAAGATCACACATAGAGAGAGATGAACACATAGCTACTGGTAGAGCCCTTAGCCTCGAGGGAGAACTACTTCCTCCTCATCATGGGAATCAGTAATGGCGATGGAGATGGCGGTGGGGTCGATGGAGATGGCGGTGAAGATGGTGAAGAGGCGGCAGCGGCGGCGCTGGCAGCGGTGCGGAGGACTCCTTCCCCGCCACCGGTATCACAGGGGAGCACCGCCCTTAGCACCCTTCCTTCATGGCTTATTGGGAGCCCTTCCCCATGGAGATGGGATCAATGGGGGAGGCAAAAACGTGGCTTTGGTGGCTGCAAATTCGTGGGTGGAGGTGTCTCCCACGAATTAGGTTTCCTCCCTTTATATAGCTTCTCGGATTCCCGTCACCCCATCTTGGGCTGCAGTAAATCGGGCCTATCGGGCCCGTCCGGACTCGGAATCAGATAAATTTTATGTCCAGAACGTTTGTCGTGAAATTTTCAACCTTGTAGTTGAAGAGTTTTTTGTTTGACGCTGTCTTTGACCCGAAACATGACCATCTTCAAAAAGAGTTCCGAGACAGATTTCTAGAAAATCCTAATTTGACTCCAACAAGGTTTCCACTTGTATTCTTGGTAATTCCTACACATCAAAGTGTAAAATAAGAACATTGTGCACTTTTGCAACTATTAGTAGGTTAGTCCAAATAAATCATAAACTTTATATAAAAAGGAGTATCAAAAGCATATTATTAGCATAAAACCATTAAAAATTATAGATACGTTATGGACGTATCACGAACTAGAGCTCCGAGGCCTACTGGTTGCGCGTCAAGGCGGCGTACGACGAGCGACGACTCTTGAACCCCTACTTCAAGGACTTGTACCACGACCGCAATGACTTCGGCATGTCGCACCGCTGGCACATGATCCAGCATGCTTGCAACAAGTGGCATGGCGTTGTGGAGGAGGTGCGCCATGTCCATGTCAGCGGCACCAACTTCGAGGACCAAGTAAGTGAACCCACCATGTCCACTGTCTATCGTAGCCTTGTATTGGGTCACGGGCCATTGATCACGGTCGTTTGCTCGCTGCATTGCATTGCTTTCGTAGATGTGCGCCATGTTCATCCATGTGTTCGCCAGGATCGAGACGTTCGACAAGTGGACCGAGACGCACATGGCGCTCGCCATGGGCAAGTACGATCCCGACGCGCCGCCAGCTCTCTCCTCGGGAGGCCGTCCGATCGGGCAGAAGAAGGCCAAGGCGGCGAGGGATGCCGCGCCGGCCATCAAGAAACTGCACAGCTCGATCATGGCTTGCATGGTGGATGCTGCCTCACACGCTGCCGAGAGGGCGGAGCAGGCCGCCAAGATGGAGCAGGTTGCCGTGGTAAGGTGGGCGTCGGTCATCGAGAGGCAGGACGCCAAGCTCGAGCTGATCAGGGCCAATGTGGCCGCGAAGAAGCGGAGGGAGGACCTGTCGATCCTCATGGTCGACACCAGGGACATGTACGCCGATGTGCGGGCGTGGTAGGAGGCCCAGCGCACCACGATCCTGTACGAGGTTCGAGGTCCATCGGCATCCACTACCCCAACACTTGCGGCATGCACTTCGCCATCACCTGTGGCATCCACTACCCCAGCATCTGCGAGCGCACCGGCGACAGGCACTCCCCCGCCGGTCGTCGATGTCGCCGCTGCCGTCTGATGCGCCGCTATGCTTTGTGATGCCGGCGCGGCTTCTTTTGATCACTAGACTATGCTGATTTACAGCGATCTGTGACGGTGTGATTGTCGAGACTTTGTTTTGTAAGACTATTTATGCTATTTATGTTCGGCTATGCGATCGGCGATCGGCCGTTCTACCCGCCATATTTTGTTGTTGTTTGAATTTCAAATTTCTAATTTGGGGGCCGATTTGGGGGTTACGGCTGGACACCGGCTTCCCCCCATAGCCGGTTTTTGCGCCGGCGCCCCCCGTATGGTCTTACGCCGGGGTTAAATTGGGGGTCACGAGTGGAGATGCTCTTGCCTTGCATGGTGAAAATCCAAGGTCTGACCTTAATTGTTTGTGCCTGGCAATGACGAAGGCATTATTTTGTGAGTGAGTACTTTCTCGAGGGTGAAAACCTATGATCTCTGAACGGGCGATGGCGACGTTTGTGCACCGTTTCCTTCTTGAAGACATCTCTATTGGAGAGGTTGGACTCCTAGTGCTATTTTGATGGTGTTAGTGTCACTACTACAAAGAATTGACTACTGTAGCGGGACTTTTTTTAATTCTTCTTATTTTCTTGACTGTGTGCATCCGTAAGGCCATTAGGGCAATGCGTTGCTGCAGAGGCTGGGTGTAATTGGTATCTTCGAGATAGTAAATATATACTCTTTATCAAAAAAAAGGATCACATGATAATAAATCTGAAAAAATAAGGTGATACGATGACTAGTGGGGTGAATAGGAGTTTACAAAAAATGCAGCAAGTTAAAACAGATTTATGCGTAAGCAAACTATAACTAGTAGATATAGCAGATGAAGAACTCAGTAGACGACAACAGGTTGAAGCACATAGACAACGATGGATACAAACAAAGTATATGAATGTTAGTCCCTTAATTATGTTTTCATCGATCATCCAAAACCCGGTAGAGGGCACTATATGCACGTTCACCCCCGTTGGATCCAATGCTTGTTTGTGCTTCCACTTCCGTTCAATGTTGTTGTCGCTGCCCCTTATTCAGTCCTACCACTGAGATCATATGTGTTGTGTCCTTTGACACGAGGTGGCTCGGCCCGACAAAAAGTTGTCTCTAAGTTTGGGCCTAGGGCACCGATTGCCTCAGACCCCATCTGCAAGCTCAACCTGCAAGACATGCTATAGTTGTGGCCTTTGGGTGTTGCTCGACACGGTCTTCGTCCACATCAATGTCTTCGTTACCAGATCAATGTGTGGCCATGACTGTGTTCTATGAGGTCGTCCCTACCGATGAAGCTTCGGAGTTGGAGCTTCGGATTCTAGGATAAGCTCAGTGATGGTGTCGCTTGCAAGCGTCGCTGTCCTCCCTAGAGTAATCGCCAAGGAACCTTAAATCCAGCGTCGATTTTGTGCATTGCACCTTGAGCATGCATGCCGATATCGCTACAGGAATGCCAGGTGGAAATTGGATGTGAAACGAAAGCTCTGCACTTACTTGTGCTAGTGTCAGTGTCGAATTTGAGGCCAAGAAGAGGTGCACTAGTCATCGGTGGACCATTGCCCTTTGATCGCATCAACGACTTTTGTTGGCGTGATTTGACCTAGGTGGTGTGATGCCCTTTGACGAGGAATGTTACTCTCGTTGTGTTGCATGGTGTAGAGTGAGTGTGGAGCTAGATGGTGATGTTTCTTGGAATTGTCTCGGTTGCTCTTCTTGGTGTGTTCATCTGGTGTTGCATGCTAAAAGTATAAGACTTTGTGCTTTTGTCTGCTAGGACATAACTTGTTTCCGGGTTTATTTCTTTGTTTTCCTTGTCCTTTCTTGTCTAAGTGTATTTTGCAATGATCGGTTTGCCATTACGTGTATCGCGATTGTTTCATTTATCAAAAATGGTTCAAGCTGACTAATGCAAATTGTAGCTAACCAATAGAACTTATATCGCACTATCTCACTTATATATTGTTTTCACTCGTCTCACTCACTCCATAGGTAACACCTTTTACAAACAGTTGCGAAATAACAATGGTGTACTTGTACGTGCCCTTAACAAAGTGTTTCTCGCGGAAAAATATCGTGGCTTTGAAGTTGAGAAATACAACTCCAACTTGGTTCGGATCTTGATGCTCACATTACGCAAATACTAATGTGAGTAGTATGTCTATCCCAATATCGGTCAGTTGCGCACTTGCCCTAATAGTAGATGCGCGACTGTTTTTGGTTTTGTGTTGCAGTTGCAAAGACCAGCTGACTTTCTAGTACTTTTTTTCTGACAAAACCAGTTGACTTTCTAGTTTGTGTAAAAGAGAGTCGTCTAGTATGAGTTGACCCGCGACAGCAACCGTAGGGACGACGAGTGGTCAACGCAACCAAAGTCAATCAAAACAGACAGAAGCACTCGCTGGTGCTATAGTCGTATCGTGCGTGTGCAGAATACACACCGTAGTGGCTACACGGCTGTAGGCTGCAGCCACCACTTCACGACAGCACGACGCGTTGGAGATATGAATATGATAATCAACGATGGCACCACGTCGCCTCCAGGCCAGGGTCAACCCATAAGCCATCTGCATTGCACCTCTCACGATAAAAGGTTGGAGCCGCGTGGTACGATACGATGAACCGTGCAGAGGCACCCAGGCCAAAAAAGCGGGCGGTGTCAACGAGCGTGGGCGGCAGACTTCGAATTGAGAATGCGCGTGCGGCGTGACGGATGATGGTGAGGTGGGCAAGGATCGGATGTCAACGTGATGACAACGCCTCAACAAGAGGGCCCGTGGAGATATTTTTCCATGAGTCGTCCTTCGACTCTCGCGCGTGCCAGAACGGTCGACCGGTGGCGGAGGCTCTCGCGGCGCGTGGGCGCCCACTGATGCGGCGATTGCGATCGTGGGAGCCTGGGAGTGGGATGGCGTGACACTCAGCGCGGGTAACTAAGGCTTAGTTTTTTTCAGAACTCCCTCCAATCTAAATTAACGTTTTCGGATTTGTCTATTCAGACGTATGTTGTCATGTTTTAGTACTAGATACATCTGAATCTAGACAATTTGAAAATATTAATTTGGATCGGAAGGAAATAAGATTACCAAGTTTGAGACATGGATTCGCAAATTGCACCGATAGCCGTTTCAGAGCGTGTTGACACCCTTCCATACTGGTGGGGCCCATTTGTTAGTGCTGAGGTGGCAGCACATGTGGACATGCAACTAGGGTGGAGGTGTGGCCCACATGTCATCCTCAACCTCTTCTCTTCTCTTGCCTCTCCCGCTCTAGTTGGGGGAAGATGCTGAAGAGGTCACCAAGGAAAGGAGTTGAGCGGTGCGCTGGTGGAGGAGGCATGCCGAGGCCGGGCGCAGTACCGGAGGAGGCAGACTGTGCCTGCGGAGTGGGAACAAGCTAGGCCGAGGACGTGTCGGGGAGATAGGTCGGGGCTCGTCAGGGAAGGAGCCAAGGCAACACTAGTGGAAGGGATCGACAGGGACAATAGCTAGGGCGACATCGAAGGTAGTGATCATCAGCGGAAAGAGCTAGGTTGGTGATATAGTAAGCAAAGCTGGTGAAACAGCTGGGTGGTGCACTGGCAAAGAAGGAAGGTTGGGTGTAGGGCGAGCAAAGGAGACATGCCGATGCGTGATCCGCCGACAAAGGAGCTAGGATGGGGGGATCGCTAGGGAAGGAGCCGCCGTCGAGGCGACACGATTGATAGGACATGGCAAGGAAGATAGACTGGGTGTCGCTCTAAGCAGGGGTAGCAGGGAGGAGTCGGGCGACCCCGAAGATAATGGTCGGAGGAAAGGAGAGGAGAGAGAGAGAAGAGGAGGAAGAGGTGGGGAAAGAGGCTGATATGTGGGCCCTACCTTCACCTAATCTATATGTCCACATGTGCTGCCACCTCAACTACCTCAACTGTGACAAATGGGCCCCACTAGTTAGGAATGTTGTCAACATGCTATCAAACGGCTATCCATGCAATTTGTGAATCCATGCCTCAAACTTGGTAGCTTTTTAAAAAATAGCAAAATTGGCACAGTGCTAACTTGTTAATGTAGCTACATTTATGGCAGTTTTATTTAATTTATTCGGCATGGTAGGATACTAACATAGTTTTCCACGACCAAGTGAGCGGAGCATCCCATAGTTATCCAATGCGGTCCAACCAATTCCAAGTTTCTGACCATCCGTGAGATAGTTAATACTCCCTTTATTTCAAAATATAAGATGTTTTAGCTTTTGGAGCTAATGTATCTAGACGCCTTGTAGTATGTGTGATGAGGGGTTAATTCATTAATGTCCATCGTTGATGGACTTAGGTTCGAGAAAGTGGGGAGCGACGGAGGCATCGATCGGCCAGCAAACAAGGACATAGGCGACACGAGGTTTTACCCAGGTTCAGGCCTCGAAGAGGACCCTACTCCTGCTTGTCTGCTCTTGATTATGAGAGAGTCGGAAGTTATAAGGATGCACATATGCAATCTGGTAAGGTGTATGCGGAGGTTGTGGATTGTCCTCCTCGTCGCCCCTCCTAGCCTTTATATAGGGAGGCTAGGTCTCGAGATAGCAGGTCGAGTCGGTTATTGATTAGGGTTTTTCCTTTAAATTTCTATCTACACTTTGTCGTGTCTTTCAAGAAGTCCAACTCTTGTGTGTCACCCGAATCCTTAATGGGCTACGTTCGCACCGTAGACTCCTTCTTGGGATGGACCGTATAGGCTAATCTCGAGTACCTGTAAGGTATACCCATGTTAGTAGCCCCCGAGTGTCCAGCCGAATCGTCGATTTGGGTGGAGACTATAAGTCTTTCAAGTGCATGGGATATAGGCCCATCCGAAGTTCTTTTAGGTGCCTTAGTTTGTGTCATAGAGATTGTCGATATGCATGCCTGATTCATCCATCAGACCGGGATCAGTTAACTGTCTTAGGGCAAAACAACACTATCTACTCAAACTCGAGTCCCCGGACTCGAATTCGGAATAACGCTAGCATAATTCGACTCCTGCTGTGGAGGTCTAGAGTCGAATTCTAGTGTTCGGGTATGAGCACTCGACGCGTCCGTCGAGGCCTTTTTCACCGCGCATGTGGGCACAGATTATTTCTAATAGAGCGCATCAGGTGCGTTGCCAGGCCTTTTGCAGGTCTTACCTTCACGTTGTTAACGCGACATCCGAAAGTTTGTTCACCGCGTAGGTGATTCAGGTGACCCAGGAGACGTTATCACTTTGTAGGGTATGTTCAACAATTGTGAGGCAGAATCGCCGAATGCTTTGAATTCTTATGGTGCGGACGTGGTTAACGCTTTTTGCCATGTGTGATTATTTTTCGTTTCATAGGGTGCGCGACCAGCGCTCCCTATGGGAGTAGCCCCCGCGTGCCTATTCGAATTGAAGACTTGAGTGGGGAGTTTGAACAATTGTTGACTACTGTCGTTAATTTTGTCTTTGCTAATTGTGCTTTCAACGCTTCCTATGGGAGTAGTCCCCGAGTCCGCAATCGAATCGTGAATTTGAAAGAGGGGGTTAAGATGGCAATGTCTTGCATGTGTGTATGACGATACTTTTATGCTCTTTTATTATATTCGGGTGCGCGGCCATCACTCCTGTTATGATTTGCCTTCGAGTGCTTGGTCGAGTCGCAGAGTTGACCAAGGACTAGATGAGTCGAATATAAAGCTCCTGCTGGAGTGGGTTTCTTGATGATGTCAGTGCTGACTATCCAAGGAGGTCAGTTGCCTGCATGGTGCTGATGGGACGTGACAAAGGTGGGTCCCGAAGTCTAACTGGGATTTGACCAGTCACGCATAATCTTTGGGTTTAACTGCGCCTCCTTTATTCTCACGCGTAGTGGGGAGCGTGTAGCGACGGTTCGACGTTACCACTGACACGCGTCTCCATTGATGTGCGCCACATGTGGGGGTGAGTTTTTGTGAGCCGTTGGATGGCATTCTTCCGGTGCTTAAGTAGGGTTTTATGTGCGGTAAGTTTTTCGCACCGATCTTCTTCCACCTTTGCGCACTTCCTCCATTGTCATTCTTCTCTGCTTCATCACGCTCACCGTCCGGGCTGCGGTGGACATTCACAAAGCATTTCCCAGTTACTTCCTCTGATCTCTCTATTGCCGGAAGATGGGGAACAAGAAAGGAGGCGCTACCGCTGGATCTACTGTTGTCGCCACCATGGCGAAGAAGAGGGGCACCATCACCACCTGGTCCGGCGCTACCGCCGCCACCAAGAAGAAGGGTCCAGGGACTCGTGTGACCAGCAGGTGATGACTGCAAGTGCACAGATCGTTTGTAGCTAGTTTCGAAATAAAGATATCGATTCCAGAGGGAGCAGGAGTCTAAAGTCTAATAATTCTTAAAATAAATATTACGATAGAAATGCTAGATAGAGTTATAAGTGACAAGATAAAATGCGAGTATTGTGTAAAAGGGTGTTTTGGGGTTTTGGGTATAAGAGCAATAAAGTAAAGTAAAACAACTAAGTACAGAAAGTAAGTATCGCGTATATAAGAAAGATTGGAACTGTAGTAGGGAAAAGGCGTTCTCAGGGAGTAGCGGATACACCACTAGTATTATAAAGATCTAAGATAAAGATTATCATCATGAACATTCTCAACTATGTATGTGTGGGAGGAACTCCATATTTGGACGAATAGGCAGCAACTGCTGCTCACATCATCCTCATAACCACAACGGTCAGCAATCGACATCAATCGAATTACTGCGCTATTAAGGGACGTAATTCCGTAGGACGTATCCCATGGCATGGATAGTGATCCGTGAATTTCCTCGGTTTCCCAAGTTGATACGTAAGGGGTGCCAATAGCTTTAGTCACTATAAGTGCTAGCACGCCTCCGTCTATCAACAAGTAGTTTCCTCCATCAAGTCCTCATAAGAGGAAAATATTGAGAGGTCGACTTCTCTCAACATCAAGATGTATAAAATCTAACACATGGTTACAACGATGAATATCATAATAGACTTTATCTTATTTCAATCTCATACTAGGGTTTCTCCATATCCCCAAGAACTAATGATCTACTCAGACACGAAGGCAATCAACATCAATGGTAATGGAATCAATCATAGAGGAATAGTACTTGTATAAATCCACAAGAAGTATAGGAATTACAACAAGATCTAGACAAGCTATAGATGGGATGGATGGAGATGGTGGTGATGCAGCGGTGGATGATGAAGATCGATGCCTTAGCCTCTCGGATCTGCGCAGGGCGAAGATTGATCCCTGGTGGATGACTTCCCCCTCGAAATGCCTTCCAGAGGTGAGGTTTCTACGATTTCTGGGTGTTCTGTATGTCGTCTCCTCGAACCAATTGCACGGGGTGAAACTATTTGACGAGGCGGAGGCGGTGCCAACTATATAGCAGGAGCTATACGGCCGGAAAAATTGCTCCGGTCGTATAGTTGGTCGCTGGACTCTCTGCCTCCCTTGTTCTCCTATGGTTTTCTTCTGGTATTATTAATATTTCCCAAATAAGCGATTTACGTTGTTTTTGACTCCTTTTATCCACAATACAACTGCTCCAAGAATTGTATCCATTGGATCCATCATTTGTCCTAATCTTGATGAAAACAGACATAAAACATGCACGCGAACACCGTAAAATACCAAGATCCTGCATCTACAATGCAAAATAATAATGTAAAACATGATGCAAATATGCATTCATCAACTTCCCCAAGCTTAGACTCTTGCTCGTCTTGAGCAAGTTTTATCTTAATGGATGTGATCCTCATATTCATGAAGCTGAGTCGATAAAATAAATGAGGCAATTGCAGCATGTGTTTATCATGTACGATACATAGGAATAAGTTCATGAATAATACCTTAATCGAACCATCTGAGTGGTATTAGAAGGCTTCCACACCTTAGTGATCAACAGTTCATAAAAGATGAATTTCAACATAATGTAAAAGAGTCCGGTTCAACCGAATGAGTAAACGAGGTAGTCCAAAGTGTTTTAGGATCAACGTATTCACTTGGGATTTAGAATCTCAAAAGTATCTCTTTGTCATACTACAACACAGTGGTATATGCCTACTTTCTCTTTGCACACTCGCTCTTTTTATTCTTTGTTTTCTTTTCTTTTGTGTATATATATATGCTCACACTTTTGTTTAAGTGTCGTGCAAAGAAGCTAGCCATACATTCCACTTCATGTAGGAATTCAAAGTTTAACAATCTCAATTACCAAATTCCAATTACATATGAAGCATTCTTATGACTTGAAGATTGTACCTCGACTTGTTCCCACTCTATTTTGATAGCACTTTTATTTCCCTTTGTTCAAGGTTTCCTTTTCAACTTAACTATATAGATAATTTTTCTTTGTAAATCAAATCGTAGACTTACAACTTATTGACTAAATTACCTTTAGGTGTTACATTAATACCAATGGTGTGGAAGACTCCTATTTCTATCATCAAGTGCAAGTAAAATTATACTCAAGCCATTCATATATCAATAAAGCAAACACAAATTCCATATTGCTCCATATATAATAGTAAACTCGGAATTTCATAAAAGGGATTGACTATTCCTAAAGCGAATTCTAATGATGCAAACTTATTTCTGGTTTGAACTAATGCAAAAAATAGTAATAAAACTTATAAGATGGATTACAAGGTCTTAAAGATCTCCCCAAGCTTGGAATCAAGCCAGGCGGGATCAAATAATCCCTTGCGATTATTTGATACCGTGATTGTTGTAGATCACTGTGGCGCCATGGCACATGGTATCTTCTCCTCATGGGCCATCCTGAGGCGGAGGGATTGATTTATGGCTTCCAATTCTTTAACACGCAGCTTGTAGAAAAGATTGTTCCTCTCCAACACCTTTACTTGTTCCTTAATGAACTCATTGTTATCCTGAAGTGTTTGTAGTGCCTTAAGACTCATAGAAAAACCTGCTTCGGTTGTCTACTTGATATCTTCATCTAGTTTATCAAGATAAAGTCGCAACAATCAAAGGTGTTTGGATGTCCCTGGCTTCTCCTTGTCCAACCCTTCGATCTTCAGCTCCAGAGCCTTCAAATCCCTCTTCCGACACCCATGGTCAGCGTCAAGGAACTCTATAGGGATGGTCTTGATCTCCTTGCCTTGCTCGCTATTCCCCCCGATCTCCATAGGAGCTTTTCTTCTTGACCTCTATACCTTGGTTGAGAATCCTTGCTTGAATAAGAGGTGGATTACTGTCTGGAGGTTATGATTAGAGAAAGAGACAATGGCAGTATATAAGGGGGTCAAAGGTCGGTAAAACTCGTGATAAACACCAAATTGTCGCCTAAGAAAAGAATCCAAATGAAACACGGAAAGAAATCACAGATTTGGAAGTTCCCTGCCGCATAACAACCAACTATACGAGCGTGGCTCGTATAGCTCTGGTCGTATAGTTGGTTCCGGGCAGATATTTCCAAATATCTCGAGTTCGGGTCGATCAAATCAAGACTCGGAACCGACAATAATGTTTTTTGAATGAATAATAAACTAAAGATCGAACGAAAAGTGTTTGAGAGTTTAACGACTAACTATAAGGCCAGAATTTTTGGTTCCGGTCGTATAGTTGCGACCGTATAGATACAAACGTAAAAAGCAAAAGTGTTTGAGAGTTTAACGACCAACTATATGGCCGGAATTTTTGCTCTGGTCATATAGTTGCGACTGTATAAATATAGACACCTAAAGAAAAACCATCTGAGAGTTTAACGACTAACTATACGGCCGATTTTTTTTGCTCCGGTCGTATAGTTGTGACCGTATAGGCTCAGATAGCGAAAACAATTTCACGAAGATGATACAGAGAGTTTAACGACCAACTATACGACGAGAGCTTCCTCTCTGGTCGTATAGCTCCACCATTATAGTTTGTAAAACCCCTCTAAAACTTCAGAAAATACAAGGAATTCAAAGACAGATTTTTCAAAAGTAAAAATTGTGAAAACATATCACTTATTTGGGAAAGAACACTTACCTTGCACTTACCATTTGCTTATTCACGGATGAAAAGTTCCTCCAACAACAAATACTTCTTCTCTCTTAGAGGAATTGACCTTAGTTCATTGAGTAATTCCCTTAAACGAAAATCACTAGGACTAGTGTTCCTCTCAATAAGATTGGTGGCTTGTGGGGCAATCATGGATACTGCATCTAACATCTTTATTTCTTGCCTCTACATAATCTGCAACTCAAATTCTTGAAGTGAAAGAATCCAACAGATCAGCCTTGGCTTATGGTATTTCCTTTCAAGGAGTTCTTTTAAGCCATCACGATTCGTGTGAACTCTCACCTTTGCATCAACTATATAGGAACAAAATTTATCTCAAGAGAAAAATACAGCAAAAAGTTCCTTTTCTTCCTTAGAGTAATTATTTTGAGCACCATTGAGAGTTCTACTAGCATGATGTATAATATTAAATCTACAACCAATATGTTGTCCAAGAGTTACTCCTACAACATCATCGCTAGCTTCACATATTAAGTCAAAGATTGTATCCCAGATAGGTGGTTTAATGGTCGGAGCACGAGATAAAGCATTTTTGAGTTTATCAAAGGCTTCAAGACACTTATCATTGATGGCTCAAAATATATCAAGCTCGTTGGGAACCCCAAGAATAAGGTATGATGAGCACAATAGCAAGTTTTCCCTCAGTTATGAAACCAAGGTTATCGAACCAGTAGGGCAAGGAAACAACTCCAAGGTGTTGCTAGCAACTTGGAATCCTGCACAACACAACCACAAAACTTTGCCCCAACTTACAGTGAGGTTGTCAATCTCACTGGTTTTGCTGAAAACAAAGGATTAAATGTATAGTCGGGAAGATAGTAATTGCTTGCAGAAAGTAAACAGTAAACGGTAAACAGTAGATGGTATATCAATGGTAAAAGCATGGACCGGGGTCCATAGTTCACTAGAGGTGTTTCTCCTTAAGATAGATAACATGTTGGGTGAACAAATTACAACGAGGCAATTGACAAATTTGAGAAAGCATAACAATGCATATACTAGACATATTGACTCCTATGAGATTTTATTAGGCATTACAACATTATACATAGACCGTAATCCAACTGCATCTATGACTAATAATCCACCTTCAAGTTATCATCCGAACCCCTTCCAGTATTAAATTGCAAGCAACAGATAATTGCATTAAGCAAAGTGTGTAAAGTAAACAATACGATTGCCCCATGGACAAAGGATTGCTGTTTTCTCCCTAGTAGCAACAACATATCTACAACCTTAGAGATTTCTGTCACTTCCCCAGATTACTAGAGGCATGAACCCACAATCAAGGATAAATACTCCCTCTTGGAGTTGCTAGCATCTACTTGGCCAAGATATCTACTAACAATGGAGAGCATGCAAGATCACAAATAACATAGACATGATGGTACCAATAATCAATCTAAAATAGCATCTCAATATCCATCGGATCCCCACAAACACAACATGCAAGATTACAAATAGATGTTCTTGATCCTGAATGTATCTCACAAGATGCGGTGACCCAGCATACCACTGCATGATGTAGTACACTATAGTCATTGACATAACACCAATGAAACACCGTTCACTAGTATTACACCCCTCAGAGTGGTACAACAGAAACACATCAGGTCCAAGATATGACTATAGATTACAACTCGACTCTTTACAAAAGATCCAGGGAATACTCTAGGTTAAAGAGAGAGAAAGAAACTTCTTACAAAGAAGAACCAGAAATAATAACTCAGAACTATCTAGTAACTAAGACTAGCATCTAAACTATTTAGCTTGCCATTACTGCTATTGCAATGCTCTACAGAAGTAGGTTTTATGGCTAGAGTATCTACTCCTATCTAAACAGAGACTTTGCCTTCACTTCAGCTGATGTGTATTTCGACTTCATAGACTTTATTGAAGAACTTGAGCTGCCGATGATGGTTTCTTCAGCAGAAATTGATATTAACGTTGTCTTCAACGGCTTAGAACCTAGCAAGGGTTAAGAAGGTATGGTTGAGTACGAGCGTACTCAGCAAGTTCACTAGAAAGGAGTGTATGATTCACTATCTCTACAGCCACAGACCATAGGTCGTAGGCAATGCAGGTTTTTGTAAACATTTCTTCAAAGGTTGCTTTTATTCTGAAAACTATGTCCGACAGCCTTCATAGGTTGACCAGAACCTTTGTGGGGTTCTTTTCCTGCCCCGTTCGTAGCTCCTTCCTGGAACAGGGAGTAACATGTCACAATTCTTACACTCTGCAGAGGTGCGGCACTTTTCCCACAAGAGACCTTAAGCTTTGTTGCACAGCCGGGAGTATGTCCCCGTTCAAACTTCCATGGTTTGAGGCCCAACTTAAGATCCAAGCCAATCGCTGCCCCTCTCCGTGACCCCTCATGAAGACACGATCCCCTGAGACAACTACCATGGTTACTCTTTGGGTAGCCTCTCAGAGACTCCGTACACAGCTCTGTCTGGCGGTCACCATCAGCTATGGTGAACTCAGACCCAGTCAGAGATGCAAAGATAATCTAGACACCTAGCTCGCGGGGAACTAAGGGGTCCCACCCATGTGCTGGATTCTCTGGAACTCCACGAGAAATTAACAACCACACGATAAGGTCATCTCTCCAGGCGAAAGGAAGAAGATCCAACTGACTTCTCCGTCCCATTCCAAATCTCATGGTTGACGCATAATATACGGCGCTAGAATCACTAGCGACATTGTTTGTTAAGTCCTAGAAGATACATTACTGTACAATGGCGTTTCCATTGCCAGTTATGTTAGATTAGCTGATCACCCTAGATTAGTAACCGATATTTCTAGTTAATTATGAAAATAGTGTTTTTGACCTTTTCGAAATACAGGTGATGACAACATTTGAGTTACAAGTATAGAAAATAATCAAAGGACATGAGCAAGTTGTGAACTTGCTTTTTGTGATTGCAAGATTATGCAATCACGGTCTTCAAGACAATAGAAGATCCAAATTCTGTAAACAACATCATTGGTCCGATAAGGACTAATGTTCAAAGAAGCAAGATGCAACAATGCATAAGTAATGTAATGCAATTTTATAAACACGAAACCCCGGAATAGTTGTATCTAATGTAGGGTTTGGAGTTTGTGATGAGTTCTTTGGAATGCGTTGTACTTTTATATCAGCTTTACACATGTGCTTCTTGTTAAGGCTTGTGAGAGTGTGTGAAACAATATGTAGATATAACAAGTAATATGTAATACTAAAGCATTCAAATGGGGTATGGTATCTGAAATATTTCTTACGCAAGATTATTAATCAATTAAAGTCTTTATAAAAGTGTTCAAGGTTTACTTTAAATGTTGCTTAAAAGAATAACTCTTGAGGAAAACATTACTTACAAAGTAAAAAGTATTTAAACTTAAATCTAACACTTTAAGGTTTTCTTATTAATTATAAGTACTAAAGTAGAAAACAACTAGTATTTTTGAGTATCTTTTCTACTAGTAAATGGAGACTTTTAACACTCCATGAAGGTGAAAGAAAAGTATTATGTATTGATATAAGTGGTGTTTTCTTGATTTTATAAGTGGATAGAATCACTTACTTATTATAGAATTAGTACTCATTTCTATGAACATGGCAATGGCATCATGTTAAATACTTACAAACTTTCCTTAGCCTTTAGAGTGGATTCCAAAACTTGTAAAAGAATTAGTATTCAAATAGTGATGATTTTATAACTGATAAAATATTTTTGGAGAGAAAGATTTACTAAGTGCTAAATGGTAGTTTAAGTAAGTACAACTTAAAATGGTTAGACTTATGTTACTTCAATTAAACATCAATTGAACTTGTTATTACATTTTTAGAATTTAAATAAATAATGCTAAAGGTAATAGTAATGGTTTATATATTTTCAAAGAATTAAAATAAAAAGAAAATGGTTAAAATAAGATTTATTATACATTTATCTTTTATTTTACTTCAAAAGTGAGATTTGACATTTTTTATGTGTAGAATTTATTTTTGTGATCATTTTGGTATATTATAAGTATTTTTGTGATTTTTAAATAATAAGATATGTTTTTTACAAATTTTATCACTTTATAACTACTAAATAAATAATAAATATTACTTAAGTGATATAATATTTTAAGTTTATAGTTTTACACTTTATTTCTTATTTTTCCAAGAATTTTAGTATATTATTTATATTTTTCCCATTTACCAATATTAAAATATGAATTTTAAAAGTATTATTACTTATAAAATCTTTATTAAATAATAATTATTTAAATAGTTAACACAATAATATTTGATAATAAGTTTATAATATAGATTTTATTTTTCTAAGCATTTTGATATATTATATATATTTTTCTAAGTTATAGAATAAAAGATATTCAATTTTTAAGATTTAACTATTTTCTTAAATTCCTAGAAAACACTTGTAATTGAATGTATATTGTTTATTCATTTTCTAAGTGGAATTTAAACAAAATAATAATTTTTATACAACACGTAAACCTACCCTGGGTCACTGACCCGTGGGGTCAGGACCACATCAGCAGCCACACAAGCAACGACTAGTCTACACGGTGATGTGGCAGAGGGTGACGTGGGTCTGACGTCGACATGTCGTCAGATTGGCCTCCACCGCTAGGGAATGGTCGCCGGCGGCAAGCCAGACCACCCTGACAAAAGTGGATGATTGCGCTGGAACCGCGGAAAGGTGGGGAACCTACTGGTACTTGCGCCGCCTAGTTTGTGCTACCGTAGGTTGTCCAACGACGGCGAACATCAGCGGCGGTGGAGGGTGCCCGTGGCGAGACCGATAGAGAGGAAGAAGAAGACGGTGGAGATGTCCATGAGGACTAGTGACTCACCCCGGTTGTCGTGGTGGTGATGGTGAGGGCAGGCGCGGCAGGAATCACTAGAATCGACGGCGGCCGACGTCGGGAACGGAGGTACCAATCCGGTCATCAGGGCCTTCCTTAGCTTCCATGGGATGGGGCAATCGAAGTAGAAGATCACTGCGGTCTTCATAGTGTCCTTAGTTGGCCGAGGCGAGCTCGAGAGTGATGGTTTTCTAGAGCTCTGGTGAGCTAGGGTTCTCGGTGTCCTATGCGTGAGAGAGATAGAGAGAACGAGAGCGAGAGTTATGGGTATGAGTGGATAGAGGAGAACGCATGCATTCTTATCCCCTCCTCCAGAAGCGGCGGCGCGCATCGTAGCGCGGCGGAGTATCGACGGTGGCACCGTGGCCACGTAGCTGCTTCGCAGTCGTCGACAAAAAAGACGAAGCGAAGGGGTACTTGGGCTGGGCCGGTACTGGGCCGTAGCGAACTGAGCGAATTTCTCCTAGGCTGCACGTGAGTGGTGGTTAGCGCTAGGACGAGCTAGGCTGTGGGCTACGCGGCTGGCTGACTCTTTTTTCTTTTCCATTAATATTTGCTGTTTTTTACAAACTATTTCAAATATGAATTCCACAAGAGTTTAAAATGTGCAGAAACCTTATAAGTCATGAATATTATTGTTTGTAGAATTTATAAGCATCTTCTCTAAATTTCTTATTGTGCAACAAAATATATTCGTCATATTAGAAGTCCTTTCCATTAAGAAATATTAATAAGGAGTAGGGTTTTAGGAATTGGGTTCTTAGAAATAAGTTTTCATAGAAATCATTCTAGTTTCACTTGACAATCTTAATGGTACTGATTTGAGATGTTTATCCATGTATATAGAATCTTATTCCTACTTATCTTCACAAAGGATTTATCTAAATATGATGATTTGGTTTTCATGATCCTCCATATTTGATGATTTGCCAAATCCTATTCTACTTGATTTGTAGAGTTTAGAATTACCACAGAAAACTTTTGGTTAGGTCATTATGAATCAACAGCAATCATTGGTAGAGAAATACTAATGTTTATTCAAATATAGATATGGTTTAATATTAAGGTTTAGACATAATGCCACCATGTTTTGTAAACCTAAATAACATCTCAACTTAAAGCGAGTTATTGGAATTTCTTTAAGAATGTGATCTTAATAATCCTTTGAGATTAGGTCTCTATTAGAGTTAAGACAATCAGGTAGGCAAGGGTTCTCAAACACTCACATGGTTCTCTAATTATCTTTTGGAAGCTTTAATTCTCCAAGGGGTATTGTTCAATGGTTACCTGGCAATAGGAAATGGCCTCACTATCCATTTGATTCTAGGGTTTTGAATAATGAAGTAGACATGGGTCTTGTCATGGATGGATGTACAGCTAGCTAAAGGTTTCTAAAGAATTCTTACCTTAATACTTCACTCAGTTTATCTTGAGATAAGGAATTTCTTTCCTAAATATACTCTATAAATCTCTCTTATATTGTTCACAAAGATCACATCTTCGTGAATAAGACAATCATCTAACTCCACCATATCCATCATCATATGATGACATGGTCATGCCACTTCAACATTACTCCTGGCATATAGCTCCTCTTAATTAACTACCATTGATGCACCTATCAATGTAGCTACTGCTAACTCCACCTATTAACTTCCTTAACTACATCTTGCAACTTCTTCCAAGGCTTAAAGATTATAGTTCTCTCTACATATCATATGTGATATCAATTCTCTATAATAAGTATGGTACTTCTCCCATAATACAAGTTTGTTCGTGTATTAGCTTAATTAATCTACTATGCCTCCAACCACTTCATAAAACTTATGTTATATACTTCATCATACTCTAGCTTGACTTCTGATGTTCAAGCTAGATGATTCAGCTTACTAGGCCTTACCTAATTTGGTATACCCACAAGTCTTCTTCAACACCTAGTCATCTATTATCAAATGACTTGAGAATAATGACCACCATCATTTGATCAAACTAAGCTTAGGCTTCTAATTGTTTAATCAAAATCTATTAACACTAAGTACTAGATTTGTACTAGTCTCTCTATAGGCTCAGCTTGTTAAGAAAATTTACTTTAAGTTTATGCCCACTTGGCTTAACAAGATTATCATTGGATACTCTAATACTACTAGCTTCCTTATAGCTCCATGATCACTAGTTACTTCTTGGGTTTAAATACTGCTTCTAGTTAACTCATAAGTGAGTTAACTCCTCCAGCATCAGATGGTTTGATCTCCACTAAGGATCACATTCCATTGATGATGGCACACTCTACCATATCTAGTTACTCATTCTTATTAATTGACTTAAGTTCTTTGGAAGATTAATATAATAGGTAAATAAGTTCTAGGTCAGGAATTGGTTACTCAACATTGATGATTAACTGACACCAAGACTTGGTTAAATAGGAATGTCACCTCTTAATATCATATTAGGAGTATATGATGGATGGTCTTGGCTTGTCTTCCATTTCTACTCTATTTGTAATAAGAGTTAGTGTTTAGAAACTACCATGATTCTCATGGTAGGAATAACTAGGGCAAGCAAGTATATCAAGGTTTAGTTATAGAGCTTCTTTACTTAAGTTATATCCTTAACTTGGTATACAGGTTTGTGGTGGATACTACCTTGATATCAACTTTAGAATATTAATTATTCATCCTTGAGTTGTTATATGGAATACCATGTAATGATCTCTAGAAGATCTAGTACTTTTTATTAAACAGTGTGTTATGACTTAGTTTTATTACATTTGATCTACCCTTAGATCAAATTATATTACCCAAAGATAAGGTTTTAGCAAAGGTCATATTGAAACTTATCGCAGTCAACTTGATGATCTACTTTAGTTCCACCAAGTTAAGAGAAGCTCCAATCACTTCGGAAAGTTTTATTTAAAAGCGCAAAAAATATTCAGATTTTATGCACACACCTGTGTTTAGCTTATTTCTAAGCTCTAATGCTGGGGTGTTACAGACTCTCCCCCTTAAAATAAACTTCGTCCCTGAAGTTCGTACTCTTTTGCGTTTCGGAATGAGGAGTTGACTTGTATTGATCACGACATTTCTTAACTCCATTGTGATCATAATTGGGGATAATTGTGGTATCCTGTATCCAGATCTTTTTCCTTGAATCCTCTTCATTCCGACATACGCTCGGAAATACTATATAATGAGGGCTTCTTATAACCTTATGAGAATAAGGCTTAATCTCATCATAACTTTATACTTCTTCTCCAAACTTTAATCGGAAAGTTAGACAACAACACGTCAGCGTTTATTATTTACTCTCCCCCTTGGGGTTTCCTAATGGTCTATAAACTTCATGTATAATACCCATTAGTTAAGGTATTGGTCCTTGTCCAGGTTATATATTACCTCTAGAAGTTCTCAGGAAAGAATCTGCGGTATATCCACATAATTGTGGATCTCCGAAAGGAATCTTCTGACATTACTTGACTTACTCTTAAACTTCTGGACATTTTTGCTTTAGTAGGCCTGATTTCACGAAGCGTCTCGAAAGACGATCTTTAATTTCATACTTCCTTAGGTCTAACTTAACTTAGGCCAAGTTTTATACTCTTTAACTTACACAAAGATGACCTACTTCACTACACCGCTAGGATACCAGCTACGGATACCATCTGCAGATCCTCCTAGGTGTATGGATTACCCTATGGGTTTTCGACTTCTTTTAGGCATTCTCTCTGAATTGTTAGAGCTTGAATACCACCCTTATTCCAAGACTTCTTCTTTGCACTGATTCATGATATTTCCATGAACTAGGTATAACTACTGCATTAGCTTCTAAGCAACACCATCCACTTTGAGTGAACTTTAATTCATCTTTTAATGTTGCTCCACACCCTTTTCAACACTACTATTCCTTCTTATTGCCAGCTCACAATAAGTTGGGATTGATCCATCCTTCAAAATAGTGTTGACACACCTTATATTTAGCTTCCTTCTTCTTGCAAGTCTTCAACTTGATTTTCGGAACTCGTCACTCCATTACATGAATTCCCTTTCCTATCTAGGTCTATAACATCAAGTAATAACGTGATGATGCAACATGCATTTGCACATCAAGTCAAACTTCATGCACATATCTAGTCAATCAAGAAGATGCAAGAAAAGCCAAAAATCCAAATGTGGTACGTATAACACACATCATTCTATGCCCGGAATATAATAGTTGAGTATAATACCTCTAGAATTCAGGCTTAGCTGCACAGTATATGACACCTGCTAATATAGGTTTATCTCATGATACTTAGCACTTAAGGGTTAAACTACTCTTTGTCTCAATATTTACCCAAACTACCCAATTGTAGTTGGATAATTTTGAGCAAAGTGATCTCACTTTGGTTTTAACTAACCTCTTACCTTTCTTTTGGAACAACTAAATACTACCAAATTTCCTATTCTGTCGTAAACTATCCTCACATGATCTCTCGAAACTACTAGCAAAATTGTAGTTGCTACCTTAATCCAATAATTATCGTAATATTATAATATCTATGACTTCTATCATAGACCTACACTGTTCTTTACTTACTGTTATTACCAAATTATTTACTAAGTACTTGTCTGAATTACAGGCTTATCATGGTCTCAGAGCTATTCTCACCATGAACTTGTTGAGATTTACCTAGTCATCATGATTAAAGAGCTAATCTCACCATGCCGACTCTTTTTCTTAGCTTACTATTAATAATTCTTAACAAAATTCTACTCCATTACATGGAATTCTCAAGTGCATGCCACATGATTTACCTCTAATTATATCAATACCTACTCTAATGGTCTACCCTATATGGTATGGTGGTATCAACTAGTGATAAGATTCTGCTACTTCGCAGGGTTCTAAATATAGACTCCATCACTAATACTACTCCACATGATATCCTAATCTTAGTCGTAATCTTCTTTGATATTTTAGCTTACATAAGATATCTTGGTGGTGTTATACCTATTTAGAGCTACACTCAAATGAAACTTCTCTAGAGAATATATACAACTAATCCTTAAGAAAGATGATAAGAACATCCAACTTAAGTGTGACAAGGTTTATCCACAAGTGGATACCCATCACAAGTCTTGGTTTAGATAAGATGGCTCCTATAGTCACTATCCAACCTACAAATCTTCCTAAAAGGGTTTTAATTCTAAGGTCAAAGAATATGCTCTGATACCAGCTGCGTTGACCTAGCATACCACTGCATGATTTAGTACACTATAGTCATTGACATAACACCAATGAAACACTGTTCACTAGTATTACATCCCTTAGAGTGGTACAACAGAAACACAGCAGGTCCAAGACATGACTATAGGTTACAACTCGACTCTTTACAAAAGATCCAGAGAACACTCTAGGTTAAAGAGAGAGAAAGAAACTTCTTACAAAGAAGAACTAGAATTAATAACTCAGAACTATCTAGTAACTAAGACTAGCATCTAAACTATTTGGCTTGCCATTGCTGCTATTGCAATGTTCTACAGAAGTAGGTTTTATGGATAGAGTATCTACTCCTATCTAAACAGAGACTTTGCCTTCACTTCAGCTGATGTGTATTTTGACTTCATAGACTTTATTGAAGAACTTGAGCTGCCGATGATGGTTTCTTGAGCAGAAATTGATATTGACATCGTCTTCAATGGCTTAGAACCTAGCAAGGGTTAAGAAGGTACGGTTGAGTACGAGCGTACTCAGCAAGTTCACTAGAAAGGAGTGTATGATGCACTATCTCTACAACCACATGCCATAGGTCGTAGGCAATGTAGGTTTTCGTAAACATTTCTTCAAAGGTTGCTTTTATTCTGAAAACTATGTCCGACAGCCTTCACAGGTTGACCAGAACCTTCGTGGGGTTCCTTTCCTGCCGCGTTCGTAGCTCCTTCCTGGAACAGGGAGTAACATATCATAATTCTTACACTCTGCAGAGGTGCGTCACTTTTCCCACAAGAGACCTTAAGCTTTGTTGCACAGCCGGGAGTATGTCCCCGTTCAAACTTCCATGGTTTGATGCCCAACTTAACATCCAAGCCAATCCCTGCCCCTCTCCGTGACCCCGCATGAAGACACGGTCCCCTGAGACAACTACCATGGTTACTCTTTGGGTAGCCTCTCGGAGACTCCGTACGCAGCTCTGTCTGGCGGTCACCATCAGCTATGGTGAACTCAGACCCAGTCAGAGATGCAAATATAATCTAGACACCTAGCTCGCAGGGAACTAAGGGGTCCCACCCATGTGCTGGATTCTCTAGAACTCCACGAGAATTCAATAGCCACACGATAAGGTCATCCGTCCATGCGAAAGGAAGAAGATATAGCTGACTTCTCTGTCCCATTCCAAATCTCATGGTTGACGCGTAATATATGGCGCTAGAATCACTGGCGACATTGGTTGTTAAGTCCTAGATGATACATTACTGTACAATGGCGTTTCCATTGCCAGTTATGTTAGATTAGCTGATCACCCTGGATCAGTAACCGATATTTCCAGTTAATTATGAAAATAGTGTTTTCGACCTTTTCGAAATACAGGTGATGACAACATTTAAGTTACAAGTATAGAAAATAATCAAAGGACATGAGCAAGTTGTGAACTTGCCTTTTGTGATTGCAAGATTATGCAATCACGGTATTCAAGACAATAGAAGATCCAAATTCTGTGAACAGCATCATTGGTTCGGTAAGGACTAATGTTTAAAGAACCAAGATGCAAGAATGCATAAGTAATGTAATGCAATTTGATAAACGTGAAACCCCAGAATAGTCATATCTGATTTAGGGTTTGGAGTTTGGGATGAGTTCTTTGGAAAGCGTTGTACTTTTATATCAGCTTTACACATGTGCTTCTTGTTAAGGCTTGTGAGAGTCTGTGAAACAATATGTAGGTACAACAAGTAATATGCAATACTAAAGCTTTCAAATGGGTATGGTATCTGAAATATTTCTTAAACAAGATTATAATCAATTAAAGTCTTTATAGAAGTGTTCAAGGTTTACTTTTTGTAACATACCAAAACATTAATCCAAGCTTATCAAGATCCAAATCATCAAAATTGAGGTTAAAAAAACTTTTTCTATTTAAAGTATTTAAGCATGCATATAAGCAAGGCTTTATTTTGAAATCTTTGTGAATGGTCACCATTGCTTGATCCATTGGTTGTAAAATGTTTCTATGGTAAATTAAACATCATCTAAATCATTCCCAAACTTTTCCCAAAGAAAAACAACTCAAAATGAATAAATGAAGTGAATGGTCATTTTCGCCAAATTAATTATCATGCCTACTTTGGCTATTCCTAGTACTCAAAACTTAACAGAAACAATTGTGGATATTTACACCCCTTGCTAGTACACATAATGAGGTACCAAGGCCCACTTTGTGATCTGCTAAAAACATTCAAATACTAATTTTAAATGACAGTTTAAAATTGAATTCAATGCATATGCCTAGATCACCCCTATTTCAAAAACCATCCAAATGAACTCCAATTTCAAAACCCTTGCAACCATAGACTACCTAGTACTAGTGGAGATCACTCAAAATTTTTGAATCCAAAATTCCAAAGTTTATTTCTTGTGGCCATTTTATCAAACACTTGGCAGGCAAAATTCAAACAAAACAAATTTCACTATTTTGAATAGTGTTCTGGCCAAACTTGTCTCCCATTTGACCCCCATTTGCTCCCTTTGACTCCTAATGATCTAACCAGGACCTAACTACCCCATCCCCTACCTCCTAGCAGCATGGCCATGCCAAGCTGAGCCCCACCTCGCCGGCCAACTTGGTCGCCGCCACAGCAGACCGCCCCCCCTCTCTCCATGTCTAGCAGCTAGCCAGCACCTCACCACCGCCCACTGTCCCCTCCCCGAGCCAGGCCCAGCCGTGGACCACCGAGCAATCCCCGCGCCCAGTGCCACTGCACCATGCCGAGCACGCGCCAGAGCACCGTGCCCGACACGCGTGCACAAGCTGCCGCTCGATCGCAGCCCGCGCCCACCGCGTCGCCACGACCCAGGGAGCATTCCAGACACCCCCATTTGCTGTCCAACGCCTCACAACCACCGCTCGCCGTCGAAGCCGCTGCCTCTGCCGCTCAGAGCGCCAGCTGCGCCTGACCGCATACAACCGCCCCTATGACCGCATTAAAGTCCTAGAGCACCGCCAGGAGACCGTGCGTCTATCGCCGCCCACAGCCATGCCGCTAGCAGCCCGTAGCCATGTCGCCACCGTCGCCTGCCCATCCCTCTCGGTCTCGCCGTCGAGCCTATCAAAGGAGGGCACCCCCAGCCATTTGCAGCACACCACTCCACTTCCCTCACCTCACTGATTGTTCCACACCTCTAGCCGGAGCACGAGGATCAGCAGCTCGCCGAAATTGCACCGGAGTAGGCCGCCTCTAGAGGAGAAGGGCGCCGCTGATTGCGACCACCCCGGAGCTGCCTCGACCGTCCCTGAGCTCGCCGTCAACCACCAGTCCGTTTGCCCGCC
The DNA here is from genome assembly GCA_910589775.1 of Avena eriantha. Classification (NCBI taxonomy): domain Eukaryota; kingdom Viridiplantae; phylum Streptophyta; class Magnoliopsida; order Poales; family Poaceae; genus Avena; species Avena eriantha. The sequence continues at coordinate 105,509,304 of OU342741.1, forward strand.
TCGCTGTCGTCACTGGAGCCCTGGTACGCCCCCTATGCACCCCCACCGAGCCGCTAGGGTTAGAGCTCACCGGCGACAGGTCCGTCATCGATGACGATCCACAGCCGTTGATCCCCACTCTAATCCAATGTCCCACATCGCCCCGTACCGCTTCACGCGTTATGAGCCGCTGACTGGTGGACCCCCCTGTCAGCTGAGACCCACGCTGCGGAGTGACACTAGGCCGGCCCGTTAGCGTTTCCCGTGCGACCCAGTTAGTTTGAATTAGGATTTTTCTTTTTGGTTTAAACCTAGTTCCATCTCTCTGTGTTTGAAATTCAGTTCAGACAGATTTACAAATCCAAATTGCATGAAACCAATTTTGCCTGAAAGGTATTGAAATGATCTATCGAAGCCCGTTGGATTTAATTCAATTAGAGTTATAGATCTCTCTTAGTAAAAATAATAAGACATAAGATTTGGCACCTTGCAACATTTTTATAAAATCAACCAAGATAACTTTTGAGTTGATTCCAACTCTCAAAAATCACATTTCAATATATATATCTGAATATGTGATAATATTAAGATTTACATGCAGTGACTTTGGACTAGTACCAAAATAATGCTATATAGGCATTTCTAGTCACTTTAAATCATTAAATAATGAACTTAAACCAAAGTAATTATAATCCAACCCTTAAGTCACATTCCGACATGTTAGAATATGTGGTGATGACATGTGTCCACATGATCCCATATTTGAAGTGGTGAATATTAAATCTTAGTTAATTTTATTAATGAGTAGAAATTACTTTGCTAAAATAAAAAGGACGAAACTATTGAATTAAACTTGTGATGCTTATGATGACAATAGATCATCAACTATATGCCTTAGAGTGCTAATTAGACTAGTTAAGTATTGTTTGGTGATTGTGTACTTTGTATGTATTTATAGATGATAGTACCGACCAAGCTTTAGAGGAGGAGGAGTTCTACCAAGAAGAAGAAAACTTCAACCACTGCACTGCACAAGGCAAGCCACCATTAACAATGCAAGCTAACACTTGCAAGTATAATGCTTAGCAAGCTAGGATTAAACTAGAAGGTTTAAGAAAGATGCTTTAGGCATGCTTTGACTATACCACTTTGACTATTAGTTACGCCAAGTCTTATTTTCAAGCTTTACTTCCTTTACTTTACCCAAAGTCCTTTACTTGTTTTAAAGGTAGCATAAAGAGTATAAAACTTGGCCTATTTAGATAACCCTTAGATGTCATTCTATGGCATGAAATTGATCCCATCTTTTCCACCTTAGTGAACACTCTTAACTTAGTAAATTAAAGCTAGATCAAAACTTGAGTCACTTTAGATGGGAACACTTGGTGAAAATGAATTATGAAAACCTTGGAATGATGAGTCATTCTATTGAAATGTTTTGACATGTGTTGAGAAACACAAATGGTTTATGATGATGAAAATGATGAGGCATGAACCTTAACCCTTTTAAAAAAAAACTGATGGTTGGATTCGGATGCGATACCATTCCAAATTTACCGTACAACCACACTACCTAAATTGGGTAAGGCTTAGCTGGAAATTTATATGCATTAGTATTAGTTCCCTCGCGGGAGAGGTCTAAGCTGAGGCTACCTCTCAATGTTGTCCACCTATGCAGTGCCCAAGATGACTGATGGTCATGGTTGGGAGGCCATGCTCATAGGAGAGGTTCTTATACTACGGTGTGTAAAGGAAATGTTCTGTTTGATTATCTGCATACTAAGTATGATGATTCAGGGTTACTCCTGACAGATGTATCGAATCTTGTGGTGAAAGTGTACCACCTCTGAAGAGTGTCAAACTATTCGAATAGCCGCGTGCGCGGTTATGGACAGTTGGAATGGCATACTGTTTCGTTGTCAAATGTTTTCCTAAATGACTTATGAAATGATGAATCTTGACTTGACCACAACAGGGTTGTGTTTATGACAATAGCTTCCCAACTTAAGTGATTCTAGAACTTTATTTTATCTTTCTTTGCTTCAGAACTCAGCTTAGGTTTCAAACTTAACTTTATAGTTAAACTTAGAGTTAGCACTTTAACTTAGAACTATACTACTTGTTAGTGGTAGTTTGCGAGTACTTAAAGAGAACTCATGGCTTTTGTCCCTGGCTATTCTCATGGCCAGACTATGAAGGAGACTACCAAGATGATGGCCAGTAGGACGGCTATGATAACTAGGACTATCTGCCTTCGTCAGCATTGCCTGTGCCCCCTGAAGATGGACCCCACCACTATGCTTATCTTTTATTTCCGCAGCTTGTTGTATTAAGACTAGATCATGAGATCCTTATTTGTGTAAGACCTTATGTATGGTTTGTAATGGATGATGTACTGTGATATCCAATCCGTTATGTCTCGCAAAAATGGTAATCCTGGGATTGCGAGGTATGGCATAACGGGCATCTGGGATTAAAAATCCGGGTGTTGACAAGTTGGTATTAGAGCCATCCTGACCATAGGAGACCCTAGTTAGAATGGACGTCCAAACAAAAACTTAGTTTCAAAACCAAAGTGAGTATTTATGAAAAACTATTTCCTCTCTTGTCCCTTGGAATTCATTCTTTCTCAAAAATTCATATGCCTCAAAATTCTTACATTACTACTTAAAAATTTGACACACTTGATCACTTCACTAACTTCCTCATCCTAAATTCTTGTAGATGGAGTCTCAGTTCAGCAAGTTCTACCAGTTGGGAAACGAAGGTCAGCTAATCTTCGAGAGGGATCTGGATTCACTGTGAGAGTTACTGGGATGCCCACATCCAGAGTTTCTTGGAGCTCAACTTCCAGGACCCACAGGAGGAGACTTATAGTGGCTAGTCACCGCGGACCTTAGAGGAAGCATTGAAGCACCAACTTCTGGGAGAATTCAGTTCTCCATGAGAGAGAACAACTGGCTAGATGGATTAGCCAGGGCAATGCATGAAGCTCTCGCATGTCTATGTGCTCTTAGTGTCAACCAGATCCAAGGAACCCGTTTTGCCCACTATGCAAGACGTGACTTCATGGGAATGCTGATGGAGATGCCAAGTTATCCAGCACTGAAGCGCCAAGTGGAGAACCTCGACTTCCTATTGTATGACCGTCAGAAGGAGCTGGACAATGCTAGAGAGTTAGCCAACCAGAACCGTGCCATTGTCGACCAGAAGGCCCAGACTTTCGCACTGCTCGTCCAGGATCGCCAGTCTCTTTGCCGCCAGCGTGCAAAGAAGGATCGCACCATCACCCGTCTTTGCAAGAAGGTGGCCGACCTCGAGAAGACCGTCAAGGAGCAGGAAGCTCAGCTTGCCGCAAAGGAGGAAGAAGAGGAGGGTGAAGAAGGAGGAAGAAGAGGAGGGTGAAGATATCCAGGGAGACATGGATTCTTACCTCAGCAATGATGATGACTTTCTGGAAGAGGATGCTGTAGACTTCTACACTGGCGATGATGACTCCGACTTCATCGACGATGAGTAGATGCACTAGAACACTGTCGTAGTCTGAGATGTATCGGTCCCACTGTATCGTAGCTTGCAGGGTTCTTCAAACCATCTGTTTTCCCTTGAATTATTGTGGTGTGTGTTGTATCGTGTGCTTGTTTGCATGAATGAAATGAAGTTAGTTGAGAAACCTGAGTTAAACTCAAAGTTTTAGCTTTGAAACTAAAACCCTGAACCTTAGAATTTTCCCTCTTACCCCCGTATCTATCTCAATCTTCAGATGACTCGTGTAAACCAAGGAGGGAGCAGCTCGTCGCAAGACCCAATGCTGCAGATCTTGCAGAATCTCATCGCAGACCGTGAAGCAAGCAGGGCAGAACGCCAAGCCAACTTAGCAACACTTCAACAGATCGCCCAGATGGCTCTCAACAACCAAGGGCATGGAAATCAGGATCATCAAGGAGCCAAGCTGAAGAACTTCCACAATACCAATCCCCCAATCTTTTGCATGTTAGAAAACCCATTAGATGCCGATGAATGGTTGCAGACAATGGAAAACAACTTAGAAGTTGCAAGAGTTGATGAAAATGAGAAAGTTCTCTTCGCTACTCACTATCTGGCAGGAGATGCAAGAGCTTGGTGGAATAGTATCCGCCTGATGAACCATGGTCAAGTGATGACATGGGAAGCTTTCAAAGTCAAGTTCAGCCGCACCCACGTACCGCAAGGTCTAGTCAACTGAATGAGGGATGAGTTCCACGAATTGAAGCAAGGAAGAATGATGGTGGTGGAGTACCGTGACAAATTCCTGTCACTTGCCAGATATGCACCTGATGAGATCAACATGGAGGCCAAGAAGAAGGAGAGATTCTTGAACGGACTGCATGATGAGATGCAGACAGTCCTCGTCAACATCCGTTTTGAGGATCTCGAAGCGCTAGTCGACTCTGCCATTCAGATGGAAGGGAAGATTAACCAGGCAAACGACAACCGCAAGCATCGTATGATGCAGCAGTCTGGATCTAGCAGTCACCAGAAGTACCGTCCCAACCCCTCACCAGGATATGCACCAAGGAATAACCGACCCCCAATGTCTCGCCCAAGCTACCCCAACTGTAGCAGAGGCAATGTGAAGTCCGGAGGAAACAATCACAACTCCGGCAATGCCAACAATTTCAACTGTGCACCTCCCAAGAGCAACAACAACAACAAAACTGCACCCAGAACTGGCAGCAATGTTGTGCCTGTCGCAGTCAAGGACAAGTCTCAGATCACTTGTTTTGAGTGTCGAGTGAAGGGTCACTATTCCAATGAGTGTCCCAAGAAGACTGCCGCCAATGCCAATGTGAATGCCCCAGCTCAACAGCAGTGTCGTGTTCAACTAGGGAGAAGATTTGCCCCAGGGAATCCTCACAACCGCAACGGTCGTCTCTTTCACATGAACGCAGAAGAAGCCCAGGAAGCGCCAGATGTAGTGCTAGGTATGTTTTCTGTCAACTCAGTTTTAGCAAGAGTGTTGTTTGATTCTGGAGCATCGCATTCATTTTTCACCGAAGAATTTGCATGCACTAGTAAGATTCACCGAACCAACCTGAAGCATGTCATGATAGTTCAAATCCCCGGTTCAACAACCAAAGCTAGAAAAATTTGCAAAGCTGTGCCTATCAGAATACATGGGATAGATTTTTATGCCAACCTAATTGTACTTGGAACCAAAGGATTGGAAGTAGTACTAGGTATGGACTGGATGTCAAGGCATAAAGGACTGATAGACTGTGCTAAGAAAGCCATCACCATGACCAGTAGCTCTGGAGTAATAGTAGAACATATCTCTGAAACCTTACCTCGTCAATTCAAGTGCAACAAGAGTGTAGCCCTACCCACCATTGACCAGGTCAGAGTAGTCTGTGAATACCCCGACGTATTCCCGGATGAACTGTCAGGTATGCCCCCGGATAGGGATATTGAGTTCATTATCAAACTAATCCCTAGAACCGGACCCATAGCCCAGAGACCCTATAGCATGAACCCCTCAGAGTTAGTGGAACTGAAGAAGCAGTTGGATGCCATGTTAGAGAAAGGCTTGATTCAACCAAGCGCTTCGCCATGGAGATCACCAGTATTATTCGTCGACAAGAAAGATGGAGGCAACCGTCTGTGCATAGATTACAGAAAGTTGAATGACGTCACCATCAAGAACAAGTACCCTTTGCCAAAGATAGAGGATCTATTTGATCAATTGACGGGAGCCCAGGTATTATCAAAGATTGATCTTAGGACTGGTTATCACCAACTTAAGATTCGTGCATAGGATATTCCAAAGACCGCCTTTACTACTCGCTATGGTCTATACGAGTATATGGTTATGTCTTTTGGATTAACCAATGCCCGTGCTTATTTCTTGAATCTCATGAATAAGATCTTTATGAATTTCCTAGATAAGTTTGTAGTTGTGTTTATCAACGACATCCTTATCTACTCCAAGTCAGAAGAAGAGCATGAGCAACATCTGAGAGTCATTCTAGAAACCCTGAGAGAGCATCAGTTATATGCCAAGTTCAGCAAGTGTGAGTTTTGGCTGAAAGAAGTAGGATTCCTAGGACATATTGTGTCTGTCGGAGGAGTCTCTGTTGATCCCGCCAAGATCAAAGATGTCGAAGAATGGGAAGCCCCAACCACTCAAACCCAAGTCCGTGCATTTCTCAGATTAGCGGGATATTACCGCAAGTTCGTAGAAGGATTCTCGAGCATCGCCAGACCCATGACCCGATTGTTGAAGAAGGACAGGAAGTTTGAATGGACTGACAAATGTGAAGCCAGTTTTCAGGAGCTGAAGAAGAGATTGATATCATCCCCAATATTGATCATGCTAGACATCAAGAAGCCGTTTGATGTATATTGTGACGCATACAAGATTGGTCTAGGATGTGTATTGATGCAAGAAGACAAAGTCATCGCGTATCTGTCTCGACAACTGAAGCATCATGAGCAGAATTATCCGACCCATGATCTTGAGCTAGCAGCCGTAGTTTTGGCATTAAAGACATGGCATCATTATCTGATGGGTAATCGCTATGAGATTTACTCAGATCACAAGAGCTTGAAGTATATCTTCACGCAGAAGGAGCTGAATATGAGGCAAAGGAGATGGATAGAGTTAATCAAGGATTATGACCTTGACATTCACTATCATCCCGGCAAAGCCAATGTGGTAGCGGATGCTCTTAGCAGATTGCCGTGTAGGCTAAACACCATGATCAAGGAGAAACAACCAAGTTTGTATGAAGAGTTGGAGCAGTTCCGAACTGAATTAGTTAGCAAAGGATTCTTAGCTAGCATCGAACTTGAACTCACTTTGATTAGCCAAATCAAGGAAGCCCTGAAGGGAAATGAAAGTATCGACAGAATCAAACGTCGTATTGGTACAGGAAAAGTGCCTGGATTCACGGAAGACGAAGAAGGAGTTGTGTGGTACAGATGACGTATCTGTGTGGCAGTAGATTCTGAGCTGAAGCAAGTTATCATGAAGGAAGCTCATGATACTCTTTATTCTATCCACCCCGGAGGAACGAAGATGTATCAAGATTTGAAAAAGAAATTTTGGTGGCACAAGATGAAGAGAGAAATCGGAAGCTACATCGCCAAGTGTGATATCTGTCAAAGAGTCAAAGTAGAGCATCAGAGACATGCAGGACTGTTGCAACCATTGCAGATTCCAGAATGGAAATGGGATTCCGTGGGAATGGACTTTATCACTGGTTTGCCTACTTCCAGTAGGGGAAATGACTCAATCTGGGTCATAGTTGATAGATTGTCCAAGGTAGCCCACTTCATACCTGTCAAGACTACCTACCAGAGTGCAACGCTAGGAGAGCTATATATATCTAGGATTGTTAGTCTGCATGGAACCTCCAAAACCATCGTATTAGATCGAGAAACCCAGTTTACCTCGAGATTTTGGCAGAAAGTTCAGGAAGGATTGGGAACCAAGTTGAACTTTAGCACCGCTTATCACCCGCAAACTGATGGACAGACTGAGAGAGTCAATTAGATCCTAGAGGATATGTTAAGAGCTTGTGTGTTAGAATACGGATCAAAATGGGAAGACTGCCTGCCTTTCGTAGAATTCTCATATAACAACAGTTATCAAGCTAGTTTACAAATGGCACCATTTGAATTCCTATACGGAAGAAAGTGTCGTACCCCTTTGAATTGGTCGCAAGTAGGAGAGAGTCAGATCTTGGGACCCGACATTCCCCGAGAAGCCGAAGAGAAGGTTCACAAAGTCCGTGAGCACCTCAAGACCGCCCAGTCCAGACAGAAGAGTTATGCTGACAAGAGAAGGAGAGACCTGACTTTCAATGTCGGAGATTTTGTATATCTCAAGGTTTCACCATTGAAAGGAACCCAACGCTTTAGTCTGAAAGGAAAGTTAGCCCCCAGATATATCGGGCCATTCAAGATTTTGAATCTTCAAGGAGAAGTATCGTATCATCTGGAACTGCCTAAAGAGATGTCAGCCATCCACAATGTGTTCCATATCTCGTTACTTCGCAAATGCCTGGAAGTGCCCGAGAAGACTGAAGTTTTCAAGAACATCGATCACAGAGCGGTAGAGATCAACAGTGACCTGACCTATCGAGAAGTGCCCATCCGTATCTTAGAAGAAGCTTACAGAACCACCAGGACGAGGAGTATCAAGTTTCTCAAGATTCTGTGGAGCAACCATATCGAGGAGGAAGCCACTTGGGAGCGCGAAGATTACATTAGGACAGAGTTCCCAGATCTCTTTTGTTCCTAGTTTTCTTTGTAAATCTCGGGACGAGTTTTTTTAAGGGGGGAAGGTTTGTAACATCCCAAAACTTTAATCCAAGCTTATCAAGATCCAAATCATCAAAATTGGGGTTAACAAAAACTTTTTCTATTTAAAGTATTTAAGCATGCATATAAGCAAGGCTTTATTTTGAAATCTTTGTGAATGGTCACCATTGCTTGATCCATTGGTTGTAAAATGTTTCTATGGTAAATTAAACATCATCTAAATCATTCAAACACTTTTCCCAAAGAAAAACAACTCAAAATGAATAAATGAAGTGAATGGTCATTTTGGCCAAATTAACTATCATGGCTACTTTGGCTATTCCTAGTACTCAAAACTTAACAGAAACAGTTATGGATATTTACACCCCTTGCTAGTACACATAATGAGGTACCAAGGTCCACTTTATGATCTCCTAAAAACATTCAAATACTAATTTTAAATGACAGTTTAAAATTGAATTCAATGCATATGCCTAGATCACCCCTATTTCAAAAACCATCCAAATGAACTCCAATTTCAAAACCCTTGCAACCATAGACTACCTAGTACTAGTGGAGATCACTCAAAATTTTTGAACCCAAAATTCCAAAGTTTATTTCTTGCGGCCATTTTATCAAACACTTGGCAGGCAGAATTCAAACAAAACAAATTTCACTATTTTGAATAGTGTTCTGGCCAAACTTGTCCCTCATTTGCTCCCTATGTCTCCTAATGATCTAACCAGGACCTAACTACCCCATCCCCTACCTCCTAGCAGCATGGCCATGCCAAGCCGAGCCCCACCTCGCCGGCCAACTTGGTCGCCGCTGCAGCAGACCGCCTCCCCCTCTCTCTCCATGTCTAGCAGCTAGCCAGCACCTCACCGCCGCCCACTGTCCCCTCCCCGAGCCAGGCCCAGCCATGGACCACCGAACAATCCCCGCGCCCAGTGCCACTGCACCATGCCGAGCACGCGCCAGAGCGTCGCGCCCGACACGCGTGCACAAGCCGCCGCTCTACCGCAGCCCGCGCCCACCACGTCACCACGACCCAGGGAGCACACCAGACACCCCCATTTGTCGTCCAACACCTCAGAGCCACCGCTCACCGTCGAAGCCGCTGCCTCTGCCGCTCAGAGTGCCAGCTGCGCCCGACCGCATACCACCGCCCCTAAGCCCGCATTAAAGTCCTAGAGCACCGCCAGGAGACCGTGCGTTGATCGCCGCCCACAGCCACGCCTCTAGTAGCCCGTAGCCATGTCGCCACCGTCGCCTGCCCATCCCTCTCGGTCTCGCCGTCGAGCCTATAAAAGGAGGGCACCCCTAGCCATTTGCAACATACCACTCCACTCCCCTCACCTCACTGATTGTCCCACACCTCTAGTCGGAGCACGGGGAGCAGCAGCTCGCAGGAATTGCACCGGAGCAGGCCGCCTCTGGAGGAGAAGGACACCGCTGATTGCGACCACCCTCGGAGCTGCCTCGACCGTCCCTGAGCTCGTCGTCAACCACCAGTCCGTTTGCCCGCCTCGCCATTGTCGCTGGAGCCCTGGTACGCCCCCTATGCACCCCCACCGAGCCGCTAGGGTTAGAGCTTGCCGGCGACAGGTCCATCGTCGACGATCCACAACCGTTGATCCCTACTCTAATCCAACGTCCCACATCGCCCCGTACCGCTTCACGCGTTATGAGCCGCTGACTGGTGGATCCCCTGTCAGCTGAGCCCCACGTTGCGGAGTGACACTGGGCCGGCCCGTTAGCGTTTCCCGCGCGACCCAGTTAGTTTGAATTAGGATTTTTCTTTTTAGTTTAAACCTAGTCTGTCTCTGTGTTTGAAATTAAATTCAGACAGATTTACAAATCCAAATTGCATGAAACCAATTTTGCCTGAAAGGTATTGAAATGATCTATCCAAGCCCATTGGATTTAATTTAATTATAGTTATAAATCTCTCTTAGTAAAAATAATAAGACAGAAGCTTTGACACCTTGCAACTTTTTTATAAAATCAACCAAGATAGCTTTTGAGTTGATTCCAACTCTCAAAAATCACATTTCACTATATCTATCTGAATATGTAATAATATTAAGAATTACATGTAGTGACTTTGGACTAGTACCAAAATAATGCTATATAGGCATTTCTAGTCACTTTAAATCATTAAATAATGAACTTAAACCAAAGTAATTATGATCCAACCCTTAAATCACATTCCCACATGTTAGAATATGTGGTGATGACATGTGTCCACATGATCCCATATTTGAAGTGGTGAATATTAAATCTTAGTTAATTTTGTTAATGAGTAGAAATTACTTTTCTAAAATAAAAAGGATGAAACTATTGAATTAAACTTGTGATGCTTGTGTACTCCGTATGTATTTATAGACGATAGTACCGACCAAGCTTTCGAGGAGGAGGAGTTCTACCAAGAATAAGAAGAAGAAAACTTCAACCACTGCACTGCACAAGGCAAGCCACCATTAACAATGCAAGCTAACACTTGCAAGTATAATGCTTAGCAAGCTAGGATTAAACTAGAAGGTTTAAGAAAGATGCTTTAGGCATGCTTTGACTATACCACTTTGACTATTAGTTACGCCAAGTCTTATTTTCAAGCTTTACTTCCTTTACTTTACCCAAAGTCCTTTACTTGTTTTAAAGGTAGCATAAAGAGTATAAAACTTGGCCTATTTAGATAACCCTTAGATGTCATTCTATGGCATGAAATTGATCCCATCTTTTCCACCTTAGTGAACACTCTTAACTTAGTAAATTAAAGCTAGATCAAAACTTGAGTCACTTTAGATGGGAACACTTGGTGAAAATGAATTATGAAAACCTTGGAATGATGAGTCATTCTATTGAAATGTTTTGACATGTGTTGAGAAACACAAATGGTTTATGATGATGAAAATGATGAGGCATGAGCCTTAACCCTTTTAAAAAAAACTGATGGTTGGATTCGGATGCGATACCATTCCAAATTTACCGTACAACCACACTACCTAAATTGGGTAAGGCTTAGCTGGAAATTTATATGCATTAGTATTAGTTCCCTCGCGGGAGAGGTCTAAGCTGAGGCTACCTCTCAATGTTGTCCACCTATGCAGTGCCCAAGATGACTGATGGTCATGGCTGGGAGGCCATGCTCATAGGAGAGGTTCTTATACTAGGGTGTGTAAAGGAAATGTTATGTTTGATTATCTGCATACTAAGTATGATGATTCAGGGTTACTCCTGATAGATGTATCGAAACTTGTGGTGAAAGTGTACCACCTCTGTAGAGTGTCAAACTATTCGAATAGCCGCGTGCGCGGTTATGGACAGTTGGAATGGCCATACTGTTTCGTTGTCAAATGTTTTCCTAAATGACTTATGAAATGATGAATCTTGACTTGACCACAACAGGGTTGTGTTTATGACAATAGCTTCCCAACTTAAGTGATTCTAGAACTTTATTTTATCTTTCTTTGCTTCAGAACTCAGCTTAGGTTTCAAACTTAACTTTATAGTTAAACTTAGACTTAACACTTTAACTTAGAACTATACTACTTGTTAGCGGTAGTTTGCGAGTACTTAAAGAGTACTCATGGCTTTTGTCCCTAGCTATTCTCATGGCCAGACTATGAAGGAGACTACCAAGATGATGGCTAGTAGGACGACTATGGTAACTAGGACTATCTGCCTTCGTCAGCATTGCCTGTGCCCCCTGAAGATGGACCCCATCGCTACGCTTATCTTTTATTTCCGCTGCTTGTTCTATTAAGACTGGATCATGAGATCCTTATTTGTGTAAGACCTTATGTATGGTTTGTAATGGATGATGTACTATGATATCCAATCTATTATGTCTCGCAAAAATGGTAATCCTGGGATTGCGAGGTATGGCATAACGGGCATCTAGGATTAAAAATCCGGGTGTTGACACTTTTAATGTTGCTTAAATGAATAACTCTTAAGGAAAACATTACTTACAAAGTAAAAAGTATTTAAACCTAAAGCTAACACTTTAAGGTTTTCTTATTAATTATAAGTACTAAAGTAGAAAACAACTATTATTGTTGAGTATCTTTTATACTAGTAAATGGAGACTTTAACACTCCATGAAGGTGAAACCAAAGTATTATGTATTGATAGAAGTGGTGTTTTCTTGATTTTATAAGTGGGTAGAATCACTTACTTATTATAGAATTAATACTCATTTCTATGAACATGGGAATGGCATCATGTTAAATACTTACAAACTTTCCTTAGCCTTTAGAGTGGATTCCCAAACTTGTAAAAGAATTAGTATTCAAATAGTGATGATTTTATAACTGATAAAATATTTTTGGAGAGAAAGATTTACTGAATTCTAAATGGTAGTTTAAATAAGTACAACTTAAAATGGTTAGCCTTATGTTACTTCAATTAAACATCAATTGAACTTGTTATTCATTTTTAGACTTTAAATAAATAATGCTATAGGTAATAGTAATGGTTTATATATTTTCAAAGAATTAAAAAAAAGAAAATGGTGAAAATAAGATTTATTAGACATTTACCTTTTATTTTACTTCAAAAGTGAGAGTTGACATTTTTTATGTGTAGAATTTATTTTTGTGATCATTTTGGTATATTATAAGTATTTTTTTGATTTTTAAATAATAAGATATGGTTTTTACAAATTTTATCACTTTATCACTACTAAATAAATAATAAATATTACTTTAGTGATATAATATTTTAATTTTATTGTTTTACACTTTAGTTATTATTTTTACAAGAATTTTAGTATAATATTTATATTTTTCCCATTTACCAATATTAAAATATGAATTTTCAAAGTATTATTACTTTTAAAATCTTTATTAAATAATAATTATTTAAATAGTTAACACAATAATATTTGATAATAAATTTATAATATAGATTTTATTTTTCTAAGCATTTTGATATATATATATATATTTAAGTTATAGAATAAAAGATATTCAATTTTGAAGATTTAACTATTTTCTTAAATTCCTAGAAAACACTTGTAATTGAATTTATATTGTTTATTCATTTTCTAAGTGGAATTTAAACAGAAGAATAATTTTTATACAACACGTGAACCTACCCTGGGTCACTGACCAGTGGGGTCAGGACCACATCAGCAGCCACGCTAGTCTACACGGTGATGTGGAAGAGGGTGATGTGGGTCTAACGTCGACATGACGTCAGCCCGGCCTCCACCGCTAGGGAATGGTCGCCGGCGGCAAGCCAGACCACCCCGACAAAAGCGGATGGTCGCGCTGGAACCGCGGAAAGTTGGGGAACCTACTGGTACTTGCACCGCCTAGTTTGTGCTACCATAAGTTGTCCAACGACGGCGAACATCGGCGACGGTGGCGGGTGCCCGTGGCGAGACCGATAGAGAGGAAGAAGAAGACGGTGGAGATGTCCATGAGGACCAGTGACTCACCCCAGTTGTCGTGGTGGTGATGGTGAGGGCAGGCGCCGCAGGAATCACTAGAATCGACGGCGGCCGACGTCGGGAACGGAGGTACCAATCCAGTCATCAGGGCCTTCCTTAGCTTCCATGGGATGGGGCAATCGAAGTAGAAGATCACCGCGGTCTTCATAGTGGCCTTAGTTGGCCGAGGCGAGCTCGAGAGCGATGGTTTTCTAGAGCTCCAGTGAGCTAGGGTTCTCGGTGTCCTATGCGTGAGAGAGATAGAGAGAACGAGAGCGAGAGTTATGGGTATGAGTGGATAGAGGAGAACACGGGCGTTCTTATCCCCTCCCCCAGAAGCGGCAACGTGCATCGTAGCGCGGCGGAGTATCGACAGCGGCAGCGTGGCCACGCAGCTCTTCGCCGTCATCGATGAAGACGACGAAGCGAAGGGGTACCTGGGCTGGGCCGGTACTAGGCCATACCAAACTGAGCAAATGTCTCATGGGCTGCACGTGAGCGGTGGTTAGCGCCAGGACAACCTAGGTCGTGGGCTACGCGGCTAGCTGACTCTTTTTTCTTTTCCATTTCTATTTTTTGTTTTCTGTTTTTTACAAACTATTTCATATATGAATTCCACAAGAGTTTAAAATGTGCAGAAACCTTATAAGTCATGAATATTATTGTTTGTAGAATTTATAATCATCTTCTCTAAATTTCTTATTGTGCAACAAAATATATTCGTCATATTAGAAGTCCTTTCCATTAAGAAATATTAATAAGGAGTAGGGTTTGAGGAATTGGGTTCTTATAAATAAGTTTTCATAGAAATGATTCTGGTTTCACTTGACAATCTTAATGGTACTGATTTGAGATGTTTATCCATGTATATAGAATCTTATTCCTACTTATCTTCATAAAGTATTTATCTAAATACATTATAAAGGATTAATCTTTGTGGTTCATAATATGATGATTTGGTTTTCATGATCCTCCATATTTGGTGATTTGCCAAATCCTATTCTACTTGATTTATAGAGTTTGGAATTACCACATAAAACTTTTGGTTAGGTCATTATGAATCAACAACAATCACTGGTAGAGAAATACTAATGTTTATTGAAATATAGATATGGTTTAATATTAAGGTTTAGACATAATGCCACCATGTTTTGTAAACCTAAATAACATCTCAACTTAAAGTGAGTTATTGGAATTGCTTTCAGAATGTGATCTTAATAATCCTATGAGATTAGGTCTCTATTAGAGTTAAGACAATCAGGTAGACAAGGCTTCTCAAACACTCACTTGGTTCTCTAATTATCTTTTGGAAGCTTTAATTCTCCAAGAGGTATTGTTCAATGGTTACCTAGGAATAGGAAATGGCCTCACTATCCATTTGATTCTAGGGTTTTGAATAATGAAGTAGACATGGGTCTTGTCATGGCTGGATGTACAACTAGCTAAAGGTTTCTAAAGAATTCTTACCTCAATACTTAACTAAGCTTATCTTGAGATAAGGAATTCCTTTCCTAAATATACTCTATAAATCTCTCTTATGTTGTTCACAAAGATCACATCTTCCTAAATAAGAAAATCATCTGACTCCATCATATCCATCATCATATGATGACATGGTCATGCCACTTCAACATTACTCATGGCATATAGCTCCTCTTAATTAACTACCATTGATGCACCTATCAATGTAGCTACTGCTAACTCCACCTATTAACTTCCTTAACTTCATATTGCAACTTATTCCAAGGCTTACAAGATTATAATTCTCTCTACATATCATATGTGATATCAATACTCTATAATAAGTATGGTACTTCTCCCATAATCAAGTTACTTCTTGTATTAGCTTAATTAATCTACTATGCCTCCAACTACTTCATAAAACTTATGTTATATACTTCATCATACTCTAGCTTGACTTCTCATGTTCAAGCTAGATGATTCAGCTTACTAGGCCTTACATAATTTGGTATACCCACAAGTCATATTCAACACCTAGTCATCTATTCGCAAATGACTTAAGAATAATGACCACCATCATTTGATCAAACTAAGCTTAGGCTTCTAATTGTTTGATCAAGATCTATTAACACTAAGTACTAGATTTGTACTAGTGTCTCTATAGGCTCATCTTGTTAAGAAAACTAACTTTAAGTTTATGCCCACTTGGCTTAACAAGATTATCACTGGATACTCTAATACTACTAGCTTCCTTATAGCTCCATGATCACTAGTTACTTCTTGGGTTTAAATACTGCTTCTAGTTAACTCATAAGTGAGTTAACTCCTCCAGCATCAGATGGTTTGATCTCCACTAAGGATCACATTCCATTGATGATGACACTCTACCATATCTAGTTCCTCCTTCTTATTAATTAACTTAAGGTCTTTGGAAGATTAGTATAATAGGTAAATAAGTTCTAGGTCAGGAATTGGTTACTCAACATTGATGATCAACTGACACTAAGACTTGTTTAAATAGGAATGTCACCTCTTAATATCATATTAGGAGTATATGCTGGATGGTCTTGGCTTGTCTTCCATTTCTACTCTATTTGTAATAAGAGTTAGTGTTTAGAAACTACCATGATTCTCATGGTAGGACTAACTACGACAAGCAAGTATATCAAGGTTTAGTTATAGAGCTTCTTTACTTAAGTTATATCCTTAACTTGGTATTCAGGGTTTGTGGTGGATAATACCTTGATATCAACTTTAGAATATTAATTATTCATCCTTGAGTTGTTATATGGAATACCATGTAATGATCTCTAGAAGATCTAGTACTCCTTATTAAGTAGTGTGTTATGACTTAGTTTTATTACATTTGATCTACCCTTAGATCAAATTATATTACCCAAAGATAAGGTTTTAGCAAAAGTCAAATTGAAACTTATCGCAGTCAACTTGATGATCTACTTCAGTTCCACCAAGTTAAGAGAAGCTCCATTCACTTTGGAAAGTTTTATTTAAAAGCGCAAAAATTATTCTGATTTTCTATGCATGAATGCAATGCACACACCTTTGTTCAGCTTATTTCCAAGCTCTAATGCTGGGGTGTTACACAAGATCTAAACATGATAGCACAAAGGAGGAGAACCAACCATCTAGCTACTACATGGACCCATAGTCCAAGGGTGAACTACTCATGCATCACCCCGGAGGCTTGCATGGTGATGAAGGAGGCCTCCAGGGTGATCTCTCCCCTCTGGCAGGGTGCCGGGAAGAGCTTCGGATCCCCCCGATCTAGGGATGGAGATGGCGGCGTCTACAGACACTTTCGTGGATTTTGATCGGTTACTTAGGATTTTCGTCCCGGGAGGCTTTTATAGGCGAATGGCAAGGTCGGTGGAGCACCAGGGGGCCCACACCCCTGGTGGCATGCCCCCCAGGCTGCAGTGCCACCAGGTGTGGCCTCCCTGGTGCGCCACTTCGTCTCTCCTTCAGACTACGTGTTGCTTTGGGTAAAATATTCACTTTGGCTTTTGTCCCATCCAATTCCGAGAATATTTCCTTACTAGCTTTTCTGAAACAAAAAACAGAAGAAAACAGGCAACTGGCACTATGGCATCTTGTTAATAGGTTAGTTCTAGAAAATGTATAAAAATACCTCAAAGTGTGAACAAAACATAAGAAAGTAGATATAAAACAAGCATGGAACATCAAAAATTATAGATACGTTTACGACGTATGAACATCCCCAAGCTTAACTCCTACTCGTCCTCGAGTAGGTAAGTGATAAAAATAATAATTTTTGAGGTGACATGCACCATAATATTTGTAAAGCATTGATAGCTGGGATCAAAGTACTCTAAACATAAGCATGAAAGATAGAGTTCTAACAATAAGACATAGGAACTATGTTGTAACATGAAAAGGTGCAAACAAAAGATCATGAATAACAATGCATTGAAAGACGTTTGTTTGTTTCACATACATAGAACATAATAAGAATGGTATTCAGCTTGTCCCTCATGGTATAGCAAAACATAAATGCATAGGACACCTTCGAAGTTCATAAGGGTGACTTGATACAAATAATTTAAGAGCAAGAAATATGAAAGTTATGAATTAATCAACAAGTTTTGGGACAATGCATATTAAACTAAGAATGACCACTATGCTGTCTCAATAGGTGCATAAAGATATAAGATGGAGACTCAACATAAAAGTAAAAAGAAAGGCCCTTCACAAAGGGAAGCAAAGATTCAAGTTTCATAAAGAGCTTCCAAAAATTGTGGTACTTATTAGCTTTCAGCTCTCATTGCCCCTATCATAAGCATCTTGAGGTGATTAAGGTTAAAGTAACACAAATATTAGGATATGCTTGACAAGTTATAAGTCAAAAATCTCATTCCCCATGCTTACGAGTACCAAACCTCATCCTACTCAACTTTAGTCACGAGTAAGTTCTTGTCATTGTAAGTACATGTGTATCATAGAGAACTGCCAACAGGGTACCACTTGCCCCATGATACAGGAGCTATCCCATATCAAAATGACAAGGCAACAGACAATGAGTATCTCAGCGATCTTTTTATTTGCTATTTGCATAGGTTTTTATTGAGGATGCTTCATAGAATGCTCACTATGGTTATGCTGCAATTTTCCACCATGATTAGGCATGGCTTAGTCTAGCCGCCCAGGTGTTTCTCTAACACACATACAAACTCTATGAGCTTACAAGCTCCACTTTTATTTCACACCGTCGGGATCCATAAGCAAAAGATCATGATATCAACTGAATAAGAAGTGCAATGTTAAAAGTGTTCCCCACGACAACATGGTTCTGCTAATTCACAACTTATAAAGCACAATCATATACAGAACATAGATGGACACAATGGTTCAAGTTTATTAAGTGCAAGAAAGTAAAGTGTGCCATCAAGTTTGTGAGAGCTTTAATCACTAATTTTCACATAACAAGTTTAATTTAGAAGGTAGATAAAATCATGAATATACTTGGAATGTTGTAACACACCATGCATAGGAATTTATAGTGGACTCTTTGGAATAACTTGGTTTTATTGGGAGTTAGATGCATGAGTAGAACTCATACTTGGTATAGGTGGAGGCTAGCAAAAGACTAGGAGCGACCAACTAATAGAGCAATAATGGCCATAATCATGCATAGCAACAAAAAATTATTAATTAAAGTATAAAGTGATATTACAAGTCATAAACTAAATTATCATAGAGGCTAAGGTGACTTGTTCATAGTCTTAACATGGTGTAAGCATCTGCCAAGTCAACCCAAATAAAGCATCAAAGGAGAATACCACAATATTATGCTTTTGAATGCTAAAACATTGCATGATTTTTTCAAGGCACATTGAGCAATCTAAATTGTTTGGAACATGTCATGCTATGGCAATAATCACTAAGCATAAAGCCAAAGCAATATCAAACATGACATGATAAAGTCTAGGCCACAATCTAAACAAGCTCCCTTCGTACCACTTATAAGCATGAAACTTCCTACTCTTTCCCAATCACCAATTAACTTATTTGAAACCACATATGAATGCAGGGGTCCAACCAATTTATTTAGGCAAACCAAACAAAAGAAAACTAAAAACAAAAACTAAGACGCTCCAAGAACAACACAATTGTGCATGAAACAATAAAAATGAAGTGTTTGGAAGAAAACCTGAGATTTTTATTGATGAAGAAGGGGGTGCCTTGGGCATCCTCAAGATTTGACAGTTGTACTTCTAGAATATTTCTTAGGGTGACACGGGTGGCATCCACAAGCTTGAGCTTTTGTCCATACTTCATCTCATCGCATTATTCTTTCCTACACTTTAAAATTCCCTTCATACAAAACTTCACACAATCTTTATTGGCAACATTAGTGTATTCAAGATAATAAGTCTTTAGGTTCAGTTTCAACACAAGTAAAACTTCCATTGAAACACAAGATACTGTAGCAATTCCTTCTAAAATATCAAGTGATCAAAGAGAACTCAAAGAGAAAGACATTAAGAGGAAAATGCGAATGACCAGCAGGTAAGAAACGATTTTTTCGAAGACCTTCTGTTGCTCAAATCGAAAAGTGATAAACTAAACGAAAGTTAGATAATAACCTGGGGCATAAGCACAAAAAAGTACAGCTCAATCCGATGTACAGGAATTTTTCACGATTTTTTATAGTGAAGCACAAAAATTTGTTTTAGGACAGCAACTTTCCCAAGTCTTACTTCTCTCTCATTAGAGGTTATTCTTGGCACAAAAACCACACAAAAAGGATAAGTAGAGGTTATTACTAAAGCAATAACTTCCAAGACTCAACAAAAGAAAAACTTAATGAATTAAAAATTTGGGTTATCTCCCAATAGTGCTTTTCTTTAACGCCTTTGAGCTAGGCATAGGAAGCAAGATTCAAGTATTTTCAAATGAAGAAGCATTAAGGTCAATACCAGAAATATCTTCAACAAGGCAAGGTATCTCATCTAAATAAGTTCTAGATGATCCTCTCTCAATACTCTTGGGTTCACTATTTTCATCAAATGGGTTTTCAGGAACAATCCAATCAAAATTCTTTTCTAAGGCTTCATGCATTCCTACAAGTTTAAAATGTATTGGTATTTTAATTTCCTCTACATTTTTGGGTTTGGTTTTTTCCATATTTTCTTGTGTACCAATAACATCTACACTTGATCCTAGCATATTAAAATGATCGAAGACCTTTCTAGCTTCCTTAACAACATCATATAATTCTTTGAGCAAAGTTTCTAGAATAAAATCTCTCTTTTCAGTATCCTCAATATCTTTAAGTTTAAGAAACATTACTTGCATCATGTGGTTAAGGTTAACAAACCTAGCCTACAACATTTTAACTAAAGAAGCTGCAGAAATTTCGTAATTTGGAGCAAGTTTTGCTAAGGATCTATCCTCGATATCCTCATGCTTGCTAACATGATTAAATAATTTTTCAATATTATCTTTCCCAATTATAGAGGCACTACCTATTGAAAGGTCTTTCAAGGTGAAGTTAGGAATCAACATGGTGAGCTAAGAACAAGGTGACAACTAAAGAAAGAACTAATTTTTTGTGTTTTTGATAAAAAGAAACAAGCAAACAAAGTAGAAAAAACTAAGCAAAACAAAAAAACAAAGTAAAGAGATTGGTTGTGAGGGACTCCCCTTGTGAAGCTGTCCTTAACTCCCCAACAATGGTGCCAGAAAAAGGCTTGATGGCTCAAAATATATCGAGCTCGTTGGGAACCCCAAGAGGAAGGTATGATGAGCATAGCAGCAAGTTTTCCCTCAGTTATGAAACCAAGGTTATCGAACCAGTAGGAGCAAGCAAACAAATCCAAGGTGTTGCTAGCAACTTAGAATCTTGCAAAACACAACCACAGAACTTTGCCCCAATTTACAGTGAGGTTGTCAATCTCATCGGTTTTGCTGAAAACAAAGGATTAAACGTATAGTGTGGAAGATAATAATTGCTTGCAGAAAGTAAATAGTAAACGGTAAACAGTAGATGGTATATCAATGGTAAAAGCATGGACCGGGGTCCATAGTTCACTAGAGGTGATATAGATAACATGTTGGGTGAACAAATTACAGCGAGGCAATTGACAGATTTGAGAAACATAATAATGCATATACTAGACATCTTGACTCCTATGAGATTTGATTGGGCATTACAACATTATACATAGACCGTAATCCAACTGCATCTATGACTAATAATCCACCTTCAGGTTATCATCCGAACCCCTTCCAGTATTAAGCTGCAAGCAACAGATAATTGCATTAAGCAAAGTGTGTAAAGTAAACAATACGATTGCCCCATGGACAAAGGATTGATGTTTTCTCCCTAGTAGCAACAACACATCTACAACCTTAGAGATTTCTGTCACTTCCCCAGATTACTAGAGGCATGAACCCACAATCGAGGATAAATACTCCCTCTTGGAGTTGCTAGCATCTACTCGGCCAAGAGAGCTACTAACGACGGAGAGCATGCAAGATCACAAATAACATAGACATGATAGAATCACTAATCAATCTGAAATAACATCTCAATATCCATCGGATCCCCGCAAACACAACATGTAAGATTACAAATATATGATCTTGATCATGAACGGAGCTCACAAGATCTAAACATGATAGCACAAAGGAGGAGAACCAACCATCTAGCTACTACATGGACCCATAGTACAAGGGTGAACTACTCATGCATCACTCTGGAGGCTTGCATGGTGATGAAGGAGGCCTCCAGGGTGATCTCTCCCCTCCGGTAGGGTGCCGGGAAGAGCGTCAGATCCCCCTGATCTAGGGATGGGGATGGCGTCGGCTACAGACTCTTTCGTGGATTTTTGATCGGGTACTTAGGGTTTTCATCTCGGGAGGCTTTTATAGGCGAAGGGGCAAGGTCGGTGGAGCACTAGGGGGCCCACACCCCTGGTGGCGTGCCCCCAGGCCGCGCCGCCACCAGGTGTGGCTGCCCTGGTGTGCAACTTCGTCTCTCATTCGGACTCCGTGTTGCTTCGGGTAAAATATTGACTTTGGCTTTTGTCCCGTCCAATTCCGAGAATATTTCCTTACTAGCTTTTCTGAAACCAAAAACAGCAGAAAACATGCAACTAGCATTGTGGCATCTTGTTAATAGGTTAGTTCCATAAAATGTATAAAAGTACCTCAAAGTGTGAACAAAACATAAGAAATTAGATATAAAACAAGCATGGAACATCAAAAATTATAGATACGTTTACAATGTATCAATCATCAAAATTAAATCTTATTCCCTTTTGCAGGAGGTTAGTCAAAGGTTTAGATATCCTAGAGGAAATTCTAATGAACCTTCTGTAAAAACCCACATGACCAAGGAAACTTCTTATACCTTTAATATCCCTAGGCTGTGGCATTCTGTCTATTGTTTCAACCTTAGCTCTATCAACTTCAATTCCCTTACCTGATACCTTGTGTCCAAGGACTAGACCTTCTTTGACCATAAAATGGCACTTCTCCCAGTTTAGAACAAGATTAGTTTCTTCACAACGCTGCAAAACTCTTTTGAGATTATCCAAGCAACTAGTAAACAAAGTTGCATAGATAGAAAAGTCATCCATAAATACTTCCATTATAAGTTCTATAAAATCTGCAAAAATATCACTCATACATCGTTGAAAAGTAGCTGGAGCATTACATAGACCAAAAGGCATACGTCAGTAAGCATGTAAACTGTAAGGACTAATGAAAGTTGGTTTAAGTTGGTCATCCGGATGAACAACTATTTGAGAGAAACCAGAGTATCCATCCAAGTAGCAAAAATGAGTATTGTTTGCTAACCTTTCTAAAGTTTGATCTATGAATGGTAATGGATAGTGATCTTTCCTAGTCTCTTTATTTAATTTCCTGAAGCCTATGCACATCCTGTGCCCAACAATAGTTCTAGTAGGTATCAATTCATTATTTTCATTAGGAACAATAGTAAAACCGCCCTTCTTAGTGACAAAATGAACATGACTTACCCAATCACTCTATTTAATAGGATAAATTATACCTACATCCAGTAGGCGTAAAATTTCTTTTCTTGCCACTTCTTTCATTTCAGACTTTAATCTTCTATTAAATTTTGCGATTGGTTTAGCACCTTCTTCCATGAATATTCGATGGATGGCTATCATGGGACTAATGCCCTTCAAGTCGTCCATTGAGTACCCAAAGGCTTGGCGATGCTCCTTAAGTATCCTCATGAGTTGTTTTTCTCCTCCTGAAAGTTTAGCACTAATAATAACAGAGAATTTATTGCTATCATCTAAAAACCTATATTTAAGATTTTCTGGTAGAGTCTTCAACTC
Organism: Avena eriantha; assembly: GCA_910589775.1. Classification (NCBI taxonomy): domain Eukaryota; kingdom Viridiplantae; phylum Streptophyta; class Magnoliopsida; order Poales; family Poaceae; genus Avena; species Avena eriantha. The sequence continues at coordinate 105,532,824 of OU342741.1, forward strand.
TGGGGGTGGTAATACCTTGTCCCCTCTCTTTTCTGGCTCTTCAAAAGCCTCATCAGTTGGAGGTACCAAAATGGGAAGTGAATCGAATTCATTTTCTAGTTCTCCCAGGGACTCATCCTCCATAACTATTTCTTCATAATTTGGATCGTCATTTATTTCTTCTTCTTGATTACTAAAAAAGCCACCATTTCCTCAATAGTTCTCTCTTCTTCTTCTTCATGTATTTGTGGAGGTCTGTCTTTGAATTTGGAAAAATGGAATTTATTTTCTGTTCCCCTAAGCTTAAGAGACACAATCTCCTTCTTGAAGTTAACATAGGGACCTATATCACCCAAAAAGTTCCTTCAAAATATAATTGGGCAAAGAGTGTCAGCTGGCATATCAACAACTACAAAATCGATGGGAAAGTTTTTGTTGCCAATTGTGACAGTTGCATTGTCAACTGCTCTAAGGTTTTTATTGACTAACATAATTGTTAGTATTTTCAATTGTAGCTGGTTGTATTTCTTCTTTTATTTATAAGTAGAAATCATATGATATAACATTAATTTCGGTGCCAAGATCACATAAACCATAATGAGAGGTTTCTTTAAATATGCATGGAAGAATAGGCTTACCCACATCTTTTACCTTTGGTTTACCTTCAACCAATACGGAAGTCTCTTCATTAAGTTCAACTATGTTACAGTGTGAATACGTAGCCATAATTGCTTCCTTGGTTACCTCATCATCTTTGGTTTCTTCCAGGTGTTCCATGACTCCTGACATGCTTTCTTCTTCCTTCTTTTCATGTACTGCTTTGACCTGTTCATATTCAAAAATATGCTTTTGTGCAGTGTTAGGGAAAGGCACTTCATATATTGGTTCTACGGAGGCCAATGTTGCTTTATCTTCTCCTTTGTTTTCCGGTTCGGGTGGTGGATCATACTTGACTGGACCCTCCTTTGGAGCTTTAATATGTTCTGTAAAAGCTTTAACAACTTGCAACACAAGATCTGAATCCAAATAAAGTTATTTAGATAATTCTTTAACATGGCCTTTTTTATTATAGTCATGAATACAATCATGCTCTATTTCTACGCCTCCTTCACTTGCTAGACCAAAATTCCATGAAACTCTATGATCACGAATTCTATTAAGTAAAGCCCAAGCTTTAGGTATAGGAAGATTCATAAAGGCTTCTTCCGCGAAAGAGTCTAGTTCAATTTTATTAGGTTCAATTAGACCGCCATAAAAGATATGTAGTAAATACCATTGAGGCAAATCATGATGAGGACATAGTCATAATAAATCTTTAAATCTAATATAAGCTCTTAATAGTCCTTCATTAGCACGATTCTTCCAAGTCATTATAAGATGCTTGATTCCAAAAGATTTTGATAATGGATAATATTTTGATAGAAATTCACAGGCTAGATTATCCCAAGTAATAGTGCCTTCAAGGTGTAGAGATCTATACCATGAGAGAGATGTACTTGTCAAAGTTTGACTAAAAAGTTTAACCCTTACCTCATCAGCGGTATATCCCGTCAATAGAAAAGTGCCACATATATCCTGAAAACATGCAATATGCTCATATGGACCAGGATCTTCTTCATCTCTAGAAAATTGCTTCTTATGTAGAATACTAAGTAGTAGAGGATTTATTTTAAACCCTCTTGTCTTCTCATTGGAGTTATCTCTTTTATAAATATCATAGGGCTTCCCAAAGTGGTTGAGTGGGTTAGCACTAATCATATGCTCAAACTCCATCATGTTGGTGGAAACCTGTAACTCAAAACAAAATTTAGCAAGACAAAAATAAATAAGCAATAACTAAAATACCTACAACGCTTAGCTCCCCGGTAACAACGCTAGAAAATAGCTTGATGTCTGCAAGTGCATAGATCGTTTGTAGCTAGTTTCGAAATAAAGATATCGATCCCACAGGGAGCAGGAGTCTGAAGTCTAATAATTCTCAAAATAAATATTACGAGAGAAATGCTAGATAGAGTTCTAAGTGACAAGATAAAATGCGAGTATTGTGTGAAAAGGTTTTTTTGGGTTTTGGGTATAAGAGCAATAAACTAAAGTAAAATAATTGAGTGCAGAAAGTAAGTATTGTGTATGTAAGAAAGATTGGAACTGCAATAGGGAAAAGGGCGTTCTCATGGAGTAGCGGATACACCACTAGTATTGTAAAGATCTAAGATAAAGATTATCATCATGAACATTCTCAACTATGTATGTGTGGGAGGAACTCCGTATTTGGACGAATAGGCAGCCACCGCTACTCACATCATCTTCATAACCACAGCAGTAAGTAATCGACATCAATTGAATTACTGCGCTATTAAGGGGCGTAATCCCGTATGATGTATCCCATGGCATGGATAGTGTTCCATGAGTTTCCTCGGTTTCCCAAGTTGATACGTAAGGGGTGCCAACAGATTTATAGTCACTTTAAGTGCTAGCACGCCTCCATCTACCAAAAAGTAGTTTCCTCCATCAAGTCCCCACAAGAGGCCAATATTGAGAGGTCGAGTTCTCTCAACATCAGGATGTAGAAAATCTAACACATGGTCACTGATACGTTGCAAACGTATCTATAATTTTTGATGTTCCATGCTTGTTTTATATCTACTTTCTTATGTTTTGTCCACACTTTGGAGTATTTTTATACACATTCTTGGACAAACCTATTAACAAGATGCCACAGTGCCAGCTGCCTATTTTCTGCTGTTTTTGGTTCTAGGAAAGTTAGAAAATGAACATTCTCGGAATTGGACGGGACAAAAGCCAAAGTCAATATTTTACCAAAAGACACATGGAGTCGGAAGGAGAGACGAAGGGGGGCCATACGGCAGCCACACCCCCTTGGTGCGTGCAGCCCTAGGCTGCGCTAGGGCATGGTGTGGGCCCCCTGGCCGACCACCGACCTTGCCTCTTCGCCTATAAGAAGCCTCCCGGTCCAGAAACCCTAGGAAATCGAGCCTCCATCCAAAAAAGTTCTGCAGCGCCACCGCGGAAGAGGAGATTTGGGGGACAGAAGTCTCTGTTCCGGCACCCTGCCAGGACGGGGAAGTGCCCCTAGAGCCATCTCCATCGATCTCCACCACCATCTCCATCGCCATTGCTGATTCCCATGATGATGAGGGAGTAGTTCTTCCTCGAGGCTAAGGGTTCTACCGGTAGCTATGTGTTCATCTCTCTCTCTATGCATGATCATATTGTGATCATGAGGTTTGTAATCAAGTAGATCTCTGCTCTCCCCATGTGTCTGAAAGTGACAGCGTGCACACCATGGTGGCACTTAGGCTAGAGATTACAAATACTTGTTATGAGTTATATTTGGAGTTGGATGTTTCTATGAAATTGTGGTGTTTGTTGGAACCATCTAGAGCTCAAGGTGACAGTGTGGGGTTATCTAGATGGGGAAAGCGGACTTTGAGGAGTACTGTTATAGCCCTACCATGGATTAGAGTGTCCAACCAGAGAGTAGTTCAGAGTAGTATCATAAAGAGAAGATATTTTTATGAGAGTGTTCACTAGTGAAAGTATGATCCCTCGGCCTTGTTTCTAAGCATTGAAAGACCATTTGCAACTAGATCTGTTACATCTTTGCTTGCTGCCATCTTTATTTTAGTTTGACTTTAGTCTCTTCTACGCCATCAAAGTATTTTCTAGCACCATTGTCTTATATCCATACCACTTGTATTTTACTATCTCTTCACCGAACTAGTGCACCTATACACGTGACAAGTGTATTGGGTGTGTTGGGGACACAAGAGACTTCTTGTATCTTGATTGTGGGGTTGCTTGAGAGAGATAGATTTGACCACTTCCTCCCTGAGTTCGATAAACCTTGGGTAATCCACTTAAGGGAAACTTGTTGATGTTCTACAAACCTCTGCACTTGGAGGCCCAACAACTGTCTACAAGAATAGAAGTGCGTAGACATCAAGCTATTTTCTGGCGCCGTTGCCGAGGAGGTAAGGTAAAAGGTACTCACATCCTCCGGCGTGAGTGCTCGAAGTTATTTCCTTTAGATTCTGCAATTTTTTCTTTGTGTTTCTTGTTTTTATTTTCACTAGTTAGGCTTAATGGAAAACAACAACAAAATTAGAGAGCTTTTTAGTATTTTTCCTAAGGTAGAACATGAATTGTCTGAAAAGATAATTAAAAAACCCATGGAACTTTCTTTGCATGCTAATAGCAGTGTTATTACTATGAATCCTTTGGACACCTTTGTTACTATTGCTATGGAAACATCTAAGCTTGGGGAAGTTAGTTTTTATGAAAATTATATTTTTAGTTCCCCAGCTTTAAAGAAGAAAATTTGCTCTGATGATACTTTAGCTCCCATATGTGGTAATTCTAATGATACTTATGATATTTTAAATCCACATACTGAAAACGTCCCTTTTAAAGTACCTATAAAAATTGTTGAACGTGTTATGAATAACTGTTATTTTGGAGATGGAACTGTCCATCCTGGTGATCATTTACTCTTTATAGATGAATTATGCGAGTTGTTCAAGTGTGTAGGTATTTCAATGAACCAAGTTAAGAGGAAGCTATTCCCTTTTTCACTTTAGGGCAAAGCAAGGGAGTGGTATGAGCTACTAGATGATCCTCATCATTTGGAGTGGAAGCAACTTGAATCTCTCTTTTACTCTAAGTTTTATCCTCATGAGGTTTATAAAGATAGGAATTACATTTATAATTTTCATCCTCATGATGGAGAAAGTATTGCCCAAGCATGGGGGAGATTGAAGTCACTAATTCTCAAATGTCCCATTCATGAGCTCCCTAGTAATATTATTATTAATAATTTTTATGCAAGGCTTTTAGGACATTACAAGGACTATCTAGATACTTGTTTAGAGGGATCATTCACAAGTAAGGAGGTCAAGGATAAGTGGGATCTTCTTGAAACAATTCAAAGCAATACCGAAGATTGGGATAATGACAAAGGTAAAGAACCAGGTATAAACTATGGGTATGATTGCATTAAGTCTTTCGCTGAAATTGCTAATTTTCAAGAGCTTAGTGCTAAATATGGTCTTGATCCTCAAATTCTTATTGATTGTTTTAGAGCCTTTGCTTCTCATATTAATGCTCCTAAAGAAAAATGGGACATGTATCATGAGCCTTTTAAAGACACTTGCATGGAAAATGAAATTGTTATTTATGATAGCAATAAACATGCTCAAACCTCTGAAAGTACTATTTCTTATAAGCATGTTAATTTTTGTGGATTACATAGACCTTGTGAAAATAATCAAATTGAACAAGAATATTGTATCACCCACAGGAATGAAAAAACTAATATGTGGTTTAGGGCTCTAAATGATCTTGGTAAAAAGTTTGTGCCCTCTATCCTTTTATTTATGAACTTTGCTTTGAAGTGAGTCATTTAAATTTTCAATTCTCGGGCCATAATAATATCCCTTCTAATGCAATGAGTACTGCAAGTTTGTATTGTGATAACATGATCACTCCTAATCAGCATGATGAACTTACATTATTTTTGGGGTGTGAAGAGTTATCAAGAAAAACCTCTTTGGTAGATATGAGTGCTTTCGATATGAATAGTGTCCTGCATGGTTGCCATCTTTATTGTGTTGATAATTGGCACACAAATACTTACATACAAAATATTATAAAAGATGAAATTTTACCAAAATATGACAGGACTAATATGTGTTTTGGTCTTATTAATGAAAAGGAGGAATCCTCCAAAGTTTCTTCTATTGTCTCTAATAATGAACCAGGGTATATGGAGAAGCTTCCTTTCAAGCCTCCCCTCCTAAAGAGAAGAATAGAAAGAAGAAGAGGAGGAGTAAAAGGAGAGAGGAAACAATATTTTCCCCTAAGCATGTTGCTCCTATTATAGTTTTTGATGAGTCCAAACTCGATGATGTTCCTATGCCTATTACCTATAGTAGTGATCATGATTGTGAAAAGCACACTACTTTTGATATTGAAAATCTCTTCACTACTAATGCTGAAAATGATAATATTTGTTGCACTATTAGTACTATCCATGTTCCTTCCAACGATGATATGTTTACAAATGAACACACTTTGGAAGATAACTATTCTATTGCTTATGATGATATTATACCTCCAATATATGTTGATTACAATGATGAATATGATATTTTCAGTCCACCTACTATTGAGGAGAAAATTAATTATGATTACAATATGCCTCCTATATTTGATGATTATGGTGATGAGAATAATAATGATAACTATTTTGTTGAATTTACTTCCACTATAATTAATAAAAATGACTATGTTTATGTGGGGAGTATTAATTCTTTTATGCATGTGGCTCATGATAAGAATGTTTCATGTGATTATTATATTATTAATTTTATTCATGATGCTACTGAAAGTTATTATGAGAGAGGGAAACATGGTTTTATGTATCTCAATAATATTAAGTTTCCCCTCTTTATGTTCAAAGTCTTGAAGTTGCACTTGTTTTGCTTTACTATGCTTGTTGCTTTGTGCTTTCATGACTTGTTTATTTGCAAGATTCCTATGCATAGTAAGTGGGCTAGACTTAAATGTGCTTTGAATTTGCTTCTTGATACTCTCTTTTACTTCAATTCATATTTCTTATGTGAGCATCTTCTCAAACTACCATGCCTAACTTAAAGGCGTTAAAGAAAAGTACTTCTTGGGAGATAACCCAATAGTTTCCTTGAGTCTTGGAAGTTATTACTTCTGTAATAACCACTCCTTATCTTTTTTTATTTACTTTTTTGTGCCAAGAATAACCTCTAATGAGAGGGAAGTAAGATTTGGGGAAGTGCTGTACCAAAACAAATTTTTGTGCTTCACTATAAAAATTCATGAAAAATATATGTATGTCGCATTGAGCTGTAATTTTCTAAATAAATCCCCCAGGTTGTTAGCCAACTTTTGATGGTTGAACACTTTTCGATTTGAGCAACATAAGGTCTTCAAAAAAATCTGTTTTTACCTGCTGGTCTGTTTTGATAGATTTCTGCCATTATTTGCATTTGCCTCTTAATCTCTTTCTCTTTGAGTTCTCTTTGATAACTTGAACTTTTTAAAGGAAGTGCTACAGTAGCTTGTGTTTTAGTGGAAGTTTTACTTGTGTTGAAACTGAACCAAAAGACTTATTATCTTGAATACACTAATATTGCTAATGAAGATTGTGTGAAGTTTTGTATGAAGGAAATTTGCAAGCGTGGGGAAGAATAATGTGATGAGATGAACTATGGACAAAATCTCAAGCTTGGGGATGCCACCCGTGTCACCCCAAGAAATATTCAAGAAGTACAAGCGTCAAAGCATGGGGATGCCCAAGGCATCCCCTTCTTCATCAATAAAAACTTCAGGTTTCTTCCAAACACTTCATTTTTATCGTTTCATGCACAATTGTGTTGTTCTTGGAGCGTCTTAATTTTCGTATTTGGTTTTTGTTTGCTTAGTTTGATTGAATAAGTTGGTTGGATCCCAACACACTTCTTTTGGAGAGAGACACACTCCGTTTTCATTGCCTAGAACACTCTAATTGTCATTCTAATTGTTTTGTGAGTGTTCTCTTTTGCTAGCACTGTATTTAGCCTTAGTTTTCTTGTGCTTTCAGCTTAGAACTTTTTAGTTCTTCTTTGTGGATTCGTGAGACAAGCTCACTGATCTTTATTTATGATTATCTTTGTGAGTTTTCAAATAAAGTTGATTTGGATTGGAAAAGAGTAGGAAAGTTCATGCTTAAGTGGTAAAAAGGAGCCTGTTTTTGACTGTGACTTAGACTTTATCATGTCATGTTTGATATTGTTTTGGCTTTATGCTTAGTGATTTTTTCTGTAGCATGACATGTTATAAACAATTGAGATTGCTTAATGTGCCTTGAAAGAATCATACGTTGTTTTAGCATATTAAAGCATAGTATTGTGGTATTCTCCTTTGATGCTTTATTTGGGTTGACTTGGTGCATGCTCACACCATGTTAAGACTATACCAAGTCACCATAGCCTCTATGATCCTTTAGTTTTCGACTTGTAATATCACTTTATGCTTTAATTAATGATGTTTTGTCGCTTTGCATGATTATGGCCATTATTGCTCTCTTAGTTAGTCGCTCTCAGTCTTTTGATAGCCTCCATACCAACTATGAGTTTCCACGCATGCATCCAACTCCAAATAAAACCAAGTTATTCCAAAGAGTCCACCATACATACCTATTAGCATTTGCTATTCCAAGTATATTCATGTTTTTATCTACCTTCCAAATTAAAAAAACTATGTGAAAATTAGTGATTAAAGCTCCCACGAACTTGATGGCACACTTTACTTTTTGGCCCCTAATAAACTTGAACCATTGTGTCATCTATGTTGTATATGCTTGCACTTATATGTTGGGGATTAGCATAACCACGATGCCATGGGGAACGGTTTCAACATTGCACTTGTACATTGTACCCAGTTGATATCATGCTCTTTTGTTTATGGATGTCGTCGGTGTGCAATGAAAGGGGAGCTTGTAAGTCCATGGAGTTATGTATGTGTGTTAGAGAAACGCCTGGGCCGCTGGTCTAATCCATGCCTAATCATGGTGGAAACCTGCAGCGTAACCATAATGATCAATCTATGAAGCATTCTTCTTATAAAAAAATATATAGAGATTGAAAAAAGAGAAAAAAAAATAAAAAGATGAGAAAAGAGGAAAGAGAGAAAAAAGCACCATTTTCCCAAGGTAAATAAGAAGATTGTTGAGATCCTCGTTGTCTGCTTGCCTTGTCATTTTGATATGGGGATTCTTCCGTATCATCGGGCAAGGGGTACCCCGTTGGCGGTTCTCTATGATACACATGTGCTTACTATGACAAGAACTTACCGGTAACTAAACTTGAGTAGCATGAGGAGCGACCCTCGTATTCAAGGGACATGAGATTGCCAACTTATACTTTTTCAAGCATATACTCCATAGTTTGTTCACTTTAACCTTAATCACTTCAAGATGCTTATGATAGGGGCAATGAGAGCTGAAAGCTAATAAGTACAATAATTTTTGGAAGCTCTTTATGAGACTTGAATTCGTGCTTCCTTCTATGAAGGGCCTTTCTTTTACTTTTACGTTAAGTCTCCATCTTCTATCCTTATGCACGAATTGAGAGAGCATAATAGTCATTCTTAGTTTAATGTGCATTGTCCCAAGACTTGTCGATTGATGCATAACTTTGATATTGCTTATTCTTGAACTATTTGTATCTAGTCACCCTTATGAACTTTGAAGGTGTCCTATGCATTTATGTTTTGCTACTCCATGAGGGACAAGCTGAATGCCACTATGTTATGTTTTCTTTATGTGAAACAAACAAACTTTTTTCAAAGCATTATTATTCATGAATCTTTTGTTTGTGCCTTTTCATGTTACAACATAGTTGCTATGTCTTATTGCTAGAACTATATCTTTCATGCTATGTTAAAGTACTATGATCCCAGCTATCCATGTTTTACAAATACTTTGATCAAGTCTATGATGGTGCATGTCACCTAAAAATTATTCTTTCTTTTTATCACTTACCTACTCGAGGATGAGGAGGAGTTAAGCTTGGGGATGTTGATACGTTGCAAATGTATCTATAACTTTTGATGTTCCATGCTTGTTTTATATCTACTTTCTTATGTTTTGTCCACACTTAAGAGTATTTTTATACATTTTCTTGGACTAACCTATTAATAAGAAACCATAGTGACAGCTGCCTGTTTTTTGTGTTTTTTGGTTCCAGGAAAGTCAGAAAATGAATATTTTCGGAATTGGACGGGATAAAAGCCAAAGTCAATATTTTACCGGAAGACACATGGAGTCCGAAGGAGAGACGAATGGGGGGGGGCACAAGGCGGCCACCACCTCCCTTGGAGCGAGCAACCCTAGGCCGCGCCAGGGCATGGTGTGGGCCCCTGGCCGGCCACCGACCTCGCCTCTTCGCCTATAAGAAGCCTCCCGATCCAGAAACCCTAGGAAATCAAGCCTCCAGCCACGAAAAGTTCCGCAGCGCCGCCACCACCGAAGAAGATATTCGGGGGACAGAAGTCTCTGTTCCAGCACCATACCGGGACGGGGAAGTGCCCCCAGAGCCATCTCCATCGCCGTTGCTGATTCCCGTGATGATGAGGGAGTAGTTCTTCCTCGAGGCTAAGGGTTCTACTGGTAGCTATGTGTTCATCTCTCTCTATGCATGATCATATTGTGATCATGAGCTTTGTAATCAAGTAGATCTACCTTGTTACTCAAGTGATTTAATAGATCTCTACTCTCCCCATGTGTGTGAAAGTGACAGCGTGCACACCATGGTGGCACTTAGGCTAGATATTACAAATACATGTTATGAGTTATATTTGGAGTTGGATGTTTCTATGAAATTGTGGTGTTTGTTCGAACCATCTAGAGCTCGAGGTGACAGTGTGGGGTTATCTAGATGGGGAAAGCGGACTTTGATGAGTGTTGTTATAGCCCTACCATGGATTAGAGTGTCCAACCGGAGAGTAGTATCATAAAGATAAGATAATTATATGAGAGTGTTTACTAGTGAAAGTATGATCCATAGGCCTTGTTTCTAAGCATTGAAACACCGTTTGCAATGAGATCTGTTACATGTTTGTTTGCTGCCATCTTTATTTTAGTTTGACTTTAGTCTCTTCCACGCCATCAAAGTATTTTCTGGCATCATTGTCTTATATCCATACCACTTGTATTTTACTATCTCTTCGCCGAACTAGTGCACCTATACACCTAACAAGTGTATTGGGTGTGTTGGGGACACAAGAGACTTCTTGTATCTTGATTGCAGGGTTGCTTGAGAGGGATACCTTTGACCACTTCCTCCCTGATACGTTGCTAACGTATCCATAATTTTTGATATTCCATGCTTGGTTTTATCTACTTTCTTATGTTTTTTCCACACTTTGGAGTACTTTCTATGCACTTTCTTGGACTAACCTATTAACAAGAGCCACAGTGGCAGCTGCCTGTTTTCTGCCTTTTTTGGTTCTAGGAAAGTTAGAAAATGAATATTCTCGGAATTGGACAGGACAAAAGCCAAAGTCAGTTTTTCACCGAGGGACTCACGGAGCCAGAATACGAGACGGAGAGGGGCCAGGGGCCGCCACACCACCTGGCCGCGTGGCCAAGCCTAGCCCGCGCCAGGGGGTGGTCTGGCCGCCTCAGGCACACCCCTCGGCCTCCCCTTTTGCATATAAGATGCCTCCGATACAGAAACCCTAAGGACCCGATCAAAATTCCACGAAAGAGTCTGTAGCCGCAATCATCTCCATCCCTAGATCGGGAGGGATCTGAAGCTCTTCCAGGCACCCTGTCGGAGAGGGGAATTCACCCTGGAGGCCTTCTTCATCACCATGCAAGCCTCTGGTGTGATGCGTGAGTAGTTCATCCCTGGACTACGGGTCCATGTAGTAGATAGATGGCTGGTTCTTCTCCTTTGTGCTATCATGTTTAGATCTTGTGAGCTCCGTTCATGATCAAGATCATCTATTTGCAATTCTACATGTTGTGTTTGCAGGGATCCGATGGATATTGAGATGCTATTTCAGATTGATTATTGATTCTATCATGTCTTTGTTATTTGCGATCTTGCATGCTTTCCGTTGTTAGTAGCTATATTGGCCAAGTAGATACTAGCAACTCCAAGAGTTAGTATTTATGCTCGATAGTGGGTTCATGCCTCTAGTAATCTAGGGAAGTGACAGAAATCTCTAAGGTACTAGATGTGTTGTTGCTACTAGGGAGAAACCAACAATCCTTTGTTCATAGAACAATCGTATTGTTTACTTTACACGCAATGCGTAATGCAATTATTTGTTGCTTGTAACTTAATACTGGAGGGGGTTCGGATGATAACCTGAAGGTGGATTATTAGTCATAGATGCAGTTGGATTACGGTCTATGTATAATGTTGTAATGCCCAATCGAATATCAAAGGAGTCAAGATGATTAGTATATGCATGTATTGCTTTCTCGATGTTTGTCAATTGCCCCGCTGTAATTTGTTCACCCAACATGTCATCTATCTTAAGGAGAGCCGCCACTAGTGAACTATGGACCCCGGTCCTTTCTTTTACCATCAATCTACAATTGTTTACTGCTTTCTATTTACTTTCTGCAAACTATTACTCTCTTCTACACAATACGTTTAATCCTTTGTTTTCAGCAAAACCGGTGAGATTGACAACCTCACTATAAGTTGGGGGCAAAGTTATGTGGTTGTGTTGTGCAGGTTTCCAGGTTGCTACTGGCGCCGGTAGTGCGCCCTGCCAAAGTCCAGCTAGCAACACCTTGGAGGTGTTTCCTTGCTCCTGCTGGATTGATAACCTTGTTTTCATAACTGAGGGAAAACTTACTATTGTACTCATCATACCTTCCTCTTGGGGTTCCCCAACGAGCTCGTTAATACACGAGTCAGCACTCCCTGAGTTCCATAAACCTTGGGTAATCCACTTAAGGGAAACTTGATGTTGTTCGACAAACCTCTGCACTTGGAGGCCCAACAACTGTCTACAAGAATAGAAGTGCATAGACATCAGTCACAGCGTTGAATATCATAATAGACTTTATCTTATTTCAATCTCATACTAGGGTTTCTCCATCTCCCCAAGAATTAATGATCTACTCAGATATGGAGGCAATCAACATCATGGCAATGGTAATGGAAACAATCATAGATGAATATTACTTGTATAAATCCACAACAAGTATAGGAATTACAACAAGATCTAGACAAGATGTAGATGGGATGGATGGAGATGGTGGTGATGTAGCGGTGGATGATGAAGATCGATGCCTTAGCCTCCCGGATCTGTGCAGGGCGAAGATGGATCCCTGGTGGATGAGTTCCCCCTCCAGATGCCTTCCGGAGGTGAGGTTTCTGCGATTTCTAGGTGTTCTGTATGTCGTCTCCTCGAACCAATTGCACGGGGTGAAACTATTTGATGAGGCGGAGGCGGCGCCAACTATATGGCCGGAGCTATACGGCCAGAAAATTGCTCCGGTCGTATAGTTGGTCGTTGGACTCTCTGCCTCCCTTGTTCGCTTCTAGTTTTCTTCTGGTATTATTAATATTTTCCAAATAAGCGATTTACGTTGTTTTTGACACCTTTTCTCCACTGTACAACTACTCCAAGAATTGTATCCATTGGATCCATCATCTGTCCTGATCCTGGTGAAAATAGACATAAAACGTGCACGCGAACGCTGTAAAATACCAAGATCCTACATCTACAATGCAAAATAATAATGTAAAAATGATGCAAATATGCACTCATCAGCGGGTCATGGAGGCGCACCTCCTTGAAGGAGCATGAGCTCCAGACGCATCGCAAGGATGGTATGCTCCCCGCCAAGGAAGCAGATTGCCAGATGGCAGGGCCAGAGGTAATCCCCAATCCCCCTATTGGATTCCGTGTGATGTTTTTGGTGTTCATCCTCCGCGGTCTTTCTCTCCCCCTCCACAAATTTGTGCCAGGGTTGCTTTGCTTCTTTGGGATCCAGCTACATCTGCTGTCCCTGAACTCTATCTTGCACATTGCGTGCTACATTACCCTCTACGAGTGCTGGCTCGGAATCGAGCCACACTTCGGTCTCTTCAATAAGCTATTCAAGCCGAAGAGGCAGTTGGGTTCTGGCTCAGTTGTGTATGATGTCGGCGGCTGTGGGATCTACGTGGACCCCAATGTCCAATACTTCAGCATCAACATCTCCGAGTCCGTCCAAGGATGGAGGGAAAATGGTTCTACATTCACGATCAACATGTTGACGGCGAACGATATGGACTTGTTCCTCTCGATCCCAAGGCTGTGCTGAGAAGGAAGAGGTCCTGGAAGAATGGTGTGATGCCGGGATAGGCGGAAGAAGTCAAAGTCTTGCACAATCACGTCTGCAACCTTCAGCTTGTCCCAGGCCAAGAAATCACCGGCGTCAAACTTATTCGCACATTCTTGCGGCGGCGGGTGCAGCCTCTGCAGGCCAGAGCGCATCCGATGTATCTCTAGACCAGTGTCGATGACGCCACTCGCATCTCCAAGAAGAAAATATCTTCAGGCGAGGTTGACAAAAGGTTCATGTCGCTGACCAAGTACACTGCTAAGGATACACTTACTGGAGACTCAGTCATCCTGCCTTTTCGCACGAGTAACTCCCCTCCTAAGGTAACTTATCATCAAATTTTCTTCTGCTTGTCATTTTGCCCGTAAGGCCTGCCTTGATTTTAGTTTGATGCTCATATCAGGAACGGAAAGTGGTTACTTCGCTACCACCTCAGCTGGAGGAGGTTTTGCCCTTAGAGGCCGAAGAGGACGACGAATCAGGTTTGACTGTGCCTGCACAAGAAATCCCTGATTCTAGTGAGGATGGCACTCATAAGCGCTCTCGGAGCGAGGATTCTGATGTGTCTACGCCAGAGGTGCCAAAGGATGCTTCGCATGAGGTGGGCACCACCAGTCCTATTCCAGCAGTTCCTGTCCGCAGTGTGGCTCCGCCACCACTGAAGAAGCCAAAGAAATTGAAGGAGCTGCTCGATGAGGATTTTGACCTTGACAATTTTGACGGTTAAGTCTTCTGCTGGAGTGTTGAGGTTTTCCTAACTTGCAATTATCTTTGTGCTGAACGCCTTAGTGAACTTGCTGCAGTAGGACTGCATCATCATCATCATCGGACGACTGCCACTTCCTGGGGGATACTGGAGTCATATACTCTAAAGGTGCAGACATTGAGGAGTTTGCACCGTCCCGAAGATAGTGGCCAACTATAACGTGAGTTCCTCAAGTTTGCCATGTATGGGGGAACACTGGGTTCTTGTGCGGACGCCCACCAAGAGAACACTTTCGGAGTCTTCGGGTGACCATGTAAGTGTTCATGAGCTTTTGCACTTGAAATGTTTATTCGTGGTTGAAACTTTGTGGTGATATATTTTATCTTTTATAGCCTATCCTGCAGGAGGCTATTTGTTTAGGCGAGCGGATTATCACCCTGGCTCGGCAGCATACATAGGTAGACACATATGACCGCCAACTTCAAAGTAAGCATGTCGACCCTTGCCGTATCGATGAACATTCATTTTGTTAATGCTTGATGCGTTCCCCTTGTTCTTAAAAGGAAAACAATGATCTGCTTCGCCAAGTGACTTTGCTTCAGAAGGGTCTAAGCGCGGCGGAAACCAAGCGGGATAAGGCACTCGAAGCCCTCAAGCGACTCAAGCAGGAGTCGAAGAAGCGCGAGGAAGACCTGATAGCCGCCACAGTCGACAGAGGAAAGGGTTCACATAACAACTTTTCTCTGTCGCACAAGCGCTCTCTGGTATGTGTTTGTCTGATCTTTTTTGTTATGCTCATATTTTCATCTTTGGACATGCTTCCTGATTTTTTGAAGTGCAATTCCATATGCCGCCGGTGTTGGCTTCGACCGCCAGGCTCTAGCCCATGAGGACTCTTTAGCTGGCGTTGTGGTGGGAATCGAAGATCGTGGCGCTGCCACGCAAGACGCCCTTGAGAAGGCCAGAACTGTTCTAGGACGCCTTCGTGAAGAGATGCTCCCCAAGGCCAAGCTTGCTAAAGATCTTGATGGCCTGGTTGCAACCTTCACGAGTGACGTTCCCTCGGACTTTAAGGACGCACAGAAGGGGTCTAGCGCATCCTTAGGGTTTGCAATGGGGTAGGCTTGCGATGCCAATCTGGACGTCAGCCGGATGACTTCAAAGATGCTGACGACCACGGAGGGCCAAGAGGTAGTTTTCGCTCTCTTTGCTACTCGTTGTCATAAATATTGGCCTCGGCTCATAGAGACACTCGCGAAGTACTCTACGGAGCGAAAATGACTTAACTCGGCGAAGCCACGGCATTAGGGGCTCAAGCAGCAGAGGCCACGGTGTCGGAGGCCGCCACGGAGTCGACGAAGCCCGCAGGTGCTGATGCATAGGCGTAGTTGTCTTTTGTTTCCTTTTGTAGCGGCACGGAAAACTTGGCCTTGTCTTGAACTATATTTGTGGGGGTGCCCCTGTTAGAACTTGGTACTAGTTTTGATGTATAAATGTCTCCTATACTTCTATAAGCCAAGATTCATGTGCAATGTTTCTTATTCTTCGAATCTTCTGCGTGGTTAGGGTTCTTCGAGTGGCATACGAGATGTGCCTTCTTTCAATGTGCTTGCGGTGTAGCCACACTCAAAAGTGGAGGAGTTGTCCTCTTGTCTCGCTTACGCGATTGCGTGAAGCATTTAGAGCGAGATGCGCTGATGATTCGCGGCAATGCTGATGTCTGGAAGTCGAAGGAAGAAAAAGCTGTGGAGCGAGAAGCTTATCTTCTTGGCGAGGTGACTCAAATCAACGAGCAACTATAGTGTGAGTGTTTTCGACTTCGTTGCTTCAGTGTGCTTGTGTCGTTGTTTCTGGCGGTTGATGCCTTTATGTTGCTATCTTTGCAGTTGTCAATCTCATTCCGCGGGAAGAGAGGGACCGCATCATCGTTCGACTGAGCTGTTTGACTCAGGAACAACTAGAAGCTAGTGGGTTTTTTGTGGACCGATCGGGATCATGTGATCAAATTGGCAACGCTGCAGGACCATGTATCGCAGGTGCTACACTTTCTGAAGAAAGCACAATCGTGCTTAAAGCATATCTTCAGGGTGATGTATCCGTTGGATGACGCCCCCTCGAGCTTGCTAGCTCTGATGCGAAGGTTCCAAAATGCTGATGCCATACGCGAGTGCATGCACCAATAGCTTGTTGCAGGTGCTAAGGCTGTGTTGGCACTTGTGTGCATGCAACGACTCGATGTGGACCTGGATACTGTTGTTGCAGGACCGCCACCACCTCCAGCAGGGATGGAATGGAACATGGTGCCCCATTACCGAGCGGTTGATCGTCCAGCGAAAGACATCATGAGCTTGTTTGACGAGCGTATCAATGTTCTTCTTTTGCGTCAAGGATAGTGTTTATCCTGCACATGATGTATAAGTGTTGTAAAGCTTGTATAATGTTTCGACTAGGTGTTGATACCCATGCTTGTATGTAAAGCTTTTAGCCTATTTGTTTCACGAGTATGCTTCATATGCAATGCCTTTTTGTTAGCCTTACGCTTGCGGATCTAGCCGCCTTGCCAGCCTACTAGTTGTGTTGCAACTGGGTTGGTTTTATCAAGGGTTCGATCGGCGGTTTGGTCAGCTACTCGAGTCATTTCTTTGTGAGATTGTATATGTGATGAGGCCGTCAGGGAGGCACAACCCCCGAGTGCAGAAATAGCAATGAAAGTAAATGTAACAAGGCACATGGTTGGAGGCACTTAGATTTATTTATTTGTAGAATATCATGAGGTACAATGTTTGGCTAAGTAGCCTATCTGAGTAGCCTTATTGTAAAGTAAAAACATTTAGGGGTAGAAACGTCGCAGCTGTGCGATGTTCCATGGGTTGGAGTATGCGACTCCACTTGCTACGTCCTTCAGACAATAGGCGCCACCTAGGATTACTTCAGTAATCACATAGGGTCCCTCCTAGGGGGACTCAAGCTTGAGGTGTCCTTTCTGCTTTAGACACATGACGAGGTCTCCTTCGACGAGGGATCTTGGGTGCAGCCGTTGGTTGTGGTAGTTGCGGAGGCTCTGTTGGTAGATTGTTGATCGTTCTACCACGATCTCACATGCTTCATCGAGGAGGTCGACAGAGTCTTCGAGTGCGGCCATAGATTCGGCCTTGCTGTACGCGACGACCCTTGGGGCCTTGTAGCACACTTCTACAGGTAACACTGCCTCGGCGCCATGTACCATGAAGAACAGGGTATAGCCTGTGGCATTGTTTGGAGTTGTGCGCAGGCTCCATAGTACGGATGGCAGCTCTTCAGCCTAACACCCAGCTGCTCACTCGAGTGGTTGGAGGAGCCTTTTCTTGATGTCGTTGCAGATGAGTCCGTTGGCCTTTTCGACTCGACCGTTGGTCTGGGGATGTGCTTCCGAAGCGTAGCTGATGTTGATTCCTAGGTTTTCACAGAAATCCTGGAACTCATTCGAGGTGAAGTTCGTCCCGCTGTCGGTGATGATGTTGTGTGGCACCCCAAACCTGAAGACGATGGACTCGAAGAACTTGACGGCAGTGGCTCCTATCTGGTTTGTCACCGGCATGGCGTCAATCCACTTGGTGAATTTTTCGACTATGAAAAGGAGGAGGACATATCTTCTAGGTTATGACTTTTGCAGCTTGCCAACCATGTTGAGTCCCCAATGCACGAAGGGCCAAGCCACATGTATTGGCCTGAGTGCCGCACCTGGTGCGTGCGGCTTATCCGTGAATCTTTGGCAAGCATTGCACTTCTAGATAATGTCCTTGCCGTTGCACATCACCGTTGGCCAGTAGAAACCAGCTCGTAGAGCCTTAGCAACGAGGGCGCGACTTCTGGCGTGATGACCGCAGGTGCCTTCGTGTATATCGAGGAGGATGGCTCTCCTGTCACCGTTGGTGACACATCACTGAAGGACTCTGGTAATGCTGTGTTTTTACAGCTCATCGTTGATGAAAGTGAAAGCTTTGGAGCGCCATGCTATTTGTCACGCATTTGTCGGGTCATCTGGCAGCCTGTTGGTGAGTAGGTATGTGATGTATGGCAGTGTCCAGGATGGCTCGATGAGCATGACTTCCATGAGACCTTTGGGATCAGGTCCCTGTTCTGCATTGCTGGGACCTTCGAGTTCTTCGAGTGGCGCAGCCCCTGAGTCCTTGGATGTGCTGGATGGTCCTTCAGGAGTCTTTGGCTTGATTGAGCGCTCGTAGATCTGCTCCAGGAACACTCCAGGTGGCACCGGTGCATAGGTGGAGCCTATGTTGGCGAGCGTATCAGCCTCCTCATTGCTTTCGCGACCTACGTGTCGCAGTTCGCAACCATCGAAGTCTCCTTTGAGTGCATCATAGAGGTTGCGGTAGGCGATCATTTTGTCGCTCAGAGCATCACACCGGTTCATAGTTTGGTCCACCACAAGCTTGGAGTCGCCGTAGATGACGAGTCACGTTACACCGCAGGCTTTGGCCATCCGCATCCCGTGGAGCAGGGCCTCATATTCTGCCTCATTATTGGAGGCATGGAACTGCATGCGCAAGACATATCTCATCTTGTCGCCCTGTGGTGACATCAAGATGACGCTCTCCAGCTCCCCCTCGATGTTTGGATCCGTCGAATTTCCATGTCCATAGGCAGGACATGTCCGGTGTGTCTGGGAGTTGGTTCTCCATCTAGTGAACGAGGAAATCTAGGAGAACTTGCGACTTCATCGTCAATCGCCTCTCGTATGTAGTGTCCCGTGGAGACAACTCGATTCCCCAAAGGGTGACTCGTCCCGTGGCGTCTGGGTTGTTGAGGATGTACCCTAGTGGAGCGGCGTTTACCATGACGATGGGGTGTTCCTGAAAATAGTGGCGCAATCGCCGTGCTGTCATGAAAACACCGTAAGCCAGCTTCTGGTAGTGCGGGTACCGTTGTTCTGTTGGCGTGAGTACCTCGCTGAGGTACTAGACTAGGCGTTGCACTTCATGAACTTTGTCGTCTTCGGCTTGTTCTACCACAAGTATGATACTGACCACTTGGTTGGTGGCGGAGATGTATAGTAACATTGGCTCCTTTTCCCTAGGGGTCACCAGCACTAGGGAGGTGGAGAGTAGGAGTTTGAGGTCGTCGAATGCATCTTGTGCCTCATCCACCCACTTGAACTTCCCAGCTTTGCGGAGGAGCTGATATAATGGTAGTGCCTTTTCGCCCATTCGACTAGTGAATTGACTGAGCACCAGGATTCGCCTAGCTAGCTGTTGGACGCCTTTGACGTTCTTTGGCTTCTCCATGGTCACTATGGCCTTTATCTTTTTCGGGTTAGCCTCGATTCCCATAGCGGATATGACATAGCCGAGCAGTTTCCTAGATGGCACGTTGAAGGCTCACTTCTCTGGATTCAGCTTGATCCGGTAGCGGTCGAGGTTGTCGAATTTCTCGCGGAGATTGTCGGTAATGTGGCTTCCTCCTTGGTTTTGAGGATGATGTCATCGACATACACTTGGATGTTCCGGCCAAGATGGTTTTTGAGGCAGGCCTACATACACCATTGATAGGTGGCTCCTACTTTCTTCAGCCCGAAGGGCATTGTTGTGTAGCAGTAGACACCAAAGGGTATAATGAAGGATATCTTCTCCTGGTCTTCCTCCTTCATGCGAATTTGATGGTAGTTGTTGACTCGTGTATTAACGAGCTCATTGGGGAACCCCAAGAGGAAGGTATGATGAGTACAGCAGTAAGTTTTCCCTCAGTTATGAAACAAGGTTATCAATCCAGTAGGAGCAAGGAAACACCTCCAAGGTGTTATTGGTTGGACTTTGGAAAGGCGCACTACCGGTGCCAGCAGCAATGTGGAAACCTGCACAACACAACCACATAACTTTGCCCCCAACTTACAGTGCGGTTGTCAATCTCACTGGTTTTGCTGAAAACAAAGGATTAAACGTATTGTGTGGAAGAGAGTTATAGTTTGCAAAAAGTAAACAGAAAGCCGTAAATAGTTGTAGATTGATAGTAAAAGAAAGGTCCGGGGTCCATAGTTCACTAGTGGCGGCTCTCCTTAAGATAGATGACATGTTGGGTGAACAAATTACAGCGGGGCAATGGAAAAACATCGAGAAAGCAATACATGCATATACTAATCATCTTGACTCCTTTGAGATTCGATTGGGCATTACAACATTATACATAGACCGTAATCCAACTGCATCTATGACTAATAATCCACCTTCAGGTTATCATCCGAACCCCCTCCAGTATTAAGTTGCAAGCAACAGATAATTGCATTACGCATTACGTGTAAAGTAAACAATACGATTGTTCTATGAACAAAGGATTGTTGTTTTCTCCCTAGTAGCAACAACACATCTAGTACCTTAGAGATTTATGTCACTTCCCCAGATTACTAGAGGCATGAACCCACTATCGAGCATAAATACTAACTCTTGGAGTTGGTAGGATCTACTTGGCCAAGATAGCTACTAACAACGGAAAGCATGCAAGATCACAAATAACAAAGACATGATAGAATCAATAATCAATCTAAAATAGCATCTCAATATCCATCGGATCCCCACAAACACAATATGTAGAATTACGAATAGATGATCTTCATCATGAACAGAGCTCTAAACATGATAGCACAAAGGAGAAGAACCAGCCATCTAGCTACTACATGGATCCGTAGTCCAGAGATGAACTACTCACGCATCACACCGGAGGCTTGCATGGTGATGAAGAAAGCCTCCAGGGTGAATTCCCCTCTCAAGAAGGGTGCCAGGAAGAGCTTCAGATCCCTCCTGATCTAGGGATGGAGATGACGGCGGCTACAGACTCTTTCGTGGAAATTTGATCGGCTACTTAGGGTTTCTGTATCGGGGGCATCTTATAGGCGAAAGGGGAAGCCGAGGGGGTGCCTGAGGCGGTGAGACCACCCCTGGCGCGGGCTAGGCTTGGCCGCGCGTCTAGGTGGTGTGGCGGCCCCCTGGCCCCTCTCCGTCTCGTATTCTGGCTCCATGTGTCCCTCGGTGAAAAACTAACTTTGGCTTTTGTCCCGTCCAATTTCGAATATTCATTTTCTGACTTTCCTAGTACCAAAAACAGCAGAAAACAGGCAGCTGGCACTGTGGCTCTTGTTAATAGGTTAGTCCAAGAAAGTGTACAAAAAGTACTCCAAAGTGTAGACAAAACATAAGAAAGTACATAAAACCAAGCATGGAACATCAAAAATTATGGATACGTTAGCAACGTATCAACATCCCCAAGCTGAACTCCTGCTCGTCCTCGAGTAGGTAAGTGATAAAAAGAAAGAATAATTTTTGAGGTGACATGCACCATCATAAAATTGATCAAAGTATTTGTAAAACATTGATGGCTGGGATCATAGTACTACAATCATAATCATGAAAGACAAAGTTCTAACAATAAGACAAAGCAACTATGTTGCAACATGAAAAGGCACAAACAAAAGATTCATGAATAACAATGCTTTGCAAGACGTTTGTTTGTTTCACATAAAGAAAATATGGCATAGTGGCATTCAACTTGTCCCTCATAGAGTAGCAAACATAATGCATAGGACACCTTCAAATTTCATAAGAGTGACTAGATACAAATAGTTTAAGAACAAGCAATATCAAAATTATGCATCAATCAACAAGTCTTGGGACAATGCACATATAACTAAGAATGGCCACTATGCTTTTAAACCTATGTGCATAAAGATAGAAGGTGGAGACTCAACATAAAAGTAAAAGAAAGGCCTTCATAGAAGGAAGTAGGGATTCAAGTTTCATAAAGGGCTTCCAAAAATTATGGTACTTGTTAGCTTTCAGCTCTCATTTCCCCTATCATAAGCATCTTTAGGTGATTAAGGTTAAAGTGACACAACTAAGAGGATATGCTTGACAAGTTATAAGTTGAAATCTCATGCCCCTTACTTACGAAGACCGAACCTCATGCTACTCAACTTCAGTCACAAGTAAGCTCTTGTCATTGTAAGTACATATGTATCATAGAGAACCGCCAACGGGGTACCCCTTGCACATGATACAGGAGCTATCTCATAATCAAAATGACAAGGCAAGCAGACAATGAGCATCTTAGCGGTCTTTTTATTTGCTATTTGCATTGGTTTTTATTGAGGATGCTTCATAGAGTGCTCATTATGGTTATGCTGCAAGTTTCCAACATGATTAGGCATGTCTTAGGCTAGCGGCCCAGGCGTTTCTCTAACACAAACACAAACTCCATGATCTTACAAGTTCCCTTTTATTTCACACCGTCGGGATCCATGGGCAAAAGAACATGATATCAACGGGGTACAATGTACAAGTGCAATGTTGAAAGCGTTCGCCATGATACATGGTTATGCTAACTTCAACTTATAAAGCACAAGCATATACAGAACAAAGATGGACACAATGGTTCAAGTTTATTAAATGCAAGAAAGTAAAGTGTGCCATCAAGTTCGTGAGAGCTTTAATCACTAGTTTTCTCATAAAAAATTTAATTCAGAAGGTAGATAAAAACATGAATATACTTGGAATAGAAAATGCTAATAGGTAGGTATGATGGACTCTTTGGAATAACTTGGTTTTGGGAGTTGGATGCATGAGTGGAACTCATACTTGGTTATGGAGGCTAGCAAAAGACTGGGAGCGACCAACTAAGAGAGCAATAATGACCATAACCATGCAGAGCGATAAAACATCATTAATCAAAGCATAAAGTGATATTACAAGTCGAAAACAAAATGATCATAAAGGCTATGGCGACTTGGGATAGTCATTACATGGTGTGAGCATGTGCCAAGTCAACCCAAATAAAGCATCAAAGGAGAATACCACAATACTATGCTTTTGTATGCTAAAACAACACATGATTCTTTCAAGGAACATTAAGCAATCTCAATTGTTTACAACATGTCATGCTACAGCAAAGATTACTAAGCATAAAGCCAAAACAATATCAAGCATGGCATGACAAAGCATAGGCCATAGTCAAAAACAAGCTCTCTTTACCACTTAAGCATGAACTTTTCCTACTCTTTTCCAATCCAAACCAAACTATTTTAAAACTAATGCATGAAAGAGGGGGTCCAACCAATTTATTCAGCAAACTAAGAAAACCAAGCAAACCAAAAACCAAAAACAAAAACAAAGACGCTCCAAGAACAACACAACTGTGCATGAAACAATAAAAATGAAGTGTTTGGGAGAAACCTGGGATTTTTATTGATGAAGAAGGGGATGCCTTGGGCATCCCCAAGATTTGACGCTTGTACCTCTTTAATATTTCTTGGGGTGACATGGCGTGGCATCCCCAAGCTTGAGATTTAGTCCATTCTTCATCTCATTACATCATTCTCTCCATACACCTGAAATTTTTCCTTCATACAAAACTTCACACAATCTTTATTAGGAACATTAGTGCACTCAAGATAATAAGTCTTTAGGTTCAGTTTCAACACCAATAAAACTTCCATTAAAACACAAGCTACTGTAGCACTTCCCTGAAAAAGCTCAATTCCCAAAAGAACTCAAAAAGGAACCAACAAGAAGCAAATGCAAATAATGGCAGAAATCTGTCAAAACAGACCAGCAGGTAAAAACCAATTTTTTCGAAGACCTTCTGTTGCTCAAATAAAAAAGTGTTGAAATAACTAAAGTTAGAGAACAACCTAGGTCAGAAGCACAAACATTGACGCCTCAAAAATACATACAGAGATTTTATACGAATTTTTACGGTGAAACACAGAAATCTGTTTCGGGATAGCAACTTTCTCAATCATTACTTCTCTCTCATTAGAGGTTCCTCTTGGAACAAAAAGCAAATAAAAAAAGATAAGGAGCGGTTATTACTGAAGCAATAACTTCCAAGACTCATCTAAGACTTTTGGGTTATCTCCCAAAAAGTACTTTTCTTTAACGCCTTTAAGTTAGGCATAAGAAGCAAGAAAAAGAATCAAGTGTTCTCAAATGAAGAAGCATTAAGATTAATACCAGAAATATCTTCAACAAGGCATGGTATCTCATCCAAATAAGTTCTAGAGGATCCTCTCTCAACGCTCTCGGGTTCACTATTTTCATCAAATGGGTTTTTAGGAACAATCGAATTAAGATTCTTTTTTATGGCCTCATGCATCGCTACAAGTTTGAAAGCTATTGGTATCTTAATTTCCTCCCCATTAGATTCAGTTTTGTTCATCTTTTCTCATGTACCAATAACATCTACGCATGAGCCTAGCATATTAAAACGTTCAAAGACTTTTCTAGCTTCCTTAGCAACATCATATTAAGGGGTTAAGGTTAACAAACCTAGCTTTCAACATGTGAACTAAAGAAGTTGCAGCAATTTCATAGTTTGGAGCAAGTTCTGCAAGGGATCTATCCTCAATATCCTCATGCTTACTAACATGATTAAAGAATTCTTCAATATTATCTTTTCCAACTATAGAGCCACTACCTATTGAAAGCTCTTTCATGGTGAATTTAGGGATCAACATGGTGAGCTAAGGAAGAGGTAACCACTATAGAAAGACTTAATTTTTGTGTGTTTTTAATAAAGAAAGAAAAGTAGTAAAACTATTTTTTTGTGTTTTTAATAAGGAAACAAGCAAACAAAGCAAAAATAAACTAAGCAAAACAAAAACAACAAAGTAAAGATATTTGTTATGAGGGAATCCCCTTGTGAAGATGTCCTTGACTCCCCAGCAACGGCGCCAGAAATATACTTGCTGACTCGTGTATTAACGAGCTCATTGGGGAACCCCACGAGGAAGGTATGATGAGTACAGCAGTAAGTTTTCCCTCAGTTACGAAACCAAGGTTATCTATCTATTAGGAGCAAGGAAACACCTACAAGGTGTTACTGGCTGGACTTTGGCAGGGCGCACTACCGGCGCCAACAACAACGTGGAAACCTGCACAACACAACCACAGAACTTTGCCCCCAACTTACAGTGAGGTTGTCAATCTCACCGGTTTTGCTGAAAACAAAGGATTAAACATATTGTGTGGAAGATGGGAATAGTTTGTAGAAAGTAAACAGAAAGCAGTAAACAGTAGATTGATAGTAAAAGAAAGGACCGGGGTCCATAGTTCACTAGTGGTGGCTCTCCTTAAGATAGATGACATGTTGGGTGAACAAATTAGCTCGGGGCATTTGACAAACATCGAGAAAGCAATACATGCATATACTAATCATCTTGACTCCTTTGAGATTTGATTGGGAAATACAACATTATACATAGACCATAATCCAACTGCATCTATGACTAATAATCCACCTTTAGGTTATCATCCGAACCCCCTCTAGTATTAAGTTGCAAGCAACAAATAATTGCATTACGCATTGCGTGTAAAGTAAACAATACGATTGTTCTATGAACAAAGGATTGTTGTTTTCTCCCTAGTAGCAATAGCACATCTAGTACCTTCGAGATTTCTGTCACTTCCCCAGATTACTAGAGGCATGAACCCACTATTGAGCATAAATACTAACTCTTGGAGTTGCTAGCATCTACTTGGCCAAGATAGCTACTAACAACGAAAAGCATGCAAGATCACAAATAACAAAGACATGATAGAATCAATAATCAATCTGAAATAGCATCTCAATATCCATCGGATCCCTGTAAATACAACATGTAGAATTACAAGTAGATGATCTTGATCATGAACGGAGCTCACAAGATCTAAACATGAAAGCACAAAGGAGAAGAACCAGCCATCTAGCTACTACATGGACTCGTAGTCTAGAGATGAACTACTCACGCATCACACCGGAGGCTTGCATGGTGATGAAGAAGGCCTCTAGGGTGAATTCCCCTCTCCGGCAGTGTGCCAGGAAGAGCTTCAGATCCCTCCCGGTCTAGGGATGGAGATGACGGCGGCTACAGACTCTTTCGTGGAATTTTGATTGGGTAATTAGGGTTTCTGTATCGGGGGCATCTTATAGGCGAAAGGGGAGGCCAAGGGGGTGCCCGAGGCGGCCAGACCACCCCTGGCGCGGGCCAGGCTTGGCCACACGGCCAGGTGGTGTGGCGGCCCCCTGGCCCCTCTCCGTCTCGTATTCTGGCTCCGTGTGTCCCTCTGTGAAAAACTGACTTTGGCTTTTGTCCCGTCCAATTCTGAGAATATTCATTTTTTTACTTTCCTGGAACCAAAAACAGGCAGCTGGCACTGTGGCTCTTGTTAATAGGTTATTCCAAGAAAGTGTATAAAAAGTACTCCAAAGTGTGGACAAAACATAAGAAAGTAGATAAAACCAAGCATGGAACATCAAAAATTATTTATATGTTAGCAACGTATCAGTAGCCTAAGTAGGCGTCAAGGAATCATAGGCGAGCACATCCCGCGATGGAGTCGATTATCTGATCGATCCTCGGTAGAGGGGAGTGGTCTTTCGGGCAATGCTTGTTGAGGCAGGTGAAGTCCACGATATCCGTGTCCCTTTTAGGAATAAGCACGGGGTTTGCTACCTAGGTGCTCTCCTTTATTTCTCGTATAAAGTTTGTGTCGAGGAGTGTGTTGACTTCCATACCGACCGCCTTTTCCCTTGGTTCTAACAGTCGATGTATCGACTGCTTGACCAGTCTAGCATCAGGATTCACGTTGAGTGCATGTTCGGCAAATTCCCTGGTAACTCATGTCATGTCTACTGGACACCAGGCGAAGATCTCCCAGCGCTCAGGAAGGAATTCGACGAGCACGAATTCCTATGCGGGACTCAAGTTGTTGGCGATTGATGGCTCAAAATATGTCAAGCTCGTTTGGAACCCCAAGAGGAAGGTATGATAAGCACAACATTAAGTTTTCCCTCAGTTATGAAACCAAGGTTATCGAACCAGTAGGAGTAAGGAAACAACTCCAAGGTGTTACTAGCAACTTGGAATCCTGCAAAAAAGAACCACAGAACTTTGCCCCAACTTATAGTGGGGTTGTTAATCTCACTGTTTTTTCTGAAAACAAATAGTAATTGCTTGCAGAAAGTAAACAGTAAACGGTAAACAGTACATGGTATATCAATGGTAAAGGAATGGAGTGGGGTCGATAGTTCACTAGAGGTATTTCTCCTTATGATAAATAGCATGTTGGCTGAACAAATTACAGCGGGGCAATTGACAGATTGAGAAAGCATAACAATGCATATACTGGACATCTTGATTCCTATGAGATTTGATTGGGCATTACAACATGATACATAGACTGTAGTCCAACTGCATCTATGACTAATAATCCACCTTTAGGTTATCATCTGAACCCCTTCCAGTATTAAGTTGCAAGCAACAGATAATTGCATTAAGCAAAGTGTGTAAAGTAAACAATACGATTGGCCCATGGACAATGGATTGTTGTTTTCTCCCTAGTAGCAACATCACATCTACAACATTAGAGATTCCTATCACTTCCCGAGATTACTAGAGGCATGAACGCACTATCGAGCATAAATACTCCCTCTTGGAGTTGCAAGCATCTACTTGTCCAAGATAGCTACTGACAACAAAGAGCATGCAAGATCACAAATAACATAGACATGATAGAATCAATAATCAATCTGAAATAGTATCTCAATATCCATCGGATCCCCACAAACACAACATGTAGGATGACAAATAGATGATCTTGATCATGAAAGGAGCTCACACGATCTAAACATGATAGCACAAAGGAGGAGAACCAACCATCTAGCTACTACATGGACCCATAGTCCAAGGGTGAACTACTCACGCATCACTCCGGAGGCTTGCATGGTGATGAAGAAGGCCTCCATGGTGATCTCTCCCCTCCGACTGGGTGCCGGGAAGAGCTTCGGATCCCCCCGATATAGGGATGGAGATGGCGGCAGCTATAGACTCTTTCGTGGATTTCTGATCGGTAGTTTGGGTTTTTGTCCTGGGAGGCTTTTATAGGCGAAGGGGCAAGGTCGGTGGAGCACCAGGGGGCCCACACCCTTTGGTGGCACGCCCCTGGCTACGCGGCCACCAGGTGTGGCCGCCCTGGTGCGCCACTTCATCTCCCCTTCGGTCTCCATATTGCTTCAGGTAAAATATTGACTTTGGCTTTTGTCCTGTCCAATTCCTAGAATATTTCTTTACTAGCTTTTCTGAAACCAAAAATAGCAAAAAACAGGCAACCGACACGGTGGCTTCTTGTTAATAGGTTACAAGAAAATGTATAAAAATACCTTAAAGTGTGAACAAATCATAAGAAAATAGATACAAAACAAGCATGGAACATCAAAAATTATAGATACGTTTACGACGTATCAAGCATCCCCAAGCTTAACTCATGCTCGTCCTTGAGTAGGTAAGTGATAAAAAGAATAATTTTTGAGGTGACATGCACCATCACAATCTTGATCAAGGTATTTGTAAAATATTGATAGTTGTGATCAAAGTACTCTAAACATAAGCATGAAAGATAGAGTTCTAACAATAAGACATAGCAACTATGTTGTAACATCAAAAGGTATAAACAAAAGATCATGAATAAAATGCATTGAAAGACGTTTATTTGTTTCACATATAGAAAACATAATAAAAGTGGTATTCAGCTTGTCCCTCATGGTATAGCAAAACATAAATGCATAGGAAACCTTCAAAGTTCATAAGGGTGACTAGATACAAATAATTTAAGAGCAAGCAATATCAAAGTTATGAATCAACCAACAAGTTTTGGGACAATGCACATTAAACTAAGAATGACCACTATGCTCTCACAATTGGTGCATAAAGATAGAAGATGGAGACTCAACATAAAAGTTAAAAGAAAGGCTCTTTACAAAGGGAAGCAGAGAACCAAGTTTCATAAAGAGCTTCCAAAAATTATGGTACTTATTAGCTTTCAACTCTCATTGCCCCTATCATAATCATCTTGAAGTGATTAAGGTTAAAGTGACACAAATATGAAGACATGCTTGACAAGTTATAAGTTGAAAATCTCATGCCCCGTGCTTACGCGTACCAAACCTCATGCTACTCAACTTTAGTCACAAGCAAGTTCTTGTCATTGTAAGTACATGTGTATCATAGAGAACCGCCAACAGGGTACCCCTTGACCCATGATACAGGAGCTATCCCATATCAAAATGACAAGGCAACATACAATGAGCATCTCAACGATCTTTTTATTTGCTATTTGCATAGGTTTTTATTGAGGATGCTTCATAGAATGTTCATTATCGTTATGTTGCAAGTTTCCACCATTATTAGGCATGTCTTAGTCTATCCGCCTAGGCGTTTCTCTAACACACATACACACTCCATGAGCTTACCAGCTCCCCTTTTATTTCACACCGCCGGGATCCATAAGCAAAAGATCATGATATCAACTGAATAATAAGTGCAATGTTGAAAGCGTTCCCCATGAAAACATGGTTCTGCTAATTCACAACTTATAAAGCGCAAGCATATACGGAACATAGAGGGACACCATGGTTCAAGTTTATTAAGTTGAAGAAAGTAAAGTGTGCCATCAAGTTTGTGAGAGCTTTAATCACTAATTTTCACATAACAAGTTTAATTTGGAAGGTAGATAAAAGCATGAATATACTTGGAATAGTGTAACACACCACGCATAGGAATTTTTAGTGGACTCTTTCGAATAATATAACTTGGTTTTATTGGGAGTTGGATGCATGAGTAGAACTCATACTTGGTACAGGTGGAGGCTAGTAAAAGACTGGGAGCGACCAACTAAGAGAGTAATAATGCTCATAATCATGCAGAGCGACAACACATTATTAATTAAAGCATAAAGTGATGTTACAAGTCATAAACTAAATGATCATAAAGGCTAAGGTGACTTGTTCATAGTCTTAACATGGTGTAAGCATGTGCCAAGTCAACCCAAATAAAGCATCAAAGGAGAATACCACACTATTATGCGTTTGAATGCTAAAACAACACATGATTCTTTCAAGGCATATTAAGCAATCTCAATTGTTTGGAACATGTCATGCTACAACAATAATCACTAAGCATAAAGCCAAAGCAATATCAAACATGACATGATAAAGTCTAGGCCACAGTCTAAACAAGCTCCTTATGTACCACCAATAAGCATGAAGCTTCCTACTCTTTTCCAACACCAATCAACTTATTTGAAATCACATATGAATGTGGGGGTCCAGCCAATTTATTTAAGCAAACCAAACAAAAGAAACTAAAAACAAAAACAAAGACGCTCCAAGAACAACACAATTGTGCATGAAACAATAAAAATAAAGTGTTTGGAAGAAAACCTAAGATTTATATTGATGAAGAAGGGGATGCCTTGGGCATCCCCAAGCTTTGATGCTTGTACTTCTTCAATATTTCTTGGGGTGACACGGGTGGTGACATGGACATACCCTACAGGTACTCGAGCTTGGTATATACTGCCTGAATACATAGAGGCCCACGGTGTCGCCAAGGCCCAAATGAAGAACTCGAGTAACCTACAGACTCTCAAGTGCTTGAAGAACAAGAAGAAGCTAAAGATAGAAAGTGCAAAGGGGAAAACCCTAACCTGTAACCGACTCGACCTGCTACCCGAGACCTAGCCTATCTATATAAAGGCTAGGAGGGGGCGGCGAGGAAGACACGCAACCCTAGTTTCCACAACCCTCGCCAGATTGCATCTGCGCACCATTGTAATCCTCGATTCCTTTGATAATTCCACGAGCAAACAAGCAGGAGTAGGGACCTCTACGAGGCCTGAATCTAGGTAAATCTTCGAGTCCCCTGTGTGCTTGTTTGCTAGCCGATAGATGTCTCCAGCGCTCCCTCCTTCTCCAAAACCCAAGTCCATAACAATGGGCATTGATGAGTTAAACCCTCGTCAATTGGTGCCGTCTGTGAGAACTGGGAGTGCTGATGTTGCGGCTTCTTCGACCCCATCAACCGCGATCCAACTCCGCAACAACGGGGATTCGCCAGCTCTTCGGCGCGTTCGACTACACCGTCCACACACCGGCCACTCGCCCGGCTTTCGAGTATGTGGGCAATGGAATCAGCTTGGCGATCGGGAGCTTCCGCTTCCAAGTTGGTCAGATGGGCACGCTTCGCATGCCTGACCAGCCGACGGTACCGTCGATTGCTCCAGCATATTGGTTCCCTCCACCGATCGGCACCCTCAATGACCCGACAATAGTCGAGAATACGGTCAGCGACAGCAGTCACGAATCCGATCTGAGCGATCTGGCAAGTGAAGATGGAGCCTACGGTTCCGGATCTGAAAGTTGCGGGAGCAGCAGCTTCCCCAACCACTTCATGCGCGTCGTCATCAACGCAGGTGACACCTCCGCCAATTGCGACAACACGGGCAACGGCGGCCATGGAGCCGACCCACCAAACGGCGGCATACCCAATGGCAGACCATCGCCAAATGGCGCCCCCGTCAACAACGGGGGAGTAGTCGAGCCTCCAACCATAATAAATGAGCAGACTGGCGAACGCGTCGTGACCAGGCTCAATGAACTCGAGTGGGCTCGCTGCCGCAAGGCCCTACAGGGTAACCCTCTACCCTTTGGCTCCCTGCAAGAGCTGCTAATGGGCTATCATTGGCTCCTGAAGGAAGAATTCAAGCGTCAAGTGCAAACAATTGCGCAACTCGAGGCACGAAAAAAGGCGGCAGATGAGTCGAGCCTTCGACATGCTGGGCTCTCCTCCCACCGAGGATCCTCCTCCAGGTGCAACAAGTACATCGCCAACAAGAGACGATCTCGACTCGCCCACCTTACCGAACAAGAACGTGTGGAAGCCGCTAAAGTCCTCGACTGCGGCTCCATGACGGTGGATACGCGCGGCAACATGCTCCCGAAAATACCACAGGCCGTGGTAACGGCGGCCACCATGTACCTCCTCAACAACCAACCGCTAGCTGGAGATCCTCGAGCTGCCATGCACCGATCTACGATCGCAGGCTTGGGATTAATCGAGGCCGCCCTCGACAAAGAGCCGGCGTCAGAACCGAAGAAAGGCAAGGCTCTGGCAAAATGCTACTCCTCTCCCTCATCTAGCGACGACAGTCACGATCTGTCTCGACGTTGCCGCTCACGGCGACAAGACCACGACTATGATGCGCGCGATGACCTCACGCAGTGCAAGATCGACAAATCAAGGGCGCGACGTGCTCGGGCGACTGACTCAGAAGACGAAGATGTGGATCTCTATGGAGTTAGATGCTTCAGCAGGGCCATCATGCAAAAGCAATGCCTAAGGGGTTTAAGCTCCCGTCGGAGAACCCGAAGTTTGACGGCCTACAGGACCCGAAGATCTGGTTGGAGGACCACATCTCCTCTGTTAGGCTCCACGGTGGAAGTCGAAGCACGGCCATGCAATGCCTACAGCTACAGCTGCAGGGCGCCACCCGAGCCTGGCTCAACAACCTCCCACGCGGATCCATTCGCAGTTGGGAAGAGCTGGTATACAGCTTCGTGCGCAACTTCAAGGGCACATACAAACGGCCTGCATCAATTGAAGAGCTGAGATGTTGTCAGCAAAGATCAGGCGAATCGCTACGCTCCTACATCCAGAGGTGGTCCATCATCAAGAACTCCGCAGAGAACATCTCGAAGGATCGGGCGATTGACGCATTCAACGGCGGCGTATGCCGCATAGAGCTCAGGGAGGAGCTAGGCCGCTTGAAGCCCAAAACCATCGACCACCTGATGGAAATCACGAATCACTGGGCAGATGGAGAAGATTCGGTGAAAAACCGCGTTCACTCTGATGACGAGGCAGAACTCGAGCGCAGACGCGATCGCCGAAGCAAACGCCGCATGCGCATCTACGATGACCGTGACGACGTCAACATGGTCGTGGCCGGCTACGCCGATAGATGCGACGACAACCGCAATAGCGGCTACCGTAGCGGTGGATACCGCGACTCTGGAAAAACCAAGGAAGTATGGCAGCGCCGCAATCGCGATGAAGCACCCGCAACATCCATCGAAGACAAGCTGTCCGGGCGATGCACCGTGCACTTCTACATCGACAAGCATGACGGAAAGAAGAAGTCAAGTCACCTCCTCAAGGACTGCCGCGAGTTCCTCAAATTACATGAGGGACTGGCTCGGATGAATCGTAGCACAGTCGAAAGGGGTTACGGAGCCGCCCCAGGCGCCGTGGCACATGGAGCTCCGCCACCACCACCCGGGCCACCCACGAATGCAGCTACACCAGACCAGCACCACGGAGGTGAACCATACCCACGGGCCATGGGTACCATGATGATCCAAAAGGGACGCCCCTCGAATCGGGTGCAGAAGGCCATCACTCGCCAAGTCAACTTGTCCACAAACTCGCCACCATCTACCACTGAGTACCTTAGCGGAAGTGAGTCCTGCATCACCTTCGACAAGCGCGACCATCCGCCCCAAGTACCTCGCCCAGGGCATTGTCCCCTTGTACTCGAGGCGCAAATTGGAGGCTTAGACATGAGCCGCGTCTTCATGGACAGCGGAAGCGGCATCAACCTTATATTCGTGAGTACCTTGCGAGCAAGGAGGATCCTTCTGACTTGCTTAGAAGCCTCAGACACAACATTCCATGGTATCGTCCTAGGCAAGGGCGTGTATCCCCTTGGCAAAATCAACCTCGACGTCATCTTCGGCACGCCAAAAAACTTTCGGCGCAAGCGCATCGACTTCGAGGTCGTCAACTGGCCCTCGCAGTACCACTGCATCCTCGGATGTGTCGCGTTCACTAGGTTCATGGCAGTGCCACACTACGCCTATCTGCAGATGAAGATGCCAGGCCCTAATGGTGTCATCAAAGTCAACGGGAGCTTCGAGAGATCCGACAGTTGCGACAGGGAATTCAACAAAATCTCCCAGTCCTTCGGCATGCAGGAGGAACTCGCAAGACTAAAGAAGTCAACAGACAACAGCTTGCCTCCCCTGAGCCGGCCAAGTTCACCCGACCTATCTTTCGACTCATCGGTGCACACAAAGAAAGTTCAGGTCCACCCATCGGATCCCGCCAAGATGGCCCTCATCGCCAACAACTTGAGTCCCGCATAGGAACTCGCGCTCGTCGAATTCCTCCGTGAGCACTGGGAAATCTCCGCCTGGTGTCCAGCGGACATGACAGGAGTTCCCAGGGAATTCGCCAAGCACGCACTCAATGTTAACCCAGACGCAAGGCCAGTCAAACAAACAATTCGGTGATTGTCTGAACCAAGGGCAAAGGTAGTCGGAATGGAGAAAAACAGACTCCTCGACGCCAAATTTATAAGTGAGATCAAGGAAAGCACTTGGCTCGCCAACACGATGCTAGTACCAAAAAAGGACACGGACATCCTGCGGATGTGCGTGGACTTCACCTCTTTGAATAAGCACTGTCCAAAGGACCACTTCCTGCTACGGCAAATTGACCAGATCATCGACTCCACCGCGGGATGCGAGCGTCGCTGCTTCCTCGATGCCTACTTAGGCTATAACCAGGTTCGAATGAAGGAGGAAGACCAAGAAAAAATAGCGTTTACAACGCCTTTTTGTGTCTTCTGCTACAACACAATGCCCTTCGGGCTAAAGAACGCAGGAGCCACCTACTAGCGGTGCATGCAGGCTTGCCTCAAGAACCAACTCGGTCGCAACATTCAAGTCTATGTCGACGACATAGTAATCAAGACCAAAGAGGAAGCATCACTAATCAACGATTTGCGCGAAACCTTCACCAACCTCGATTGCTACCGGATCAAGCTCAATCCGGACAAGTGCACCTTCTGGGCAACTACTCGGGTACCTTATCTCCGCGAGGGGAATCGAGGCAAATCCGAAGAAAATAAAAGTTATACTGGCCATGGAGAAGCCGAAAAACGTAAGAGGCATCCAGCAGCTGGCTGGGCGAATCGCGGCTCTCAGTTGATTTATCAGTCGGATGGGTGAAAAGGCACTGCCCTTCTACCAACTCCTCCGCAAAGCTGACAAGTTCGAGTGCACCAATGAGGCGTAGGAAGCATTCGAAGACCTCAAGCGCCTGCTATCCACCTCGCCAGTACTGGTGACCCCATGAGAAAGGGAACCGTTGTTGCTATACATCTCCACCACCAACCAGGTGGTCAGCAGTTCTCGTAGTCGAACGAGCCGAAGAAAACAAGGTCCACGGGGTATAGCGCCTAGTCTACTACCTCAGCGAGGTACTTACGCCAACAAAACAGCGGTACCCGCACTACCAGAAATTGCCATACGGCGTCTTCATGACGGCCCGGCGATTGCGCCACTACTTCCAGGAACACCCAATCGTGGTAGTCAACGACGCCCCGCTTGGGCACATCCTCAACAATCCCGACGCCACCGGATGAGTCGCACTTTGGGGAATCGAACTGTCTCCACGAGACATCACATATGAAAAACATGACGCAATCAAGTCGCAAGTTCTCCCTGAATTCCTCGTGAGGTGGATGGAGAACCAGCTCCCCGAAAAACCAGATATGTCCTACCACTGGACAATGCACTTCGACGGATCCAAGAAGAACGACGGAGCTGGTGCAGGTGTCATACTGACATCGCCACAGGGAGACAAGCTGAAATATAACCTGCGAATGCAGTTCACCGCCTCCGACAATGAAGCTGAATATGAGGCCCTGCTACACGGGATGAGGATTGCAAAAGCCTGCGGCGCCAAAAGGCTCATAATATATGGCGACTCCAAGCTGGTCGTCAACCAGACAATGCATGAGTGCGACGCACTAAACGACAACATGATCACCTACCACGACCTCTACGGCACACTCAAAGGGGATTTCGATGGCTGCGAGCTGTGGCACATAGGTCGCGAAAGCAATGAAGAGGCGGACGCACTTGCCAACATAGGCTCTACCTGCGCCCCCATACCACCTGGGGTATTTCTCGAGCGCATCTGCGAACGGTCCATCAAGCCAAAGGCCGTAGAGAAGAAAATAAGCGCAGCAACAGACTCGGGGGCTACGCCGCCCAATGAGCCAATGGCACTCGACGACTTGGAGCTTGATACATGATTCAAAGGACCAATGAGCGTCATGATGATCGATCCATCCTAGACTCAACCATACATCACATACCTTCTCAGCAAGAGGCTACCAGACGATTCGACTGATGCACGGCACATCGTGCGGCGATCCAAGGCATTCGCTGTTATCAACGGCGAACTATACAAGCGCAGCATCACAGGAGTACTCCAACGATGCGTCTCCACGGCCGATAGAAGAGCTATTCTCCTCGACATCCATGAGAGGACCTGCGGGCACCATGCCGGTAGTCGCGCCCTCGTTGCCAAAGCTCTACGAGCTGGATTCTACTGGCCTACGGCCATGCGCGACACCAAGGACATCGTCCAGAAATGCAACGCTTGCCAGCGATTCGTGGACAAGCCACACGCACCTGGCGCAGAACTCCAGCCAATTTCATTGGCCTGGCCCTTCGAGCAATGGGGACTCGACATGGTCGGCAAGCTCCCAAAGTCCTCACGAGGAGGCTACGTCTACCTCGTGGTCGCAGTCGACAAATTCACCAAGTGGATAGAGGCCATGCCAGTGACCAATCAATCAGGGCATAGCATAGTCAAGTTCTTCGAGTCCATTGTCTACCGCTTCGGAGTGCCACACAACATCACAGACAATGGGACGAACTTCACATCCAAGGAGTTCCAAGAATTCTGCGAGAATCTTGGAATCAACATCAATTATGCCTCGGTGGCACATCCACAGACCAACGGTTAGGTCGAAAAAGCTAACGGGCTCGTCTGCGGCGGCATCAAGAAGCGACTCCTCCAGCCACTCGAACAGGCCGCGGGTTGCTGGCCAGACGAACTACAATCAGTACTCTGGAGCCTCCGCACAACTCCAAACAGTGCTATAGGGTACACCGCGTTCTTTGTGGTGCACGGGGCTGAAGCGGTGCTACCCGCCGAAGTACGATACAAAGCACCACGTGTGGTCGCTTATAGTGAGCAGGAGTCAACTCTCGCACTCGAAGACTCCGTCGACCTCCTTGACGAGGCAAGAGAAATCGCCGCGGAAAGATCAACGATCTACCAGCAGAACCTACGCAACTACCATAGCAGGAGGCTACGCCCCATGTCCTTCGTCGAAGGCGACCTGGTCCTGCGACTGAAGCAGAAAGGGCATCTCAAGCTCGAGTCCCCCTGGGAGGGACCATACGTGATTACAGAAGTAATCCCAGGTGGCGCCTATCGCCTCCAAGATTTAGAGACAGGAGTCGCATACTCCAACCCCTGGAACGTCGCGCGGCTGCGACGCTTCTACCCTTAGTCGATTCTTACTTTTACATTAAAAATAAGGCTACTCATCCAAGGCTACTTAGCCACACATTGTACTTCGTACTACCTCGGAAATAAATAAAGCTAAGTGCCCCGAAACTCTGTGTTTTTCTTTAAATTTTTCGCAAATTATCCACCCGGGGGCTGCGCCACCCTATACACATCTGTTCTACGAACTAAAACGCGATATCCTAAGTAGCTGGCACACCAATCGAAACCCTTGACAAAACATCAACCCAGTTGCAACGCACCTGACAGGTTGACAAGGGACTGAGATAAACACAAAGCCAGGCTAACGAAAAGGAATCGCAGAGTGCAACGCACTCACAAAACATACACGCTAACAAGCTCTTTTATACATCATCGTCAAATCAATTATACACAGCATATATACAAACTTTACAACACTGGTACAACTATGTGCAGGATACAAACTAAACTACTGTTGCAGCAAGAGAACATTGGTTTGCTCCTCGAAGAAGTCGACGATCTCCTCTGCTGGGCGATCCACTGCCTGGTAGTGTGGCACCATATTCCAAGCAGAACCCGTTGGTGGCGTAGGAGGTCCAGCCGCAATTGCTGCAACGTCCACATCAGGCCTATGCAGTCGCACCAGTGACAGAGCAGCCTTGGCACCAGCCACTAACTGTTGACGTACACACTCGCGGACCGCACTCAAGTCATGGAATTTAGCGAGAAGGGCCAGCAGACTCGATGGAACGACATCTAACGGGAACATCGTCTGGTAAATATTCTTCAAGCATGACTGCGACTTCTTCAAAAAATGAATCGCCAATGCGATCGCGCGATCATGATCTACCCAGAAGTACCCACTCGCCTGAAGCTTCTCTTGGGTCAGGTCATTCATGCGAATGGCAATTCGATCCTTCTCATCCCGCGGATGGCGCGCGATGACAACTATACAAGGCAAGGGCAAAATATGAGAACAACGAACTATCGCGAGTGACTACAAGGAAACGACAGGAGGGAAGAAGACTGACATTTGAACTGGTCACCCAACTGCGTCACCTCCCGTAGAAGATACTGCTCTTGGGCGGCGGCTTTTTTCGCTTTTGACTTCCATAAGTCCGCATTTCCGCGGAGTACGGGTAATTCACGCTCCAATTGCTTCACGCGGTCACGGAGCCGCGAGAGTAGAGAAAGCTCATCCACCCTTGAACGTGATGGTGCTAAAATATCATCAAGGGGCGGTGAATCCCGAGGCTTCCTCAAAGGATCACTCGACGTGCCCTACCACAAGTCAAGCAAGAGAAAATAAGAGGACTAAGGCGAGGCATAAACAAAAGATTCGAGCGCATTCAAGATTAACAAAAGTATCAGCAGATACACTCACCAACAGGCATGTTCTTGACAAAAGACATAATCTATTTAACTATTACAAGTTGCGACTACTGAGGAGCGACTGGCTTCTTCGACTTCGACTTAGGTTTCGGGGTCCTCATCGAGTCTATGGCAGTATCAGATGCCACAGACTTCCCGCCGGCCCCTGACATCGCAGCCCTCGCAGCTTTCTTGGTGCACTGAAGCTCCTCAGAGTACTTCGCAACTATATTGATCAGCTGCGGGCCGTACTTGCCACAAGCAGTTGCGAAGGGATCAAAGACGACCTGCTAGCCATCGGCGCTGACAGGCATCACCTTAGAGACCGCCGCAGGATCAACTTCGACTCCATGGGCTTGAACCATTGCGAGTGACATCAAAGCGCCAGCCGCACGGAGTGTGTTCTTGAAATTTGCAGGAACGCCCCCGGCAAGGGACTCCACGAGCTCGTCCATATTGTCGATCAGCTTAGCCTTGGGCGCCAGCTCTTCCCAGAGGCGACTGAGCACGCCCTTGGCCTTGGAGAGTGTCCCTTGAACGGCAGCGCTACGATCCTCGACTGCTGAAAGAGCACCCGCCAAGGCATCGTCACGGCAGAGGGCCTAAGGGTCGAAGCTTAAATCGATGGCATCTATATAGATCCCAAGCATGGGTGCGAAGGTCAGCACTAACAACAAATTCGAAAGAAGAAAAACAATGAAAATCCAGACAAGGAATACCTGAGAGAGCCTTGGCAATCGAGAAAGCTGTTCCTCGAACAACTTCTCTCTAGCCGCGACGGAGGCACGCAGATCCTCCTCGCGTTTCCGCGACTCGTTATGTGCTGCGATTGCCTCATCGCGGCTCTTTACCGCTGCGGCAAGCGCCTTTTCAAGGGAAGCAGCGTCGCGGAGGAGTGCATTATGCTCAACTACGAAAAAAACAAAGACAGGCTATCAGTCGAATATATCACAAGGAGGACGAAGAAGAAGCAGGACACTTAATTTCAACTGCACGGTGGCGAGTATCTAGCATTGCATGCTGGCGACCCATCGCAAGAACTTGCTCCGCTAAGAGAGCGGCTTCTTTCACAATAAGCTACGATAGAAGAAAACAGCAAAGGATAAGAAAGATGGTAGAAGATGATACATTCGACTGCAAAAATAGAGGAAACAAATACTACACTTACATGATCCTCCAAAGACTCCAAGTCGATGGATTCGTAGTCGTCAGGATAACCATCTGGTGCTCCACATCATGCGGAGAACTCGATGAATTATGGCCGGAGTGGGCCGCCAATGGAGGAGAAGGAGTGCGCTCAGCCACTTTCTTGGCTTTGGAGGTCGCGACTCCAGATTCTTTCAAAAATTATACGTCGTCAGAAGATGACGACGCTTGCTGACTGCAAAATAAAACCAATATCAAGAGAATGCAACTCCAAAGAAGAACCAAAAGGAAGACTCGAATACTTACCAATCAAACTTATCAAAATTGAAGATTTGATCCCCCGACTCTAACGATTCCTTCGGCAACCGCATCTTCTTGCGAGAGGATGGCGCCATGGCACTCATAGGAACGGTAGGGATTGGCGACTCTGCACCAACACCTGCACCTTCCGGAGTCGAAGGAGACAACGCATCCGAATCCTCGCTACACGAACGCTTGCGAGTGTTCGGACTACTCGACTCAGGGGCTTCCTCCTCCACATCAGATGGGACGGTCTACTCCAACTCGTCCTCTTCCAAGGCTTCACAAGGGATAACCCCCCCAGGAAGAGGGGGCATACAGGGTGACACCGCCCAATCCTGCATACAGAAAACAACTCAGCACCAAGTCAAGAAACATCAAAGAAGCAATCGACAAACAAAGCTACTACGTAGCACAATTGTACCTCGGGAGGAGGGTTAGCAGAATCGAACGGAGGAACGCCTGGTTCACTGGGAAGCACATCCTTGATGGTGTACTTGGTGACCAGTCGCACCCTTTTATCTACCTCACTCGCGGACATGCCATCGGCAGACACGCGAGTGGCATCGTCCGCGCTAGCCCACTAGAACATGGGGTGGACTCTAGCCTGCAGGGGCTGGACGCGATGGTGCAGCCATGTGCGAATGAGGGTGCAACCTCCCTCCTCTTTGCCCATGCGATTCTCGAGGTTGCAGACGCGCTCGTATAGCACATCTATCTCCGCGGACTCGCCGGTCATAATTACGTTCTTCCAGGAACGTCTCCTCTTGCACGGCGTCACGGGGTCGAAGGGCGCGAGTCCGTAGTGGTCTCCGTCGGCCTTCTGGTCGCGGACGTAGAACCACTTGTCCCTCCACCCTTGGACGGACATCATCAGCTTGATGTCGAAGTACGTGGCGGAGGGGTCGATATGGATACCGCAGCCGCCTATATCGTAGACTACGGAGCCAGACGCCGATTGGCGCTTCAACTTAAAGAGGAGCTTGAAGAGACCGAAGTGTGACTCGATTCTGAGCCAGCACTCGCAGAGAGTAATGTAGCAAGCTACATGGAGGATGGAGTTTGGGGACAGCTGATGGAGCTGAAGCCCGTAAAAACAGAGAAGGCCCCTGAAGAAAGGATGCAGGGGCAATGAAAGACCGCGGATGATAAACGCTAGGAACATCACCCGAAAGCCGCAGGAGGACAGGGGATTACCTCGCTGCCAGGGACGCGCGTGTCCGCGACTGCGGAAGACAAAACTCCGTCCTGGCACAGAAGACGGAGCTCAGAAGACTTTATCACGGATGCGCGCCAAGCACCATTGGCGACGCGAGTGCCCGTGCCCTTCTTTTTCCCGACGGTGGTGCTGGTGCCCGCAGCAGCGGAGCCACCCTTCTTCTTCGTAGCAGCCGCAGCAGCAGAGGGATCGGTCGCGGCACCTCCTTTCTTCTTCCCCATTCCGCGGCGACGGTATGACCGGAGGAAGTAGTTGGGAAATACGCGGAGCTGGTCCAGCACCGCGAAGGAAAGGAGCGCAAAGAAGCAGAGGAGCAGCAGCAATGGCGACGGAGGCAAAGGCAGAAAAGAAGCAGATGTGAAATTTACTGTCGCCGCATCGCTACTTAACCCCCTGGAAGTTGCAATACAACGGCTAAGAAAAACCCTATCAGACGCGTGGCGTTCATCATGCTCGACACGTGGAGAACCTAAAGCGCAAACCATCCCCCACTACCCCCATTACGCGCGGAAATCTAGGAGGCGCAGTTAAAACAAAGATTACACATGTTCGGTCAAATCAGAGTCAGGAAATGGGACCCACCGCTTGTCACGTCCCGTCAAACTCGCTCACGCGGGCAACTGAGATCATGGAATCGTCAGCACTGACGTCATCCAAAATTACGCAGCAGAAGATTTCGACTACTTTAGTCCTTGCTCGAGTCTTCGACTCCACCAAGCACTCGGGGGCTACTCCCATAGGGAGCGCTGGTTGCACACCCTACGATTTTTTCTTTTTGTTTTTACAGGAACATGGACAATCAAAGCAAACCTAACCACTCGAAGCACGATTCGACTATGGACATGGGTTACTCCCATAGGGAGCGCCGGAAGCAAATTCGACTGAAACAAGCAAACAAAAGACGACAGCAGTCGCAAAAGTTCTTTAGTCCCTGCCTGAGTCTTCGACTCAACCAGGCACTCGGGGGCTACTCCCATAGGGAGCGCTGGTCGCGCACCCTATGATTATTTGTACATCATACTATGTGTTGATGACATCCACACTCAGTGCTTATGGCAACACCGCCTCATGACATTGCCCTACAAAGAGATTGCGTCTCTTGGGTCACCCGAATCATCTCCGCGATGACAAAACTCGGATGCCGCGCTTGCAGCGTGAAGATAATACCTGAATAAGGCCTGGCAACG
The DNA here is from genome assembly GCA_910589775.1 of Avena eriantha. NCBI lineage: Eukaryota > Viridiplantae > Streptophyta > Magnoliopsida > Poales > Poaceae > Avena > Avena eriantha. The sequence goes on from OU342741.1 coordinate 105,575,826, forward strand.
CATTTTCTGGGCACTACCATAAATATATCCGTGCCAATAGGTACAATGAACATGTCTTGACAGACGCGTCGAGTGCTCACACCCATATACTGGAATTCGACTCCTGTAAGACCTCCACGGCTTAAGTCGAATTACACCTGCACTTTTCTGGATTTGAGTCCGGGGACTCGAGTTCGAGTAGATGGCGCTCATTTACCCTAAGGTAGTTAACTGATGCCGATACATCGGTTAAATCAGGCACGCACATCAACAATCCCTATGACACAAACAGAACAGTCGAAAAACATACTCATTCATGCACTCGAAAGGCTTCATAAAGTCTCCAGTCGAATCTGCGATTCCACTGGACACTCGGGGGCTACTGACATGGGCATACCCTACAGGTACTCGAGCTTGGTATATACGGCCTGAATACATAGAGGCCCACGGTGTCGCCAAGGCCCAAATGAAGAACTCGAGTAACCTACGGACTCTTGATTGCTTGAAGAACAAGAAGAAGCTAAAGATAGAAAGTTCAAAGGGGAAAACCCTAACCTGTAACCGACTCGACCTGCAACCCGAGACCTAGCCTATCTATATAAAGGCTAGGAGGGGGCAGCGAGGAAGACACACAACCCTAGTTTCCACAACCCTCGCCAGATTGCATCTGCGCACCATTGTAATCCTTGATTCCTTTTATAATTACACGAGCAGACAAGCAGGAGTAGGGACCTCTACAAGGCCTGAACCTGGGTAAATCTTCGAGTCCCCTGTGTGCTTGTTTGCTAGCCGATAGATGTCTCCAGCGCACCCTCCTTCTCCAAAACCCAAGTCCATAACAATGGGCATTGATGAGTTAAACCCTCGTCAGGTGGCATCTCCAAGCTTGAGCTTTTGTCCATACTTCATCCCATCGCATTATTCTTCCCTACACTTGAAAATTTCCTTCATACAAAACTTCACACAATCTTCATTAGCAACATTAGTGTATTCAAGATAATAAGTCTTTGGGTTTAGTTTCAACACAAGAAAAAGTTCCATTAAAACACAAGCTACTGTAGCAATTCATTCTAAAAGCTCAAGTGATCAAAGAGAACTCAAAGAGAAAGAGATTAAGAGGCAAATGCAAATAATGGCAGAAATCTGTCAAAATAGACCAGCAGGTAAAAACCGATTTTATCGAAGGCCTTCTATTGCTCAAATCGAAAAGTTCTAAACTAACGAAAGTTAGATAAAAACCTGGGGCATAATCACAGAAAATTACAGCTCAATCCAACATACAGGGATTTTGCACGATTTTTTATAGTGAAGCGCAAAAAATCTGTTTCGGGACAGCAACTTTCCCAAGTCTTACTTCTCTCTCATTAGAGGTTATTCTTGGCACAAAAACCACACAAAAATGATAAAAAGAGGTTATTACTAAAGAAATAACTTCCAAGACTCAACAAAATAAAAACTTACTGTCATCAGATTGATGACAAGTACGCCATGAGGGGGTCCTGAAGGCGTGCGGAAGAGAGGGGTGTGAGACGTACGGTGTTCCGGGACGGTGAGCACACTTGTTTACCCAGGTTCGAATCCGTCGGCTTTGGATGGATCCTACTCCTACTAACAATCCAGTAATACAGCAGAGCCAGAGTATGGGTTACAAGGGTTCGCCTGTGCGAGTTGAGATTGTAGACTATTGAGGTGTGCCCTAAAGGCTTTCCCTAGGATGGCTTATATAGATATCCGGCCTAGGGTTTACAGGAGAGATCTGTCCGGCTATGACTAAGAGTTGGTTACAGAGTACATCTTGAGTTACAAGTAACACTATGGGCCTGAACTTGGTACATCTTGAGTATATCCGGTCTAGGGTTTACAGGATTTTCCAGCTTGATTTTTCAAACTAAGCCGGAACTTGGTCTCTGACGTCACCTGACACTGGTCATGGTCAAGTCACGTCATCTGGCAAACATCCTGTCAGCACGACCGTTGGTGGGTCCGTCGTTCGCGGAACTGAGGCGCCTTTTCAATACGTACACGGAGATCGAGGTGACGTAATCATCGCGTGGGTCCTTCCCTGTTCCTTCCATGACGCGTGGCGGTTACACAGTGCGATTTGCACGAATCTTGGCGCAAATAGGTGGATATAAGGGGTGAGGATTTCCTTCTCTCCTCTTCACCTGTTCCCTTTGCCGTTCCTTCTCCTCCACATCTCCCTAGCACACAGAGCTCTCCCACCTCTCAGATTCCTAGCGTCGCCCATCCAAGATCACCGTCGCACCGGACAAATGGCTACTTCCTCATCATTCGGCTTAGCAGCAGCGGCGGCGGCGGTGGCAGCGGCAGAGAAGGAGAGCAACCGGGGAGTCTGGATCTCGTGCCTCCTCGATAACAGAAACTCCGCGACATGGAGAATGAAGGTCTCCTTCGCGCCGGCGACCGGCAGAGCAGTTCCGGCAAAACCATCCCCAACCCGCACGCCGACGAGCGGGTCCACTTCGGAACCCACCTCGATAGAGGTTTGTCCTTTCCTTCCTCGGAATTATTTTCCGAGGTGATCGATCACTACAATGTACAGCTCCACCATCTTCCCCTGAACTCCATCTTAGAGATGAGTTCTTACGCAGCTCTGTGCGAGGGGTTTCTCGGCATTAGGCCGAGTCTCACTTTGTTTCGTTTCTACTTCCATGTTCGTAGAAACTCTATCACTGCCGGTAATCCCTACATTACCGGTACTATTCTCCTTTATCTTAGACGCGAGCGTAGCTATCCTCGCATTTCTGCTAGTGAGTCGGTCAAACAATGGCCGGCCACTTTTGTCTACCATAAGGATATTCCTGCTCCCGGCAAAGATACTGCTTTGCCAGCTTTCATCGACGGAGCTGCCACGGCCCAACCGTCTTGGGACGAGGCCCCTCCGGCTCTCAGTGACAATCTGATCCTCGCCAAGAGGTGGATCGAATACCTAATGAAGCACAAGGGCCTGAGAGGGTCCGACTTAGTCCAGTGCTGGGTGTCACGCCGGATCCAGCCTCTCCAGTACCACGGCGACTGACTGATGCATTCCATCACGGCGTCAAAACAAGACTCCCTCCGCATCAGTCCCAATGCCCTGAAGCCACAGGACTACATAAGCCAGATTAAATGGCTGATTAAGGAGCGGATTGAGAGAAAGATTCCGGATGTGTCTCTGGACATGCACACAGCGGAAGACCCTATAGTTTCGGTAAGCTTTAACAATAAACCCTTTTATGTGTTTCACCTTTTAAGTTATTTTGCAATACTGAAATATTTTCTTCTTTTCATCTTGACGACCTCCCCGAGTCGGAGCTAGCTCCCCTCGAAGGATATCCTCCAGAGTTTTCTCAGGAGGCGGAGCTAGTCCCACTGTCGGACATTGTGCCCAAGAAGCGCAAGGCTTCCACAGTGGTAGTTGGCACAAAGGAGGTGCCAGTCATGAAGAGGTAACTGTCAACACAACTTTCGACTTTGCTCCTTATTCGAATTTTGTTTCCAAGATGTAATGCTTTCCATTCTTATTACATTCTCAGAGCTAAGCAGCTCATCAAGGGCAAGGGGAAGGGAACTTCTTCGAAGCCCTTGCGGCAGACGAAACTGAACATAACTTCTCCTGTTGTGGCTCCTCCTACTCCTACCCCACAACCCTCTGCAACGCCGGTGATCACACCAATGCCGGTTGTCATAGAAGATCCGGTTCCTTCAATGGAGACAGCGACCCTTGAGTCGCAGACTGATACCATCATGGGTGGCTCAGGTTTAGATAAGGGTGAACCCTCTTCGGGTAATGATCCCTCGGCAGAGACCTTCACCGAAAACCTCCTGAACAATCTAGGACTTGCCAAATTTGGCTTGTCTCGGAAATCTGCGGAGGAGATCCAGCGGCTGGCCCGGCAATGCCTGGAGAAGAGAAATCTCTCTGCCGAAGAAGAAGCACAAGAGGCGGAAGACATCAAGTACTCCGACCTTCTTGAACAAGTTTGCCTTCGCGACGAGGGACTTAGAGCTGGTGTACTTCCACCACCTCTGGTTATTCCACTCACCCTCGCCGAGAAGGTTACCACCGAGGTGAACATGTGTCTGAGCAAGCTCACACATGAACATCATGTAAGTCGGAATTCCAACTCACGATTTTCTTTATTGCATTTCATATCATATCCTCTAGCCCCCAAGCATGAAGTAGGATATACAATCCGGGTTTATGCTTCCTTAGGATGCCAAAGAATGAACTAGTGTAGCCCCCAAGGCTCGTGCTGATATTAGTAACAATATTAGCCCGAGTCTTCAGTAGACTTCTAACTCTGGGTGTTCTGACTTACAGAAAGTTAATTCATATAACCAGGAATTGTTGAAGAACATCTACAACAAGCGGAGAGAGATCAAAGCTCTCCGACTTGAAAATGCTGAGCTGAAGGTCTCCAAGGATGAGGCCGAATGTTAGCTTCCCGAGACTCAAACCTTGTCTTTTGTGTTTTCATAGTCGAATATTTTGTCATTGAACTGTTGTTTTTTTTTGACTTACAGCACTGGTAAAACAGTCCTGCGCTATGATTGAAGAGGCCGAGAACCTCAAAACCTTGGTGGTGGAGAACAAAGAACTTCGCCAAGAGCTAGAAAAACTCAAGGCGGATCATGAGAAGAGCATCGCGCAAGTTCTCGAATCCTCCTCCATGGCTACTGATGAGCGTGATCATAAGATTGCAGCTCAAGATCAAAGAATCTCGGATCTCAACAATGAGGTTTGCAGAGAGAAAGACCTTTCCGAGGCGCTCCGGGCTGAATTCCGGAGTCTTCGAGAAGAGAAGACCAAAGTTGACGATGTCATCTTCGGTAAGTTTCCATCTTTCTGACTTGCTTTTATTCTTCGACTTTTTCAATGTCGGATTTTTCGTAACTGTTTTGTGTTATATACACAGGCCCTCTGAACTTGACAGACTCCTCCTCCGCCGAACCCTGCACCCACTGGCTTACCCAAGTCGGTGATTTGCTCCATGACTTCTGCCAATCCATCAAGTACATTGGCGAAGCTCTCAAGGTTCCGGACATGCATAGCATGTCCGACTTTCAGGTGCGGGACAAGGCCAAGGAGATGCCGCAGCTTGTCCAGGACTGGAACATGTCCTACGCGCGATCCGCTGCGCAGAACGCTCTCACCATGGTCATGAGCCACCATGGAAACATGGAGATATGGCAAGTGACCAGAGGATACTGCAAGGTGGATGAAGACGACCAGGAGCAGGATATCAAGGCCATCGTGGACTCCTGTGCTGGATATGGGTGCCACGTAGCTGACTTAACTAGCTACGATACTCCCTTCTTCACCCGCGTGGACACATCGCCTCCGCCCCCGGAAGAAGCTGCTGAAGTTTCCAACGACGAACAGACCGTATCGGATCTGAACATCTTGGATCATTATCAAACCGAGGCTAATGCATCCAGCGAGCCGGTAGTGCCTACCTCTTCTCCTGCACCATAGATTACCAAAAACAAATGTATTATTCCGATAAACATTATGGGTCTGTAAATATGCAGGGCTATAATTTTGCTAGTGCTAAGCTTTTGATCTATTCAGCACTTTTGGCTTTAAATTTTTATGTGCCTGAAATGTTTACATAAGCACTTATAATTTTTCGTCTACACTTATCGTTTATCTGGCTTTCCGCCTCGTCCCTTTCGTGAGCCGGCTAAACCTTCTGCACGGAAACTTTGCCGAGGAACGGAGCTCAATTGCTAAACCAGTTTAAACTCGGAAACAAAGCAGGCTTCCAGTACCAACAATTCACTACTCGGAAAATACCCGCATCCAGCAATCAGACAAATAATCGAAGTGTAGACTAGAAACTTTAGAGTTATACCCGAAGGTAGCATTTTTAGAATCAGAAATCTAAACCAGAACAAACATGAGCATAAAGTACTTTCAAGTATTCTGGGATTTTCGACTATGACATGATCATTCGGAAATAAGATGGTAGAAACTTCTCAGAAAAAACTTGAGGCAACCAAGACTTTTATTTCTCATAGAACATATACATATGTATGATTAGAAAGAAGGATAAACTAAGAATAAAAGGGACGTAACTAAGCAATATTCCACGGTCTGTCTAACTCATCTGGATTTGTACTGCCCCCAGCTCTCTTTCTCTTCTTAGTAGCAAGTCTTTCTTTGACTGGCCTCATGTCAGTTAAGTAGTACGAACCATTATGTAATACTCGACTAACCAAGAAGGGCCCTTCCCATACTGGGGAAAGTTTGTGCTTTCTTTGTTGCACAAGCCGGAGAACCAAATCACCTTTATTGAAAGATCTGTTTCGGACTCTCTGGCTATGATACTTGCGTAACTTCTGCTGATAGGCTGTTGATCTCATTTCAGCAACGACGCGAACTTTTTCGACTAAGTCGAGATCATTTTGTCGAGAAATCTCGGCATCTTGTTTTATATGCGCGGCCACTCTAGGAGAAGTGTGAATCAAATCACTAGGAAGAACTGCATCTGCGCCATAGACCAAGAAGAAAGGTGTGTATCCGGTTGACCTGTTCGGAGTTGTTCATAAACTCCATATTACAGAGGGTAATTCCTCTGCCCAAGCCCCCGCAGCACGTCATAATGGTGCTTCGAGTCTCGGTTTTAGGCCTTGTATGATTAAACCATTTGCTCTTTCAACTTGTCCGTTAGCCTATGGATGTGCGACTGACGCAATGTCAAGCCGGGTATTTTGCTCGTTGCAGAATTCAGCTAATTCTCCCATAGAAAAATTACTCCCATTGTCCGTGATAATACTATGCGGATAACCATACCGGATTATAACATCCTCGACAAATCTTTTGGCTGTTGCTCCATCACAACTAGTGACGGGTTTGGCCTCGATCCATTTTGTGAATTTATCCACCATCACTAAGAGGTGAGTAAATCCACTTGGAGCCTGTTTAAACGGTCCTACCATATCAAGCCCCCAGACGGCAAAAGCCCATGTTATAGGTATTATTCGCAGCTGATCAGCCGAAACATGAGCTTGTTTGGTGTACTTTTGGCAGCCCTTCCACGTCTTGACCAGCCTTTTGGCATCTGCCTTGGCTGTAAGCCAGAAAAAACTGTGTCTGAAAGCTTTTGCCACTAAAGATTTGGCCGCAGCATGGTGATCACACTCTCCTTCGTGGATTTCCCTTAGGATTTCCACTCCTTCTTCTGGAGATACACAGCGCTAAAAAACCCTAGAAACACTACACTTATAGAGCTCACCTTTAACTATAGTATAGGCTTTTGCTCATCGGACAATCTGCCGACTCAGCACCTCGTCTTCGGGTAATTTGCCATCTACCAAATAATCGAGGTAGGGTTGAGTCCAGCTAGGAATTATAGCTAGAACTGCTATTATAGGCGAGTCGGATTTGGTCGGATACTCCTCATCCACTCCCTTTATTGAGGGAACTTTGAGGTGCTCTAAAAAAGCGCCATCCGGGACCTCTTTCTGTGCAGAGCCTATCCGAGATAAGGCATCTGCTTCCTCATTTTCTTCTCGAGGGATGTGTTGAACCTCAAACCCTTCAAACAATTTAGATAAATCATCCACAATAGCTTTATATGCTGCCATGTGTTTATTTGCATTACAAATATCTGAAACTTGCTGAGCAACAAGATCTAAATCTCCGTAACACATCAAACATCGGATGCCAATATCTTTAGCAATCCGGATTCCATGTAGCAGTGCTTCATACTCGGTAATATTATTTGTCGCTATGAAGTGAATCTGCAACACGTATAAAAGTTTATCACCTTGGGGTGATTTGACCACCACGCCAGCCCCCGAGCCCCCACGAGCCTTAGACCCATCAAAATACAGGGTCCAATATTTTGACTCAAGGAGGGTCATATTCTCCTTTGTCTCTGTCCAATCAGCAACAAAGTCGGCAAGGATTTGGGATTTGATAGATGTCCGAGGTTTGTACTCAATATCGAAAGCTGAAAGCTCTATGCCCCATTTGGCGACGCGTCCTGTGGCGTCACTATTGTTGATTATATCTCTCATGGGAGCTGTGCTCACCATGGTAATTGGATGCTCCTGGAAATAGTGTCGTAGCTTACGAGATGCCAAGAAGACACCGTAAGCCAGCTTCTGATAGTGCGGATACCGCTGTTTTGATTATGTCAGGACCTCACTGACAAAGTAAGTCGGACGCTGCACCAAGTGTTCCTGATTTTTTTCCGGTCTCTCCACCACCATGACAATACTAACGACTTTGTTTGTCGCAACAAGATAAAGCAACATTAGTTCATGTGGTTCCGGTGCGGCAAGGATAGGAGCAGATGAGAGTACTTTCTTTAGGTCTTGTAACGGAGCTTCAGCTTCGTCGGTCCACAGAAAATCCTTAATCTTTTTCAGGAGTTTGTACAATGGTGCGGCTCTTTCACCAAGCCGGCTTACAAACCGATAGACTGCAGCAATGCAACCAGTTAGTCTTTGTACGTCCTTCAGGCGAGTTGGCCTGGAAATATTGAGTATAGCCTTGATTTTGTCCCGGTTCACCTCTATGCCTCTTTGAGACACGATGAAACCTAACAATTTTCCGGCTGGGATTCCAAAGAAGCATTTCTTCGGATTAAGCATTATGTTGTATTTTCGTAGATTGGTGAACGTTTCCTCCAAGTCGGAAATCAGTGTTTCTTTCTTTTTGGACATCACCGCAATATCATCCACGTATGCATGTACATTGCGTCCGAGTTGGTCGTGGAAGCAACGCTGCATCGTGCGCTGGTACGTAGCTCCTGCGCTCTTCATCCCAAAGGGCATCGTAACAAAACAGAAGGTTCAGAAGGGGGTTATGAATGAAGTTTTGACTTTGTCAGACTCCTTCATCCAAATTTGGTGATAACCGGAATATGCGTCGAGAAAACAGAGGAGTTTCGAGCCTGTCGTAGAATCGATAACTTGATCAATCCTAGGCAGAGCGAATGGATCTTTTGTACAAGCCTTATTCAAGGCAGTATAATCAACACACATCCTTAAATCAGTGGTGTCCTTTTTAGGGACCATTACAGGATTGGCCGACCAGTCAGTGTGGATGACCTCTTCTATGAATCCGGCTAACTCGAGCCGTGCTAGTTCCTTAGCTATTGGCCGAAACATCATAAGGACTGTTTGACGGGTTTAGCATTCGAGTTTACATTTAAAGAGTGCTCGGCAAGTTCCCTAGGTACTTCGGTCATGTCAGATGGTTGCCATGCAAAGATATCTTGATTTGCTTTGAGGAACTTGACGAGCGCGCTTTCCTATGCGCTATCTAGGCCTATGCCTATCTGGGTCACCTTGGAGGGGTCATCATCCTTCAACGACGTCTTCTTCGTCTCTTCTAATGCCTTGAACTCCGGATTCAGCTTTGTCACCTCCTTCTTTGTTGTGGGCATCTCGGAAGGATCTATGCTCTTCTTGATCTCCTGGTACTCTTGGGCATGTAGCACGGCTTCAGCAAAGGCGGCATTTCCATCCTCGCACTCTCGCGCTTTCTTCAGGTCTCCCCTAAGGGTGATTACGCCGTTGGGACCTGAAATTTTCATCATATTGTAAATGTAACATGGATGAGCCATAAAGGCCCAATAAGCCGGACGTCCGAATATAGCGTGGTACGAGCTCTTGAACGGGACTACTTCGAAGGAAAGTGCCTCTGTCCGATAGTTCTTTGGAGTTCCAAAGGTAACATCCAAAGTGATTTCTCCCAGGGAATTAGCTTGTCTTCCTCGGACAACTCCGTGAAAAATCACAGAGCTATGATTCAGCTGGGTCTCCGAGATCTTCATCCGGCGTAGCGTTTCGACATGCATAATATTGATACTGCTGCCACCGTCCATGAGAGTCTTGGAGAAACCATAACCGTCAATAAGTGGATTGACGATTAAGGCGTATTTCCTCGCCAGTGTAGCTTAGGCGGATGATCAGCGCGGTCAAATGTGATTGCCACTTCCGACCAATCCAAAAATTGGGGGACAGCCGGCACTGTTGCATTGAGCTCATGTAGAACTGCTTTCTTGACCTTTGCTGGTTGAGATCCGAGGAAGGTGACATAAGTGTCTTTCTTGGTCAGAAAATTTTTCTTCCCTTCCGGCTTGGGGTTTGAAGCATCAGCTTCCTCCATGTCGGAATCTTCCTTGGTCTCTTTATCTTTTTCGGGATTCTTCTTTCCCTTCTTCCGCTTAGCTTTGTAGCCAGCGGTTTCATCTCTCTTGATGTCGTCATTGAAACGACATTCGGCGTTTGTGTGGGACGAGCCCCCATTGGCGTCTAGGTGATGCACACATGGGTTATTGGCAATGTCGGCCCAAGTGTAGGTTTTGCCTGGTTGCTGGTCTCCTCTACCTTGAACTCTCGAAGTCCCACGACCACGCTCGCGGCCTTCGCCGCGTCCTCCAGACCCGAAAGTAGCAGTGGCCACTGCCGTTTCTGCGTTGGGTTTCTCTTCCGAGGTGTTCTTGTGCTTCTGAGCTTGTTGCTTTGGTTGTTTTGCCGACTGTGGCACAACTAGGGCGTTGAGTAATCCATCTGCGTCATCGTCAGCATCCGCATACTTGCTCACTGTTTCTATCATTTCTCCCAAATCAGTGACTTTGTCGCACTTCCAGCGATGACGTAGTAAACAAATTGGGAGACCTACAATGAAAGATTCAATCGCAGTTTGGTCATTTAGTCCTTCACAGGAGTTCTTGGTGTCGATCCATCATCCGAGGTAATCCCGGAAAGTTTCTCCGGCCTTCTGGGTGCAACGCTGTAGGTCTCCGACCGTACAGGGCCTCCGGTATGTGCCTTCGAAATTCCGAAAGAACGCACTTTGCATGTCATACCAGTTGTGGATGGTGTTCTCCGGAAGTTCATTGAGCCATGATCATGTCGTCTTCCGCAACATGAGTAGGAGATATCGGGTTGCGACCAGGCTGTTTCCGCCTTTGGCGATGCAGCAAGCTTAGAAGAAATCCTGTAGCCAGGTATCTGGCTGAGCGATGCCGTCGTAGGCTTGGATATGTCTCGAGATAGCAAATCCTTCCGGGAATCTTGTGGCTCTTATGCGTGGTCCGAAGCACTTTGGGCCCACGTATATATCATCATTTTCATAGCGCCGCACCTCTATGTTGGAGTTGATCATGTGCCTTGCGTTGTTCGGGGATAGAGATCGTCCCGAGCGTCGGCTGTGGCTGCGGTGCCTTGGAGACGGACTTCGGCTTCTACCACCACCTCCTCCACCTCGACGCCCTCCTTGGCCTCCTTGAGAGCCGTTGTGATGGCTACTTGGTGGAGATGGTGGAGCAGCTGGGTTATTTCCGGCTGATCGCCGGCCTCCGTCCGGAGCGTCATTATTCCGGTTCCGGGGAGGGTCTTCATTGTGACGAGCCCCCTGCCGGCTTGTCTCGGCACAATGTCCGTCGTCTGGACCGCTAGTATGTCTAGGGGGTGGCATTCTCTGTCGGTCCTCCTCCCGACGTTTCTCTTTATCGTCGTCCCAGCTAGGACTGGGCGTTCGGTCTGTTCGGTTTGTTCGGTCCGGTCTTTTTGGTCATTCAAAATTTCGGTCATCTAGAAATGCTACCTGAATTACATTCAGTCTTTTCGGTCTTTCTGTATTCGGTCTTCGGTCTTTTCGGTCCGGTCTTCGGTCATGACCAAATAGACCGAATTTACAAAAATTCACAGCAAATCAAGAAATTATTTCCAAGAAAATTAGCACACGATACAAGATGGAATAAGAATCAAGACAAGATATGCAAGCAGTCTCACGAGTAACTGGACGGAGCAGTCCAGCAGGCTTGCCTCGTGCGTAGGGCGTACGTAGTCTGCGACTCTACGGCGGCCAGGATGGTGTGTGGATGCTTCTCGGTGTCCATAGAACGAATGAAGACAAGGTTGGCTATGACCTATACGGACTAGAGTGACACTAATGAGCATGCAAAATAATTGAGGAAAGATGGGCTTCAGAATATTTCGGTCCATACGGACAGTTCGGTCATGTGAGGCGAAGGACCGAATTAACCGAATTTATTTCGGTCATCTAGTTTTTAAGACCGAAATTATTTCGGTCTCCCAATATACAGTTAGTTCGGTTTTCGGTCGTTTTTCGGTTTCGGTTTCGGTCTTCGGTTTTTTGTGCCCGGCCCTAGTCCCAGCGGTCTTTCGACTCTCGCTGGGGCGGGTTCCTCGGATTCAGTGCAGTGATTGCCTCTTGCTCCGCAACTGGGTTAACATTACGCCAGTCACGGGCCGCTTTGTGGTGCTGTCCTGAAGATCCGGTTCTTGAGTAATTGTCTTCCCGGCGATCGGGGCGGTGGTGCTACTCCGGAACGCGCTGGGGTCTTACGTCAGCCCATGCCGGGTTTGTGTGATATTGGTCGGAATCAGAGACCAGTTTTTGACTCCCGAACATGGCGACCTTTTGCTGCTCCAGTCCCTTGTTGACTAGTTTGATTCCCAACCGGATCTCCTCCGGGCCTGGATTAGCCGATAAAATTTCTCGGGCTGCTAGGCTGTTCTGCACTAGAGTTGGATATACCCAATCCCCTTTGCTATCTTTCTGAGGCTTCCCCATCTCTTCTCTGAAAAGGATGGCGTGAATCTACGGGAATTGGTTGTCATTAGTATGACACTTTCTGGTCTTCTGGTATTGCCTGGAGTTGTATTTCTCCGCAAATGCCATGCGTTTCTTTTCCTCCTCAATGTTTTTGGCTTCATCGAGGAGTACGTGATGACGCGCTTCTAGGGCTTGCGCTCTCTCGTCCAGTTCTTCAGCAGTACGCTCTGCAGCTGTAGGAATAGGTGTGGTTAATGCAGCATCGATGAGTTTACGCGCACCTTCAGTGATCACGTGTCCATCCACCGATTCTTCTTTTTTGAGCTCATCTGGGATAAGCGCTCCATCCGAGTCTTCTTCGTATTCCTCGGCAATCACCTCCTCTGCTAGAGGATCTTTTCCCGGGGTCTTGTTCTTCTTGTTCTTCTTCTTTGCTTTCTTGGCAGCGCCGGTAGCAAAGACGGCTTTGGGTCTGTTTCCCAAAGTCAAGCTCTGATCGGTACTTTCGGACATCTGGACTTCGGGGTTATCTCCGACTTCCATATCATCCTGTGCTTTGGGAGAGTGTTCCCCGGATCCTTCATCCATGGCTTCTCCTTCTTCTACAGCCTTGGAGTTATACTCCTCTTCATATTCCGTGGAGAACTTTCGGAAATCTGCTGACGTCATCGATTCATCCGAGGATGCGGGTACATCGGCGTTTGTTCCAATTGCCTCCAGCATAGAGTCGGTGTTGTCTCCAGCATCGGCAGAGCCGGATCCGGATCCAACATATCTGACGAAGTGCGACGTGTGCTTCCTGAGGTATCTGCGGCTCTTACAATCAGCTTCGTCGAAACTTCTGATGGCCTCGAGATTGCATCTGCGCTTGAGTTTTGCATTATCATACGTCGTAGCGTGTACCTTAGGAAAGGCATGTCTGTCCCGGCGTCATCAGAGCCGGAATCAGTGTCGTTGTTATGCTCCTCCTGGATTTCGACTTCGGCGGGTGGGTCGATCTGGGATTCGGTCTCTCCAAAGAGATCCACTCCAAATTCGACCTGGACCGCTAGGTCTGCTTCAGGCTCGAACTTCTCCACCATCTCTGCAGATGGTGCGGGCTGGGTGGGATTAGGGTTTTCTGAATCCGGAACTCTGCCGCCTCCGCAGACAAAGGGGACCCAGAAGATTCTTCTGCCTCTATGATCACCGCTGGGGTGGCTGGGACAGGTTCAGCAAAGCCGATGTAAACATCGATCTCGCTAAAAGACATGATGGTGTAGGTAGTCACAGCCTCCCTAGCCGGAATCCAGGTCTCGTCGAGAACGATGAGAGGTACGTTGCTGGCGTAGAGGATGCGACCGACAGCGATGGTTTCGCCGATTCCGATTCTTGCAGATTCTGCTCGGAACGCAGATCTGAAGCTCAATTGCCCCACGGTGGGCGCCAACTGTCATCGGATTGATGACAAGTACGCCATGAGGGGGTCCTCAAGGCATGCAGAAGAGAGGGGTGTGAGACGTACGGTGTTCCGGGACGGTGAGCACACAAGTTTACCCAGGTTCGAATCCGCTGGCTTTGGACAGATCCTACTCCTACTAACAATCCAGTAATACGGCAGAGCCGGAGTATGGGTTACAAGGGTTCGCCTGTGTGAGTTGAGATTGTAGACTATTGAGGTGTGCCCTAAAGGCTTTCCCTAGGACGGCTTATATAGATATCCGGCCTACGGTTTACAAGAGAGATCTGTCCGGCTACGCCTAAGAGTTGGTTACAGAGTACATCTTGAGTTACAAGTAACACTATGGGCCTAAGTCGGTAAGTCTTCTGGGCCTTCCCGTTGCCGAACTGGACTCCGTCTCTTCTCCCTGACAGAGTTGTCCGTGAAGCAAAGCTCTAACCTGAAGTGGGCCACCCTGGTCAGTGAGGAACTGTGAGGATACCCGGAAAGTATATCCCCAACAATTACTGAAAATAAAAATAATTTGGGTTATCTCCCAGTAGTGCTTTTCTTTAACGCCTTTCAGCTAGGCTCAGTAATTTGAGAAGATGCTCACATAAGAAATATGAATTGAAGCAAAAGAGAGCATCAAGGAGCAAATATGATACACATTTAAGTCTAACCCACTTCCTATGCATAGGAATCTTGTAAGAAAATAAATCAAAGAAGCACATAGTAACAAGAATGGGTAGATAAAACAAGAGCAACTTTGAAACTTTCAATATAAAGAGAGGTGTTTTAGTAACATGAGAATTCCAGCAACCATATTTTCCTCTCTCATAATGATTTTCAGTAGCATCATGAACAAACTCAACAATATAAATATCACACTCATCCTCCTTTGGTAAGCATGGAGGCGATCAAATAAGGTATTAGTTAAAGAGTTACTCTTATTAGGAGGTAGACATGGGTAGCTGCTCCATTCTTCCTCCTCTTGATCATCACTCTCCTCCTCTTTTTCATCCAATGAGCTTCCAGTTTCTGCAATTTCTTCTTCCATAGGCTCCTGCAAGGCATTAGTCTCTTCCTTTGGTGGAGAGCATCTATTAAGATATTTAAGAATATAGCCATTTTCTTCCTTGTAATTATCAAAGCAAAATTTAAGTATATCATAAATCTCATATTTATAAGGTGCATCATCAGTATTTTCAAGCAAATAAGCAAGTTCGAATGCACCCTTCCAATAAATAAATTCTTCAATTTGTTCCAGATCATGAAAGTCATAATTTCCCTTAACATAAGAAGATATGGTAACATTATCATTATACTCACATTGAAAAGGGAGGTGTTTATACCTCCTACAGCAACAAGATTTATCAAAGCAATAAGTAACATTATAAGTAGAACACATGTTTCTAGCAATGGTATACAATTTATTAATTTGTTCCCATAACTGTTTCTCTTTTTGTGACAAGCGGTGTTCCTCATAATATTTTTGTTCTTCCGTGAACCCACCTTGCCAATAAGATCTAGTTTCAAAGAAACCAACCATTGATAGAAAACATGATAAAGCAAGACAATAACAGACCAACAAAAATAACAACTATAGGAACTAATTCGTTTGTATTTTTAATAAAAATAAGCAAACAAGTACAACTAATTTTTTGTGTTTTTGATAAAAAAGAAACAAGCAAACAAAGCAAAATAAACTAAGCAAAACAAAAACAAAGTAAAGAGATTGGTTGTGAGAGACTCCCCTTGCAAGAATCTTCTTTCTCCCTGAAAAGTGATTGACAAGGAGGAAGGGATTGAAGCTGTCCTTAACTCCCCAGCAACAGTGCTAGAAAAAAGGCTTGATGGCTCAAAATATGTCGAGCTCGTTGGGAACCCCAAGAGGAAGGTATGATGAGCACAGCAGGAAGTTTTCCCTTAGTTATGAAACCAAGGTTATCGAACCAGTAGGAGTAAGGAAACAACTCCAAGGTGTTGCTAGCAACTTGGAATCCTGCACAACACAACCACAGAACTTTGCCCCAACTTATAGTGAGGTTGTCAATCTCACTGGTTTTGCTGAAAACAAAGGATTAAACGTATAGTGTGGAAAATAGTAATTGCTTGCAGAAAGTAAACAGTAAACGGTAAACAGTAGATGGTATATCAATGGTAAAGGAATGGACTGGGTCCATAGTTCACTAGAGGTGTTTCTCCTTAAGATAAATAGCATGTTGGGTGAACAAATTATAACGGGGCAATTGACAGATTGAGAAAGCATAACAATGCATATACTAGACATCTTGATTCCTATGAGATTTGATTGGGCATTACAACATTATACATAGACCATAATCCAACTGGATCTATGACTAATAATCCCCCTTCAGGTTATCATTCGAACCCCTTCCAGTATTAAGTTGCAAGTAACAGATAATTGCATTAAGGAAAGTGTGTAAAGTAAACAATAAGATTGCCCCATGGAAAAAGGATTGTTGTTTTCTCCCTATTAGCAACAGCACATCTACAACCTTAGAGATTCCTGTCACCCCAGATTACTAGAGGCATGAACCAACTATCGAGCATAAATACTCCCTCTTGGAGTTGCAAGCATATACTTGGCCAAGATAGCTACTGACAACGGTGAGCATGCAAGATCATAAATAACATAGACATGATAGAATCAATAATCAATCTAAAATAGTATCTCAATATCCATAGGATCCCCGCAAACACAACATGTAAGATTATAAATAGATGATCTTGATCATGAACGGAGCTCACACGACTAAACATGATAGCACAAAGGAGGAGAACCAACCATCTAGCTACTACATGGACCCATAGTCCAAGGGTGAACTACTCACGCATCACTCCGGAGGCTTGCATGGTGATGAAGAAGGCCTCCAGGGTGATCTCTCCCCTCTGGCAAGGTGCCAAGAAGAACTTTGGATCCCTCTATCTAGGGATGGAGATGGCGGTGGCTATAGACTTTTTCGTGGATTTCTGATCGGGTACTTAGGGTTTTCGTCTCGGGA
Source organism: Avena eriantha (assembly GCA_910589775.1). Classification (NCBI taxonomy): domain Eukaryota; kingdom Viridiplantae; phylum Streptophyta; class Magnoliopsida; order Poales; family Poaceae; genus Avena; species Avena eriantha. The sequence continues at coordinate 105,592,801 of OU342741.1, forward strand.
GGCTTTTATAGGCGAAGAGGTGAGGTCAGTGGAGCACCAGGGGGTCCACACCCCTGGTGGCGCGCCCCCTAGCCGCGCGGACACCAGGTGTGGCCACCCAGGTGCGCCACTTCGTCTCCCCTTCGGTCTCTATATTGCTTCGGGTAAAATATTCACTTTGACTTTTGTCCCGTCCAATTCTGAGAATATTTATTTACTTGCTTTTCTGAAACCAAAAAAAGCAGAAAACAGGCAACTGGCACTGTGGCATCTTGCTAATAGGTTAGTTCCAGAAAATGTATAAAAATACCTCAAAGTGTGAACAAATCATAAGAAAGTAGATACAAAACAAGCATGGAACATAAAAAATTATAGATACGTTTACGATGTATCAGCGATGAGGGCCATCTTGGTTGGGTCCGTCGGGTGGACCTAGACCGCCTTGGTGTGCACCAACGAGTCGAAGGATTGGCCGGATGCGTTCGGCTTACTCAGAGGAGGAAGACTGTTGTCTATCGACTCCTTCCGCCTCTCCAGCTCCTCTTGCATGCCGAAAGATTGGGAGATTCTGTTGAATTCCCTATCACAACTATCTGACTTGGCAAAGTTTCCCCTGACGGTAATAATGTCGTTGGGTCCCGACATCTTCATCTTCAGGTAGGCGTAGTGTGGGACCGCCATGAACCTCGCGAACATGACACATCCGAGGATTGTGTGATATTGTGAGGGCCAGTCGACCACTTCGAAGTCGAGGCACTCTCGCCGGAAGTTTGTTGGCGTGCCAAAGATGACGTCCAGGTTGATTTTGCCCAAGGGATATACACCATTCCCTCGGACGATGTCGTGGAACGTTGTGTCAGAGGCCTCTAGGCAAGAGAGGGGGATCCGCATGGCGCGCAGGGTACTGGCGAACATGAGGTTGATGTTGTTGCCGCTGTCCATGAAGACGGGACTCATCTCGTAGCCACCGATTTGTGCCTCGAGCACCAGGGGAGAGTGACCCGGGCAAGGTACTTGGCGGGGGTGATCGCGCTTGTCGAAGGTGATGTAGGACTCGCACCTGTTGAGGTACTTAGTGGTTGAGGATGGAGATTTGACCGCCAAATTGACTTGGCGAGTGATTGAATTTTGCACCCTATTGGAGGGCATCCTTTTTGTATCATGCCCATATTCCCTAGTGTTCGTGGGTACTGCTCGCCTCCGTTGTTCTAGGCCGGCACAACCGTAGGTGGTGGTGGTCCGGGCAATGGTGGTGGTTCTCCAGGAGCTATGGCACCCTGGGAAGATCTGTAGCCCTGATTTATCGTGTCGCGATTCATCTGAGCGAGGCCTTCATGGAGTTTCAGGAACTCGCGATAGTCCTTTAAGAGGTGACTAGACTTCTTCTTGCCATTGTGCTTTTCGATGTAGAAGTGAACATTGCATGGTCCAGATAATTTATCTTGGATTGATGTTCTAGGTGCTTCGTCGCGGGTGCGGTGTTGCCACACCCACGCGGGTTTCCCATTGTCGCCGTAGCTGCCGCTACGGTATCCACTGTTGCGGTTTCCTTCATCGCGTTTATAGCTGTAGCCAGCCGTGACCATGTCGACTTCCTCGCGGTCTTCATAGCAGCGCGAGCGACGCTTCCCTCTACGGTCACGTCGGCGGCCGAGGTCTTCCTCGTCATCTAAATGGACAGGGTTGTTCTTCACCCAGTCCTCTCCATCTGCCAACCTGTTTGCGATCTCCATCAGGTGGTCGATTGTTTTGGGCTTCATGCGGCCCAGCTCCTCCCTGAGTTCTCTGCGTCGTATGTGATACGTCCATTTTGTTCCACTATTCTATATCATAATTTACTGTTATTCATTGATATATTTCATATTAAGGGATTATACATATGTTATTTCATCTGTTTTTTGCATGGTTGATGAATTTTGGAGCATGGACCGCTGCAGTCAAGATTCTGATGGAAAAGGTGCTGCTTGGAGGCAAAATTCGTGAAGATCAGAAAATCCGGGAAAATACATGGAAAATCCTATTTTTCCAGAAGACGAAGGAAGCCAGAAGGGGAGGCTGAGATGGGCCACAGGGGGCCCACACCACCCCCTGGCGCGGGCCAGCCTAGGCCGCGCCACCAGGTGGTGTGGCCGCTCCCCTCTAGCGTATATTATCCCCCCGAAACCCTAAGACTCGGGGAGCAACCACAGAAAGATTCTTCCGCCACTGTGGGGCGGAAAACACCGAGAGAGAAAGATCTCTCTGGTAGACAGAATTCTGCCGGGGGAATTCCTTCCCGGAGAGGGGAGATCGTCGCCATCAACACCACCATCAAGCTGGACTTCATCGGGATCATCATCATCATCACGACCATCATCTCCACCAGCACCCTCATCACCATCTCCATACCACTGTAACAATTGGGTTGAATCTTGCATAGTTCTTTGGGGAAACTTTCCCGGTGTTGATTACTCCTTGTAGTTGATGCTATTGAGTGAACCGTTGAATTATTGTTTATGTTCAGATTGTTATACATCATTATTTCATCTTTGATCATGATCCATATGATGTCTTATGAGTAGTTCGTTTAGTTCTTGAGGACATGGGAGAAGTCATGTTGTTAGTAGTGGAATTGTGTTGAGAAAGATTCAATAGTTTGCTATTTAAGTTGTGGTGTACTTCTTCTAGTGGTGTCATGTGAACGTCGACTACATGAAACTTCACCTATATGGGCCTAGGGGAATGCATTGTGTATTTGGCTACTAATCGTAGGGATTGCCGGAGTGACAGAAACCTGAACCCCCGTTAGGAAACCATTGCACAAGGGACGTCAGGGTCTTAGAGTTTAAAGTTGTGGTTAGGTTTGTATCTTAATTACTTTCTTGTACTTGCGGATGCTTGCAAGGGGTATAATCACAAGTATGTATTAGTCTTAGGAAGGTCGGTACATTAGCACAGGTTCACCCACACAACACTTAGCAAACTAAAGAAGATTACTCAACTATTTGAAGCGAAAGCACTTGACGATATTCCCATGTGTCCTCGAGAACGTTTGGTCATCTTAAGTAATACAACCGGCTTGTCCTTTGCTAAAGAAAGGATTGGGCCACTCGCTGCATTTATTCTTATTGTCTTTTATTTACTCGTACTTTATTTTCCTGCATTATCAAAAAACCCTAAAAATCCATTTGCTAAGTATTTATAGAGAATTCCTTCTCCTAGCCACTAGCCAGCACCTTCTTCTCCTCGTTGGGTTCGACACTCTTACTTATCGAAAATAGTGCGATACACCCCATATACTTGTGGGTCATCAAGACTATTTTCTGGCGCCGTTGCCGGGGAGTGAAACGCTATTGCAGAGTGGAACTGGTAAAGGAAACTTCTACTGTGAGTATTGTTTATTTCTGTTAGTTGCTTTATTTTCAATATGGATAATTCGCTGGGTTTCTTATTTCGTAATGCTGCTACCACTGCTAAGGTAGTAGATGAACCACCACCTGCTGAGAATGATACTTTTAAAATACCTACAAGAATTATTGATCGTGTTATGGATAACTACTATGTTGGGGATGGAACTGTCCATCCCGGTGATCATTTTCTCTTTATACACGAATTATACGGGTTGTTCAAGTGTGCAGGTATTACTACAGATCAAGTTAAGAAGAAGTTTTTCTCATTATCGCTGAAAGGAAGAGCTGAGGACTGGTATAAGCTGCTGAAGAATGGTCAAGGTCTTGAATGGGAGGAAATAGTACCTCTCTTTTATTCAAAGTTTTATCCTCCTAGTGAGATTCATAAAGATTGGAATCAAATATACAATTTTTGGCCTATTGATGGAGAGAGTACAGCTCAAGCTTGGGGGAGATTGAAGTTACTAATGCGCAAATGTCCCATTCATAAGCTCCCCAACAATATTATTATCAATAACTTTTATGCAAGGCTTTCTCTTCATGATAGATTTATTGGATGCCTCTTGTGCTGGATCATTTACACGCATGGAAGAAGAAGCTAAATGGGATCTTCTGGACCGTATTCAAGATAATGTTGAAGCATGGGAGAACGACAAAGGAAGAAAGTCAGGTATAAATTATGATTATGAATGCATTGAATCTTTTATGGGAACTGATGATTTTCAAAATATTAGTAATGCTTATGGTCTTGAGTTACAAGTTATTACAAATTGTTTTAAGGCTTTTGCTTCTTATATTGAAATTCCAAAAAAGGGATGGAGCAAGTACCATGCACCTTATAAAGATATTGTTGACTGTGTTCCTATTGGGAGTACTGAGTTTTACACTATTGATCACATCTTACCTGAACCTTATATCGAGAAAATACCCTTCCCGGATAAGGTAAAGGATCATCCTATGATAACTAGTGTAATCACTAAAAGTGCAAAGAGAACTGTAAAACCTGATGAACAAATAAACATTGAACCTGTTGTAGCAATTGTGAAAGACCTTGTCACTAAAAGTATAGAAGATGGACACATAGTCTTTTGTGAGGATGCTTCTAATATTGTCTCACATCCTAATAAAGCTAAAAAGGCTAGTGTCCCTATGCTTTCTGTTAGAATTAGTGATCATTGCTATTATGGTTTATGTGATATTGGTGCAAGTTCAAGTGTTATTCCTTACAAGCTTTACAAAGAAATTATGCATGAAATCAGTCCCTACGAATTGGAAGAGATTGATGTGGTTATTCACCTTGCTAATAGAGAGACCATCTCTCCAATTGGCATTGTGCAGGATGTAGAAGTTCTTTGTGGTAAGATTAAATATCCTGCTGATTTTCTAATGCTTGGTTCAGCTGCTAGCAAAACTTATCCCATCATTTTTGGTAGACCTTTCCTGAGTACTTGTGGAGCTATTATAGATTGCAAAAGGGAGAAAATCTTGACTAAGTTTGATGGGGAATCTTATGAGTTTAATTTTTCGAAATTTACTAAAGAACCTTGTGAAAATGAAACCCATAATGAGGATTTTAGAGTTGAGCAACTCGCTTCTATCTCTCTTGCTCCTAACAATACTTTGCAGCAATTTATGGAGGATCATGAAAGTGAAATCTTCATGGAAGAAAGAAATGAGATTGACGAGATTCTCCGTCATCAAACTAAGATGCTTAAGCACAACTTGCCTGTAGAAGACTTGGGTACCACGTTGCCACCTAAAAAGGATCCGATCTTCGATCTAAAACGTCTCCCTGACGATCTTAAATATGCTTACATTGATGATAATAAGATATATCCTGTTATTATTAGCTCTAAACTTTCAGGGAAGGAAGAGGAATGATTATTGGAGGTTTTGAAGAAACATCGAGGGACTATGGGCTATACTCTGGATGATTTAAAAGGGATTTCTCCTATTATATGTTAACATGCTATCAATATAGAACTAGATGCAAAGCCAGTAGTAGAGCAGCAACGACGTCTAAATCCTAAGATGAAAGAAGTGGTAAGAAATGAGGTATTGAAACTCCTTGATGCTGGTATTATTTACCCTATTGCTGATAGTGAATGGGTTAGTCATGTTCATTGTGTTCCTAAAAAAGGAGGAATTACCGTTGTTCCTAATGATAATGATGAGCTTATTCCCCAAAGAATAGTAGTGGGCTATAGGATGTGCATTGATTTCAGGAAAGTTAACAAAGTTACTAAGAAAGATCATTACCCACTTGCTTTTATTGATCAAATGTTAGAAAGGTTGTCTAAAAAGACCCATTTTGTTTTCTTGATGGATATTCCGGTTTCTCTCAAATTGTTGTTAAACAACAAGATCAAGAAAAAACTACTTTTACATGCCCTTACGGAACCTATGCTTATAGACGTATGCCTTTTGGTTTATGTAATGCTCCTGCTACTTTTCAAAGATGCATGTCTGCTATCTTTCATGGTTTTTGTGAGGAAATTGTGGACGTGTTCATGGATGACTTCTCCATCTATGGAACTTCTTTTGATAATTGTCTACACAACCTTGGTAAAGTTTTGCAGAGATGTGAAGAAACTAATCTTGTTCTTAATTGCGAGAAATGCCACTTCATGGTTAATGAAGGGATTGTCCTTGGGCATAAGGTTTCCGAAAGAGGCACAGAAGTGGATAGAGCTAAAGTTGAGGCAATTGAGAAAATGCCCTGCCCAAGAGACATCAAAGGTATTCGTAGTATCCTTGGTCATGCTGGTTTCTATAGAAGGTTTATTGAAGATTTCTCTAAGATATCAAAACCCGTCACTAATCTTTTTCAAAAATATGTACCCTTTGTTTTTGATGATGATTGTAAGGAAGCTTTTGAAACACTTAAGAAGGCCTTAACTACAGCTCCTATCGTTCAACCACCTGATTGGAGTTTACCCTTTGAAATAATGTGTGATGCTAGTGATTTTGCTGTAGGTGCTGTCCTTGGGCAACGAATAGATAAAAAGTTAAAGGTTATTCATTATGCTAGTAAGACTCTTGACGCTGCTCAAAGGAATTATGCTACTACTGAAAAAGAATTCCTAGCTGTCGTTTTTGCTTGTGATAAGTTTAGACCTTATATTGTAGACTCAAAAGTCACCATTCATACTGATCATGCTGCTATTAAGTACCTTATGACGAAGAAGGATGCTAAGCCTAGGCTTATTAGATGGGTGCTGCTTTTACAAGAGTTTGATCTACATATTGTAGATAGGAAAGGTGCTGAAAATCCTATTGCTGATAATTTATCTTGGTTGGAAAATATCTCTTTTGATCCTATGCCTGTTAATGATAGTTTCCCGAATGAACAGTTGGCAGCAATAGGGATAAGCTCACGAGGGAGCCCTTGGTATGCTGACTATGCTAACTTTATTGTCTCCAAGTATTTGCCTCCAACTTTTGCAGCTCAGCAAAGAAGGAAGTTATTTTACGATTTGAGGCATTATTTTTGGGATGACCCACATTTATATAAAGAAGGAGTGGATGGTATTATGCGAAGATGTGTTCCAGAATACGAACAAAAGGAGATATTGCGGAAATGTCATGGTAGTGCCTATGGAGGACATCATGCGGGAGATAGAACTGCGGAAAAGGTGCTACAATTAGGTTTCTACTAGCCTACCCTTTTTAAAGATGCAAGAAATTTTATTTTATCTTGTGATGAGTGTCAGCGTGTTGGTAATATTTCTAGACGCAATGAGATGCCTATGAACTACTCTCTAGTTATTGAACCCTTTGATTGCTGGGGATTTGACTTTATGGGTCCTTTTCCTCCCTCAAAAGGTTATACTCATATTCTTGTTGCCGTTGATTATGTTACTAAGTGGGTAGAAGCCATACCTACGAAGAGTGCCGACGGGGAGACCTCTCTAAAAATGCTTAAGGATGTTATCTTTCCTAGGTTTGGAGTGCCTAGGTATCTCATGAATGATGGAGGTTCTCATTTCATTCATGGTGGTTTTAGAAAGACCCTTGCTAGATATGATGTTAATCATAGAATCGCTTCAGCTTATCACCCCTAAACTAGTGGGCAAGTAGAGTTATCAAATAGAGAAATTAAATCCATCTTGCAAAAGACTGTTAATAGATCTAGAAAAAACTAGGCTAAAAAGTTGAATGATGCTTTATGGGCTTATAGGACTGCCTATAAAAACCCCATGGGGATGTCTCCTTATAAAATGGTTTATGGGAAAGCTTGTCACCTACCTTTAGAATTAGAACACAAAGCTTATTGGGCAGTTAAAGAACTTAATAGAGATTGTAAGCTTGCTAGTGAAAAAAGATTATTTGACTTAAGTTCTTTGGATGAATGGAGGAGTGAAGCTTATGAGAATGCTAGACTCTTTGAGGAAAAAGTTAAAAGATGGCATGACAAACGAATACTTAAGAGAGAATTCCATGTTAGTGAGAAAGTTCTATTGTATAGGTCTCATCTCAGATTTTTTGCAAGAAAACTACTGTCAAAATGGGAAGGACCTTTCATTATTGAAGAAGTGTACCGTTCAGGAGCAATAAAGATTTCTTCTTTAAAAGATAACACTACACAAGTGGTGAATGGGCAGCGACTCAAGCACTATATTGCTGGAGATTGTTACAACGAAGAGGTTGATGTTATTCAAGTGGTAACTCCGGAAAAATTTATCAATGACCAAACTGAGAGACCTACAGAGTCCGTCTTCGAATAGGTAACGGATCTGGTAAGAAAAGTTCCGCGAAAATTCTGTCCAATTATAATTTTGCAGTTTTTATCCAACAAGGAAAGTTACGAAGTGAAAGAGGGACGGAAACGGAGCTAGGGTGGCTCACACCACCCCCTGGCGCGGCCCCCCTGGCCGCGCCAGCAGGTGGTGTGGCCACCTCGGCCTCCGTCTCCGACCCGTTTTCTCCTAGTACCTTCCTTTTGCTGTAAAACTTCGTAATATATAATCCCCCGGATCCCCCGAGGTTCATATATCGTGTTATCGTCGTGTTTTCGTTTCAATCTGTTTCTGACAGGTAGAGTCCTAGATTTGGAGCCACAATGTCTTCCTCTAGATCAGCCAAGGAAGATTCCTCTACGGATATCATCAACCCATACATGAGAGAGTTGAAGATTCATCCCAAGGAGTTGTTGCTTGAAGATGGAGAGGTACGGATAAAGGAGGTTCAAGGCCCTAAAGGTGAAGGAAGTCTGGAAGATAGGATGGAAGCACTGGAGCAAGAAGTTTTTAGGTACAAGAAGATGGCGGAGCGCGAAGTGGATATCATCCATAAGATTTGTTCCGAACTCATCGCCGAGCACCAAAAGGAGACTGCTGAGCTCAAGGATGAAGTCCTCTCACTCCGCCAAACAACCAACCAACTACAAGCACAGCTCTACGACGTTCAAAATCAAAACTGTGAGTACGAGGTTAGGTTTAAACGCATAAGTGCTGCTGCAAGTTTCAGGATGCTGGAGACCACGATGTCCTTTGTTGATGGGGAACCCTTACCCTGGAAGTCGGATGATGACGAGAGGGTACCACCACCACCGAAGGAGTAATTCGTCATCAGGTTTGGCATCCCCTTGGTTTGTTCCAAGCCTGGGGGAGTGCCGCGGTATCACATCACTATCTTCTATCTTTTTACCTTTTTAGTAGAGTCATATCATGAATAGAGAAGTTACCATGTAGGATGGTTTGCATTATGGAAGTGTCCCCTCTCTCGTTAGATATGTATCCCTTGGTGTGAGTAGCCGTTATGGAATATTAATGAGAAGTTATATCATTTACTCTTTTGCACATCTTATATTAGTTTTCAATTCGTGGTTATATGATTGATCTTGTTGTTAGTATTGGTATCACTTTGGGATCATTGAGTTAATTTAGTTGGTTTTGGCAAACCTGGCGCGGTCAGTAGCAACACTAATTTTGAGGGTTGAATGAAAAAGATAAAAGTACTCTCAAAGAAATATAATTTCATCATCTTTCTTTCTTGATTTGCTCATAAGTTTAGTATTCTCTGGTTAAGATCTTTTGTGCTTCCAAGGAAGATTGCATGTTTGTTTTTTATCGCTTGTATGTTTGTTTGTTTCCTTTAACTCTTATGCTTGCTACCCAGCCTTGGTAGCCAAAAACCTATACTGAGAGGGAATTCTTCTTGTGCATCCAATCCTTAAACCACACCTATGCCATTTATGTCCACCATACCTACCTATTAGCACTATTGCTATTCCAAGTAAATTCATGTTTTTATCTACCTTCCAAATTAAACTTGTTATGTGAAAATTAGTGATTAAAGCTCTCACGAACTTGATGGCACACTTTACTTTCTTGCATTTAATAAACTTGAACCATTGTGCCCATCTATGTTGCGTGTATGCTTGCGCTTTGTAAGTTGTGAATTAGCAGAACCATGTTTTCATGGGGAACGCTTTCAACATTGCACTGGTACCTTGTACCTACTTGATATCATGTTCTTTTGTCTATGGATGTCGTCGGTGTGAAATGAAAGGGGAGCTTATAAGTCCATGAAGTTATGCATGTGTGTTAGAGAAACGCCTGGGCCGCCGGTCTAATCCATGATGTCATGGTGGAAACCTGCAGCGTAACCATAATGAGCATCTATGAAGAATTCTTCTTATAAAAAATAGAGATTGAGAAAAAGAGGAAAAGAAAAAAAAGATGAGAAAAGAGGAAAGAGAGAAAAAAGCACCATATTCCCATGGTAAATAAGAAGATTGCTGAGATGCTCGTTGTCTGCTTGCCTTGTGATTTTGATATGGGGATTCTTCCGTATCATCGGGCAAGGGGTACCCCGTTGGCGGTTCTCCATGATACACATGTGCTCACTATGACAAGAACTTACCAGTGACTAAACTTGAGTAACATGAGGAGCGGCCCTCGTATTCAAGGGACATGAGATTTTCAACTTACAACTTGTCAAGCATATCCTCATATTTGATCACTTTAACCTTAATCACCTAAAGATACCTATGATAGGGGCAATGAGAGATGAAAACTAATAAGTACCATAATTTTTGGCAGCTCTATATGAAACTTGAAATCCCTGCTTCCCTCTACGAAGGGCCTTTCTTTTAATTTTTAGTTGAGTCAGTAAACCTATTCCCTTCTACCTCAGCAAGTATTTTGAGTTATTGTGTTCCATTCATTCATATGATGATTTATTCAATCATCTATCTTATGTTCCTTGTTTTGCACATTGCTCTTATCTTGGTGTTTACTACTTTGAAAGCTATCATTGAAAATCAGTTATTTGTGAACTCCAGCAAATTGTCAACTATTCTTCGACCAAGAGCTAAGTTTGCCATTACCAATTATGATTCACTTTATGTATCTTTATTGTGTTTCCTTTACTTATTGCAAGTTAAGTTATATAATAGTGAGTTGTCTTCTATTATGATCTATGTATTGATGAATGTGATGCTTCCTGTCCGTATTCTTTTATCGACTCATCACTCCATAAACCTGAGGCCGTGTTTATTGAGCTCAGTTTCTCTTGGGGACAAGCGAAGTCTAAGCTTGGGGGAGTTGATACGTCCATTTTGCATCACTATTCTATATCATAATTTACTGTTATTCATTGATATATTTCATATTAAGGGATGATACTTATGTTATTTCATCTGTTTTTGCATGGTTGATGACTTTTGGAGCATGGACCGCTGTAGTCAGGATTCTGATGGAAAAGGTGCTATTTGGAGGCAAAATTCGCGAAGATCATAAAATCCAGGAAAATCCTATTTTTCCAGAAGACGAAGGAAGCCAGAAGGGGAGGCTGAGATGGGCCACAGGAGGCCCACACCACACCCTGGCGTGGGCCAGCCTAGGCCGCGCTACCAGGTGGTGTGGCCGCCCTGGTCCACCCCTGGCTCTCCCCTTTGGTGTATATTATCCTCCTGAAACCCTAAGACTCGGGGAGCGCCCACATAAAGATTATGTCGCCTCTGCGGGGCGGAAAACACCGAGAGAGAAAGATCTCTCCGGCAGATAGAATTCTGCCAGGGAAATTCCTTCCTGGAGAGGGGAGATCATAGCCATCAACACCACCATCAAGCTAGATTTCATCGGGATCATCATCATCATCACCACCATCATCTCCACCAGCACCATCATCACCATCTCCATACCGTTGTAACAATTAGGTTAAATCTTGCATAGTTCTTAGGGGAAACTTTCCCGGTGTTGATTACTCCTTGTAGTTGATGCTATTGAGTGAACCGTTGAATTATTGTTTATGTTCAGATTGTTATACATCATTATTTCATCTCTGATCATGATCCATATGATGTCTTGTGAGTAGTTCGTTTAGTTCTTGAGGACATGGGAGAAGTCATGTTATTAGTAGTGGAATTGTGTTGAGAAAGATTTAATAATTTGATATTTAAGTTGTGGTGTACTTCTTCTAGTGGTGTCATGTGAACGTCGACTACATGACACTTCACCTATATGGGCCTAGGGGAATGCATTGTGTATTTGGCTACTAATCGTAGGGGTTGCCGGAGTGATAGAAACCTGAACCCTCGTTAGGAAACCATTGCACAAGGGACGTCAGGGTCTTAGAGTTTAAAGCTATGGTTAGGTTTCTACCTTAATTACTTTCTTGTACTTACGGATGCTTGCAAGGGGTATAATCACAAGTATGTATTAGTCCTAGGAAGGTCGGTACATTAACACATGTTCACCCACACAACACTTAGCAAACTAAAGAAGATTAATCAACTATATGGAGCAAAAGCACTTGACGATATTCCCATGTGTCCTCGAGAACGTTTGGTCATCTTGAGTAATACAACCGGCTTGTCCTTTGCTAAAGAAAGGATTGGGCCACTCGCTGCATTTATTCTTATTGTCTTTTATTTACTCGTACTTTATTTTCCTGCATTATCAAAAACCCCTAAGAATCCGTTTGCTAAGTATTTACAGAGAATTCCGCTCCTAGCCACTAGTCAGCACCTTCTGCTCCTTGTTGGGTTCGACACTCTTACTTATCGAAAATACTGCGATACACCCCCTATACTTGTGGGTCATTAGTATGCCACCGTTGAATGCATCGATTGCGCGGTCTTCGGAGATGTCCTCCACTGAGTTTTTAATGATGGACCATCTCTGAATGTAGGAGCGGAGTGATTCACTCGGCTTCTGGTAGCAGGACTTTAGTTCTTCGATTGATGCTGGCCTTTTGTAGGTCCCTTTGACGTTTCGCACGAAGTTGTAGACTAGCTCCTCCCAGCTGTGTATCGACCCGCGGGGTAGGTTGTTGAGCCACGCATGGGCAGCGCCCTGTAGATGCAGTTGGAGACACTACATTGTTGTGCACTTGTTCCCGTCGTGCAGCTTGACGGAGAAGATGTGGTCCTCTAGACAGATCTTCGGGTCCTGGAGGCCGTCGAACTTTGGGTTCTCCGATGGGAGTTTGAACCCTTTCGGCATTCGCGTATGCCGTATGGCTCTGCTGAAGCAGCTGGCGCCGAAGAATTCTGTTCCGTCATCCTCCGACTCTGTTGAGTAGGCGCGTTTAGTGCACATCTTGTCGACTTTGCGTTGTGTGATGTCATCACGTGCGTCATAGTCGTGATCGTATCGACATGAGCGGCGTCGTCGCCGCAATAGGTCATGCTCGTCGTCTCTGGAGGAGAGCGAGTAGTACCTGGCTGGAGCCTTGTTTTTCTTCGGCTCCGGCGTTGGATCTTTGGTGAGCATAGCTTCGACCAGTCCAAGGCCAGCGATCGTAGATCGGTGCATGGCGGATCATGGATCCCTAGTTCGTGGTTGATTGTTGAGCAGGTACATGGTGGCTGTTGTCACCGCTGCTTGTGGTGTTTTCGAGAGCACGTTGCATCGCGAGGCCACCGTCGTGAACGATAAGTCGAGGGTTCGAGTGGCCTCTTCTCGCTCCTTGTCCGTGAGGTGTTCTAGGCGAGAGCGCCTTCTGGCGGCCGTATGCCCGTTGCCCTTGGAGGAGGATCCACCGATTGAGGAGAGCACTGCCCGTCGAGAACTCGACGCATCCGCGGCTTTTCTGCGGGCCTCGAGTTGTGTGTTTACCGCCTGCTGGCGGTTGCACTCCTGAATAAGCAGCCAATGGTACCCCATTAGAATTTGCTGCGACATGTTTGGTGGCAGGGTATTTCCATGCAGGGCCTCCCTACACCTTTCCTATTCTGCATTGTTGAGGTGAATTTGCTAGCGTTCCGCCCCATTGTTGGTGTTTTCCCCGTTGTTGGCGTTTTCGCCATTGTTGGCGGGGTTGGGAAGGATGGGTGTGCCATTGGTAGGGGCACCGTTTGTGATTGGGATGCCACTGTTGGTGCCAGTGTTCCCCTAGGTGCCGCTGCCGCTAGTATTGATGAAAGCACACATGTAGTGGCTGGGGAAGCTGTTGCTCCCGCAGCTCTCAGATCCGGAGCCGTAGACTCCATCTTCTGACGCCAGATCCTCCAGATCGGACTCGCAACTGTTGTTGCAATCTGTGTCTTCGACTGATGCTGAGGCATTGAGCTCGCTTAGAGTGTCGATCGGTGGCAGGAACCATGACGCGAGGGCAATCGAGGGGGCCTACGGCTGATCAGGGAGGCAAAGCGTGCCGATCCGACAGACCTAGAAGCGTAGGCTTCCGATCGCCAGGCCGATCCCACAGACTCGAAATCCGGGCGAGTCGCCAACGCGTGGACGGTGAAGTTGAAGGCACCGAAGAGGAGGCGAGTCTCCGCTGCAGCGGAGTCGTAGATCGCAGTTGATGGGGCCGAGGAAGCCGCAAAATCAGCACTCCTAATTCCTACAGACGACGCCAATTGACGAGGGGTTAACTCATCAATGCCCATCATTGATGGACTTACGTTCGAGGAAGTGGGGAGCGCTGGAGGCATCGATCGGCTAGCAAACAAGCACATAGGTGACACGAGGTTTTACCCAGGTTCAGACCTCGAAGAGGACTCTACTCCTGCTTATCTGCTCTTGATTATGAGGGAGTCGAAAGTTACAAGGGTGCGCATATGCAATCTGGCAAGGTGTATGCGAGGGTTGTGGATTGTCCTCCGACCCCTCCTAGCCTTTATATAGGGAGGCTAGGTCTCGAGATAGCAGGTCGAGTTGGTTACAGATTAGGATTTCCCTTTAAATTTCTATCTACACTTTGTCGTTCCCTTTAAGAAGTCGAACTCTTGTGGGCCACCCGAATCCTTAATGGGCCGTGTTCGCACCGTAGACTCCTTCTTGAGCTGGACCGTATAGGCTAACCTCGACTACCTGTAAGATATACCCATGTCAATGTGGTTCACTCCAAACTACGCACTAACAGGGTCTAGTTACATTCGTTTCACAAAAACTAAAACATCTTATATTTTGAAACGGAGGGAGTACTACAGCAAAAACCCGTGAGATTTCATATCCATTTCGCAGACGCACTATATGAGGAAAACTTCTGGATTTATTTAACAAATGCTATAAAAAGAAATGTGGTTTTGGATTTTAGAGCAAATGTTAATATATCCGGATCTGAATAAAATTGCTTTAGCCAATTTCAGAAATACTTGCTTTATACGCCAACTTGTCCAACCTAAGAAGTGATCAAATGTATTTTTGTGGGCATGAACTATTATGCATTATGGTAGTGTATCTTTATCCCTAGTTATTGACTTATTTGTTACCTAAATTGTAATTTTCATGTCCATTCCAAGTTGAGTAAATATCTGATCCCTATCTGTATTTGAGTAATATCCACTCACGTTCATGTCTGATAATATCCGTATTTGTTTTGATAATATGACAATGGAGGTGAAAAGAACACTACTCGATCAGTATCCCATCTGTTTTCACCTCTAATTTGGACTACCTACTCAGCAACAACAAATCTTAGCGACTCCGCCTTTTGACCTAGCCGCCGCCTTCCATCCGCCTCCTCTAGAAATCAGTTCCCCCTCCTCTGGTCGGCCTCGCCAACGTCAGGAGGAGTGGAGAACCCGATCTGTGGTGGAGTTTTCAATAAAAATAGTGGTTTCGCAAGATTAGATTAGAGTTTTGATAGTCATCTTTATTAGTCTCTATGTTAATGGAGATGGCATCGTCTACAATAAGTGATCTTCAACCTTTCATTCGACGATGAAATCTTTTTCCCGGCGTCGATCGCGGTGTTGTAAGATTACAGTTCTGTAGGTATGGTCTTTCAGATCTTACTTCGCCAAATCGATTTTGGAGATTTTTTCATGGTTGCCACAAGGAGGATTATCCTCACAATTTTTGTCCCGGCGCTACTTTCTCAACAATGTTGGTTCGTACTCTCGTTTGCCAGCGACGTCGACCAAGTTGTTCGATTACTTTTGGCTGGAATACTAGTGTTGGTACTCTTGCCGATATTGATTGATTACTCTAATGCTTGTGCATGCACGTAACCTTGGCACTGCAGCTCAAATTAAAAGTATGGGAGAACCCTCATTGTATTTACATGTTATGGTTTGATAAAAGTTTAAGATTGTATCTTGAAAGAAAAAGAGTTTGAAGACCTTAAAGGTTTACTAGTTTCATTTAGACTTTGTTTTGTAATCGTTGGAGACAGCTTATGTATCTCTACCATGTACTATTTGCAACTATGAATATATCGTGGTATTGATGGTCAACAAAAAAAATCTTAGCGAAATCGCTCCAAAATCTCGCTGAATCTGAATCTGTTCGACAGTCTCCGAAAAATACTAGAGCCTGTCATGTGATCGCGAGCTAATATATACAGGCTGCGGACCTGAGCGCTAGGCATGCTTACGAAGGTTCAGACTGCAGCACTTTGCTTTCTTCAGGCTTCAGATTTCCTGTTGGATTGCTTGCGCTCTGATTGTACTTCTACTACTGCGTAACTAAATGAGCTGCGATTCCTTGCAAAAAAGGTGCACGGACCTGGTGGTTCTAAAATGCCATCAAATTCATGTACACGTGAATCATAGAGGACATATAATTGAAATCCACTTGTGTGCACATGCAATGAATCAGTTGGTAACCATACCGTTGTTTATATGTTTATAAAGGAGAAGGCCTAGAGAGAATGTTTAGTTAATGCGTCTCAACTCAGAGTTTGTACCTCCCTTGCACATCAGCTTCGGTCAGAAGATTCTTCCACTTCAAAATACGATCTCTCGTGTTCAACGACTCCCTGCGTATGCAGCGAATCTCTCAAGGCAAGAACAATCTTATGTGGTAATTTTGCAGGACAGAGAGTGATTGGATAAACGTAGCAAACACAAATCATTAAACCTTCAGGATCAAAATCGCCGCCTCCTTGTCCAAAACCCCGTTATATTCGCTACATGTCAACGACTGAAAAGAATAAGCAGAAACGTATCAGATATAAGACGCTAACATACATTTTTTTTGCCTCAACAATGAGTTCGGTACAATATTTAAACTTACTTGGATACAATTTGGACAACCAGCAACACTAGTGCAACTGCATGTCGAAACAAGCTCTAAAGCAGCAAGTAGAAGTTCCCCAAAAAGCATTTTGACCTACAAGATGAACAGACAAACAAATGATGTGGTTTACACAGAGATCATTCACATAGCATATATTACATGGCCGAATATATGCTATTTTTTCCATTACCTTTGATGCTATGCTAATACCACCGGGATGTTTATCATATAAAAGAATTCTTTCTGGCATACCACGGGTTTCATGAGGATTTACACATTCTGTTCCTAGGTCAGAAGCACTACACATCATATGCCTGCGCAAATCAACACGCAATCAATCCCAATTAAAAGAGCTAATTACTAAAGTATGCAATAAATTATGACAGAACTTAACACAGCAACATAGTTAACAGTTGACCAACAAGTGGTTGGCAAATTATAACAAGGAAATAAAAAATGAGTACTGTTCTTTATCAATGTGACCGTATTGTCAAACAATTGTCCTTCAAAAATTTCTATGTCCACCACAAACTAATTTTTTTATCAATGATTATGAGAGAAATAATTGAGAACTTACAAAGGTAATATATTCAAGATAGCGTGTGAAGCCGCATGTGAACCACCTCGAAACTCTAGTTTCCTTTCCTCCACAGCAATTTTTGCTGACTGCGGAATCCTTATCCAAACAGCCTGTAATTTCATATACAAAACACAAGTTTAAGCATCGTGGGAAATGCATCACAATGTTACAAAGATTTATAGTTGATCCACAGACCTCAGAATTGTAGGAATACGGAGGTAGGCTAAGTTCGACGCTGTCCAATATTTTATTGCCTGATTTACATATGCGATGAAAGCCAAACCATTTGGTTGTCACCTGGCAGTTATTTGCTTGGGCAGTTGTCTTCAAACAGTTACTTTTGCATGTAACTGTCGGAAGATAAGCCTTCAAGAGAAGAGCCAAGTAATCATTGAGAACAAAATGTCAGTATATCAAACATTTCACTCAGGGAGACGCTCACGACTTGATGGCGTTAATAAAATTGTCCTTTTTTTTAGATGAAACAAAAAGAAACTGAAAAGACTCAAAGTGTGGTCAAGCATTGTAGGAGGAACATTTATCCTATTTTCTGCTATTACACCAGGATAACATGGGTTTCTTCCAGAAAAAAAAGGAAAAACGAGAAACAAGACATAGATTGAACGGACTCAGTTAAATTCAAGCAAATCAATGAACAGTAAAAGGTGATACCATTGACATCTAAGGGAACGTACAATGCAAGATGCTTGGAGAGGTGCTTACAAATATAAACTGGATTTTGTTTAAGCATTAGTGCTTAATTATATAAGGAATATGCTTAACTAGGCGCCTCTCCTATAGAAATAAGCACTAGTGCTTAAGAAAAAGTCTGGTTTATTTCTGTTAGCATCCTATTAAGCACCTTGCATTGTACATGGCCTAACAAAGAAGGAGATGGCCAATAGTTCTCAGAATTAGTGAATTAACAAAGGTCTATGAAATAAAGATAGAAGAGATACAAACTATATTGCTCAACAATATTGGAGGGGATGCAACTTAATAATAGCAGAATACTTTCAAGAGTATATGAGATCAAGTGTTGTAATGCTTCCGAGAACATACGAAATCTCCTCCGATGACATTGATATCAGTGTAGTCTCGTGTTTTTGTGTAATATTTCAAATCAGCTTTCATGCAGAAAGCTGTTCTTGATGACAAATCAAGCTCCTCAACTAAGTAATTGACACCCTGATGCATGTAAATAGCACCCTCATACACCTGAAATCGAGAAAAAGACTCTTGAGATATTACGCTACTAATGCCAGAACTCAGAAGACATGTGTAAATTATTTTTTATCACGTGGAACACATGATAAGCAATCTTAAAACATTACAAAATATGTAAATTATTTAAAATAATAAGGTATGATGCACTGATTGTAAATTCATGAATTTAGATACCTGCTTGGCCAACAGTGAGGAATATTCAAAGAGCTATGCAAGTATAACAGATAGTCATGTAACAGTTAGAACATATTACCTGAAAAAATGCCTTACTTTCCTCAATTTCCTCAAGTAATCTTTTATTTAACTTGTCTATCACACTGTACTTGTCGTGCTCAATTGCTCGTATGCTCACTGTCTGTGAAGGTCTTTTCTGCAGAAATCAAAATACTATTGACACAAAAAGAAAAGGAGTTGATTTATACAATAGAGAATAACTAATGAACAAACCTCTCGTCCAATATAATTCCACATAGTCGAAGAAAAAGGTCCAGGCGGATTGTTAATCAGAAAGCCTTTCTCTTTTAGAGTCGTCATTATACTATCCAGACTAGAACCAAAGTGGTCCTCATCATATTGCAGGCATATTGGATGCTCATAAGCAGCACATGCAAGGTGTTGTTCTAAAACCTGTAATGAGTTTCAGATTCCAAAAAACCAAGGGAAAAGTTAGATAGTTAAGTATTTAAACTTACCAATATGGTTGGTTCAGTAAGCACAGATCTACGGACCTACCTTCGGGTTATGTGAATCAACTTGGCAGTGCTCAATTGGTCTTCCAAATAGTTTATGTGGGGATTTCATGAAATACTGATCTAAAGGCCCCTCAAATGCTACATAAATGGCTAATGATTGTTTTGCTCTCCTTCCAGCTCTTCCAGCTTGCTGCCATAAACTACAATTAAAATTGTATCTTAGTAGGTTCACAGAGAAACATAAAAACTCTACTGGACAGATCACTTTCACCTACCTGGCAACACTCCCGGGAAATCCAAGATGCAATGTTGCATCGATATGTCCAACATCAATTCCCAGCTCAAGAGCATTCGTGGCAGCAACACCACGAAGTTTTCCCTCAAAGAGATCAGCCTCAATTTTTCTTCTATCCTGCAGTAGTTTATATTAAACACTCAAGGAGTAAGGAACTTTTTTTCTCTTCTGTACCAGCTTATATCAAAATGTAAACATGGGCTTCACTCTCTTATAAAATAACTTATCCACTACAACATCAACCTAAGGTGCAAGTGATGCAACTGCTGATAACACCTGTTTCATGCGAATTTATTTACTATTATGCATTAGAGATCTATGCATGTTGCAAATCACTTGTGAGACTTGAGACTATGTTAAAATGCCAAATTTCATGCTAAATCCTAGAATAGAATGAAAAGACATATATAATGGCATAACACATTAGGGAAATGGTAAAACAATAAAAATAACAACCTCTGCAATATAGCCAGCACGATATACACAGATAGAATCTACCAGTTCTTTTGCAGTGACCTCAAGAATTTCACGCCTACAATAACAGATGGATCATCAGTAAAACTACCAAAATGCACGCAGATAGAAGTTCAAAGAAAACCAGAGAAAATGAAAAGTAAAAAATGAGGAGAAATGTGTTCTTACGTGTAAGATAGAACAAGCTCACAGAGCTTCCTTGTTTTACAGAATGCAATGCAGCGGAGCCCATGCTGAACCATCTCCGAAAGAAGATACGAAACCTCTACTATTGGGCTAACAAATAAATATAATATATTAGTGTTTTTTCACAAATAGAAGTTATGAAACTGCAGAGTATATGAACAAACAACAAATAACTGGCATGCAGTAGGAAACTGAATATATGTGAGGTCTGATGAGTCATGGTTCCCAATTTTTGGTGGAGAGAAACTAAATAATTTCTTTTTATATTAGAACTTATACATTGCATATTTTGATGTAAAGAATTACAATACCTTATTTAAGGCAAATATGCCTTACCTTAGGTGTATGTACTTTTGAATAATGGTGTCACAATATGGTAGTATAGAGTTTGATAGAAGGTCTCAATCTCAAGTAATATGGTATGTTAAAGTTAAACTACATTTAAACTTCTGAGCCATCCTCTTAAGAGTCTAGCAGGCAATACAACTGCTATTAGCAATGATTCTTTGAACCAAATGAAAATGAAAATGGGGAAATTTTCAATGTCATGCCAGCCACCAAAGAACAATCATACATGTGATGAACAGAGAGGTGATTATACGTGAAATTTGAATTGTAGAATTGCAATGAACAAAAGTAACACTATCAATAATTAGAAAAAGGGTGTAAATACCTTGAGCGTCTAGTTACTGAAGTACCTTTTGAACCTCCCTCTTTTGTCCCATGTAGTGGGGGATTCCACAACAGAAAATATTTTGAACCACACGGGCTTCCATCTTTCTGAATCAACTCAACATTATCCAATTTGGCCAGCTCCTGAGGTAAAAAAATATGCCTGAAGACAATTGCACACAATTCTCAAAAGAGTGGATATAAGTTAAGTCTGCAAAAATAATAAATTAAGATGCCAACTCAAAATGATATTATCTACTATGGTAAGTAAGATCTTGGTCAAGTAATTAATAGGTGTTTTAAGTAATAATGTTTATATCGGAAAAAGGACGTTCACGGGGAGAAAAGCTTGCATTTGGACAAAAATGACCCGAGGCTGACATAATAAAATGAGCAGGAGCGAGTGTTATACATACAGTAAAATTGTTAAGGAGAGCAGTTTATCCTTTTCTAGGTACAACCATATCTTTTTAAAACTATAAGGAAGAGAAGATATGACCTACCATAACATGCTCACGTGGGTTTGCTGAGGTAGCTGTACAAAACATGAATGTAGGATGGCTGCCATAAACTGGAAATACAAAAGAGAAGGGTGTTAGGGAGCTAATCGGCAATCCAGAGTTCTGGTAAAAACATAAAATGAAGCTTTGAGTCAACAACTAAAATATGGTTCAACAAAATTTCCATACTATTTGAACAAATGCGCCTCAATCTTCTAAGTATAAGTGCAGTATGGCAGCCAAATGCTCCTTGATACGAATGTGCTTCATCAATGACAATATACCTGAGTACATTCGGCAGAAACACATTATGGAATGCACAAGAAATGGTATATTTAACCAAAAGGGCATACAGAAACAAGAATTACACTAGATGATGAAATTAACTCATGAACGAAACAACACAAGGAAATTCCATCACTTCCACCTGAGATTTGATAGAATTGACCATTTTTCATAAGCCTGACTTTATATCAAACTCATGGAATGGTACCATACTTCATTCAGGAATTTATACTTGACGACAAAATAAAATTATAGGAAAGACTAAGGAAACCATTTGCTCCTACCTGAGATTTGATAAAATCCTTTGAAATTGACCATGACACGGCAAGACTGACACATGCAGCATATCTGGGTTGGTAATTAACTGATAATGAGAAGTGATCAGACATTTTGAATAAATAAATTAAATTAAGCACAACTCTATAGCCCCAGGACCACCTATTTACCAGCCGGGCATTATCCCTGATCCACAGACGATCTTCTCTAGGAGTATCTCCATCATAGATGTTAACATTAATATCAGTGTGAAATGCTTTTTTCATCTCCACTAAAGTCCTCAACTGATCTTGAGCTAAAGCCTGCAATACAACAGCCAAGTGGGTTTCTGCAAAAAACTCACATTACCATGCTTACAACATAGTGGGTTCTGCCTATACCTTTGTCGGAAATATATAAAGAGCACACGCCGTCCAATCTTGAGAGAGAGATTCGAGAACCGGAATGTTGTAACACAAAGACTTTCCACTTGATGTTGAGGTTGCAACCGCAACATGCTTCCCAGAAATGGAAGATTGTATAGCTTCAGACTGTACTTGTGTTCAAGGCAACAAAAGAAATTAGCCTCAACAGAAACGTATAAGAAAATCCAGTAGACGACATACTCCATAATACCTGATGGCTATACAATCTAGATATTCCAATACTTTCTAATGCTTCCTTCATAGCTTCTGAAAGATGATGAGGAAGTTCTGCATATGATGCCCCTCTGCATGGTATCTCCTCAATATGTACAATCTGCAACACATTAAATTCCAAATTAATAAAGATTATGATTTTATTGGCATTGATACTTTAAGAATATCAAATAGAGTGGAAACCTGTCCCTCCTTTCCAAGGCCTTTTTTCAGATGTTCAACCATTTCAACAGGTCCTAAGGGGTGTTTATCCTGCAATTCCAAATGCATCATCAACATACTGCCCTACTAACCAATGCGTAACATATGCCTAATGCTCCTCTTTGGACAAACAACACTAGGCTGCAGTTTGGATTATTCAACCTGGGATGAAAGCTAAGGTAAAATTGACAAGGCAAAACAGAGAACTGAATCGTCAGAAACTTACATGGCATGATGATGCAGCAGATTTGACAAAACCACCCTTCTTACTCATGCTGGGCTGCTCCGGTGCACCTTCCACTCCAGATGTATCCCTGGAACTATTTCCGTTCTCCTTACATAGTTTTCTCCTTTTCCTTGAACATGCAGTCGACGGACTTTTACCTGTTGACGCATCTTCTGCATTGCTACCAGCACACGGGATACTTGAGGAATACAGATCTTTCAATGCAACATCAGCAGCATGTGGGCTACTCGGTATTGATGACAGGTCATCCATGATGTCTTGCCAGGCCGAATTAGCCCCGGCTGCCACTTCCGATGATATTGGTGGCTTTGCACTCTGCTCTTCGCCTGAAGTGGCCACTGGAGAAGCCTGCTCTGACTTCCGTGTAAAGGGGACGAGGACAATGAGTTCACCATTGCCGACGACAATGCTACCAATCTTGGCCTCTAAGCGCAGTTTAGCACCCTTTATCATGAGAAAACATGCTATCATCAGAAAAGCTGCAGGTATTTACAGCAGTTTCGAGAGCAGAGACGTATGTGCAGCAATGCCGCGAAGCGTGACAAACTCGTTGGCAACGGCATCAACCAAAACGGTCAGAGAGGCGGGGGAGGGGGGATGGTGCACCTTGAGGAAGAGATGGAAGTTGTGGGAGATCTGCGCGGGAGGGAAGGAGCTCCTGAGCGCGGCCTTGAGGTCCCGGACGGACGCGGCGGCGGCGAGTGTTACGGCGGTGGACCGCCCGTCGAGGGCTCGGACTTGGAGCTCCCTCTCCTCCTGTGCCATTTGGGCGCTACGGGAGCTGCCAGCCCGCCGCGGCTCGTGCGGGAGCGCGGGTCCCCGGCCGGCGGGTTTTGGCGCGCGCCGCGAGAGGGACGATGGCGGCGGTTTGCCGTTTGCTTGCGTTGTCGTCAGTGTCTCTCTCTCAGGCAGAGCCACGCCCACACATATCGGGCCTATGGGCTTCAAAACGCTTCTCCACGGCTATGAGCGCCAACGAGGACCTGCCGAGAAAACGGAAACAGCCCTGTAATGTTGTGCCGAGAGGGGCCGGCGGCGAAACTGGGGCGTGCAGTTTGCCGCTTGGCGCGGCACGTCCAGCAAGCGCCGTCGCGACGCTAGATGGGCTGGACTATTACCTCCTTCGCTGCTGTTTCTTTTCTTCTTTTTCAGTTTTTTAAAACCTGAACGAATTTTAATATCAAAACAAAAAATATTTTTTAAAACTATTTTTCAGTTTCTTTCGTTTTTCTTGTTGGACTTGTTCCCCCTTGGCTGAATGGCAGGACCATTGCTTGGTCTACCCGTGATTGGTCCATCCTCGTCAAGATAGATAACCGACACTACAATAGGAGGCCAGCGCTGGCATTGACGCTTATAACCGCCGAGGCACATGTCTAATTGCCGCACTCGTGTTGGTGCGGCAAAAAAGCGTCAAGGATAACTGTATTGGGGAAAGTGAACATGCGATGTTTTTTCACCGCCACATGGTCATTCCTCGAGCTAGCGCTACCGTGACACCACAGAGGATGTACATTACAGACAACGACAGAACTTTAGTGTCGCGTAACATTGAGGTGCAATGCATTTTTCTGCCACGATTCATACAAGAGTGACACAAAAGTTAATGACAATCATAGTTGATAAATCTTTTTCTCAGAGATAAATAAATAATAATTTCCATAATATTTATAAGATATACGATTCTATTTTCATCCGTTACATTGAAAATATAAAATTCCATTTCGTAAGAGAAGCTCTTGATTTCTATTTGAAAAATTCAAAAGGGAGATTATTAAGAAAAAAATCACTATTTTTCTAGTTCTTGAGCATCTTGTCATTTTACATGCATTCTGCATAAATCAAAGTTACAAGATTTTCGTGCTACAAACAAGCTAGCTACCGATCTACAAGGCTTCATCCAAGCGGATCTAGCAGCCGGCCTCCTCGCAACGGATCTTTTTTAAAAGATCCAACAACTGCTGGCTTTCGATTTCATTAGTAGGTAGAATATGTACATGCTCGCACTAGACGAAAAGGAAGAAAAAGAAGATAAATGAAAAGGCTAACAAACCGGCCACCCTCGTGGCACTAATTTGTCACCCCTGCGGGGCAACACTACGAACCCACTTCGTAGGGCCAAGGCAACCATGCATCCCGAGGCCGCCGCCTCGGCGCACTTCCACCGTCCGGATACCGGAGCGACTGCACACGACAACCGCAGGCCCTTTGCACCGCGAGGCTAAGAGACTCCAATGCGGTGCCTCCAACAAAGTAACGACATGTGTGCGTCGCCGCCGCCCGCTCCAGAGAGCATAGGCTTTCACCTAGAGAGACTTCAATCACTCACGTCGGTAGGGGATTGTAGCTCCCAAATGACGCGATCAAGAAGGAGAATGATACCCTAGGGCACCGCCGTCGCTGGCACCTAAGTACAAGGCTTTCACCCAGAGTGCGATCTCGACCGCCAAACCCCACACGGGGGCCTAAGCTAGGGAGTAGCAAGCTGAATAATGTGGCTCCGGCGCCTACCACCAAACCTAACACATCTCCTATCGAGGTGCCTGGCCCTGTGGGACAAACCCGCTATTGATCCATGGACCCTGACATCCTTGCCAACACCATGGAGGTCCTCTACACAACCCTACTATTGCAGCAGCCGCAACAACCATGTTGATGCCGAAGACGCTGATCCGAGGCCGCCGCCCCGGCTTCCATCCCGCCAAGAGCACGCCAGGCCAGAGAAGGGCCCGCGCGTCCCGGCCATGTGCAGCACTGCCACGCCGTCGAGAATGCACTGCCCTACTGATGTAGCTGCCGAAGTTGCAAATTCGGGTCGTCGCCCTGGCTTCCTCCCTGCCAAGAGCACACTAGGCCAAAGAAGGACCCGCGCGCTCCGGCCAAGCGCAGCACTGCTGCAGCTGAACTGCCGCACCTAGGGCCGCGACCAACCTACATCACCCCGTCGTCGCATGCACAACCCCACAGAACCAAGTTGCCCTCCTCGCCGGCAACCACCAGCGCCAACACGCCGTCAGCTCGAGATGTCGGGCCAACTAATACATCGTAAACATATCTATAATTTTTAATGTTCCATGCTTGTTTAGTATCTACTTTGCTTTGCTTTGTCAACACTTTGAGGTATTTTTATAGTTTCTGGGACTAACCTATTAACAAAATGCCACAGTGCCAGTTGCCTGTTTTTGTAAAGGCCCAAACCTGGCTTGGTTTGAATCCCTGTGGTTACAGTGCTAGTCCCTGGATCAAATAGCTAGCACCCACAGTTTAAGATGTAATATCAAGATACAAAGGTCATATTACATCGCATGATCCAGAATATGAATACTTTATTACATCCTCATAGCCATAGGCTATCTTATTACAAAGCAGCAGAACACAAGTAAAGCATGGAGTCCTTCATCTTCATGTGCCACAGGCAAACATGTTGGGTGTAGACTCATAACTCCTATCATCAATCCTCACTCATCAATAGAATAACCTGCAACATGATAGGTTGCAGCCACAAAAGGGTCAATACTTTGAATGTATTGGCAAGTGTCACAAGTTGGTGAATATAAGTTGGACTATCACTACATGCATATTTGGCTAAGTAGATCTTAGGCTCATTTGCAGAAAGCAATATGGTTTTATCCTATGTTTGTAAAAATAGTTTTGATCTTTCAACAACTTTCTGAACTCCTTGGCAAAATCCAAGTTCTTCTAATCCCTTGTTGACACCATCAAGTTTTACTTTGAGAAATTGGAATGTCGAGATCTTCCATAGCTTCAGGCCTTAGTTGCTCAGAGTTGTCCATAACCGGGGACACGGCTAAGTACTTAGAATTTAATCTTCTGCAGAAGTTGTACACTTTACCCACAAGACACAATCTTGTCTTGACGCCACCAGTGGCCGCTGGATTAGTACTCACCAAGATGGAGTACCGGCAGATCGAGAATGTGACAAAGTCTTTCCACAGGAGTCCTCCCAATACATAATGCCAGCACATCTACCAGGCACCAATGCAAGGATAAACCTCCAATGCATAATTCCAGTTAACCTGAAGAGGTACCAATGCATGGGTCTCCCACTATGTAATTGACTAGGCCAGAGCCCATTTGACATGTGGCTGTACACGAAAGCCCCTGTACGAGAAACATGTTCAATCTCTAAGTTCCTAGGTGGTGTTCTCCTAGTGCACACACGAACGAGATAGCCATAGACATGGTTCCCTTCGTTGCCACCTTATTCTCAACTGAGTATCCACTTTCCACCCAGGTGATTCATTGAGTACTTGTTTTATTATATAAAACATATATTTTTCCAACTCCTCATATAGTCACAATATGGTATATTCCACCCCAAATCTATAGCAGGGCTAAGCATACTACCACTATGGTATTTCCACTAAGGAATATATAAAGGATATCCTAATAGGATATAGCATAGCATAGTATCATAGTAGCCCTATCATGCATACTACAAAAATCCACTAAGTGTAATGAAAATAGTAGGACATGGATGATAGTGTCACTTGCCTTAGTAGTTGGTGGTGCTGGTACACTCTTTACAGTAACACACTTGACAATCCACACAATCTATCAAACAAAACAACCAAGACAAAACATGCACAAGATCAACACTAATGGCAATACAAAAATCATGCAAAATATGCAAGCATGCAAGATGGCAATTTTTATTGTACAAATTGTTATAACAAAGGTTTTGAACAATACTAAGTGTTCTCTGAACAATTACAATTGCAAGATTACAAATGCAACCATTTGTGCAATTGTAATAATTAGCAATAATTTCTAGCATTTGGAAAGGCTAGACTCACTAAATAATTCCCATGCTAATAGGTATAGTTAACCAAATTTATATTTTTGTCTCACTAGACAGAGGGTTCAATTTGCAATCCATAGCAAAAAGATTCACCCAAAAATAATTTACAAAACAATTTTTATGGTTAAAATACTCCTAAAAAGGTTCTGCCTAAAACTTCTATTTTACAGAAGCTAAAGGGTGAAATAATGCCTCAGCAGTGAAGCTCTCATTTTTCTGAATCCATAGACACAAAATTTTTATTTTTCTGAATTGTGGATCAAAAGTTATGAAATTTCTAAGTTTAATACTAAATCTGCCTATTTTCTAATTTAAACAATAGCCTGGGCGACGTGGCATGTTCTTATTGGCTAGTACCGGTTCGGGCGGATCGGCAACGTGGGCCGTTGGATTTTAAGAGGAACTAACGGACCAGATCAGCTGATACCGCTTCGGCTAAGTGATCTATCTAAGCCGCTGGATTAAGATCAGACGGTGCTCAGCGCGTGGCCAAGAACTGGCGGCGTTGGTCCTCTACGCGCGGCGGCGACGCGTCGTACGGGTGGTGCTCCGGTGATTCTAGAGGGTTAGGGAGACCGTGGACTATTACCAGCGATCACCGAGGTCGAGGTGGTCTCGGGGATGGTCGCGGTGGAGGGAGGGGCGCTCAGAGTTGCCGGGGATTCCTCGCCGGAGTACCTGCTGACGGTGGAGCTCGCGTCTCCGAGATGGTGTCGTCGACCTGGGGCTCGAGTAGACAAGGCAATAGGTCAGCGAGGTGCGCTAGGTCGTGCAGAAGCTTACGGTGGCCAAAGTAGGGCGGCGGGAACCTGCGACTCACCGGAAGTCACCGGTGAACAGCGGCGGCAGAAAAAGCTCCGGTGATGACCGTGGCGATGACCTGGGGCGGTACAAATCGAACAAAAAATGTTAGACCGTGCGGCAGAGTGTGGTGGAGATAACAGGACAGAGGGGAGGGCACGGGGCAGTCGGTTCTCGCCGAAATCGTCGCCGGAGCTCGTCGGTGTCTGCGGCGGTCCGAGTTCGATTCCGAGCAGCGTAGGGGCTCTCAGGTGGTGGGGTGTGAGGGGAAATGGAGAGGAGGGAGTGGGGATTAAGGGGCAGGGCTCGGAGTGGAGTTTAATTCGCAGAAACGTTCGAATTCGAACGGATTAGAAACGGCAGAGGGAGGGAGAGAGGCAGTTCGTCCCCGTGGTGGAAGAAGGTGAGGTGGAGGTGACGTGGAGTGGGACCGCGGTATCAGCGAGAGGGGGTAAAGGGGGGTCGGTGAGAAAATGAAGCAGCGGGGAGAAGGGGAGTGTCGGGTGGCTTAGTGGGCTAGGGGTTGGGCCGAGCTGCTGCTGCTGTTTTTTTATACCTTCAGTTTTTCTTTTTCTTTTTCTGTTTTCTTAAATAACTTTTGATTTAATGAATCAATTTGAATCAAACAAATTTCTAAAAATTTGTAAAACTCGAATTAGGTTTTTAGGGCATTATAGAACACGTTTACTTTCCAATTCAAATTTTTCTAACCAAATTTATTCACTTTGGCTTTAATAGTTAATATTGCTTTTATTAATTCTATTCTCAAAATAATTCATATCTTTTTATCCATGGCTCCAAATTGGATGAAACCAATTTCTATTGTTTTATTGTTTTGCCCTTCATCTTTTTATCTCCCATAGGAGTTCTTTGGTTTAAATATAAATATGAAGTATATCCATAATATTGTGTTGTTGTTAGGGTTAACCAATAATTAGAGTTTTAGGGTTTGAGATAATTTTCACTTCTCTTAGGTTTTTTTTTTAAAATGCAACCAAGTCAAGATGCTCATGCATGCTTCATGATTTGGGATTTTAAAACATGCACACCACTTCTCAAACAAAATCATTTTGTTTGGCTTGGGTTTGGAGGCATTATATTTAAATGTTCCAAAAGTTTTTGTTCCTTCTGAATTTCAAAGAACTGGATTCTTTTGTTTTGTTTAAAATTTTCACATTTCAAAGTTTGGAAAATTTTGGGATGTGACAGACTACCACCCTTAAAAGGAATCTCGTCCCGAGATTCGAGAAGGCTAGAAAAAAAGGTTGGGTTTTAGGATCACTTGGGTGCTACCACCCTTAAAAGGAATCTCTGTTGGGTTGCATTTGATGATTCACTTGGCTAAGGGTCCAAAAGATTGATATCCAAGGTTGTTAACATTTCTTCATCTTGAGATTCTTATACCACTGAATTAAGTTAACTAAAGCTTACCATCCACATCATATAGTTCTTCAAGGGCTCCATACATGTTGATGTGGTTCACATGTCCTTCCTGGGTCACATTGGAATTGCTTCCATTAGAGTCTCCAATATTCTCATTCTTCTTCTCAGGACAGTTTGCTGCAAAGTGTCCAAGTTGCCTACAATTGTAACACTGCAATTGGCTAATGTCTTTCTTGGGATCACTATGTTGGTTCTGACCAAGGTTATCTCCATTGTTAGTACCATTCACATTGTTACTACCACTTCCATTGTTCATGTGGTGATTCTTATGGTGATGGTGATTATGTCCATTTCCTTCATGTTGATGTGATCCAGAATCCCCATTGTCCTTTCTGAATGAACGCATCTTCTTTGATGATCCTAAGTGATATTTGTCAAAGCTATGCTTCCTCTTCCTGTTCTCAACTTTACTCTTCTTACTCTCTAAAATTCTAGCTTTGTCACATAGTGATTGATAAGTTGGAACATAAGCAACTGATAATTGCATGGAAAGTTCATCATTCAGTCCATCTAGGAACTTTTCCTTCCTCTTAGCATTAGTATCAGTATCGTCTGGAGCATAACGTGATAGATTGTTGAATCCTTCAATATATTCAGCAATGCTGCGGTGACGATGTTTAAGGTTGTGAAACTCCTTCTTCTTTAGGCTCATCACACCTGAAGAGATATGATTAGTGCGGAAACCATCTTCAAATATTTCCCAAGTCACTTCTTCAATGGGGTGAGTGACTTGAAAGTTGTCCCACCATGTAGCTGCAGGGCCTTCAAGCAAGTGCGCTGCAAATCTCACTTTCTCAGCATCAGAGCATCCAACCGTCACCAGATCCCTGTTCACTGAACGTAACCAGTCATCAGCTACCATTGGACCAGAAGTACCAGAGAACTTTGCAGGTTTCAACCTCAGAAATCTAGTGAGCATATCCAGAGGTGGTGGATTGTTGTTGTTATTGTTGTTGTTCTGATTCTGATTGTTGATGGTTGTCATGAATTGTGTCATCATCTGCATTAGCTAAGTCTGTGCAGTCATCATCTGTTGCATCTCATTTCCATTGTTGTTGTTGTCTCCATTGTTATCGTGGTCATTGGCGCGTCTTGGAGGCATCTGTTGGTTTAATAGGGATAAGTAATGATAGATAGATAGATCTAAGGGAGTTCTAACACACTCAACCCAAAACAAACCAGTTCAATCAAACATTCATCAAGCAACCAATCACTTAGCAACTTTAACTCATTAGTTGAAGAAAACAACAAGTTTTCTTTAAACAAGCAACCTAGTATAGTCATACCACATAGGTCAGCATGATCCATACGCTAACACGATATCGATAACTCAAACATGATAATTGGTAGGCAATCTAATGTCTCATGGGTCGCACTATGATAACATCAGTGGGAGCTCTCTTTCGAGTTGGGAAATCATCGGTGAAGTGTCCTATCTTCCGGCAGCGATGGCAAAACACTTTTGTCATGTCTCGAGTACTTTTTCTTGAAGTGTTGTTGCGGTTTTCTTGAACTTCCTTCTCTGGGCATTCATCGGTATTGTGTCCTTCTTTCTTGCATTTGGAGCAGATGATATGGCTAAGGTTTTCTTCTTTCTTCCTAAGAGCTTGATACATTCCATCCTTGACTTGTTCTTTCACTTGTTGCACTATGAAGTCGAGATGGCACTTGGCAGGAATGTGGTTGGTTCCTTCACATAGGTAACAAGTAACTTGAGATGTGGTGCATTGTCCAACTGGATGGTTGTGATCACAAAAGGGACATTGATCTTGGTGTTCCTTAGAGGTGTGGCCCACTTCTCCACATATTTTGCAAGCTCGAGGACTTGTCGCAACTTGTATCTTGAACTTCTTGTTGGCATGATCCATCCTTAAGGTCCTTAGAGAAAGCAAAGGCTGGTCCTCTACAAGTTTGAAGGAGAAGAGATTCAGTAAAGAATGATCAAGGTATACGAGAAAATCTAATAAGTAAAAAATATAAGTTCATTCGTAACGAGGGGTTTGTCCAATTCCTAGGGTTACGAACCTACATGCAACACAGTGCTCTGATACCATCTGTAAAGACCCAAACCTGGCTTGGTTTGAATCCCTGTGATTACAATGCTAGTCCCTAGATCAAATAGCTAGCACCCACAGTTTAAGATGTAATATCAAGATACAAAGGTCATATTACATCGCATGATCCAGAATATGAATACTTTATTACATCCTCATAGCCATAGGCTATCTTATTACAAAGCAGCAGAATACAAGTAAGGCATGGAGTCCTTCATCTTCATGTGCCACAGGCAAACATGTTGGGTGTAGACTCATAACTCCTATCATCAATCCTCACTCATCAATAGAATAACCTGCAACATGATAGGTTGCAGCCACAAAAGGGTCAATACTTTGAATGTATTGGCAAGTGTCACAAGTTGGTGAATATAAGTTGGACTATCACTACATGCATATTTGGCTAAGTAGATCTTAGGCTCATTTGCAGAAAGCAATATGGTTTTATCCTATGTTTGTAAAAATAGTTTTGATCTTTCAACAACTTTCTGAACTCCTTGGCAAACTCCAAGTTCTTCTAATCCCTTGTTGACACCATCAAGTTTTACTTTGAGAAATTGGAATGTCGAGATCTTCCATAGCTTCAGGAAGAGTAAACCCACCAAATCAATTTAAAGGACATTTGAAAATTGAATCCAATTCATATGTGAAGATCACACTTTTTCATAAACCCACCAAATCAGTTCACCTTGACAATCCCAAGAAAACCTAGTATCTCAAGCTTAAGTAAAGTTCACTCAAAAAGTTTGAATCAAGAATTCAAAAATAAATTTCATGCGGCCATTTCATCAAACACTTGGCAAGCACAGAATAAACACTAGACTAGGTTCACTGTTTTCTACAGTGATCATCGACCCATTTGTTCCCTAGTTACTCCCCTGTTCCCTCTAAGCCTAACCCAGCCCCATACCAGTTCCCCCCTTCGCTGCTGGCATAGTGGAGCGCCGCCCGAACATGGTCATCACCGGTCGACCATGGCCAGCTCACACCAGACCACCCTGCGCCCATCCAGCATGTCCACTAGCGTCGCTGCAGCCTACCGCCACCCCCTGTCCAGCCCATGAGCACAACCGAGCCGTGGACCACCCTAGTCGCGCCGCGCACCGCCTCTCTGTGCCGTGTCTAGAGCGCGCCAGTGTGTTCTGCCCGACCAGCCCCGCCAGCTCGCGCCTTGCCCTCACCGCGCACGCGCAGCCTCGCCATGATCACCCCACCCCGCAAACACCCCTGTTCACCGCTGCGTGACCCGTAGTAGCTGCACGTCGCCGCAAGCACCTCTGCCTCCGCTCAGAGCACCACACGCACTAGACCAAACCCATTCGCTCCACTCCGCGCCATTAAGCCCGTGAGAACCGCCAGGGAGTACCGCACCGTCCTACCCCCTCGCCCATGCCTTTAGCTCTCTATGCCGCCCTCACCGGAGACGCCATCCTGCACCGTTATGTCCCCTCGTCGAGCTATAAAAGGAGGCCACCCCCGCCTCCATTATGCACACCTTTCGACTCCCCACTCACCACTGAGCCTCCCACACCTCTTCCCGGAGCAAGGCGAGCACCACCGTGCCGGAATTTCACCGGAGCCTGCCGCTACTAGAGGAGAAGGGCGTCATCGATTGCAACCACCCCAAGCCTCGCCGTGACCGCGCCTCGCTTCGTCGTCGTCTACCACGCCGTTTGCCCCCGTCGCCGAGCCTAGCTGGAGCCCAGGTGAGCCCCGCTAGACCCCCACCACCATGTTAGGTTTAGCTCGTCGCCGGAGTTGTTCGTCGTCGATGACGACCCTCAGCCGTTGGATTAGATTTAGATCGTAGGGCTCTGGTTGAAAGATACTGTTTCGTTTAGTTAGTCTCGCTGACCAGTGGACCCCCTCTGTCAGCCACGCGCTGCGCTGCGCTGCGCAGTTGGGCCGGCCCGTTAGCTTTCCCGCGCTGGCCCAAAAAATCAAACAATTGTTTTTCCTTTTTAGTTTAAACTAGCTTCTATCCCTAGATTCAAAAATCAATTCAGAGAGTTTTATTCAACCAAATTGCATGATTCAAATTTTTCTAGAAAGGTAATTAAAATATCTATCCAAGACCATTGGATTTAAATCATTTGGAGTTAGAGATAATCTATAGAAAAAATAACAAGGCAGAGACATTTGTAACTTCAATCATTTTTCAAAAATCAACCATAATAGCTTTTGAGTTGATTCCAACTCTCAAAAATCACATTTGATAATAAATATCTCAATATGTAATAATATTTAGGTTTGGATGCAGTGACATTGGACTAGTACCAAAAGGATGCTATTAGAGCATTTCTAGTCACTTTAAATCATTTAAATGATAATCTTAAACTTTATAAAATGTGACCAAGCCTTTAAATCACACTACCGTGTATTAGAATATGTGGTGATGACATGTGTCCACATGATCCCATATTTTAATTGGAGAATATTAAATCTTAATTAATTTCAATGAGTAGAAATTACTTTTCTCAAATAAAATAATTGAAACTAGTTCTGTAATGCATGTGATGATTGTGATGATGCTAGATCATCAAGTGTGTGCCTTAGTGTGATAAATAGACTAGTTAAGTATTGTTTGGTGATTGTGTACCCCGTATTCTTTTATAGACGATAGTACCGACCAAGTCTACGAGGAGGAGTTCTACCCCGAAGAAGACGAAGAGAACTTCAATCACTACACCAATCAATGCAAGCTATTATTAGCAAGCTAGAATTATACAAGATGACCTAAGCAAGATGCATTAGGCATGCTTGGTTATACATTTTTATTTATACTCATCCCAAGTTTTACTTGCAAGCTTTACTTTTTACTTTACAAAAGTTTCTTTACTTTTAGTAATGCTTTGTGAGATTTTGGAAAGTAGTATAGATAGCATAAAGAGTATAAAACTAGGCATATACTAGATGTCATTCTATGGCATGAGATTGAGATTAGCACCCCTCATTAGTGAACACTCTTAACTTAGTGGCTAGTGCTAAACATAAAACTTGATCACTTTAGATGGGAATACTTGGTGAAAATGATTATGAAAACCTTGGAATGATGAGTCATTCTATTGAGATGTTTTGACATGTGTTGAGAAACACAAATGGATTTGATGATGAAAATGTTGAGGTATGAGCCTTAGCCCTTTATAAAAACTGATGGTTGGGTTTGGATGCGATACCATTCCAATTTTACCGTACAACCACAATACCTAAATTGGGTAAGGCTTAGCCGGAAGTTTATATGCATTAGTATGGGTTCCCTCGCAGAAGAGGTTTGAGCTGAGCCTACCTCTTGATGATGTCCACCTATGCAGTGTCTAGGATGGCAGATGGCCATGGCTAGGAGGCCAAGCTCATAGGAGAGGTGGCTATACTAGGGTGTGTAAAGGAAAGGTTATGATTGATTATCCGCATACTAAGTATGATGATTCAGGGTTATCCCTGACGGTTGTATCGAATTTTGTGGTGAAAGTGTACCACCTCTGCAAAGTGTCAAACTATTTGAATAGCCCCGTCCGCGGTCATGGACAGTTGGAGTGGCTATACTGTTCCGTCGTTAGATGTTTTCAAAATGACTCGTGAAGTGAACTATGATTTTGACTTGACCACAATAGGTGTGTAAAGGAAAGGTTATGATTGATTATCCGCATACTAAGTATGATGATTCAGGGTTATCCCTGACGGTTGTATCGAATTTTGTGGTGAAAGTGTACCACCTCTGCAGAGTGTCAAACTATTTGAATAGCCGCGTCCGCGGTCATGGACAGTTGGAGTGGCCATACTGTTCCGTCGTTAGATGTTTTCAAAATGACTCGTGAAGTGAACTATGATTTTGACTTGACCACAACAGGGTTGTGAATATGAAAACTAGGTTCCCCACTTAAAGTGATTTAGAATATTTACTTAGTTTTCTTTACTTCTAAACTCAGTTTAAATAAATCTGCCTTTTTGCAAATAAACTTAGAGCTTAGGATTCCTACTAGAACTACCTTACTTGTTAGTGATAGTTTGCGAGTACTTAAAGAGTACTCATGGCTTTGTCCCTGGCTATTCCCGTGGCTAGACTATGAGGAGGACTATCCGGAAGAAGGACAGCAGGACGACTACGACAACTAGGATCATCTTCCATCGTCAGCATTGCCTGTGTCACTGAAGATGGAGCCCACCGCTATGCTTATTATTCCGCTGCTTGTTTGTATTAAGACTGGATCATGATATCCTTTATTTGTGTAAGACCTTATTATGGTTTGTAATGGATGATGTACTGTGATATCTAATCTATTATGTCTCGCAAAAATGGTAATCCTGGGATTGCGATGTATGGCATATCAGGCATCTAGGATTAAAAATCCGGGTGTTGACAAGTTGGTATCAGAGCCATCCTGACCATAGGAGACTCTAGTTAGAATGGACATTCGAACAAAAACTTAGTTTCAAAACCAAAGAAGTGAGTATTTATGAATACCTATTCCCAGTCTTATCTTTGATTCTTTCACAAAAATTCATGTTCCTAAAAAATTCTTACATTACTACATAAAATTTGACACACTTGATCACCTCACTAACTTACTCATCCTAAATTCTTATAGATGGAAGTTCAGTATTGCAAGTTCTACCAGTTGGGAAACGGTGGTCAGCTGATATTTGAGAGGGATCTTGATGCACTGTCTGAGTATCTTGAGCGTCCACATCCGGAATTCTTCGGAGCTCAACTCAAGGATTTTCGAGGAGATCTACAATGGCTAATAGTTGCAGATCTTCGAGGCAAGATGGAGGCACCCCTTTCTGAGAAGATCCAATTCACCGTGAGAGAGAATAACTGGCTAGATGGATTAGCCTGGGCTATGCATGAAGCTCTTGCCTGTCTGTGTGGGCAAAACATCAACTTGAACCAGGGAACTCGCTTTGCTCACTATGCAAGGCATGATTCGATGGGAATGCCATTGGAGATGCCAAGTCACCCGGAGATGAAGCGCCAAGTGGAGAATCTTGACTTCCTGTTGTATGATAGACAGAAGGAATTGGACAATGCTCGAGCCTACGCCAACCACAGCCTTGCCATTGCCGCCAAGAAGGACCAGACTCTCGCCATGCTTGTCAAGGATCGCTAATCACTTCGCCGTCAACATGAGAAGAAGGATCACACCATCGCTCGTCTTCACAAGAAGGTGGCCGACCTCGAGAAGACCATCCATGAGCAAGAAGTCTAGCTTGAAGCAAAGGAAGAAGAAGAAGGTGAAGACATCCAGGGACATATTCACTCGTACCTCAGTGATGATAACGACTACCTATGATGCCATGGATTTCTACAGTGATGATGATGACTCCGACTTCATTGATGATGAGTAGATGCACTTGATCACTACCGTAGGAATGAGTTGTATCGGTCCCACTGTATCTTAGTTCACAAAATGGTTCTTAAAACCATCTGTTTGCCTTTGGTGTTGTGGTGTGTGTGTTGTATTGTGTGCTGGAATGAATGAATGAATGAAAAGAAGTTAGTTGCAAAACCTGAGTTCAAACTCAAAGCTTTAAGCTTTTGAAACAAAACCATGAACCTTAGAACTTTCCCTATTACCCCATTATCTAT
Source organism: Avena eriantha (assembly GCA_910589775.1). NCBI lineage: Eukaryota > Viridiplantae > Streptophyta > Magnoliopsida > Poales > Poaceae > Avena > Avena eriantha. The sequence continues at coordinate 105,630,567 of OU342741.1, forward strand.
CTCAATCTTCAGATGACTCGTGGAAACCAAGGAGGAAGCAGCTCATCGCAGGACCCGATGTTGCAAATTATGCATATGCTAGTTTCCGACCATGAAGTTAGTAGAGCTGAGCGCCAAGCCAATCTAGCCACCCTACAACAGATAGCTTAGATGGCCCACAATAATCAAGGCCAAGGAAATCAGGATCATCATGGATCCAAGCTTAAGAACTTTTAGAATACCAATCCCCCTATCTTGAACAAATCAAAGGATCCCTCAGATGCTGATGACTGGCTGCAGAGAATGGAGAATAACCTAGAAGTCGCAGGAGTTGACGCCAATGAGAAGGTACTATTTGCCACCCATTATCTAGCAGGAGATGCAAGAGCCTGGTGGAATAGCACTCGTACAATGAACAATGGTCAAGTCATGACTTGGGAAGCTTTCAAGATCAAGTTCAGCCGCACCCATGTGTCGCAGGGTTTAGTCACCAGAATGAGAGATGAGTTCAGAGAACTGAAGAAAGTAAGGATGACGGTAGTTGAGTACCGTGAAAAATTGCTGTCCCTCGCTAGGTATGCACCTGATGAGATCAACACTGAAGCCAAGAAGAAAGAAAGGTTTCTGAATGGATTGCACGATGAGATGCAGACTGTGTTAGTCAACATCCGCTTTGAAGACCTAGAAGAGTTAGTCGACTCTGCCATCCAGATGGAAGGGAAGATAAACTAAGCCAATGACAACCGCAAGCACAGAATGATGCACCAGACTGGGTCCCATAATACCGAAGTATCGCCCCAACCCATCTACAGGATATGCCCCAAGAAACAATAGACTCCTGATGTCTCGTCCAAGCTACCCCAATCGTAGCGGAGGAAATTTGAAGTCTGGAGGAAACCACAACAACAACCCCGGCAACTCCAATAACTTCAACCGTGCACCGCCCAAGTCCAACAACAACAACAACAATACTTCCCCAAGGACTGGAAGCAATGTCGTGCCTATTGCAGCCAAAGACAAGTCCTAGATTACTTGCTTTGAATGTGGAGTGAAGGGTCACTAATCCAACGAGTGTCCCAAGAAGCTTGCAATCACCACCAATGTGAATGCCCCAGCTCAGCAGCAACGCCATGTTCAGCCTGGAAGAAGATTTGCCCTAGGGAATTCACTCAACCGCAACGGCCGTATGTTCCACATGAATGCTAAAGAAGCTCAGGAAGCACCAAATGTCGTGCTAGGTATGTTTTCTGTTAACTCAGTACTTGCAAGAGTGTTGTTTGATTCTGCAGCATCACACTCATTTGTTACAGAAGAATTTGCATGCACTAGTAAGATCCAACCCACAAAATTGAAGCATGTTATGATAGTTCAAATTCTTGGTTCAACCACCAAAGCTAGAAAAATTTGCAATACCTATCAGAATCCATGGGATAGATTTTTATGCCAATCTAATAGTACTTGGAACCAAAGGTTTGGAAGTAGTACTAGGAATGGATTGGATGTCGAAACATAAAGGATTGATCGACTATGCCAAGAAAGCCATAACCATGACCAGTAGCTCTGGAGTATCAGTAGAGCATGTTTTTGAAACCTTGCCCCGTCAATTCAAATGCAACAAGAGTCTAGCCCTACCAACTATTGACCAAGTCAGAGTAGTCTGTGAATACCCCGACGTATTCCCAGATGAATTGCCCGGTATGCCCCCAGATCGGGATATCGAGTTCAGTATTGAACTAATTCCTGGAACTGGACCCATAGCTCAAAGACCTTATAGTATGAACCCATCTGAATTAGTGGAGCTGAAGAAGCAACTTGATGCTATACTGGAGAAAGGTCTGATTCTACCAAGCGCATCGCCATGGAGATCGCCTGTTTTGTTTGTCGACAAGAAAGATGGAGGTAACCGTTTGTGCATGGATTACCAGAAGCTGAATGATGTCACCATCAAGAACAAGTACCCACTGCCAAAGATTGAGGATCTGTTTGATCAGTTGGCTGGTGCCAGAGTGTTTTCTAAGATTGATCTTAGAACTGGTTATCATCAACTCAAGATTCGTGCAGCGGATATTCCAAAGACTGCCTTTACCACCAGATATGGATTGTATGAGTATACGGTCATGTCTTTTGGATTAACCAATGCCCCCGCTTATTTCATGAATCTCATGAATAAGATTTTTATGAACTTTTTGGATAAGTTTGTCGTTGTTTTTATCAATGATATTCTTATCTATTCCAAGTCAGAAGAAGACCATGAGCAACACCTGAGAACCATCCTTGAAACCCTTAGAGAGCATCAATTGTATGCCAAGTTCAGCAAATGTGAATTCTGGTTGAAAGAAGTAGGATTCCTCGTACATATTTTGTCGGTAGGAGGAGTCGCTGTTGATCCCGCCAAGATCAAAGATGTTGAAGAATGGGAAGCCCCAACCACTCAAACCCAAGTCCGTGCATTTCTCGGATTAGCGGGATATTACTGCAAGTTCATAGAAGGATTTTCGAGCATCGCAAGACCAATCAACCAATTGTTGAAGAAAGACAAGAAGTTTGAATGGACCGACAAATGTGAAGCAAGTTTTCAAGAGCTCAAGAAGAGATTGATTTCAGCCCCAGTATTAATTATGCCGGATATCAAGAAGCCGTTTGATGTGTATTGTGATGCATCCAAGATTGGTCTCGGATGTGTGTTGATGCAAGAAGGCAAAGTCATAGCATATTTGTCAAGCCAACTGAAGCAGCATGAGCAAAACTACCCTACCCATGATCTTGAATTAGCAGCTGTAGTTTTAGCCTTGAAGACATGACGTCATTACCTTATGGGTAACCGCTGTGAGATTTATTCGGATCACAAGGGTCTGAAGTATATCTTCACTCAAAAGGAGTTGAGTATGAGGCAAAGGAGATGGATAGAGTTAATCAAGGATTATGACCTTGACATTCACTATCACCCCGGTAAAGCCAATGTGGTAGCGGATGCTCTTAGCAGATTGCCGTGTAGATGAAACACCATGATCAAAGAAGCCTAACCAAGTTTGCATGAAGAGTTGGAGTAGTTTAGAACTGAGCTAGTTAGCAAAGGATTTTTAGCTAGCATTGAACTTCAACCGATGTTGATCAGTCAAATCAAGGAAGCATAGAAGGGAAATGCAAGTATCGACAGAATCAAACGTCGTATTGGTATAGGAAAGGTACATGGATTCACCGAAGATGATGAAGGAGTTTGTGGTACAAAGGACGTATCTGTGTGCCAGCAGATTCGGAGTTGAAGCAAGTTATCATGCAGGAAGCTCATGATACTCTTTATTCTATCCACCCCGGAGGAACGAAGATGTATCAAGATTTGAAGGAGCAATTTTGGTGGCACAAGATGAAGAGAGAAACCGGAAGCTACATCGCCAAATGATATATCTGTCAAAGAGTCAAAGCGGAACATCAGAGACCCGCGGGACTGTTCCAACCATTGCAGATTCCGGAATGGAAATGGGATTCCGTCGGAATGGACTTTATCACCGGTTTGCCTACTTCCAGTAGGGGAAATGACTCTATTTGGGTCATAGTTGATAGACTGTCCAAGGTAGCCCATTTCATACCCGTCAAGACCACCTACCAGGGTTCGAAGCTAGCAGAGTTGTACATTGCTAGAATTTTCAGATTGCGTGGAATCCCCAAGACCATAGTTTTGGATCGAGGAACCCAATTTACCTCGAGATTTTGGCAGAAAGTCCAAGAAGGATTAGGGACCAAGTTGAATTTCAGCACATCTTATCACCCACGGACCGATGGACAGACTGAAAGAGTCAACTAGATCTTAGAAGATATGTTGAGAGCTTGTGTGCTAGAGTATGGATCAAAATGGGAAGATTGTCTACCTTTCGCAGAATTCTCATTCAACAATAGTTATCAAGCTAGTCTGCAAATGGCCCCATTTGAGTTCTTATATGGAAGAAAGTGTCGTACCCCCTTGAATTGGTCGCAAGTAGGAGAGAGTCAGATTTTCGGACCCGACATCCTACGAGAAGCCGAAGAGAAGGTTCACAAAGTCCGTGAGCACCTCAAGACCGCCCAATCTAGACAGAAGAGTTATGCGGACAAGAGATGTAGATACCTTACTTTCAATGTCGGAGATTTTGTGTATCTCAAAGTTTCACCATTGAAAGGAATGCAGCATTTTCAGCTGAAAGGAAAGTAGCTCCCAAATATATTGGACCCTTCAAGATTCTGAATCACCGAGGAGAAGTATCGTATCAACTGGAACTGCTAGAGGAGATGTCAGCCATCCATAATGTGTTCCATATCTCGTTACTTCGCAAATTCAAGAACATCGATCACCAAGCCATTGATATCAACAAGGATCTAGCGTATCATGAAGTGCCCATTTGTATCTTGGAAGAAGCCTTCAAAACCACCAGGACCTAGAGTATCAAGTTTCTCAGGATCCAATGGAGCAACCATACCGAAGAAGAAGCTACCTGGGAGCAAGAAGATTACATTAGGACTGAGTTTCCAGATCTCTTTAGTTCCTAGTTTTTCTTAAATCTCGGGGCGAGATTTTGTTTAAGGAGGGAAGGTTTGTAACAACCTAAAACTTTAATCAAGGTTATAAAGTTCCTAATCACCCAATTTAGGGTTAAGAAAAACTTTTATTAAGAAAGATGTATATGAATGCATGTGTGTCTGCATTAGTATAGATTTGAGTGTATATGCCATGCTTGATTGTTCTAAATGTTGTGAAATGGGTTAAAGATGAATGCCACATCATCTAGACCATTTACAAACAAAATCCAAACAGAAAGAAATCAAATAAGAATAAATAATGCAAATGGTCGTCTTGACCTTTTTTAACCACTAGTCCACTTTAGGTGTTCCTCGAAGAAGATTTCTAACAGAAACATTTCCAACTCTTTTCACCCCTTGCTAGACCAAGTAAAAGTGTATCAAGGCCCACTTTACAAACTTACAAAAAAATCTAGCAAATCAATTTAAATGATATTTGAAATTGAATCCAATTCATATGTGAAGATCACACTTTTTCAAAAACCCACCAAATCAGTTCACCTTGACAATCCCAAGCAAACCTAGTCTCTCAAGCTTAAATCAAGTTCACTCAAAAAGTTTGAATCAAGAATTCAAAAATAAATTTCATGCGGCCATTTCATCAAACACTTGGCAGGCACAGAATAAACACTAGACTAGCTTCACTGTTTTCTACAGTGATCATCGACCCATTTGTTCCCTAGTTACTCCCCTGTTCCCTCTAAGCCTAACCCAGAACCAAATCAGCTCCTCCCTTCACCACTGGCATAGTGGAGCGCCGCCCGAACATGGTCATCACCGGCCAACCACGGCCAGCTAACACCAGACCACCCCGCGCCCATCTAGCATGTCCACTAGCATCGCTGCAGCCTACCGTTACCCCCTGTCTAGCCCACGAGCACAACGGAGCCGTGGACCACCCTAGTCACGCCGCGCACCGCCTCTCTGTGACGTGTCCAGAGTGCGCCAGTGCGCCGTGCCCGACCAGCCCCACCAGCTCGCGCCTTGCGCTCACCGTGCACGCGCAGCCTGATACATTGCAAATGTATCTATAATTTTTGATGTTCCATGCTTGGTTTTATCTACTTTCTTGTGTTTTGTCCATACTTTGGAGTACTTTTCATATGATAGCTTGGACTAACCTATTAACGAGAGCCACAGTGCCAGCTGCCTGTTTTCTGTTGTTTTTGGTTCTAGGAAAGCCAGAAAATGAATATTCTCGGAATTGGACGAGACAAAAGCCAAAGTGCCTATTTTTCCGAAAGACATCTGATGCCAGAATACGAGACGAAGAAGAGCTGGGGGCCGGCCAAACCACCTGGCCGCGTGGCCAGGCCTGGCCCGCGCCAGGGGGTGGTCTGGCTGACCCCAGCACCCCCTCGGCCTATCCTTCTGCCTATATATTTCCCTCGGGACGAAAACCCTAAGTACCCGATCAAAAATCCACGAAAGAGTCTGTATCCGCTGTCGTCTCCATCCCTATATCGGGAGGGATCTGAAGCTCGTCCTAGCACCCTGCCGGAGAGGGGAATTCACCCTAGAGGCCTTCTTCATCATCATGCAAGCCTCTGGTGTGATGCGTGACTAGTTCATCTCTGGACTACGGGTCCATCTAGTAGCTAGATGGCTGGTTCTCCTCCTTTGTGCTTTCATGTCTAGATCTTGTGAGCTCCGTTCATGATCAAGATCATCTATTTGTAATTCTGCATGTTGTGTTTGCGGGGATCCGATGGATATTGAGATGCTATTTCAGATTGATTATTGATTCTATCATGTCGTTGTTATTTGTGATCTTGCATGCTTTCCGTTGTTAGTAGCTATCTTGGCCAAGTAGATGCTAGCAACTCCAAGAGTTAGTATTTATGCTCGATAGTGGGTTCATGCCTCTGATAATCTGGGGAAGTGACAGAAATCTCTAAGGTACTAGATGTCTTGTTGCTACTAGGGAGAAAACAACAATCCTTTGTTCATAGAACAATCGTATTGTTTACATTACACGCGATTCATAAAGCAATAATCTGTTCCTTGCAACTTAATACTGGAGGGGGTTCGGATGATTACCTGAAGGTGGATTATTAGTCATAGATGCAGTTGGATGGCGGTCTATGTATAATGTTGTAATGCCCGATCAAGTTCCAAAGGATTCAAGATGATTAGTATATGCATGTATTGCTTTCTCGATGTTTGTCAATTGCCTCGCTATAATTTGTTCACCCAACATGTTATCTATCTTAAGGAGAGCCACCTCTAGTGAACTATGGATCCTGGTCCTTTCTTTTACATACAATTTACAAACTGTTCACTGCTTTGTGTTTACTTTCTACAAACTTTTACTTATTTCCATTCGATACGTTTAACCCTTTGTTTTCCGCAAAACACAGTGAGATTGAAAACCTCATCGCAAGTTGGGGACAAAGTTGTGTGGTTGTGTTGTGCAGGTCTCCACGTTGCTACTAGCACCGGTAGTGCGCCCTGCCAAGACTCAGCTAGCAACACCTTTGGGGTGTTTCCTTGCTCCTAATGGTTCAATTAAACCTTGGTTTCATAACTGAGGGAAACTTGCTGCTGTGCTCATCATACCTTCCTCTTGGGGTTCCCCAACGAGCTCCACATCAACACCGAGCCATCAAGCATTTTTCTGGCGCCGTTGCCGGGGAGTCAATGACATCTTCACAAGGGGAGTCCCTCATAACCAATCTCTTTACTTTGTTATTTTTGTTTTGCTTAGTTTCTTTTTGTTTTGTTTGCTTGTTTTCTTTATCCAAAACAAAAAAAATAGTTTTACTAGTTTGCTTTCTTATTTGAAAACACAAAAAAAATTAGTTCCTATTTTAAGTTGCCACTATGTCTAGCCTTGCTCCAGTCACTATGTCACCTGAGGAAATGATTTTCACTTTTAAACAAGGAATTGAGGAGAGCTTCAAGGAATCCTGGTCTAGAATCTCTGATCTACATGAAAAAACTGAGCCTAAAATGACTCAAAGCTTGTTTCTTAGCAGTTTTTACCTTGGAATCGCTCTTTGCTATAGATATGCTTTAGATGTTGTTGTGGGAGGATATTTCCTCCAATGCAATGAGGATGATGCTATTAATGCTATAAAGAAATTGATCTTTACTTACAACTTGCCTAGCAAAACTGATATTCCTTCGTGAGCGTATTTGCTAGATTAAACACTCTTGAGACCCACACTACTAGCTTAAAAGATTGCTATAATACGCTTAGGGAGAATCATGATTATGTTCCAATAAATTCTGAACCATCAAGGTGGCTCCCCACAGTAAAAATTGATATAAATACTGAAACTTTTCAAGCTCGCCGTGATATCATGTCTGAATTTTGTCTTATTCCCAAAGATATTTATGAATCTTTGAATCTTTGGGGGCTTACTGAAGGAGGAAAAGAAATATCTCTTGCTAATAATGCTACCATATTACCTATTGGAATAGCTGAAGGAGTGTTTACAAAGATCCTTGGGAAAATGATTTCTACTGATTATCTTGTTATTGAATGTGCAGGAAAAGGACAAATTACATTTGGAAGGTCCCTATTAGAACTCCTTGGAGCAATAATAGATGTGGTAAAGGGGACCATGCACCTTTGTTCTCCACCAAACAATCATATTTTCCCCAAGGTTAAGAATAAAAGTAAGAGATGTAAGGGCAAGAAATTTGGTTTTAATGCTTCTTCATTTGAGAACACTTGATTTTTCTTGCTTCTTATGCCTAACTTAAAGGCGTTAAAGAAAAGTACTTATTGGGAGATAACCCAAAAGTTTTAGATGAGTCTTGGAAGTTATTACTTCAGTAATAACCGCTCCTTATCCGTTTTATTTGCTTTTTGTGCCAAGAGTAACCTCTAATGAGAGAGAAGTAATGATTGGGAAAGTTGCTGTCCCGGAACAGATTTCTGTGCTTCACCGTAAAAATTCGTGTAAAATCTCTGAACGTCTTTTTGAGGCATGAATTTTTGTGCTTCTGCCCCAGGTTGTTATATAACTTTCGTTAGTTCAACACTTTTTGATTTGAGCAACATAAGGTCTTTGGAAAAATTCGTCTTTACCTGCTGGTCTGTTTTGACAGATTTCTGTCATTTTCTACATTTGCTTCTTGTTGGTTCCTTTTTGAGTTCTTTTGGGAATTGAGCTTTTTGAGGGAAGTGATTCAGTAGCTAGTGTCCTAATGGAAGTTTATTGGTGTTAGAACTGAACCTTAAGACTTATTATCTTGAGTGCACTAATGTTGCTAATAAAGATTGTGTGAAGTTTTGTATGAAGGAAAAATTTCAGGTGTACGGAAATAATGAGTAATGAGATGAAGGATGGACTAAAGCTCAAGTTTGGGGATGCCACGCATGTCACCCCAAAAAATATCCAAGAATTACAAGCGTCAAAGCTTGGGGATGCCCAAGGCAGCCCCTTCTTCATCAATAAAAATCCCAGGTTTCTTCCAAACGCTTCATTTTTATTGTTTCATGCACAGTTGTGTTGTTCTTGGAGTATCTTCTTTTTCGTTTTAGTTTTGGTTTTTAGTTTGCTTGGTTTGCTTAGTTTTCTGAATAAATTGGTTGGACCCCCTCTTTCATACATTGGTTTTCAAATAGTTTGGTTTGGTTTGGAAAAGAGTAGGAAAGCCCATGCTTATGTGGTAAAAAGAGCTTGTTTTTGACTGTGGCCTATGCTTTGTCATGCCATGCTTGATATTGTTTTGGCTTTATGCTTAGTATTCTTTGCTGTAGCATGACTTGTTATAAACGATTGACATTGCTTAATGTGCCTTGGATGAATCATGCGTTGTTTTAGCATATTAAAGCATAGTATTGTGGTATTCTCCTTTGATGCTTTATTTGGGTTGACTTGGCGCATGCTCACACCATGTTATGACTATCTCAAGTCACCATAGCCTTTATGATCCTTTAGTTTTCAACTTGTAGTACCACTTTATGCTTTGATCAATGATGTTTTGTCGCTCTGCATGATTATGGCCATTATTGCTCTCTTAGTTTGCCGCTCCAAGTCTTTTGCTAGCCTCCGCAACCAAGTATGAGTTCCACTCATGCATCCACTCCCTAAACCAAGTTATTCCAAAGATTCCACCATACCTACCTATTATCATATGCTATTCCAAGTATATTCATGCTTTTGTTTACCTTCCGAATTAAACTTGTTATAAGAAAACTAGTGATTAAAGCTCTCACGAACTTGATGGCACACTTTAATTTTCTTGCCCTTAATAAATTTGAACCATTGTGTCGTCTATGTTGTATATGCTTGCACTTATTTGTTGGGAATTAGCAGAACCATGTTGTCATGGGGAACGCTTTCAACATTGCACGGGTACTTGTACCTAGTTGATATCATGCTCTTTTGTATATGGATGTCGTCGGTGTGAAATGAAAGGGGAGCTTGTAAGTCCATGGAGTTATGTATATGTGTTAGAGAAACGCCTGGGCCGCTGGTCTAATCCATTCTGACATGGTGGAAACCTGCAGCGTAACCATAATGTGATGTCTATGAAGCATTCTTATTATAAAAAAAGAGTCCTATTTTGAGAAAAAAGAGAAAAAGAAAAAAAGAGATTATGAAAATAGGAAAGAGAGAAAAAAGCACCATATTCCCATGGTAAATAAGAAGATTGCTGAGATGCTTGTAGTCTGCTTGCCTTGTCATTTTGATATGGGGATTCTTCCGTATCATCGGGCAAGGGGTACCCCGTTGGCGGTTCTCTATGATACACATGTACTTACAATGACAAGAACTTACCGGTGACTAAACTTGAGTAGCATGAGGAGCGGCCCTCGTATTCAAGGGATATGAGATTTCTGACTTATATTTCGTCAAGCATGTACACCATAATTTGTTCACTTTAACCTTAATCACTTCAAGATGCTTATGATAGGGGCAATGAGAGCTGAAAGCTATAAGTACCATAATTTTTGGAAGCTCTTTATGAAACTTGAATCTCTGCTTCCTTTTATGGAGGCCTTTCTTCCACCATTATATTTAGTCTCCACCTTCTACCTTTATGCACCTACTTTGAGAGCATAGTGGCCATTGTTAGTTCTATGTGCATTGTCCCAAGACTAGTTGATTGATGCATAACTTGATATTGCTTGTTTTAAACTATTTGTATCTAGTCACTCTTATGAACTTTGAAGGTGTCCTATGCATTTATATTTGCTACTCTATGAGGGACAAGCTGAATGCCATTATGCTATGTTTTCTTTATGTGAAACAAACAAACGTCTTGCAAAGCATTGTTATTCATGAATCTTTTGTTTGTGCCTTTTCATGTTGCATCTTAGTTTCTTTGTCTTATTGCTAGAACTTTGTCTTTCATGTTATGATTGAAGTACTATGATCCCAGCTTTGAATGTTTTACAAATACTTTGATCAAGTCTTTGATGGTGCATGTCACCTCAAAAATTATTCTTTCTTTTTATCACTTACCTACTCGAGGACGAGTAGGAATTAAGCTTGGGGATGTTGATACATTGCAAATGTATCTATAATTTTTGATGTTCCATGCTTGGTTTTATCTACTTTCTTGTGTTTTGTCCACACTTTGGAGTACTTTTCATATGATTTCTTGGACTAACCTATTAACAAGAGCCACAGTGTCAGCTGCCTGTTTTCTGCTGTTTTTTGTTCTAGGAAAGTCAGAAAATGAATATTCTCGGAATTGGACGGGACAAAAGCCAAAGTGCCTATTTTTTCGGAAGACACCTGATGCCAGAATACGAGACGGAGAAGAGGTGGGGGCCAGCCACACCACCTGGCCGCGTGGCCAGGCCTGGCCCGCGCCAGGGGGTGGTCTGGCCAACCCCAACACCCCCTCGGCCTCTCCTTCTGCCTATATATTGCCCTCGAGACGAAAGCCCTAAGTACCCGATCAAAAATCCACGAAAGAGTTTGTAGCCGCCGTCATCTCCATCCCTAGATCGGGAGGGATCTGAAGCTCTTCCCGGCACCTTTCCGGAGAGGGGAATTCACCCTGGAGGCCTTCTTCATCATCATGCAAGCCTCCGGTGTGATGCGTGAGTAGTTCATCTCTAGACTACGGGTCCATGTAGTAGCTAGATGGTTGGTTCTCCTCCTTTGTGCTGTCATGTCTAGATCTTGTGAGCTCCGTTCATGATCAAGATCATCTATTTTTAATTTTTCATGTTGTGTTTGCGGGGATCCGATGGATATTGAGATGCTCTTTCAGATTGATTATTGATTCTATCATGTCTTTGTTATTTGTGATCTTGCATTCTTTCCGTTGTTAGTAGCTATCTTGGCGAAGTAGATGCTAGCAACTCCAAGAGTTAGTATTTATGCTCGATAGTGGGTTCATGCCTCTGGTAATCTGGGGAAGTGACAGAAATCTCTAAGGTACTAGATGTGCTGTTGCTACTAGGGAGAAAACAATATTCCTTTGTTCATAGAACAATCATATTGTTTACTTTACACGCAATTCGTAAAGCAATAATCTGTTGCTTGCAACTTAATACTGGAGGGGGTTCAGATGATAACCTGAAGGTCGATTATTAGTCATAGATGCAGTTGGATGGCGGTCTATGTATAATGTTGTAATGCCCAATCAAGTTCCAAAGGAGTCAAGATGATTAGTATATGCATGTATTGCTTTCTCGATGTTTGTCAATTGCCCCGCTGTAATTTGTTCACCAACATGTTATCTATCTTAAGGAGAGACACCTCTAGTGAACTGTGGATCTCGGTCCTTTCTTTTACATACAATCTACAATCTGTTTATTGCTTTGTGTTTACTTTCTGTACTATTACTTCCTTCCATTCGATATGTTTAAGTCTTTGTTTTCAGCAAAACCGTTGAGATTGACAACCTCATCGCAAGTTGGGGGCAAAGTTCTGTGGTTGTGTTGTGTAGGTCTCCACATTGCTACTAGGACCGCTAGTGCGCCCTGCCAAGGCTCAGCTAGAAACACCTTTGGGGTGTTTCCTTGCTCCTACTTGTTCTCGATGCTTGTCAATTGCCCCGCTGTAATTTGTTCACCCAGCATGTTATCTATCTTAAGGAGAGCCACCTCTAGTGAACTACGGATCTTAGTCCTTTTCTTTTACATACAAGCTACAAACTGTTTACTGCTTTGTGTTTACTTTCTGCAAACTATTACATCCTTCCATTCAATACGTTTAATCCTTTGTTTTTAGCAAAACCGGTGAGATTGACAATCTCATCGCAAGTTGGGGACAAACTTCTATGGTTGTGTTGTGTAGGTCTCCACATTGCTACTAGGACCGCTAGTGCGCGCTGCCAAGGCTCAGCTAGCAACACCTTTGGGGTGTTTCCTTGCTCCTACTGGTTCGATTAAACCTTGGTTCCATAACTGAGGGAAACTTGTTGTTGTGCTCATCATACCTTCCTCTTGGGGTTCCCCAACAAGCTCCACATCAACACCGAGCCATCATAGCCTCGCCATGATCACCCCACCCCGGCAGACACCCCTGTTCGCCGCCGCGCGACCGGTAGCAGCCGCACGCTGCCGCAAGCACCTTTGCCTCCGCTTAGAGCGCCACACACGCCAGACCAAACCCAGCCAACCCACTCCGCGCCATTAAGCCTGTGAGAACCACCAGGGAGCATCACACCGTCCTACCCCCTCGCCCATGCCTTTAGCTCTCTGTGCTGCCCTCGCTAGAGACGCCATCCCACACCGTTCTGTCCCCTCGTCGAGCTATAAAAGGAGGCCACCCCCGCCTCCATTCTGCACACCTTTCGACTCCCCACTCACCACTGAGCCTCCCACACCTCTTCCCGGAGCAAGGCGAGCACCACTGTGCCGGAATTTCACCAGAGCCTACCGCTGCTAGAGGAGAAGGGCGCCGTCGATTGCGACCATCCCAAGCCTCGTCGTGACTGCGCCTCGCTTCACCGTGGTCTACCACGCCGTTTGCCCCTGTCGCCGAGCCTAGATGGAGCCCAGGTGAGCCCCTCCAGACCCCCACCGCCGCGTTAGGTTTAGCTCGTCGTCGGAGTTGTTCATCATCGACGATGACCCTCAGCCGTTGGATTAGATTTAGATCATATGGCTCTGGTTGAAAGATACCGTTTCGTTTAGTTAGTCTCACTGACCAGTGGACCCCCTCTATCAGCCGCGCACTGCGCTGCGCTGTGCAGTTGGGCCGACCCTATAGCTTTCCCGCGCTGGCCCAAAAATTCAAACAATTGTTTTTCCTTTTTAGTTTAAACTAGCTTTTGTCCCTAGATTCAAAAATCAATTCAGAGAGTTTTACTCAACCAAATTGCATGATTCAAATTTTCTAGAAAGGTAATTAAAATATCTATCCAAGCCCGTTGGATTTAAATCATTTGGAGTTAGAGATAATCTATAGCAAAAATAACAAGGGAGATACTTTTGTAACTTCAAACATTTTTCAAAAACCAACCATAATAGCTTTTGAGTTGATTCCAACTCTCAAAAATCACATTTGATAATAACTATATGAATATGTAATAATATTTAGGTTTGCATGCAGTGACATTAGACTAGTACCAAAAGGATGCTATTAGAGCATTTCTAGTCACTTTAAATCATTTAAATGATAATCTTAAACTTTATAAAATGTTACCAACCTTTTAAATTACATTCCAATGTATTAGAATATGTGGTGATGACATGTGTCCACATGATCCCATATTTTAATTGGAGAATATTAAATCTTAATTAATTTCAATGAGTAGAAATTACTTTTCTCAAATAAAATAATTGAAACTAGTTCTTTAATGCATGTGATGATTGTGATGATTCTAGATCATCAAGTGTGTGCCTTAGTGTGCTAAATAGACTAGTTAAGTATTGTTTGGTGATTGTGTACCCCGTATTCCTTTATAGACGATAGTACCGACCAAGTCTACGAGGAGGAGGAGTTCTACCCCGAAGAAGATGAAGAGAACGTCAATCAATGCACCAATCAAGGCAAGCTATTATTAGCAAGCTAGAATTATACAAGATAACCTAAGCAAGATGCATTAGGCCTTCTTGGTTATACATTTTAATTTATACTCATCTCAAGTTTTACTTGCAAGCTTTACTTTGTACTTTACCAAAGTTTCTTTACTTTTAGTAATGCTTTGTGAGATTTTGGAAAGACGTATAGATAGCATAAAGAGTATAAAACTAGGCCTATACTAGATGTCATTCTATGGCATGAGATTGAGATTAGCACCCCTCATTAGTGAACACTCTTAACTTAGTGGTTAGTGCTAAACATAAAACTTGATCACTTTAGATGGGAATACTTGGTGAAAATGATTATGAAAACCTTGGAATGATGAGTCATTATAATGAGATGTTTTGACATGTGTTGAGAAACACAAATGGATTTGATGATGAAAATGTTGAGGCATGATCCTTAGCCCTTTATAAAAACTGATGGTTGGGTTTGGATGCGAGACCATTCCAATTTTACCGTACAACCACAATACCTAAATTGGGTAAGGCTTAGCCGGAAGTTTATATGCCTTAGTATGGGTTCCCTCGCGGAAGAGGTTTGAGCTGAGGCTACCTCTTGATGATGGCCACCTATGTAGTTCCCAGGATGGCAGATGGCCATGGCCGGGATTCCAAGCTCATAGGAGAGGTGCCTTTACTAGGGTGTGTAAAGGAATGGTTATGATTGATTATCCGCATACTAAGTATGATGATTCAGGGTTATCCCTGACGGATGTATCAATTTTTGTGGTGAAAGTGTACTACCTTTGTAGAGTGTCAAACTATTCGAATAGCCGTCCGTGGTCATGGATAGTTGGAGTGGCCATACTGTTCTGTTGTCAGATGTTTTCAAAATGACTTGTGAAGTGAACTATTATTTTGACTTGACCACAACAGGGTTGTGAATATGAAAACTAGGTTCCCCACTTAAAGTGATTTAGAATCTTTACTTAGTTTTCTTTACTTCTGAACTCAGTTTAGATAAATCTGGCTTTTTACAAATAAACTTAGAGCTTAGGATTCCTACTAGAACTATCTTACTTGTTAGTGATAGTTTGCGAGTACTGAAAGAGTACTCATGGCTTTGTCCCTGGCTATTCCCGTGGCCAGACTATGAGGAGGACTATCCGGAAGAACGACATCAGGACGGCTACGACAACTAGGATCATCTCCCATTGTCAGCATTGCCTATGTCACTGAAGATGGAGCCCACCGCTACGCTTATTATTCCGCTGCTTGTTTGTATTAAGACTGGATCATGAGATCCTTTATTTATGTAAGACCTTATTATGGTTTGTAATGGATGATGTACTGTGATATCCAATCTGTTATGTCTCGCAAAAATGGTAATCCTGGGATTGTGATGTATGGTATAACAGGCATCTGGGATTAAAAATCTAGGTGTTGACATCATCTCTCTCTCTCTATGCGTGATGTTATTGAGATCATGAGCTTTGTAATCTATAGATATATTCTGCTACTCAAGTGCTTTAATGAATCTCTGCTTATCCCCACGTGTGTGAAGTTGATAGTGTGCACACCGTGTGGCACTTTGGCTAAGGTTACATAACTACTTGTCATGAGTATAATTTGAGTTGGATGTCTCTATGAGATTGTGGTGTTTGTTGGAACCATCTAGCGCTCAAGGTGATAGTGAGGGGTTATCTAGATGGGGAAAGCAAACTTTGAGGTGTGTTGTTATAGCCCTACCATGGATTAGAGTTATCCAACCGGAGAGTAGTTCAGAGTAGTATCATAAAGAGAAGATATTTATATGAGAGTGTTCACTAGTGAAAGTATGATCCCTAGGCCTTGTTTCTAAGCATTGAAACACCGTTTGCAACAAGATCTGTTACATGTTTGCTTGCTTCCATCTTTATTTCAGATTGCCTTTAGTCTCTTCCTACTCGTCAAGCTCTTTTCTGGCACCGTTACCACTTATTATTATTCATACCACTTGTATTTCACTATCTCTTCGCTGAACTAGTGCACCTATACACCTGACAAGTGTATTCGGTGTGTTGGGGGACACAAGAGACTTCTTGTATCTTGATTCCAGGGTTGCTTGAGAGGGATACTTTTGACCAATTCCTCCCTGAGTTCGATAAACCTTCGGTAATCCACTTAAGGGAAACTTGCTGCTGTTCTACAAACCTCTGCACTTGGAGGCCCAACAACTGTCTACAAGAATAGAAGTGCATAGACATCAAGCTATTTTCTGGCGCCGTTGCCGGGGAGGTAAGGTAAAAGGTACTCACATCCTCTAGCTACTAAGCTATCTTCTAGTACTGTAGCTGGTGTGTGAGTGCTCGAAGTTATTTCCTTTAGATTCTGCAATTATATCTTTTTGTTTCTTGTTTTTATTTTCTCTAGTTAGGCTTAATGGAAAACAACAAAAAAAATAGAGAGCTTTTTAGTATTTTTCCTAAGGTAGAGCATGAATGGTCTGAAAGTAAAATTAAAAAACCCATGGAACTTTGTTTGCATGCTAATAGCAATGTTATTAGTATGAATCTTTTGAACACCTTTGTTACTAATGCTATGGAAACTTCTAAGCTTGGGGAAGTTAGTTTTTATGAAAATGATCTTTTTAGTTCCCCAGCTTTAAAGAAGAAAATTTGCTCTGATGATACTTTATCTCCCATATGTGGTAATTCTAATGATACTTGTGATATTTTAAATCCACATACGGAAAGCATCCCTTTTAAAATACCTATAAAATTTGTTGAACGTGTTATGAATAACTGTTATTATGGAGATGGAACTGTCCATGATGGTGATCATTTACTCTTTATACATGAATCATGCGAGTTGTTCAAGTGTGCAGGTATTTTAATGAACCAAGTTAAGAGGAAGCTATTCCCCTTTTCACTTAAGGGCAAAGCAAGGGAGTGGTATGAGCTACTAGATGATCCTCATCATTTGGAGGGGAAGGAACTTGAATCTCTCTTTTACTCTAAATTTTATCCTCCTCATGAAATTCATAAAGATAGGAATTATATTTATAATTTGCATCCTCATGATGGAGAAAGTATTGCCCAAGCATGGGGGAGACTGAAGTCACTAATGCTCAAATGTCCCATTCATGAGATCCCTAGTAATATTGTTATTAATAATTTTTATGCAAGGCTTTCAGGACATTACATGGACTATCTAGATACTTGTTTAGAGGGATCCTTCACAAGTAAGGAGGTCAAAGCTAAGTGGGATCTTCTTGAAACAATTCAAAGCAATACCGAAGATTGGGATAACGACAAAGGTAAAGAACCAGGTATAAACTATGAGTATGATTGCATTAAGTCTTTCGCTGAAACTGCTGATTTTCAAGAGCTTAGTGCTAAATATGGTCTTGATCCTCAAATTCTTGTTGATTGTTGTAGAGCCTTTGCTTCTCATATTAATGCTCCTAAAGAAAAATGGGACTTGTATCATGAGCATTTTAAAGACACTTGCATGGAAAATGAAATTGTTATTAATGATAGCAATAAACATGCTCAAACCTCTGAAAGTACTATTTCTTATAAGCATGTTAATTTTTGTGGAATACATAGACCTTGTGAGAAGAATCAAATTGAAGAAGAATATTGTATCACCCACGGGAATGAAAAAACTAGAATGTGGTATAGGGCTCTAAATGATCTTGGTAAAAAAGTTTGTGACCTCTATCCTTTTATTTGTGAACTTTTCTTTGAAGTGGGTCATTTCAATTTTCAATGCTCAGGCTATAATAATAGCCCTTCGAATCCAATGAGTACTGGAAGTTTGTATTGTGATGACATGATCACTCCTAATCAGCATGATGAACTTACATTATTTTTGGGGTGTGAAGAGTTATCTGATACGTCCATTTTGCATCACTATTCTATGTCATAATTCACTGTTATTAATTGATATATTTCATATTGAGAGGTGATACTTATGTTATTTCATCTGTTTTTGCATGGTTGATGACTTTTGGAGCATGGACAACTGCAGTCAGGATTCTGATGGAAAAGGTGATGTTTGGAGGCAAAATTCGTGAAGATCAGAAAATCCGGGAAAATATATAGAAAATCCTATTTTTCCATAAGATGAAGGAAGCCAGAAGGGGGAGGGGGAGGCTGGAGATGGGCCACAGGGGGCCCACACCACACCCTGGCGTGGGCTAGCCTAGGCCGCGCTACCAGGTGGTGTGGCCGCCCTGGTCCACCCCTGGCTCTCCCCTCTGCCATATATTATCCTCCCGAAACCCTAAGTCTCGGGGAGTGAACACATAAAGATTCCACCGCCTCTGCGGGGCGGAAAACACCGAGAGAGAAAGATCTCTCCAGCAGACAGATTTCTGCCGGGGGAATTCCTTCCCAGAGAGGGGAGATCGTCGCCATCAACACAACCATCAAGCTGGACTTCATCGGGACAATCATCATCATCACTACCATCATCACCATCAGCACCCTCATCACCATCTCCATATTGCTGTAACAATTGGGTTGAATCTTGCATAGTTCATAGGGGAAACTTTCCCGGTGTTGATTACTCTTTGTAGTTGATGCTATTGAGTGAACCATTGAATTATTGGTTATGTTCAGATTGTTATACATCATTATTCCATCTCTGATCATGATCCATATTATGCCTTGTGAGTAGTTCGTTTTGTTCTTGAGGACATGGGAGAAGTGATGTTGTTAGAAGTGGAGTTGTGTTGAGAAAGATTCAATAGTTTGATATTTAAGTTGTGGTGTACTTCTTCTAGTGGTGTCATGTGAACTCGACTACATGACACTTCACCTATATGGGCCTAGGGGAATGCATTGTGTATTTGGCTACTAATCGTAGGGGTTGCCAGAGTGACAGAAACCTGAACCCCCGTTAGGAAACCATTGCACAAGGGACGTAAGTGTATTAGAGTTTAAAGTTGTGGTTAGGTTTCTACCTTAATTGCTTTCTTGTACTTACGGATGTTTGCAAGGGGTATAATCACAAGTATGTATTAGTCCTAGGAAGGTCGGTACATTAGCACAGGTTCACCCACACAACACTTAGCAAGCTAAAGAAGATTAATCAGCTATATGGAGCGAAAGCACTTGACAGTCTTCCCATGTGTCCTCGAGAACGTTCGGTCATCTTAAGTAATACAACCGGCTTGTCCTTTGCTGCATAAAGGATTGGGCCACTTGCAGAATTTATTCCTACTGTCTTTATTAAAAACCCCTAAAAATCCGTTTGCTAAGTATTTGTAGAGAATTCTTGATCCATACCACTAGCCAGCACCTTCTGCTCCTCGTTGGGTTCGACACTCTTACTTATCGAAAATACTGCGATACACCCCCTATACTTCTGGGTCATCAAGACTATTTTCTGGCGCCGTTGCCGGGGAGTGAAGCGCTATTAGAGAGTGGAACTGGTAAAGGAAACTTTTATTGTGAGTATTGTTTACTTCTGTTAGTTGCTTTATTTTCGTTATGGATAATTCGCTGAGTTTCTTATTTTGTAATGCTACTACCACTGCTAAGGTAGTAGATAAATCACCACCTGCTAAGAATGATGCTTTCAAAATACCTACAAGAATTATTGATCGTGTTATGGATAATTACTATGTTCAGGATGGAACTTTCCATCCTGGTGATCATTTACTCTTTATACACGAATTATGCGGGTTGTTCTCATTATCACTAAAAGGGAGAGCTGAGGAATGGTATAAGCTGCTGAAGAATGGTCAAGCTCTGGAATGGGAGGAAATAGTACCTCTCTTTTATTCAAAGTTTTATCCTCCTAGTGAGATTCATAAAGATCGAAACCAAATATACAACTTTTGGCCTCTTGATGGAGAGAGTACAGCTCAAGATTGGGGGAGATTGAAGTTACTAATGCTTAAATGTCCCATTCATGAGCTCCCCAACAATATTATTATCAATAACTTTTATGCAAAGCTTTCTCTTCATGATAAGGATTTATTGGATGCTTCTTGCGCTGGATCATTCACTCGCATGGAAGAAGAAGCTAAATGGGATCTTTTGGACCGTATTCAAGATAATGCTGAAGCATGGGAGAATGACAAAGGAAGAAAGTCAGATGTAAATTATGATTATGAATGCATTGAATCTTTTATGGGAACTGATGACTTTCAAAATATTAAAAATGCTTATGGTCTTGATTTACAAGTCATTAAGAATTGCTTTAGGGCTTTTGCTTCTTATATTGAAATTCCAAAAAGGGGATGGAACAAGTACCATGAACCTTATAATGATATTGTTGACCGTGTTCCTGTTGGGAGTGCTGAGTATTGCACTATTGATCCCATCTTACCTGAACCTTATATCGAGAAGATTCCCTTCCCAGAAAAGGTAAAGGATCATCCTATGATAACTAATGTAATCACCAAAAGTGAAAAAAGAACTGTAAAACCTAATGAACAAATAAACGTTGAACCTGTGGTAGCAATTGTGAAAGACCTTGTCACTAAAAGCATAGAAAATGGATACATAGTCTTTCATGAGGATGCTTCTAATATTGTTTCACATCCTAATAGAACTAAAAAAAGCTAGTGTTCCTGTGCTTTCTGTTAGAATTGGTGATCATTGCTATTATGGTTTATGTGATATTGGTGCAAGTTCCAGTGCTATTCCTTATGATCTTTACAGAGAAATTATGCATGAAATCAGTCCCTACGAATTGGAAGAGATTGATGTGGTTAGTCACCTTGCTAATAGAGAGACCATCTCTCTAATTGGTATTGTACGAGACGTGGAAGTTCTTTGTGGTAAGATTAAGTACCCTGCTGATTTTCTAGTACTCGGTTCAGCTGCTAGTAAAACTTATCCTATTATTTTTGGTAGACCTTTCTTGAGTACTTGTGGAGCTATTATAGATTGCAAAAGGGAGAAAATCTTGACTAAGTTTGATGGGGAATTGAAAGGGAAATGGACGTCGCCTAGAGCGGGGGGGGGGGGGGGGGGTGAATAGGCGTTTTAAAATTATTACGGTTTAGGCTCTAATAAATGCAGAATAAAACTTAACGTTTAATTTATCAAGCCAAAACCTATATCCACTACTTTCACCAAGTGCACCAACAACCTATGCTAAGCAAGACTAGCAACAAGGTGATAGCAAGATATAGTACTTCAAGCACGAAGGCTATCACAATGTAAATTGCATAGGTAAAGTGCTCGGTTGAGAGATAACCGACGGACGCGGAGACGATGATTTGTTTCCCGAAGTTCACTTCCAAAGAAGCTACGTCTCTGTTGGAGAGGTGCGGGGGCGCAATGAACTTCGAACGCCACAAATGGCTCACCTCGAGGTGTGGTGGCTCGATGCTCACCCAACGCCACACAAGGCCTCACCAAGGATGCGAAGCTACGCAACTCACCGACGCCACGAAAGGCTCACCCTATTCTCCCGTGAGCTCGCCATAAAGGCCTACTCACGTTCCACTATGGGACACTTGAGGGCGGTCACCGAACCCGTACAAGGCTTGGGGCAATCTCCACAACTCAATTGGAGGGCTCCCAAGAAATGCCACAAAGGCTCTATAATGCCCCAAAAGGCCAACAAGCTTGGGGAACCTCCACAACTCAATTGGAGCCCCAAGAAACGCCACAAAGGCTACAAAGCCACAAAAGGCAACAAGGCCACAAAAGGCTACAAGACCACAAAAGGTCAACTATCCAACCACACAACCGTCTAGGGTTCCAAGAACCCAAGAGAAACAATCCCAAGGGATTGAACTCACCGAATCTACGAGGAGAACTCAAACCTATGCACCAAATGCAAGAGGCAAGTCCTTCTCTCTCAAATTCCACCAAAGCTACAAAAGCTATTGGGGGAATAAGGGAGGAAGAACACAAGAGAAGAACACAAAACTCTCCAAGATCTAGATCCCAAGGATTCCTTCACAAAGAAGGGATTTTGCTTGGTGGGGCTTGTAGATCTAGATCTCCTCTCTCAAATCCCTCAAAAAGATGCAAGAATCATAGGAAGGGAAAGGGGAGAGGGCAAGCTCTTCAAGGTAAACAATGGAGGAGAAAGAAAGCCAAAAACCAAGAAGAACAAGTTAGAGGCGAAGGGGAAAGGGGAGCTCCTTTTAAAGGGCTCCCCAATCTGCCTGTTACCCACAGAAACGCGCACGACCGGTAGTACCGGTGGGTGGCCGGTACTACCGGTGGCACCCAGCCAACGGTCAGAAAACATCGAGGCAAAGATCAAAAACGCGAGCTTGGCCGGAACTACCGGTGGCAAGAATATCCTAGCGGTACTACCACCTGAAAATCCGATCCAAGTTCCGTCAAATAGCGCTAACTAGGCAGAGAGGGTACTGAACCAAAATTTGGGTTGCCGGAAGTTGGGCCGGAATTAACACCGGTACTACCGGCCGCATTTCTGCCCGAGCGGTACTTCTGTCATCTGGCCGGTACTACCGGTGGCCCACCGGAACTACCGGTCAGGCAAAAACTTCAGAACCAGAACTGCCACAACTTTTGCATCCGAACTCCAAACGAGATGAAACCAATTTTGTTGGAAAGATAACGACATGTAGAATCCAAAACAATGAATATTGGGTATCACCAAGGGATAAAATACCATGAATATATATGTGAGATACCTCCCAAGGTGTGGAGCCAGAAAACCCGCAAGATCAAAAACGCAATGAGATATGCAAGGGAAATCCGTTTTTGATGAACTAGTGCTTGTTATGAAGATAAACACAAGCTCTAGATCCTCACATGGACAAGAACCAAACAACAACCAAGAAAGATGATGCTATGTATGCAAAGGTTTGAGCTCTCTCCGAAAGATACGAACGAGTCACCCACTCGAGAGCCCCTCTTGATAGTACGGCTATCTATCCTAAACCCAGTCTCCCAACACTACACGAGACCGGTAAAATAGAAACCCTATCAAGATCATACCTTTGCCTTGAGCATCCCACTTGAGCTTGATGTAGACGATCTTGTCACCTTCAAGATGGAACACCTTTCTTGATTGCTCTTGCTTGATGAAGACTTGCGAATGGCTCCCCCATACTCCATGGGAAAACCACTTCTTTGACCTTGTATTCATCACCCATGAGGAACTCCATCTTCTTCTTCTTCTTCTTCAAGGCATACTTGATCTTCTTCTTCTTCTACTTGATTCCAATAGGCACAAAGCCCCTGAACGATGCTTCTTCTTTTTCATCCTTGAAACCAACACATGGTCCAAGCGATGCCAATGGATAAACCTACAAGTGAAACTCAATTTGCACATTAGTCCATAGGGATTGTCATTAATTACCAAAACCACACATGGGGGCATACATGCCCTTTCAGGAATCTTATGAGTTTAATTTCTCGAAATTCGCTAAAGAACCTTGTGAAGAGGAAACCCATAATGAGGATTTTAGAGTTGAACAACTTGCTTCTATTTCTCTTGCTCCTATCAATGCTTTGCAGCAATTTATGGAAGATCATGAAAGTGAAATCTTCATGGAAGAAAGGAATGAGATTGACAAGATTCTCCGTGACCAGCCTAAGATGCTTAAGCATAACTTGCCTGTAGAAGACTTGGGTACCACGTTGCCACCTAAAAAGGATCCGGTCTTCGATCTAAAACCTCTCCCTGATGATCTTAAATATGCTTATATTGATGATAAAAAGATATATCCTATTATTATTAGCACTAAACTTTCAGGAAAGGAAGAAGAAAGGTTATTGGAGGTTTTAAGGAAACACCGAGGAGCTATGGTCTATACTTTGGATGATTTAAAAGGGATTTCACATACTATATGTCAGCATTCTATCAACACAGAACCAGATGCAAAGCCAGTAGTAGAGCACCAACGACGTTTAAATCCTAAGATGAAGGAAGTGGTTAGGAATGAGGTATTGAAACTCCTTGATGCTGGTATTATTTACCCTATTGCTGATAGTGAATGGGTTAGTCTTGTTCATTGTGTTCCTAAAAAAGGAGGTATTACCGTTGTTCCTAATGATAATGATGAGCTTATTCCTCAAAGAATAGTAGTAGGCTATAGTGCATTGATTTTAGAAAATTCAATAAAGTTACTAAGAAAGATCACTACCCGCTTCCTTTTATTGATCAAATGTTGGAAAGGTTGTCTAAAAAGACCCATTTTTGTTTTCTTGATGGTTATTCTGGTTTCTCTCAAATTGCTGTTAAACAACAAGATCAAGAAAAAACTACTTTTACTTTCCCTTATGGAACTTATGCTTACAGACGTATGCCTTTTGGTTTATGTAATGCTCCTGCTACTTTTCAAAGGTGCATGTCTGCTATCTTTCATGGTTTTTGTGAGGAAATTGTAGAAGTGTTCATGGATGACTTTTCTGTCTATGGAACTTCTTTTGATAATTGTCTACACAACTTGGATAAAGTTTTGCAGAGATGTGAAGAAACTAATCTTGTTCTTAATTGAGAGAAATGCCACTTCATGGTTAATGAAGGGATTGTCCTTGGGCATAAAGTTTCTGAAAGAGGCATAGAAGTTGATAGAGCTAAGGTTGATGCCATTGAGAAGATGCCATGCCCAAGAGACATCAAAGGTATTCGTAGCATCCTTGGTCATGCTGGTTTCTATAGAAGGTTTATTAAAGACTTTTCCAGGATATCAAAACCCCTCACTAATCTTCTTCAAAAATATGTACCCTTTGTTTTTGATGATGATTGTAAGGGAGCTTTTGAAACTCTTAAGAAGGCTTTAACTACAGCCCTATTGTTCAACCACCTGATTGGAGTTTACCCTTTGAAATAATGTGTGATGCTAGTGATTTTGTTGTAGGTGTTGTCCTTGGGCAACGAATTAATAAAAAGTTAAACGTTATTCATTATGCTAGTAAGACTCTAGACGCTGCTCAAAGGAATTATGCTACTACTGAAAAGGAATTTCTAGTTGCCGTTTTTGCTTGTGATAAGTTTAGACCCTATATTGTAGACTCAAAAGTCACCATTCATACTGATCATGCTTCTATTAAGTACCTTATGACAAAGAAGGATGCTAAGCCTAGGCTTATTAGATGGGTGTTGCTTTTACAAGAGTTTGATCTACATATAGTAGATAGGAAATGTGCTAAAAACCCTGTAGCGGATAATTTATCTCGATTGGAAAACATCTCTTTTGACCCTATGCCTGTCCATGATAGATTCCCAAATGAACAGTTGGCTGCAGTAGGGGTAAGCTCGTGAGGGAGCCCTTGGTACACTAATTATGCTAACTTTATTGTCTCCAAGTATTTGCCTCCAACTTTTACAGCTCAGCAAAGAAGGAAGTTCTTTTATGATTTGGGGCATTATTTTTGGGATGACCCACACTTATACAAAGAAGGAGTGGATGGTATTATGCGAAGATGTGTTCTAGAATATGAAAAAATGAGATATTGAGTAAATGTAATGGTAGTGCTTACGGAGGACATCATGCAGGACATAGAACTGCACAAAAGGTGCTACAATCAGGTTTCTACTGGCCTACCCTTTTTAAAGATGCAAGAAAATTTGTTTTATCTTGTGATGAATGTCAGCATGTTGGTAATATTTCTAGACACAATGAAATGCCTATGAACTACTCTCTAGTTATTGAACCCTTTGATTGCTGGGGATTTGACTTTATGGGTCCTTTCTCTCCCTCGAAAGGTTATACTCATATTCTTGTTGTTGTTGATTATGTTACTAAGTGGGTGGAAGCCATTCCTACGAAGAGTGCTGACGGGGAAACCTCTCTAAAATGCTTAAAGATGTTATCTTTCCTAGGTTTGGAGTGCCTAGGTATCTCATGACTGATGGGGGTTCTCATTTCATTCATGGTGGTTTTAGAAAGACCCTTGCTAAATATGATGTTAATCATAGAATTGCTTCAGCTTATTACCCCCAAACTAGCGGGCAAGTAGAGTTATCAAATAGAGAAATTAAATCTAGCTTGCAAAAGACTATTAATAGATCTAGAAAAAACTGGGCTAAAAAGTTGAATGATGCTTTATGGGCTTATAGGACCGCCTATGAAAATCCTATGGGGATGTCCCCTTATAAAATGTTTTACGGGAAAGCTTGTCACCTACCTTTAGAATTAGAACAGAAAGCTTACTGGGCAGTTAAAGAACTAAATAGAGATTGTAAGCTCGCTGGTGAGAAAAGGTTATTTGACTTAAGTTCTTTAGATGAATGGAGGAGTGAAACCTATGAAAATGCTAGGCTCGTTAAGGAAAAAGTTAAAAGATGGCATGACAAGCGAATACTTAAGAGAGAATTTCATGTTGGTGAGAAAGTTCTATTGTATAGGTCTCGTCTCAGATTTTTTGCAGGAAAGCTACTGTCAAAATGGGAAGGACCTTTCATTATTGAAGAAGTATACCATTCAGGAGCAATAAAAATTGCTTCTTTAAAAGATAATACTACACAAGTAGTGAATGGGCAGCGACTCAAAGACTATATTGCTGGGGATTCTTACAATGAAGATGTTGATGCCTTTCAAGTTATAACTCTGGTAAAATTTATCAAGGACCAAATTCAGAGACCTGTAGAGTCCGCTTTCAAATAAGTAATAGTTCTGGTAAAGAAAATTTCCGCGAAAACACTATCCAACTATATTTTTGTAGTTTTTAGTCAGTATGGAAAGCTACGAAGTGAAAGGAGGACGGAAACGGAGCGAAGGTGGCTCACACCACCCTGTGGCGCGGGCCCACCCCAGGCCGCGCCACCAGGTGGTGTGGCCACCCTAGACTCTGCCTCTGACTCGTTTTCTCCCAGTACTTTCCTTTTGTTATGAAACTTCGTAATATATAACCCCCTGGATCTCCCGAGGTTCGTATATCGTGTATTCATCATGTTTTCGTTTCGATCTGTTTCTGACAGACAGAGTCCCAGATTTTGAGCTACAATGTCTTCCTCTGGATCAGCCAAGGAAGATTCTTTAGAGGATATCATAAACCCATACATGAGAGAGTTGAAGATTCATCCCAAGGAGTTGTTGCTTGAAGATGGGGAGCTCCGGATAAAAGGGGTTCGAGGCCCTAACGGTGAAGGATGTCTGGAGGACAGGATGGAAGCACTGGAGCAAGAATCTTTACGTACAAGAAGATGGCGGAACGCGAAGTGGATATCATCCATAAGATTTGTTTCGAACTCATCGCCGAGCACCAAAAGGAGACTGCTGAGCTCAAGGATGAAGTCCTCTCACTCCACCAAACAACCAATGAACTTCAAGCACAACTCTACGATGTTCAAAATCAAAAATGTGAGTAGGAAGTTAGATTTAAACGCATAAGTGCTTCTGCAAGTTTCAGGATGCTGGAGACCATGATGTCCTTTGTTGATGGGAAGCCCTTACCCTGGAATTCAGACGAAGATGAGAGGATACCACCACCACCAAAGGAGTAATTCTTCATTAGGTTTGGCATCCCCTTGGTTTGTTCCAAGCTTGGGGGAGTGTCGCGGTATCACATCACTATCTTCTATCTTTTTACCTTATTAGTAGAGTCATATCATGAATAAAGAAGTTATTATGTAGGATGGTTTGCATTATGGAAGTGTCCCCTCTCTCGTTAGATTTGTATCCCTTGGTGTGAGTTGCCATTATGGAATATTAATGAGAAGTTCTATCATTTACTCTTTTGCATAGCTTATATTAGTTTTCAATTCGTGGTTATATGATTGATCTTGTTGTTAGTATTGGTATCACTTTGGGATCATTGAGTTAATTTTGTTGGTTTTGGCAATCCTGGCTCGGTCAGTAGCACACTATTTTTGAGAGTTGAATAAAAAGATAAAAGTACTCAAAAGAAAAATAATTTCGTCATCTTTCTTTCTTGATTTGCTCATAAGTTTAGTATTCTCTAGTTAAGATCTTTTGTGCTTCCAAGGAAGATTGCATGTTTGTTTTTATCACTTATATGTTTGTTTGTTTCCTTCAACTCTTGTACTTGCTACCCAACCTTGCTAGCCAAAAACCTGTACTGATAGGGAATTCTTCTCATGCATCCAATCCTTTAACCAAAACCTATGCCATTTGTGTCCACCATACCTACCTATTAGCATTATTGCTATTCCAAGTAAATTCTTGTTTTATCTACCTTCCAAATTAAACTTGTTATGTGAAAATTAGTGATTAAAGCTCTCACGAACTTGATGGCACACTTTAGTTTCTCGCATCTAATAAACTTGAACCATTGTGCCATCTATGTTGCGTATATGCTTGCGCTTTGTGAGTTGTGAATTAGCAGAACCATGCTGTCATGGGGAACACTTTCAACATTGCACTGGTACTTTGTACCTAGTTGATATCATGTTCTTTTGTCTATGGATGTTGTCGGTGTGAACTGAAAGGGGAGCTTGTAAGTCCATTGAGTTATGCATGTGTGTTAGAGAAACGCCCGGGCCGCTGGTCTAATCCATGCTGACATGGTGGAAACCTGCAGCGTAACCATAACAAGCATCTATGCAGCATTCTTTTTTTAAAAAGAGTCCGATATTGAGAAAAAAGAGAAAAAGAAAAAAGAGATTATGAAAACAGGAAAGAGAGAAAAAAGCACCATATTCCCATGGCAAATAAGAAGATTTCTGAGATGTTTGTTGTCTGCTTGCCTTGTCATTTTGATATGGGGATTCTTCCGTATCATCGGGCAAGGGGTACCCCGTTGGCGGTTCTCTATGATACATATGTGCTTACGATGACAAGAACTTACCGGTGACTAAACTTGAGTAGCATGAGGAGCGGCCCTCGTATTCAAGGGACATGAGATTCTCAATTTACAACTTGTCAATGCATATCCTCATATTTGATAACTTTAACCTTAATCACCTAAAGTTGCATATGATAGGGGCAATGAGAGCTGAAAGCTAGTAAGTATCATAATTTGTGGGAGCTCTTTATCAGACTTGCAATCCCTGCTTCCCTCTGCGAAGGGCCTTTCTTTTACTTTGTAGTTGAGTCAGTAAACCTACCCCCTTCTATCTCAGCAAGTATTTTGAGCTGTTGTGTTTCATTCATTCATATGATGATTTATTCAATCATGTTTCTTATGTTCCTTGTTTTGCACATTGCTCTTATCTAGGTGTTTACTACTTTGAAAGCTATCATTGAAAACCAGTTATTTGTGAACTCCAGCAAATTATCAACTATTCTTCGACCGAGAGCTAAGTTTGCCATTAACAATTATGATTCACTTTATGTATCTTTATTGTGTTTCCTTTACTCATTGCAAGTTAAGTTATATAATAGTGAGTTGTCTTCTATTATGACCTATGTATTTGATGAATGTGATGCTTCTTGTCCATATTCTTTTATCGACTCTTCACTCCATAAACTTGAGGCCATGTTTATTGAGCTCAGTTTCGCTTGGGGACAAGCGAAGTCTAAGCTTGGGGGGAGTTGATACGTCCATTTTGCATCACTATTCTATGTCATAATTCACTGTTATTCATTGATATATTTCATATTGAGAGGTGATACTTATGTTATTTCATCTGTTTTTGCATGGTTGATGACTTTTGGAGCATGGACCGCTACAGTCAGGATTCTAATGGAAAAGGTGCTGTTTGGAGGCAAAATTCGCGAAGATCAGAAAATCTGGAAAAATATACGGAAAATCCTATTTTTCCAGAAGACGAAGGAAGCCAAAAGGGGGGCTGGAGATGGGCCATAGGGGGCCCACACCACCCCCTGGCGCGAGCCAGCCTAGGCCACGCCACCAGGTGGTGTGGCTGCCCTGGTCCACCCCTGGCACTCCCCTCTGGCATATATTATCCTCCCGAAACCCTAAGTCTCGGGGAGCGACCACAGAAAGATTCCGCTGCCTCTGCAGGGCAGAAAACACCGAGAGAGAAAGATCTCTCCGGCAGACAGATTTCTGCCGGGGGAATTCCTTCCCGGAGAGGGGAGATCGTCGCCATCAACACCACCATCAAGCTAGACTTCATCGGGACCATCATGATCATCATCACCACCATCATCACTATCAGCACCCTCATCACCATCTCCATATTGCTGTAACAATTGGGTTGAATCTTGCATAGTTCATAGGGGAAACTTTCCCGGTGTTGATTACTCTTTGTAGTTGATGCTATTGAGTGAACCATTGAATTATTGGTTATGTTCAGATTGTTATACATCATTATTCCATCTCTGATCATGATCCATATTATGCCTTGTGAGTAGTTCGTTTTGTTCTTGAGGACATGGGAGAAGTGATGTTGTTAGAAGTGGAGTTGTGTTGAGAAAGATTCAATAGTTTGATATTTAAGTTGTGGTGTACTTCTTCTAGTGGTGTCATGTGAACTCGACTACATGACACTTCACCTATATGGGCCTAGGGGAATGCATTGTGTATTTGCCTACTAATCGTAGGGGTTGCCGGAGTGACAGAAACCTGAACCCCCGTTAGGAAACCATTGCACAAGGGACGTAAGGGTCTTAGAGTTTAAAGCTGTGGTTAGGTTTCTACCTTAATTACTTTCTTGTACTTACGGATGTTTGCAAGGGGTATAATCACAAGTATGTATTAGTCCTAGGAAGGTTGGTACATTAGCACAGGTTCACCCACACAACACTTAGCAAGCTAAAGAAGATTAATCAACTATATGAAGCAAAAGCACTTGATAGTCTTCCCATGTGTCCTCGAGAATGTTTGGTCATCTTAAGTAATACAACCGGCTTGTCCTTTGCTGCATAAAGGATTGGGTCACTTGCTGCATTTATTCCTACTGTCTTTTGTTTACTTGCTTTATCAAAAACCCCTAAAAATCCGTTTGCTAAGTATTTGTAGAGAATTCCTGATCCATACCACTAGCCAGCACCTTCTGCTCCTCGTTGGGTTCGACACTCTTACTTATCAAAAATACCACGATACACCCCCTATACTTGTGGGTCATCATTATCAAGAAAAACTTCTTTGGTAGATATGAGTGCTTTTGGTATGAATAGCATCCTGCATGGTTGTCATCTTTATTGTGTTGATAATTGGCACACAAATACTTACATACAAAGTATTATAAAAGATGATATTTTACCAAAATATGACAGGACTAATATGTGTTTTGATATTATTAATGAAAAGAAGGAATCCTCCAAAGTTTCTTCTATTGTCTCTAATAATAAACCAGGGTATATGGAGAAGCTTCCTTTCAAGCCTCTCCCTCCTAAAGAGAAAAAGAAAAAGAAGAAGAGGAGGAGTAAAAGGAGAGAGGAAACAGTATTCCCCCTAAGCATGTTGCTCCTATTATAGTTTTTGATGAGTCTAAACTCGATGATGTTCCTATGCCTATTACCTATAGTAGTGATCATGATTGGGAAAAGCACACTACTTCTGATATTGAAAATCTCTTCGATACCAATTCTGAAAATGGATATTAATAATTGTTTTACTATTAGTGTTATCCATGTTCCTTCCAATGATGATATGTTTACAAATGAACACACTTTGGAAGATAATTATTCTATTGCTTATGATGATACTACACATCCAATATATGATGATTACAATAATGAATATGATATTTTTAGTCCACCTACTATTGAGGAGAAAATTAA
The DNA here is from genome assembly GCA_910589775.1 of Avena eriantha. Classification (NCBI taxonomy): domain Eukaryota; kingdom Viridiplantae; phylum Streptophyta; class Magnoliopsida; order Poales; family Poaceae; genus Avena; species Avena eriantha. Next base: position 105,662,519 of record OU342741.1, read on the forward strand.
TTATGATTACAATATGCCTCCTATATTTGATGATTATGGTGATGAGAATAATAATGATAGCTATTTTGTTGAATTTGCTCCCACTACAATTAATAAGAAATACTATGTTTATGTGGGGAGTATTAATTCTTTTATGCATGTGACTCATGATAAGAATGTTTTATGTGATAGTTATATTGTTAATTTTATTCATGATTTTACTAAAATTTATTATGAGAGAGGGAAACATCATTTTATGCATCTCAATAATATTAAGTTTCCCCTCTCTATGTTGAAAGTCTTGAAGTTGCACTTGTTTTGTTTTCCTATGCTTGTTGCTTTGTGCTTTCATGACTTGTTTCTTTACAAGATTCCTATGCATAGGAAGTGGGTTATACTTAAATGTGCTTTGAATTTTCTTCTTGATGCTCTCTTTTACTTCAATTCATATTTCTAATGTGAGCATCTTCTCAAACTATCATGCCTAGCTCAAAGGCGTTAAAGAAAAGCACTTATTGGGAGATAACCCAAATTTCGTTAGGAATCTTTTGTTGAGTCTTGGAAGCTATTGCTTCAGTAATAACCTCTCCTTATCCTTTTTGTGTGGTTTTTGTGCCAAGAGTAACCTCTAATGAGAGAGAAGTAAGATTTAGGAAAGTTGCTGTCCCGAAACAGATTTTTGTGCTTCGTTGTAAAAATTCATGACAAATCTCTGTACATCGGTTTGAGCTGTAATGTTTTGTGCTTCTGACCCAGGTTGTTATCCAACTTTAGTTAGTTCAACACTTTTCTATTTGAGAAACAGAAGGTCTTCGAAAAAATCGGTTTTTACCTGCTGGTCTGTTTTGACAGATTTCTACCATTATTTGCATTTGCCTCTTAATCTCTTTATCTTTCAGTTCTCTTTGATCATTTGAACTTTTTAAAGGAAGTGCTACAGTAGCTTTTGTTTTAATGGAAGTTTTACTTGTGTTGAAACTGAAGCAAAAGACTTGTTATCTTGAGTACACTAATGTTGCTAATGAAGATTGTGTGAAGTTTTGTATGAATGACATTTTAAAGTGTAGGGAAGAACAGTGTGATAAGATGAAGTATGGACAAAAGCTCAAGCTTGGGGATGTCACCCGTGTCACCCCACGAAATATTCAAGAAGTACAAGCGTCAAAGCTTGGGGATGCCCAAGGCATCCCCTTCTTCATCAACAAAAATTTCAGGTTTCTTCCAAACACTTCATTTTTATTGTTTCATGCACAATTGTGTTGTTCTTGGAGCATCTTTGTTTTCATTTTTAGGTTTATTTTTCTTGGTTTGCTGCAATAAGTTGGTTCGATCCCAGCACCTCTTTTGGAGAGATACACACTCTGCTTTCATTGTTTAGAACACTCTAGTTTTCATTCTTATTGTTTTGTGAGTGTTCTCTTTTGCTAGCACTGGGTTTAGCCTTAGTTTTCTTATGCTTTCAGCTTAGAACTTTTTAGTTCTTCTTTGTGTATATGTGAGACAAGCCCACTGATCTTTATTTATTGTTATCTTTGTGAGTTGTTTCAAATAAGTCGATTGGTGTTGGAAGAGTAGAAAGCTTCATGCTTTAGTGGTACAAAAGGGAGCTTGTTTTGACTGTGGCTTATACTTTATCATGTCATGCTAGATGTTGCTTTGACCTTATGCTTAGTGATTATTGTTGTAGCATGACTTGTTACAAACAATTGAGATTGCTTAATGTGCCTTGAAAGAAACATGCATTGTTTTAGCATATAAAAGCATAATATTGTGGTATTCTCCTTTGATGCTTTATTTGGGTTGACTTGGCACATGCTCACACCATGTTAAGACTACACCAAGTCACCATAGCCTCTATGATAATTTAGTTTTCGACTTGTAATATCACTTTATGCTTTAATTAATAATGTTTTGTCGCTTTGCATGATTATGGCCATTATTGCTCTCTTAGTTGGTCGCTCCCAGTCTTTTGCTAGCCTCCATACCAAGTATGAGTTCCACTCATGCATACAACTCCAAATAAAACCAAGTTATTCCAAAGAGTCCACCATACCTACCTATTAGCATTTGCTATTCCAAGTATATTCATGTTTTTATCTACCTTCCGAATTAAACTTGTTATGTAAAAATTAGTGATTAAATCTCTCACGAACTTGATGGCACACTTTACTTTTCTTGCCCCTAATAAACTTGAACCATTGTGTCATCTATGTTGTATATTCTTGCACTTATACATTGGAATTAGCAGAACCATGCTGTCATGGGGAACGCTTTCAACATTGCACTTGTACATTGTACCTAGTTGATATCATGCTCGTTTGTCTATGGATGGCGTCGGTGTGAAATGAAAGGGGAGCTTGTAAGTCCATGGAGTTATGTATGTGTGTTAGAGAAACTCCTGGGCCGCTAGCCTAAGCCATGCCTAATCATGGTGGAAACTTGCAGCATCACCATAGTGAGCAATCTATGAAGCATTCTTCTTATAAAAAAGAGATAGAGATTGAGAAAAAGAAAAAAAAGATGAGAAAAGAGGAAAGAGAGAAAAAAGCACCATTTTCCCATGGTAAATAAGAAGATTGCTGAGATGCTCATTGTCGGCTTGCCTTGTCATTTTGATTATGGGATAGCTCCTGTATCATGTGCAAGGGGTACCCCGTTGGCGGTTCTCTATGATACACATGTACTTGTAGGGGTTCCGCGTATGAAAACAATAATTTTTACCCTACGCCCCTGAACCTCTGATGCTTCTAGAACCTATCTATTAGTAATACAATAACGGGAGGGGCTTTTCGCGAACTTACCCTTGAAGACCGAAAAGCGTTGTCAACGCTCAGGAGAGCGTGTTTGATGTAGACGAGCCAAAGCCGACCTCAAGGTCGTGATGAAGTCCTTGCGCTCCTGCTGCTCCAACAACTTGAGTGCCTCAAGTGTGACACCTCGCGGGGAGTTACACATGTCCGGTGCCTGACGATGACTCCCGCTTCCTCGATCCAGCAGTAGTTGCGGAAGTAGAGCTCCAGGACCCAAATCCCGCAGCGCGATGGTGCTCCGCGGTGAAGATGTTTCTCATTCGCGCAGTCCGAACTTGGGATCACGGTCATGAGAGAGAGAGAGAGAATATCAATTGGAGGTCTTCCCAAAAGTGAGAATTCCTTTATTGAATATTGTGTGTATTTATCTGGCCAAATACCCCCACTTTATATAGGGGGGGAAGGTACTACCTCCCTCAAAGTCCCGGGGTGGGACTAAAGGAGAGGATAGGGGGAGGGGTGGCACCGCTGGCCACCCCCATGGGCCCCGTGCGGGGGGCTAACCACTAGGGCGCCGGCCACCCCCTCTGGCCCTTCTCCCTCTCACCTTTCCCTAATGGCCCATCTTCCCTCCGGAATTGGCCCATTAAGCCTTTTGACCTTTTAAATTGATTTTCTCTTTATTAAATAATTATGAATAAATGATTAAATCAATATTTAACATTCATTCACATATTATTCAATCTTCGTGGCTATCGAACACCTTCCTCCTCCACTTACCGAAACCCTTCCGGTTTTCTCTCTACTATTGTTCGATGATTCTTCTGATCCTATAAACACTCTCTAAGCATCATCAAACCCTTAAGCGTGATACCCTATGGTTCGGGAACACTCCAGACATGGTCGGTACACTCCCGGACCAATGATCGATAGAGGGACCTGGATGGCCATGTAACCCCTATGCGTTCCACGAAGATCTTTCGTCGTTTGAGCCGGGATGGTCATGTCTTATTCCCTTTGTCGCTTGATACTTGCATTGCCCGAGATCTGATCAATGACATCACCATGTCGTGTTCAATCGCATTACCAAACAATGCTACTTGACTCGTTCCGACAAGTGATATCCCTGTGATCAAATCACACGTTGCGCAGCTATTGGATATAACTTCTCCAAGTGGGCCCTTGAGTATCTTTCTGTCACGTGGACGGACAAATCCTGCTCTTGACATATATTGCCTCTATGGTTTCCTCCGAGTAGCTGAACACACCTTTATAACCACTGTATTACCAAGTGGCGCTTGATGCTATCTAAGCACTCTCGGGAGACAGTGATTGATATAGCCTCATGGTCTAAGGAATAGTCTACGAGGATCCATTTCTAATCATCGTAACTTGAACTTCGTGACATGATCGGGTCACGATGTTTAGGTTGGGTATTGGTTCATCATCTCATTTCTCGGAATGAGTTGACTCCATTTCCAACTAGCATAAATGCCACATGATCAGGAAACTTGATCATCTGTTTCTGAAACAATTTTCAGCTCCTATATAATCTTGATATTAAAACAACTTTTGAATATCAAGAATCATGGAGGCAAACATGATACTTTAGATACTAACATTGGAATTCTTACTCTTGATTTAATACTACTTATTAAACTTCATGGAGTAAACAGAGTGTGCTGAAAGTTTGCAATAGGACTTATAAACTTTAAATTGACATTCAAAATAATACAATACCAGTTCGTAAAGTAAATATCCAGAATTCTATAGTTCTATTATCTCAATTAAAATTAAGCACAAGGTAGTGAACAGACGCCAATGACTACAACAAATTATGCAAATTCACTTCGATTTAGTTTATGACAAATTGAGTTCGACTAATCCAAATTAGAAATGAACTCCCACTCAAAAACGACATCCCTCGTGCCTTTTTGGTGATTACATGAACCAAATCCACTACACCAAGTCCGATCATCACATGAGTCGGTGTACCTTCAAAGGCGAGCATCAATATGGGTATCATATCAACTATATGACATGCTTAACCTTTCGGTCCGTGTTCTGAGACCATGTCTATACATGCTAGGCTCGTCAAGTAAGAACTTTAGTATTCGCGTGTGTAAAACTATCTTACACCCGTTTTATGAAAGCGTAGAGTCGAGTACACCCAATCATCACGTGATGTCTCGAAACACGATCCATACAACAGTGCATACTTAAGGAAGAACACATTTTTATCTTGATATTTAAATGAGGGATCATCTTATAATGCTACTAAAACGCCAAACAAGCAATATAAGATGCGAACATCATATGTGTAAAGTGGAATGATATGGTCCATGCATTTGATCACCATCATATGCATCGTGGTATGATCTCTATCATTCCTTTCTGTGTAAGGCTAAGGTCTATGGAACTTACACGTTGAGTGTGTTGTAAGAGTATCTATCATACATCTACTTACAACAATACCATATCAAGACACTAGCCTAGCAACGATCTAAACTAGACGCCTCTAATTTATCAATTGCAAGTTTTACGTGGCTTAGGGATTTCGGAGATAAAACCGGTCTTACCTACGAACATGAACCACAACGAGGATAACCAAGTTATTAGCAACTCGTTGTAAATCAGATATTGACTATAGTAGGAGAGACAGACACCCGCCAGCCACTTAAGCAAAACAAGTTGCATGTCAGTCGTGGAACCGGTCTCATGTACGATGACATGTAAGGTCGGTCCGGGCCGCTTCATCCCACTATGCCACCAATATCCAAAATACATGAAAGATGCAATAACATGATCATCATCGCCCACATATAAACATATGTGTACTACCCATGCAAAGCACCTACGCATAGATCTGGCTCTGATACCACTGTTGGGTTCACAGCATAGAAAACAAAAAATTCCTACGATGGGAACTATACGCCAAGATCTATCTACTAGATACAAGCAACGGGAGGATATACATCCATGGAGAACTTACCCTTGAAGACAACAAAGCTTTGTTAAGAAGATGGAACTCGTGGATGATGTAGTCGTACACTTGCTGATCTCAAGATCGTGATGAAGTCCAGCAGGTCCGGCTCCAACACGTCCTTCAGATCCAGCTCCAGCAAGTCCAGCACCACCAAGTCCAGCACCGCAAAGCAGCGGTGCATCCGTGATCGCACACACGTCCGGTACCCCGACAACCTCCATCCCTCGCTCCAGCAATGCAGCAGAAGCAGCAACTCCTTTCCAGATAAAGCCACCGGGAACATGTATCTCGCTAATCCGAGACCATGTGGGAATAATACTAGAGGGGGAGAGAGATCCTTCACGTGGAAGTGTGTGGAAGAAGGGGTGTGAGGGGGGACATTAATAGGAGGAGGGGGGTGCCCCTCCCCATGGCCGGCTCCCAAAGGGTGACCCCTCACCTCCTCATTCATGTGGTGGTAACTCCCTCCACATAAATTTGCCCCTTCACATTCTCTTTTAAAGTCCCCACTTTAAATGCATTAAATTTCTCCAAATTTAATGCTCTCTCATTTAATAAAACTCTTTTATTAATTTTATTCAGTATTTTGTTAATTATTTTAATTAACAAACATTCACATAAAACCCGCTTCAACATTTCAATATTACATGCAGAAGCAATGTCAGCAATTTCACCCAAAACAGTTTCAGTGTCTATTGAAATAATTCCAGCGCTTTCTTAAATCTTTATCTGAAACATATTTGCTCCAAATGGTGTCGGTATCCCTTGAGTGTGTCACCCTACGGTTCACGAATAATGCAGACATGATCGAGACCCCTCTCAAATCAATAATCAGAAGCGGGACCTGGAGATCCATACTGACTCCTACACATTCAACGATGACTTCTGTGATCGTGAGAACCTTTAACGCTAGTAACTAAATCCCTTTGTCTCATGATATAATACATGTCTGAGATTCGATCATCGGTATCCAAATACCTAGTTTGATCTCGTTACCGACATGCACTCTTTTCTCGTTCCCGTGATATAACATTCTAGTGATCACATCACTTGCTTGCAAGCTATCTTAATGTGATATCACCGAGAGGGCCCAGAGTATATCTATACGTCATCGGGATTGACAAATTCCACTCTTGATCCATGAGCCTCAACATAACACCTTCGAAGTACTGAACCCACCTTTATAGTCACCCTATCACTGTGTGACGTTTGGTGTTATCAAGATACTCTTCTGGTGTTAGCAATTAACATGATCTCATGGTCTAAGGACTAAGATTACTTCGTATGATGTTATAGCAATATAAACATAATGAATTTGATCGTAATGCTATACTTTGTATGAATGTTCATCACATCATTCCACCAATGTTGTGACCTCGTTATTAACAACATCCAATGTCCATGATTAGGAAACCTTGATCATCTTGTTAATCAACGAGCTAGTTTATATGAGAGGCATTACTAGGAACTTTGTATTTTGTTTATTAAACACACATGTATTAACGTTTCCAATTAACACAATTATAGCATGCAAAATAAACATTTATCATAAGCATGGAATAAGATAATAACCACTTTATTATTGCCTCTTGGACATATTCCCTTCAATATTTCCAACAGTATCCCACTTGCACTAGAGTACAAATAAACTAGCTGCATTTGTTCTTAATCGTTAGCACCATATATCCGGTACCCTGAACATGCTTGCTCATGGAAGAGGTTGAGTCTTGGGTCTATACTTTACAGTCCCAAATCACAACTTACTAATGTCACCTTGATTGACATTAATACTTTATCATCACATGATAACATCTATGTGTATGCATCATCGCTATGGCAGTAGAACGAGGCCTGATTCCAGGAGCCTACAGTGACTTTAGATCAAGCTCGAGGGCTTCCTCATGGGCACTGTGCCCTGGGACACATCATTCTAGTTAAAAGTGAACTAGCCCCACTATAACATTATACAACACTTTAAATGGTACCCTATCTATTATCATAAATGTAATCATCGAAACACGAGTGCACCCTATGCAACTTTTGATGTTTTTGTTCACCTTGCTTCCTACTTGACTTTAATTGGTATTTATAGGAGTTTCCAACATATTCCCTTATAACATAACCCTTTATGCTTTAAGATATGTCATCCTTTTATGGATTTGTAAAATATGTCTGCAGTTCTCTGTGGACAAACCTTTCTCAACGTTCCGTGATTCAAACTTAATCACCTTTCAAACGTTCCTTAATTAACTTCTATTCTGAAACCCTTTTCAGAATCCCTTAAGGAATACTACATAATATCATAATACACTTATTATCAACTTCTACACCTTATAAATCATTATTTATCAGTATTTGCGCTTTTATTCTTAACACACTTAAGAATCACTCTATAAGCTCCCACTCAAAATATGTTCCTAACATATTTGGGTATGATTCACTACTCTTACTCAAACTATGTTCCTACATATTTGAATTTGAGACTTATATTGCTCCCACTCAAAAATATGTCAATCATATATTGTTTAGGAAGACTTTTATAGCTCCCACTCAATTTCATGAAAATTGCATATCCACTCACTATTTTGAACAACTTCAAAATCCTTTGATCAAATATCAAATTTGGAGATTTACTATGAGATACTAGTACTTTTACTAGTTTTAAATCCACTAGACATTCTACACATTTGAATCAAATTCATTTGAATTCGTCCAATACTTGACAAATTGTGCTTTTGTCATTCACCCCTTTTTCCACTATGGCTTTGCAGTCATTCGGGAAAATTCAAGCAACTCCTTTTACTTGTGAGATTCAACTTTCTAATCTCAAGTGAATTTTCCTTTTAGGATTTCTCATAATTCTAGTTTACCATTATTTCCTTAGTAGTTTGTAGATATGTCATATTCTGGTAATCATGAGAAATGATTCACAAATGTCTCCATACAATATATGGGATACATTTTGAATGCTACTTCATGTAGTGAAAACTCCAGTGGGGAAAACACAGTGATCATTATCATTGATTCTTTCCTTTTGTGAAGAGAATCGTTCAGGAACATTGTCCATTGGGCTTCTCAACACTCTGATGCAGGGTTTTGAATCCTCATCGTGTTTTTCACTATCTTCCATTTGCTTCATAATTGAGAAATATCACTAAATACGAACTTTCTCAAAAATGTACCAAAAACCAAGCAATACGAATTTTGCTTCTCTTTTGGTTTCAGCTATGGATTTCGTATTCAAAGTTTCCAATGAATACTCTACAAGGACTTATTCGCTATTGTTTTGGTTATATCGAATAACCCCAAAACTTTCACGATGATCCATACCAGATATGGAGCCGCTTTCACGAATTCAAATGGTTCACTATATATTCTAATTGAGTGCTAACTATGTTTTAACTAATGGTCTCTATATCTACACTACAATGATTTATTTGGCGCCATCTATTCACCCACTTTGATATCTAATATCATATCTTGATGCTTTGCATTTTGACATTTCAAACGCATTGCATTCCACAATTTCTTTTATGCCAATCTTATAAAGTCAAATTTCATTACTATTGATCAAATCGTAGTAATTAGATTCTCTTTTATATTCAACACCCTTTGTTTGATGAAACACTTTGATCATATCAAATAATTTCATACTTATGTTTCCTTTGGTAAACTTCATTACACATTGAAACAATTATATAATGATAATTACCATTTTGTTAAAACACAATACATCGAATATGTATTTACTTTTAACAATTCAGCAAACACTTTGATTCAAGTAATACACGGTCTTCAAGTTATTTTGCCAAACTTAGGCATTATTTATATGTGAAAAAAAATCAAATGACTTTCACATATTATCACATAACTTTGTATTCAAACAATGGTTTCATTCATTAATGAATATATCATTTAAGTTGGGTATTTTAAGGCATTTCAATATTTTACAAATGTTCATGTATTATCAATTAGTTTCAAACAACAAGGATAATTCACATATAATCAAAAAAGATATGAACACAAATAGAAATCATTCATAATAGTAGAGCAACTATTTATTACAAACTGATATGAATAACCGTCTCACTAAGTGTGAGACTCACTAAAGAGGTTCACAATCTTTTGATTACAATAACTATCCAAAACATAAACTAAGTGATAAATGTCGAGGGAGAGTGTCGTTGGCCATCATCATCATGCTCGCCATCAACACGCAGCGTCACCTCCTTTCCAGCAAGCACCTCTCGTGCAGAAGGACCTATTTTCAGTAAAACAGAACAAGTATCAAATATACTTAACACTGTAAATGTGTTTGCAAGATTATAACATTTATAAAATTGTATATCAAATATATACCTTTGTCATTGATGACCTCAGCGACAACGGGTTCAACCATCACATTCCTGAGATGTGATACGAACATGTGGAATTCCATCAATTCCGCGTCGCCTCTCATAATGCAAGTCCTGACTTGTGCTTGGTAGCTTGGTGGCAGCGACCGTAGCAAAACACCATTTGCAAAAGAGCCCATCATATAGCTATCCAAAAGTATGCAGGCCTCATGTACGCATCATGCATGCGCTCCAAGTGGTCATCAAGTGATGAGTTCTCCTCCATCTTAATCGAGAGGAAGTCTCCGATCAGCTAATGCTCCCATATGCGTGCTTGTTCCATGAAATGTGTCCTAAGCAGTACCATAGTCACATGATGGTCAAGATTACCCATGACTGGCCATAGCTCATCCACAATCCCGTCGCACATTGTAACTGATATGAAGGTGGACATCTCATGACAAAAATAGTGGTCTTCCCGCTGCTCTGGGGTCTCTAGGTCAATGGGCTGATCCAAATCCATCTCATCAAGTATGTAGTCGACCACGTCATTCTCGCTAAGGAGAACGTGGAGACGCGCAACCCACATAGAGAAGTTTGATCCGTCTAACCTGAGCATCTTTCCTTCTAACCAATCGTCAATAGGGAAGGTAATCTCGAGGAGAACCATTTTCTACATTTATAATTGCAAAAGGAATTTAGACTAAGTTTATAATTAAATGAGTTAATAATAACTCCAATCAGAAACACCTATCCCCATAAGGGTTCCTAGTGATAATACGACCCCTTTCAGCCACATCTCCCCTATCATCACAACCATCAATGTGGGTTCAAGGGTGGACGTTAAACGTCGGTCACATTATTCATGTGACTCGTCCTCGATCTTTCGACCATCTGCGTTCTGAGGCCATATCTCTGTAATGTGCTAGGCTCGCCAACTCAACCTTAGTGTATTCGCTGTGCAACATGGCTTACACCCACAGTATGCGAACATAGATATGTCTAACACCTAGTCACCCTGGGTCGCCTCATACCAAAGAACTTTCTTGGTGGTGCACACTAAGGGGGAACACAATGATTGGTAATTTTAACAGGGATCATCTTATTAGGCTACCATCTAGTATCTAATACTAGAACACAATAACATATACAAACAATAACATTGAATGTAAATGCGATGTGATATGGTCCTTCACGTCGTGATCTCCATCCGTCGTCACCGGATTACAGCGCCAGGGTTCCGTCGCCGTAGACACCAGGGTACCAGTGTCTTTCCAGCGTGGTAGTTCGTCACCTCCGTGACTATCTACTACTACGTAACATAAGGTAATCAATTTACCTTTTCCACAACCATATCACAAAGCAACTCCCCCCTACAAAACAAAGTTAGACGCCTCTACTTTATCTTTGCATGTTTTACGTGGCTGAATGGGCTTTCGCACAAGAACTGTTCTTACCTTCGAACTGTGAGCACAACGTTGATCATGTAGTTGTCTCTACTACACCCCTTTCGGGGCCCTTCATTGCAAATGGCATACCAACTAATGCGAGAGAGACAAACGCCCCCCTAAGCAACTTTATACGATACAAGCCGTATGTCAAGCGTGGACCAGTCTCGCGAATGAACGCGTAAAGTCGGTTGGGGGCCGCTTCATCAAGCATTACTGTGGTATAAACAAGGGTAACAACTAAAAGTTCAACGCCCACACGCTACATCTCATGTGTTCTACCCGTACTAGCATTAGTACGCATAGATCTAGCTCTAATACCACTATAGGGGTTTCACGTATGAAAGCAATAATTTTTACCCTATGCCCCTGAATCCCTGATGCTGCCAGGACCTATCTATTAGTAATATAGTAACGGGAGGGGCTTTTCGCGAACTTACCCTTGAAGACCGAAAAGTGTTGTCAACGCTCAGGAGAGCGTGGTTGATGTAGACGAGCCGAAGCCGACCTCAAGGTCGTGATGAAGTCCTTGCACTCCTGCGGCTCCAACAACTTGAGTGCCTCAAGTGTGAAACCTCGCGGGGAGTTACACATGTCCGGTGCCTGACGATGACTCCTGCTTCCCCGATCCAGCAGCAGTTGTGGAAGTAGAGCTCCTAGATCCGAATCCCGCAGCGCGACGGCGCTCCGCGGTGAAGATGTCTCTCATTCGTGCAGTATGGGACCACAGTCACGAGAGAGAGAGAATATTAATTGGAGGTCTTCCCAAAATTGAGAAGACCTTTATTGAATATTGTGTGTATTTATCTGGCTAAATACCCCCACTTTATATAGGGGGAGGGGAGGTAGTACCTCCCTCAAAGTCCCGGGGTGGGACTAAAGGAGAGGAGAGGGGGAGGGGTGGCGCCGCCGGCCACCCCCATGGGCCCGCACGGGTGGGGGAGGGCTGGCCCACTAGGGCGCCGGCCACCCCCTCTGGCCCTTCTCCCTCTCCCCTTTCCCTAATGGGCCCTCTTCCCTCCGGAAATGGCCCATTAAGCGTTTTGACCTTAAAATTCATCTTATCTTTATTAAATAATTATGAATAAATGATTAAATCAATATTTAACATTCATTCACATATTATTCAATCTTCGTGGCTATGGAACCCCTTCCTCCTCCACTCAGGGCATCCTCTAGACTTACCGAAACCCTTTCGGTTTTCTCTCTACTATTCTTCGGCGATTCTTTCGATCCTATAATCACTCTCTAAGCATCATCAAACCATTAAGCATGATACCCTACGGTTCGGGAACACTCCAGTCATGGTCGGTACACTCCCGGACCAATGATCGATAGAGGGACCTGGATGGCCATGTGACCCCTGTGCGTTCCACGAAGATCTTTCATCGTTTGAACTGGGACGGTCGTGTCTTATTCCCTTTGTCTCTCGATACTTGCATTGCCTGAGATCTGATCAATGACATCACCATGTCGTGTGCAGTCTCGTTACCGAACAATGCTACTTGACTCGTTCCGACAAGTGATATCCCTGTGATCAAATCACACGTTGCGCAGCTATTGGATATAACTTCTCCGAGTGGGCCCTTGAGTATCTTTCCGTCACGTGGATGGACAAATCCCGCTCTTGACATATATTGCCTCTATGGTTTCCTTTGAGTACCTAAACACACCTTTATAACCACTATATTACCAAGTGGCGCTTGATGTTGTCTAAGCTCTCTCAGGAGACAGTGATTGATATGGCCTCACGGTCTAAGGAATAGTCTACGAGGATCCATTTCTAATCATCATAACTTGAACTTCGTGACATGATAGGGTCACGATGTTTAGGTTGGTTATTGGTTCATCATCTCATTCACATAATGAGTTGACTCCATTTCCAACTGGCATAAATGCCACATGATCAGGAAACTTGATCATTTGTTGACCAATGAATCAGTGACTAGAGTTTCACTGGGAACCCCTGGTTGTTTATATATCACACGTGTATTGATGTTTCCACTAAACACAGTTATAGCATGATATAAAACTTAATCATAAACTTTATGAAATATGATAATATTCCTTGTTACTATTTGTCTCTAGGGCATATTTCCAACAGTACTTACTATGACAAGAACTTACCGGTAACTAAACTTGAGTAGCATGAGGAGCGGCCCTCGTATTCAAGGGACATGAGATTGCCAACTTATACTTTGTCAAGAATATACTCCACAGTTTGTTCACTTTAACCTTAATCACTTCAAGATGGTTATGATAGGGGCAATGAGAGCTGAAAGCTAATAAGTACCATAATTTTTGGAAGCTCTTTATGAAACTTGAATCCATGCTTCCTTCTATGAAGGGCCTTTCTTTTACTTTTATGTCGAGTCTCCATCTTCTATCTTTATGCACCTATTGGGAGAGCATAGTGGTCATTCTTAGTTTAATGTGCATTGTCCCAAAACTTGTTGATTGATTCATAATGTTGATATTGCTTGTTCTTGAACTATTTGTATCTAGTCACCCTTATGAACTTTGAAGGTGTCCTATGCATTTATGTTTTGCTACTCCATGAGGGACAAGCTGAATGCCACTATGTTATGTTTTCTATATGTGAAACAAACAAACGTCTTTCAATGCATTGTTATTCATGATCTTTGTTTGTATCCTTTCATGTTGCATGCATAGTCACTATGTCATATTGTTAGAACATCATCTTTCAAGCTCATTTTAGAGTACTTTGATCCCAACTTGCAATGCTTGAAAATGGTTTGATCTTGATTGTGATGGTGCATGTCACCTCAAAAATTATTGTTTTTATCACTTACCTACTCGAGGACGAGTAGGAGTTAAGCTTGGGGATGCTTGATACGTCGTAAACGTATCTATAATTTTTGATGTTCCATGCTTGTTTAGTATCTACTTTGCTTTGCTTTGTCAACACTTTGATGTATTTTTATGTTTTCTGGGACTAACCTATTAACAAGATGCCACAGTGCCAGTTGCTTGTTTTCTTCTATTTTTGGTTCCAGAAAAAGCCATAAAATGAATATTCTCGGAATCGGACGGGACAAAAGGCAAAGTCAATATTTCACCGAGGGGAACACGGAGCCAGAAGACGAGAGGGAGAATGGCCTCGAGGGGGCCACACCCCCTGGCCACGCGGCCTGGCCTGGCCCGCGCCTAGGGGGTGTGGACGCCTCGGGCACCCCATCGGCCTCCCCTTTCGCCTATAAGAAGCCTCTGATGTAGAAACCCTAAATCATCCGAGAGAAAGCCTTGAAAACCTCCACAGCGCCGCCACCACCGAATAGGAGATTCGGGGGATAGAAGTCTCTGTTCCGGCACCCTGCCGGGACGGGGATGTGCCCCCGGAGCCATCTCCATCGACTCCACCACCATCTCCATCGCCGTTGTTGACTCCCATGATGAGGAGTGAGTAGTTCTTCCTCAAGGCTAAGGGCTCTACCAGTAGCTATGTGTTCATCTCTCTCTCTATGCATGATCTTATTGAGATCATGAGCTTTGTAATCTATAGATCTATTCTGCTACCCAAGTGCTTTAATGAATCTCTGCTTATCCCCACGTGTGTGAATTTGACAGTATGCACACCATGTGACACTTTGGCTAAGGTTACATAAATACTTGTCATGAGTATAATTTGAGTTGGATGTCTCTATGAGATTGTGGTGTTTGTTGGAACCATCTAGAGCTCAAGGTGATAGTGAGGGGTTATCTAGATGGGGAAAGCGAACTTTGAGGTGTGCTACTATATCCCTACCGTGGATTAGAGTTATCCAACTAGAGAGTAGTTCAGAGTAGTATCATAAAGAGAATATATTTATATGAGAGTGTTCACTAGTGAAAGTATGATCCCTAGGCCTTGTTTATAAGCATTGAAACACCATTTGCAACTAGATCTTTTACATGTTTGCTTGCTTCCATCTTTATTTCAGATTGCCTTTAGTCTCTTCCTACCCGTCAAGCTCTTTTCTAGCACCGTTACCACTTATAATTATCCATACCACTTGTATTTCACTATCTCTTCGCCGAACTAGTGCACCTATACACCTGACAAGTGTATTGGGTGTGTTGGGGACACAAGAGACTTCTTATATCTTGATTGCAGGGTTGCTTGAGAGGGATACCTTTGACCACTTCCTCCCTGAGTTCGATAAACCTTGGGTAAGCCACTTAAGGGAAACTTGCTGTTGTTCTACAAACCTCTGCACTTGGAGGCCTAGCAACTGTCTACAAGAATAGAAGTGCATAGACATCACCCACAAGGCCAAGCTCGATGCAGGCTTCCATAGCGCCCATCGCGCTACCGATGCTCCCTCCAGCAAGACGCTGAGACCTGTCGCCAACACCGCAACTTGTCGTCCAGGCGGCCGCCGATGCGAGGCTCCCTTCTCGCCTACGAGACCACCTTCTTCGGAGAAGAACGGGGCCCCGCCACCTCCACTCTGGACTGTCTTTGACCGGCTGAAGCCACCATTGGTGGCGATGGGGGAGGTGGAGGAGGGGGCTGACGACTGCTGGTCGTGGGAGCCGCCCGTGTCGCCCCTGGGGAGAGGTGACGCGAGGGCCTTGTCCGTTCCCTCGCAGTGGATCTGAACGAGCAATAAAACCGATTACCAAAGAGATAGAAAATTGTAACATCCCAAAACTTTAATCCAAGCTTATCAAGATCCAAATCATCAAAATTAGGGTTAACAAAAACTTTTCCAAATTAAAAATGAAAGCATTCATGTGTATGAGCATTCAAATTAGGAATTGATTTGAATTGCCATGGTTCTGTGATTCTTTGGTTGTAAAATGTTTCTTAGGTGATTTAAACATCATCTACCTCATTCCCAAACTTTTCCCAAAGAAAATCAAATCAAAAACAATTAAAAAGGAGGAATGGTCATTTTGGCCAAATTAACTCTCATGCCTACTTTGGCTATTCCTAGCACTCACTTCTCAACAGAAATAATTCTAGGTCTTTACACCCCTTGATAGTACACATAATGAGGTACCAAGGCCCACCTTTTGATCTGCTAAAAACATTCAAATACTTATTTTAAATGGCATGTGAAAATTGAATTCAATGCATATGCCTAGATCACCCCTATTTCAAAAACCATCAATTTGAGATCCACTTTCAAAACCCTTGCAACCAGAGACTACCTAGTATCAGTGGAGAACACTCAAAAATTTTGAAACCAAAATTCAAACTTTGGTCTCTTGCGGCCATTTCATGAAATAGGTGGCAGGACAAATCTCGCCAAATTCAAAACACTATAGTGAGCAGTGAACTTGGTCACCATTTGGGCCTAACTCGGTCCCCTTGTCCCCCAGTGCACCCCCTACCCTTTGCTAGCCCGGCCAAGCGTTGTGCACACGACCAAATGGTCATGGCCATTAAGGCCGAGCACCTTGAGCACCCTCACCGGCGACAGCGCGCCACAACAGCCGCCAGCCTCGCCCACCATATCCCGCACGTCGCCCGTGGTCCACCTCCACCGTCCAACCAGCCCCAACCCAAGGACAGCGACCAGAACGGCCAGGAACCACCGCGCCCGGAGCCTGTCGACCATGCTCACGCCGCCCGCAGAGCGCGCCCTGTCCCCACGTAGCCAGACCTCGCCTAGCTCCAGCCGCCCGTCTACGCAATCCCTACCGGCCTAGCAAGCTAACAGACATGCCCAATCCCCCGACCGTACCCCGTAGTCGCCGGCCACCATGAAACTCGCCATCGGCAGAGACTTAGTGCGCGCCGCGCTCTTCACTGTCCCCGACCGCAAACCACTTCACCAGCACCACCGTGACACTCGCCAGGGCACCGCCCACCGTCCTAGCGCACCGCCCACGCCTCTAGCTCGTTGTGCCGTCGTCACCAGCGAGCATCGCCCATGCTTCTCTGCCGCTCAGTCGACCCTATATAAAGAGGCCACCCCAGCCTCATTTCTCCACACTCACTCACTCCCCAACTCTCGTTGAACCTCACCCACCTATCACCGATGCCGCTCGAGATCTGCCTCGCTGGAATTGGAGCCGAAGCAGCCGCAGCAGGAGAAGGGCGCCTGCGATTTAGGGCACCCCAAGCTCTGCCGCAACCGCGCCTCACCTCGCCATCGTCTACCAGCCCGTTTGCCTGCCTCACCGACCTTGTTGGAGCCCTGCAACGCCCCCAATCGACCCCCACCGCCGCGTCTAGGTCACACTCTTGCCAGAGTAATCCGTCGTCGACGATGACTCTCCACCGTTAGATCCCCTTTTAATCGTGCGGCCTAGGATGCTAGATACCGTTTTGGTGTTTTTGTGCCGCTGACTGATGCGCTCGACTTTCAACGTAGAGCTTGTTGGGAACCCCAAGAGGAAGGTATGATGAGCACAGCAGTAAGTTTTCCCTCAGTTATGAAACCAAGGTTTAAACGAACCAATAGGAGCAAGGAAACACCCCAAAGGTGTTACTAGCTAAGCTTTGGCAGGGTGCACTACCGGTGCTAGTAGCAACGTGGAGACCTGCACAACACAACCACAGAACTTTGTCCCCAACTTGCGATGAGGTTGTCAATCTCACCGTGTTTTGCAGAAAACAAAGGATTAAACGTATCGAATGGAAAGAAGTAAAAGTTTGCAGAAAGTAAACACAAAGAAGTAAACAGTTGTAGATTGTATGTGAAGAAAAAGGACCGAGATCCATAGTTCACTAGAGGTGGCTCTCCTTAGATAGATAACATGCTGGGCGAACAAATTACAGTGGGGCAATTGACAAACACCGAGAAAGCAATACATGCATATACTAATCATCTTGACTCCTCTGAGACTTGATTGGGCATTACAACATAATACATAGACCGCCATCCAACTGCATCTATGACTAATAATCCACCTTCATGTTATCATCCGAACCCCCTCCAGTATTAAGTTGCAAGCAACAAATAATTGCTTTATGAACTGCGTGTAAAGTAAACAATACGATTGTTCTATGAACAAAGAATTGTTGTTTTCTCCCTAGTAGCAACAGCACATCTAGTACCTTAGAGATTTCTGTCACTTCCCCAGATTACTAGAGGCATGAACCCACTATCGAGCATAAATACTAACTCTTGGAGTTGCTAGCATCTACTTGGCCAAGATAGCTACTAACAACGGAAAGCATGCAAGATCTCAAATAACAAAGACATGATAGGATCAATAATCAATCTGAAATAGCATCTCAATATCCATCAGATCCCTGCAAACACAACATGTATGAATTACAAATAGATGATCTTGATCATGAACGGAGCTCACAAGATCCAAACATGAAAGCACAAAGGAGGAGAAACCAGCCATCTAGCTACTACATGGATCCGTAGTCCAAGGATGAACTACTCACGTATCACACCGGAGGCTTGCATGGTGATGAACAAGGCCTCCAGGGTGAATTCCCCTCTCTAGCAGGGTCCCGAGAAGAGCTTCAGATCCCTCCCGATCTAGGGATGGAGATGACGGCGGCTACAGACTCTTTCGTGGATTTTTGATCTGGTCCTTAGGGTTTTCGTCCCGAGGGCATCTTATAGTCGGAAGGAGAGGCCGAGGGGGTGCCGGGAGCCACCACACCACCCCCTGGCACTGGCCCAGCCTAGCCACGCGGCCAGGTGGTGTGGCCGGCCCCTGGCCCTTCTCTGTCTCGTATTCTGGCACTTGATGCCTTCCGGAAAAATAGGCACTTTGGCTTTTGTCCCGTCTAGTTCCAAGAATATTCATTTTCTGACTTTCCTGGAACCAAAAACAGCAGAAAACAGGGAGCTGGCACTGTGGCTCTTGTTAATAGGTTAGTCCAAGAAATCATATGAAAAGTACTCCAAAGTTGGAACAAAACACAAGAAAGTGGATAAAACCAAGCATGCAACATCAAAAATTATAGATACATTTGCAATGTATCAACATCCCCAAGCTTAACTCCTGCTCGTCCTCGAGTAGGTAAGTGATAACAAGAAAGAATAATTTTTGAGGTGACATGCACCATCAAAGACTTGATCAAAGTATTTGTAAAACATTCAAAGTTGGTATCAAAGTACTTCAATCATAACATGAAAGACCAAGTTCTAGCAATAAACAAAGAAACTATGATGTAACATGAAAAGGCACAAACAAAAGATTCCATGAATAACAATGCTTTGCAAGACGTTTGTTTGTTTCACATAAAGAAAACATAGCATAATAGTATTCAGCTTGTCCCTCAATAGAGTAGAAAATATAAATGCATAGGACACCTTCAAAGTTCATAAGAGTGACTAGATACCATAGTTTAAAACAAGCAATAACAAGTTATGCATCAACCAACTAGTCTTGGGACAATGCACATAGAACTAAGAACGACCACTATGCTCTCAAAGTAGGTGCATAAAGATAGAAGGTGGAGACTCAATATAATGGTGGAATAAAAGCCTTTTGTAAAAGGAAGTAGGGATTCAAGTCTCATAAAGAGCTTCCAAAAATTATGGTACTTGTAGCTTTCAGCTCTCATTGCCCCTACCATAAGCATCTTGAAGTGATTAAGGTTAAAGTGAACAAACTATGGTGTACATGCTTGACGAAGTATAAGTCAGAAATCTCATGTCCCTTGTATACGAGGGCCGCTCCTCATGCTACTCAAGTTTAGTCACCGGTAAGTTCTTGTCATCGTAAGTACATGTGTATCATATAGAACCGCCAACGGGATACCCCTTGCCCGATGATACGGAAGAATCCCCATATCAAAATGACAAGGCAAGCAGACAACGAGCATCTCAGCATTCTTCTTATTTACCATGGGAATATGGTGCTTTTTTCTCTCTTTCCTCTTTTCATAGTATCTATTTTTTCTCTTTTCTCTTTTTTTCTCAATATAGGACTCTTTTTTTATAAGAAGAATGCTTCATAGACAGCTCATTATGGTTATACTGCAGGTTTCCACCATGTCAGCATGGATTAGACCAGCGGCCTAGGCGTTTCTCTAAAACATATATATAACTCCATGGACTTACAAGCCCCCCTTTCATTTCACACCGACGACATCCATATACAAAAGAGCATGATATCAACTAGGTACAAGTACCAAGTGCAATGTTGAAAGCGTTCCCCATGAAAGCATGGTTCTGCTAATTCCCGTCAAATAAGTGCAAGCATATACAACATAGAAGACACAATGGTTCAAGTTTATTAAGGGCAAGTAAAGTAAAGTGTGCAATCAAGTTCGTGAGAGCTTTAATCACTAGTTTTCTCATAACAAGTGGAAGGTAAACAAAAGCATGAATATACTTGGAATAGCATAAGCTAGTAGGTAGGTATGATGGACTCTTTGGAATAACTTGGTTTAGGGAGTTGGATGCATGAGTGGAACTCATACTTTGTTGTGGAGGCTAGCAAAAGACTGGGAGCGACAAACTAAGAGAGCAATAATGGCCATAATCATGCAGAGCGACAAAACATCATTGATCAAAGCATAAAGTGATACTACAAGTTGAAAACTAAAGGATCATAAAGGCTATGGTGACTTGAGATAGTCATAACATGGTGTGAGCATGTGCCAAGTCAACCCAAATAAAGCATCAAAGGAGAATACCACTATAATATGCTTTAATATGCTAAAACAACACATGATTCATCCAAGGCACATTAAGCAATCTCAATTGTTTATAACAAGTCATGCTACAGCAAAGAATACTAAGCATAAAGCCAAAACAATATCAAGCATGACATGACAAAGCATGGGCCACAGTCAAAAACGAGCTCTTTTTACCACATAAGTATGAACTTTCCTACTCTTTTCCAAACCAAACCAAACTATTTGCAAACCAAAGTATGAAATAGGGGGTCCAACCAATTTATTCAGAAAACTAAGAAAACCAAAGCAAACGAAAAACCAAAACGAAAACGAAAAATAAGACGCTCCAAGAAAAACACAACTGTGCATGAAACAATAAAAATGAAGCGTTTGGAAGAAACCTGGGATTTTAATTGATGAAGAAGGGGATGCCTTGGGCATCCCCAAGCTTTGACGCTTGTACTTCTTGGATATTTCTTGGGGTGACATGCGTGGCATCCCCAAGCTTGACCATTAGTCCATCCTTCATCTCATTACTCATTCCTTCCATACAACTGAAAATTTTCCTTCATACAAAACTTCACACAATCTCATTAGCAACATTAGTGCACTTAAGATAAATAAGTCTCAAGGTTCAGTTCTAACACCAAATAAACTTCCATTAGAACACTAGCTACTGTAGCACTTCCCTCAAAAAGCTTCATTCCCCAAAAGAACTTAAAAAGGAACCCACAAGAAGCAAATGCAGAAAATGGCAAAAATCTATCAAAACAGACCAGTAGGTAAAGACGAATTTTTTCGAAGACCTTCTGTTGCGCAAATCAAAAAGTGTTGAACTAATGACAGTTAGAGAAAAACCTGAGGAAGAAGCACAAAAAAGTATAGCTCAATACGACATACAGAGCTCGCTCACGAAATTTTACGATGAAGCACCGAAATCTGTTTCGGGACAGCAACTTTCTCAATCATTACTTCTCTCTCATTAGAGGTTACTCTTGGCACAAAAAGCAAATAAAAAGTATAAGGAGAGGTTATTAAAGAGGTAATAACTTCCAAGACTCATCTAAAAAATTTGGGTTATCTCCCAATAAGTACTTTTCTTTAACGCCTTTAAGTTAGGCATAAGAAGCAAAGAAATAATCAAGTGTTCTCAAATGAAGAAGTATTAAAACCAACTTTCTTGCCCTTACCTCTCTTACTTTTGTCTTAACCTTGGGGAAATATGATTGTTTGGTGGAGAAGAAAGGTGCATGGTCCCCTTTTCCACATCTATTATTGCTCCAAGGAGTTCTAATAGGGACCTTCCAAGTGTAATTTGTCCTTTTCCTGCACATTCAATAACAAGATAATCAATAAAATCGTTTTCCCAAAGATCTTTGTAAACACTCCTTCAGCTATTCCAAGAGGTAATATGGTAGTATTATTAGTAAGAGATATTTATTTTCCTCCTTCAATGAGCCCCCAAGTATTCAGAGATTTCTAAATATCTTTGGGCATAAGGCAAAATTCAGACATGATATCACAGCGAGCTTGAAAATTTTCATTGTTCATCTCATTCTTTACTGTAGGGAACCACTTTGATGGTTCAGAGTTTTTTGGAACATAATCATGATGCTCCCTAAGCGTATTATAGCAACTCTCTAATCTAATAATGCTAGCCTCAAGAGTGTCCACCCTAGCAAATATTTTTGCAAAAGAAGTATCAGTTTGGCTAGGCAAGTTGTAAGTGAGGATCAATTTCTTTATAGCATTAATAGCATCATCCTCATTACTATGGAGGAAATCTCCTCCCACAACAGCATCCAAAGCATATCTATAGAAAAGAGCAATTCCAAGGTAAAAACTGCTAAGGAACAAGCTTTGGGTCATTTTAGGCTCAGTTTTTTCATGTAGATCGGAGATTCTAGACCAAGCTTCCTTAAAACTTTCCTCAATTCCTTGTTTAAAAGTGAAAATCATATCCTCGGGTGACATAGTGATTGGAGCAAGGCTAGACATAGTGACAACTTAGGATAGGAACTAATATTTTTTGTGTTTTTAAATAAGAAAGCAAAACAAGTAAAACTATTTTTTTGTGTGTTTTTGAAGAACAAAACAAGCAAACAAAGGAAAAAAGAAAACTAAGCAAACAAAAACAACAAAGTAAAGAGATTGGTTATGAGGGACTCCCCTTGTGAAGATGTCCTTGACTCCCCGGCAACGGTGCCACAAAAGATCTTGATGCGCTCGACTTTCAACGTAGAGCTCGTTGGGAACCCCAATAGGAAGGTATGATGAGCACAGCAGTAAGTTTTCCCTCAGTTATGAAACCAAGGTTTAATCGAACCAGTAGGAGCAAGGAAACACCCCAAAGGTGTTATTAGCTGAGCTTTGGCAGGGCGCACTACCGGTGCTAGTAGCAACGTGGAGACCTGCACAACACAATCACAGAACTTTGTCCCCAACTTGCGATGAGGTTGTCAATCGCACCGTGTTTTGTGGAAAACAAAGGATTAAATGTATCGAATGGAAAGAAGTAAAAGTTTGCAGAAAGTAAACACAAAGAAGTAAACTGTTGTAGATTGTATGTAAAGAAAAAGGACCGAGATCCATAGTTCACTAGAGGTGGCTCTCCTTAGATAGATAACATGTTGGGTGAACAAATTACAGCCGATGGACATGCCAAGTCATCCAGCACTGAAGCGCCAAGTGGAGAACCTTGACTTCCTGTTGTATGACCGTCAGAAGGAGCTGGACAATGCCAGAGAGTTAGCCAACCAGAACCGTGCCATTGCCGACCAGAAGGCCCAGACTTTCGCACTACTCATCCAGGATCGCCAGTCTCTTCGCCGCCAGCATGCAAAGAAGGATCGCACCATCGCCCGTCTTCGCAAGAAGGTGGCCGACCTCGAGAAGACAGTCAAGGAGCAGGCAGCCCAGCTTGCAGCAAAAGAAGAAGAAGATGAGGGTGAAGACATCTAGGGAGACATGGATTCTTACCTCAGCAATGATGATGACTTTCTAGCGGAGGATGTTGTGGACTTCTACACTGACGATGAGGACTCTGACTTCATCGACGATGAGTAGATGCACTAGGGCACTGTCGTAGCATAAGATGTATCGGTCCCAATGTATCGTAGTTTGCAGAATGGTTCTTCAAACCATCTGTTTTCCTTTGTTTGGTGTGGTGTGTGTTGTACCGTGTGCTTTTTTGCATGAATGAAATGAAGTTAGTTGAAAAACCTGAGTCTAACTCAAAGTTTTAGCTTTGAAAACCCCAAAACCATGAACCTTAGAATTTCCCTCTTACCCCTATATCCATTTCAATCTTCAGATGACTTGTGGAAACCAAGGAGGAAGCAGCTCGTCGCAAGACCCAATGCTGCAGATCTTGCAGAATCTCATCGCAGACCGTGAAGCAAACAGGGCAGAACGCCAAGCCAACTTAGCAACACTGCACCATATCGCCCAGATGGCTCTCAACAACCCCAAGTCTTATTTAC
Organism: Avena eriantha; assembly: GCA_910589775.1. NCBI lineage: Eukaryota > Viridiplantae > Streptophyta > Magnoliopsida > Poales > Poaceae > Avena > Avena eriantha. Next base: position 105,687,045 of record OU342741.1, read on the forward strand.
AAGCTTTACTTCCTTTACCTTACACAAAGTTCTTTACTTGGTTTGAAGGTAGCATAAAAAGTATAAAACTTGACCTATTTAGAAACCCTTTAGATGTCATTCTATGGCATGAGATTGAACCCATCTTTTCAACCTTAGTGAACACTCTTAACTTAGTAGTTTAGAGTAGATCAAAAACTTGAGTCACTTTAGATGGGAACACTTGGTGAAAATGAATTATGAAAACCTTGGAATGATGAGTCATTCTATTGAGATGTTTTGACATGTGTTGAGAAACACAAATGGTTTATGATGGTGAAAATGTTGAGGCATGAGCCTTAACCCTTTTATAAAACTGATGGTTGGATTCAGATGCGATACCATTCCAAATTTACCATACAACCACACTACCTGAATTGGGTAAGGCTTAGCTGGAAATTTATATGCATTAGTATTAGTTCCCTCGCGGGAGAGGTTTGAGCTGAGGCTACCTCTCAATGTTGTCCACCTATGCAGTGCCCAAGATGACAGATTGTCATGGTTGGGAGGCCATGCTCATAGGAGAGGTGCTTATACTAGGGTGTGTAAAGAGAAGGTTATGTTTGATTATCTGGATACTAAGTATGATGATTCAGGGTTATCCCTGACAGATGAATCGAATCTTGTGGTGAAAGTGTACCACCTCTGCAGAGTGTCAAACTATTCGAATAGCCGCGTCCGCGGTTATGGACAGTTCGAATGGCCATACTGTTTCGTTGTCAGATGTTTTCCAAACAACTTATGAAAGGAATGATGAATTTTGACTTGACCACAACAGGGTTGTGTTTATGACAATAGCTTCCCAACTTAAGTGATTCTAGAACTTTATCTTATCTTTCTTTGCTTTAGAACGAAGCTTAGGTTTCAAACTTAACTTTACAGTTAAACTTAGATTTATCACTTTAACTTAGAACTATATTACTTGTTAGAGGTAGTTTGCGAGTACTTAAAGAGTACTCATGGCTTTTGTCCCTGGCTATTCTCATGGCCATACTATGAAGGAGACTATCAAGATGATGGCCAACAGGACGGCTATGATAACTAGGACTATCTGCCTTCGTCGGCATTGCATGTGCCCCTGAAGATGGACCCCACCGCTACGCTTATCTTTTATTTCCGCTGCTTGTTGTATTAAGACTGGATCATGAGATCCTTATTTTTGTAAGACCTTATGTATGGTTTGTAATGGATGATGTACTGTGATATCCAATCCGTGATGTCTCGCAAAAATGGTAATCCTGGGATTGCGAGGTATGGCATAACGGGCATCTGGGATTAAAAAAATCCGGGTGTTGACAAAAATAACCGAAACCTGGTCTATAGAAGGGGTGAAGAAGATACCCGCTGTACGGTAATGCCCGAGGGCAACTGACGAGGGGTAATCTCGGCAATGCCCATTGTTATGGACTTGTGTTTCGTGAAAAGGAGAGCGCTAGGGATTTCGTCGGCTTTACAGACAAACAAGGGAGGCGATTTACTCAGGTTCATGCCCTCATATAGGAAACCCTACTTCCTGCTTGTCTGCTCGTATTATCATTGGAGATTACAAACAGGATGAGTCGACTAGATGCGGTCTCGCCGAGAGAGAGAGGTGTGCGTATTGTAATATTGGATACCCTCCTCGTTGGCCCCTCCTAGCCTTTATATATGGGGAGGCTAGGTCTCAGGTACCAATACGAGTTGGTTTACAAGTTAGATTTCGTATTTAGTCTAATCTTGGACTTCCTTGTCTTGTTCCACTAGGAGTCTGTGTCCTTGTAGGCTTCATGGATCTTGGCATATCTTCGGGTGAACCTTCCTTTGGGCCGAACCATATATGCCAATAGTGGGAACCTGAAAGGTTATGCCTATGTCAGTAGCCCCCGAGGCTATGTTCGGATGCTTCCGTTCGAGCATAGGCTCAAAGTCTTTTTCAATATGCCCGGAAGGTGAACTCGAAGATTTCTTCAGATGCGTGAACTTATCGATATCTTGTTTGACTGATGCAATGGATGATGTTGTCTTGTTATTGAAGTGATGTTGGCATTTTCATCGGGTGCTCCTGGTGGGAGTAACCTTTGAGGCTACACTTGGGTAGAATCAAAGTTATGCTTCTTCATTATAGATATTCTTTTGTCGACTTCTATTTTGAGGATTTCTGTTTTTTCTATCGGGTGCGCGTCCGGCGCTCCCGACGGGAGTATCCCCCGAGGCTATGTTCGAACGCGTGCATTTGAGCATAGGCTCAAGTTTTCATCATCTGAGAAATTTCTCGACTCAGGTATTATAACTTTGATTTTATGTCGAGTCCGTAGGAGGAACTTTTCTATCGAGTAGGCAAAGTGTCAGTTCAATAAGTTTGTCATGAGGATTTTGGTATAACGAGTCTGGTGCATCCGACGGATCAGGAACCAGTTAATTGTTCTTGGGCAAATACATCATAAACCTACTTCAAACTAGAGTCCACACACTCGAATTTGGTATATACTGGTGTAATACAGCTCGGGTCGCGAAGGTCTTATCGAGTACTAAATTCCAGTTATATATTTTATGGGTACCCAACGCGTCCGTCGGGATTTTTTATCGTATCGTTGATACGGATAATAACTAGCAGAGCGCATTCAGGTGCGGTTACTAGGCCTCACAGGACGGGTCCTGGGGTCTTACCTTCTTGTCGAGAGACACGACATTCAGACATATTATCGTGGCAGACGCGGTCCGAGAATTTTTGATATTTTATCGAATCCATGGGAGGATTTTGTTTTTTCTATCAAGCGTGCAAAGATAATCTTCATTTCGAGGAGGTTCTCTACTCGGGTCTTGTTTGTAGCAATGTAAGTTGTTTTTATCAACTCCGTTAGAGGATAAATTTTGCATTAGATGCGCGACCAGCGCTCCCGATGGAAGTATCCCTCGAGGATATGTTCGGATGCTTGCATCCGAGCTTAGGCTTAGAGATCTTCTTCATCGAAGGAGATTCTTAACTCGGGCCTTGATTTTTATCAGGTGAGCATAGACTTAGAGATCTTCTTCATCCGATAATTTCTCCGTGTAGATAAAATAAGGATCCTGAAAAAAGACATGTAAATTGTGTAAAGTCAGCCGAAAATATAGCTTGTTGTAATTTGGAACTTGATTATATTTTTGTGGATGGCCATTACGGTTGCGCCCCTCGTGAGACCTTTTCGTTATCCTGATGCCCATTGGGCTGGATCAGCTCCTTGGGTCAAAGAGTGTTTTTGACGTGTTTCATGGTGAAGCCGAAGAATTCTTAAGTTTGTGCTAAGTAGCGAAGCCCCCGAGTATTGGAGTATGATTATGTAATAATTAATTTGACTGAGACCCCGAGTATCGGGTGTAATAGAGTATTGAGAAGTGGACTTGGTTAAGAGAATTTAGCTTTATTGATCAGGTACGCGAAGATGGTCTTCATCCGAGGAATCTCTCGACTCGGGTCTTGATTTTTATCAGGTGAGCATAAACTTAGAAACCATCTTCATCCAAAGAGGTACTCGACTCGGGTCTCGGCGTAAGTTGACGCAAGTGGCGTTTAGTCGACTTCGTTGGAGGACCCGATAAAATAGCTCGATGTAGCCGATATGCTTGCAAAAACATAGAGAATTGTGAAGTACTTGCATCTCATAAATAATATTTCCTTCTAATTTGTCATAATATTTTCTAGTGCCATTGAACCAGACACTGTTACACTATTAACGCGAGACCTTTTCGCTATGCTGATGCCCTTAGTCTTAGTACCTTGCCGACCTGTCAGTTGGGCTGCAACTGGGTTGGAGTTCAAGGATTCGACGCTTAGACAGAGTCAACTATTCGGAAAATCACGTATGAGGTTCTCAAGTGCACGAAGTCGATAAAACTTAGGTTACTTTGAAGAGGGCACAACCCCGAGTGTTTCGAGTGCGATTAAAATAAAAAAGAAATCAACTTGAAATAAAAAACTTAGCTTTGTTGGTAGTTGCCGTAGACGAAGTCGATGCAGCAGCAGGATGTCTAGAGCTGATGACGATAGAGGGCTGTCACAAGCGAAAATTAGCCGAAGATGTATAGCGGGTCACCGCAGCCGAATATTTTGGCGGGTTCCGAAGCCCCCGGCGAAGAACCGATGCGATGCTCGGAATTGACGGAGCGGCGGGTTGCCTACAAAGGGAGTTGTGTGATGGACACGGAGTCGACACGCGAATGTGTAGTCGATGTGGCGAACCGAAGTGGAGGCGATGGATCGGAGTCATCACGGCAGATTCGTCGGATTTTTAGTCATCCAAAGTTGACATGGTACACTTGTTGGAACTGTAGAATATCTTGATTTGTTTTCATGTACGTAGGCCTTCCTAGCAGCTTCGTACATAAAATAACTTGTAGTAGATGTTGTTGTCGGATCCCACACTAAATGTTACTCGGTTCCCGGTTATTTTCCTTGTGGTGCACGAGCACGAGTCAATCTGTTTCTCACGCGACGTTTTCTTCTTTTTCTTTTCTTTTCTTTTCTTTTGATCAATATATAAAGTAGCAGTTCGGTTGCTTCCTTGGCACTTGATCTAGCGACAGGGTACCTCTTCTCTCTTTTTTTCTTCTTCTTTGCATATGAGCTGATCGGAAGTGGATACTGATGTTGATATATGCCGATTGTATCAGGTTTTGAGGCGGCCGTTCCGACTCGCCTTGGTTGGCATACGTTGACTTCCTCGTTCTTTGAACCACCTTGGCTTTGGCTTTTCGGCTGTTTGCTGATTATTTCTTGTCTGGAAATTTGTGATTTGAACGAGGCTTCGCGTGCTGGCAATTTTTTTTCCAGAAACCAACGAGTCGTAGATCGCTGGAAGTCAATGGAGCCGAAACAGTCTGCAGCAGTGTCGAAACAGTCTTCTTGATCCCGCAGTCGATGCTTTCATCACCGCTTTCCTCGGGTTCAGCGTTCAATGTGCTCGATCCACGTGGTGGCGTAAGCTGGGAGTCTGATCTGAGGGAGAGATCATCATAGAGACCATCAAGATCGCCCAGATCTGCTGATTATTCAGAGTTTTCTTCGCCGTTTGCCGTGCGGAATCTACGGATGATCCGACGGAGGATGCAGGTATCACCGCAGGCGCACCTTTATTGACCGACGGTCCCGACGAGATTGTAGCCGATAGGCACGGTTCTTCGGGTTCCTTTACACAAAAGTAAAAACTTCCAATGATGAGGCCGGATCCGCCGTTGAAGTCGACGGGAACCGAGACAGGGGTGGGCGGATGTGGTGCAGCTTCTGTCGGATTGCTGCTTGATGAAAGGGGGAGCCGCCGAATCCATGGCTCCGGCGCTCAGATTTTCCACAGACGGCGCCAATTGATGATAGCTGTGAGATTCGACATATTTTTTAGGACTTTTATTGATGGTTTCTCCCATATTTGATCGTTTTCTAGCTTTACCTAACGCTAATACTTCAGTAGAAAAGAAAACTTGGTTTTTAATGTATGTTTCAGGTTCTGAACGTCAAAATAAGGTTTTAACTAGAGAAACACAATATTTAGGCGAAAACAAGCAAGTCTCTCTTGGAAGCACTCGGGGGGAGCATACAGAGGCTTTAACGAGCAACTATACGACGGGAATATTTTTCCAGCCGTATAGTTCCCGCCGTATAGCTGCCGCCGCCTCTGTCTTGTCAAAAGGGGAAGACGTTCTTCATCTTGCTCCACGATCTTGATCTTGCTCCACGATCTTCGAGCTCCTAGCCAATACAACCCCATAGCCACTACTTATACTTGAGAGAGAGAGAGAGAGAGGAATCTTCACCTTGCAAGACTAGGGTCTGTGATTGTTTCTTCCCATCTTGAATTGTGTTGGATATTTTTCTATTTCTTACTATGGATCTCCAGGTAATATAAAGACAAATTCCCTTTATTTAATTATATCGATGATCCGTTCTTCTCTCATATATGCGTAAGTTCCTTAGGCGTGGGAGATATAGGGGATTGGTGATATGTGATGTGACTTCATATATTTTTTATTAGTTTGTGATTGATTCTAATTACTATATTATGTGTGCTTGTCTATATGTGGGATGCCTAATGCTTATTGTCCAATTAAGGGCCCAGACAACATGATGCTTTGTTCTACATAGATAGGATCTTGTTTGCTAGCAGACCGGCGACCCCCGAGTGACACGGGGATATCAATGGAAAACTAGTAGACTTGAGGATAACGAGGAACCACTGTGCTTATTGCATTAGTCTGATTCAAGGAGCTTAATCGCTAAACGACCTGAAGGGTCTTAATCGTCTAGTGTCTGACCATGGTTTTGGTAACAGGCTAGTAGGATTATTGAAGTTAGGATAAAATCTACCAAGAGGAGTTCCAGCTAATTATGAGTTACTCACCTACACATATACTTATAAGATTATAATTGTTACATTTATCATTCGTCCACCTAGCACAGTCACTATCACCATGAACTGAATCTCCCCGCGCCTTCTTTTGCCATCTGCAGAAAACAACAAACAACCAAGTTGTTCTTTACTTTTATGCTTTATATTTCTGAAGTTTACATTTTAGTTCTATTTAAATACATCTTATTTAATCAAAACTCCATTCTTATTTCAACACTTATAGTCAATTCACTCGAAGACCTGTAACAACTTCGGATGTGACAGAGACTTCACCCATAAACACTTACCTTTGGGCTCCCTGTGGGATCGATATCTATACTTCGAAACTAGCTACAAACGATCTGTTCACTTGCAGACATCAAACTATTTTCTGGCGCCGTTGTCGGGGAGCTAAGCGCTAAGTGTTTGTCTTTTGACATTTCAGATGTTGCTACTACAAAATGTTCTCCCTAGGAGACAAAGGGTCTACACGCTCTGGTAGGACCTATTTATCGGATTGTATTGAGCGCGTGCCTGCTCAAAGGCGCGAAGAAATTATTGAAAAACTTAAGATCAAATAAAGTTGAAGTTGAAAACCTGAGTGATGTTATGAAAATTATGTCTATTTATATGACAAATCCCATGAAAACTGAGAAAACTCTGAGAGAATACAGTGCCCCAAGTTCTGAATTTCTTAAACATCAATAGAATTCCCTAATCCTGGAGTTAGAGAATATATGATGGTGGAATTATTAAAATTTTGCAGGAAAAAGCTTTCAGTGAAAGGGAAGATGAAGACCCGGGAAGACATATTAGAGAGTTCGACGATGTGATAACATCGCTTGGACCAAAAGGTTTGCCAAGAGACTTCTCTCATCTAAAATTATTTCGTTCGTCTTTTAAAGGTAAAGCTCTAGACTGGTTATGTTCTCTCCCTCGCCATTATATTAAATGTTGAGAAAACTGCATTGTTAAATTCATAAACATGTTTAATCTTTTTAGAAAGGTAACTGAACTAAGAAAGAATATAGGAAACTTTAGTCAGAACGTGGGAGAAAACTACCCACAAGCCTGGGATAGATTCTTTGGAATGATCAATAGCATTCCCAATCATGGCTATTCTGAATCGACTATTGTCCATTTATTTTACCACGGTCTTAATACTCAATGTAGAGAGTTGCTTGACTTTTCAGCAGAAGGGTCGATAAATACTTTAACTATTAAAGAATGTTTGGAATTGATGTCTACTAGGGCTAAAAATGATTCTTTATATAATCCTGATTTTGACACTAAGATGGAAAAATGGATTCTTCGGATAACTCCCGATCTTATGCCTGAAGTACGCAAAATAATAAAAGAAAAGGGTATACCTTCTGAACTTGTTAAGGAAAACAAAGTAGATTTGTTACAAGTTTGAACCGAAGAAGATGAAACTAGAAAAGTTTTTCAAGAATTAAAACATCGACAAGCAAAATCTCATAATAACCTGCATAAGCACTTTCAAAAACACAAAAATATTTTGGCGGAACTCATAGAAAATTCTGATGAGATTGGCCAAGAAATAAAATCATTTCACAAGTATCTTAGTATGATTGAAACCCAGTGTGAACAAATAGCATCTGGTTATCAAAATTTTCTTCGAGATGATAAAGACACTCCTCTTCACTAATGTTGTCACAAGAAGAGGTGCAGTAGTTACATGACCATTAGGACCATCGGAATATGAAGCTGAAAAGGAGCGAAAGGAAAAGCCTTGCTCGAAGAAAGCCAAGAATATGATACATTGGTGGATCGTCAAGATGAAACTGAAATACAAGATCAAACCAAGGAGGGCCAAAATGATGCACAGGATGACCATTATGACTCTGATGCAGAGATGGTTGATCCAAGAGAAGAAAAAGATATAAGCAAGGAAGATGAAGTTGTTGTAGTAGAAAAGAAGAAAAGCGATAAGCAACAACAAAAGAAAGCAACAAAAGAGTTTGACCCCTCACAAAAGGTAAAAGACAAGAGTAAGTCAGGTGAGAAAAAGCTTCCTTACCCTGATCGAAAAAATAAAGCACCAGATCAGGTAATTTATAAGTCTTTTACAAAGGCACTTAGTGACCTTTGTCTGGAAATTCCGTTTGCGGATGCAATCAAAGTTCCTACCTATTCTAAATTCCTCCGTGATATTCTTAGTAGAAAGAAAGAAATAACTGAAACTGTTACCATGGTAACTAGTTATTCTGCTAATGGGAAGCTGTTGTCTAAGTCTAGAGATCCCAGAATGTCAACTATTTCATACTCAATAGGTAAAACTGATATTCACAGTGCCTTGTGTGATCTAGAAGCAGGAGTTAGTGTAATGCCATACTCCCTCTATAAAAGGTTAGGATTAGGGGAGTATTCTCCTACTATCGCCGCTTTACAGATGGCTGACAAGTCTACTAAACAACCCGTTGTTATGATTGAGGATGTTCTACTTAGAATAGATGAGCATGTTATTCCCACTGATTTTATTATTATTAAGATGCCTGAAGATGAAAAATTATCCATAATACTTGGAAGACCTTTCCTTAGTACTGCAGGGGCATCAGTTGATTGTGCTGAAGGAAAGATAATCTTAAATGTTTATGATGCTGAAATCATCCAGTATTTTCAAAGAAGCTAGAAGCAGGAGAAAGATATATTCCACCTGCAAAACGAGTTCATATGGTAAGTGCCTTTGATAAGGGGCAATCCAAGGTAAGAATTCGAGAACAGAGAAGAGGTTGAGTTACTCAACCATTTTTAATAAAATGCTTAATAGGAGTCAACCCATCTCATAAATAAAATAAACTGAGAATAAGAAAGTTCATCGCATTCGTACCACTTTTCCACAGATATTCTTGCGGAAGTGCGCCCGTGAAGATGCAGCTGTCAAAAAGTAGTAGAAACACCGATTAAATCTATAATAACTAAATAGGTGATCCCCACTAAAGTATTTCTCTGCACATGCAAGCTATACACATCAGCAAGACTCTAATTGGTCCACGTCATTCATCCACTGCCATGTCAACATCTATTTTTTATCATCATATAAACATGCAGATCAATTTTCTATGGCGTTTTTCCCAGAATAAAAACTACTAGCTATATATGGCTCCACGGTTTCTCTTCCCACTTAACAACATGATTTTGATGATCTTGCACTAACTCGCCACTTCACCTCCCATTCATTTATAACCAGCAACATCGCATGAGACGACCTCCACCATCATGCTACGACCGTAGAGAAAGAACTTCCTATTCATTTTTTTGAGGGAGAGAAAGAACTTTCTCTATTGGCCTACCCCATGCTCACGTACCATAATAATAAACACACAAAAAAGAAGAAAATGCAATAATGCAGAAGAAACCGATCGAGGCAACCGATTTAAAAAAAAGATCGAGGCAACCAGTCGCCTATGCTGCAATTTCGTGCAGCCACATCACCTCTATTCGCTTTGGCAGCCACGACCCACGGGCATTGATTATCGCGTTTACAGAAGTCGGTTTCTTTCTGCTATCGTTTGATATTCTTCAACTGCATGCATCCACTATCGTCTCCCATCCCCATTCCACGCCTTGATTAGCGCCTGATTCAGCTCCCACGGGTGCAACATTTATCCCTCTCGGTCGTCTCTTCTCCTCTCCCACTCCATAGATTTCTTCCTCTCCTACCATTTCCCCTCTCTCCCAAGCCCAGCGAGACAGCAAACTTCACAGCATTTATCCCTGACGCTAACCACCTTCTGGCCTCTCTGGCCGCAGCTAGAAGAATTAATTAACCAACTCGCCGGAGATGCCAGACTCGCAGTGTTCTCGGCGTTGAGGAGGATGTCGAGACGGAGCGGTACGGTTCCATGGTGATGTAGGGATCGCCCTCCGGGAACACCAAGATGACCAGCGGCTGGCGCGGCGTTGATACAGTGGTGGATGTTGCGGCAGCCGGCAGAGGTGCTCGCGGCGTTCCCAGCGGTGAGGCACTGCTAACCTGTACATGCTGTAGTCCCTAGAGTACGTCTTCGGGGAGCACGGCTGGAAATGGAGAGAGAGGGGCGCTTCATCCTTGCTGCCGCTCTACACCAACAAGGGGATCAGGTGTGCGTTGGTTCTATGCAGTTTGCAGGTGAACCCTGCATCGACAGCCATATTCAAGCTTCGCGGCCAAGAACGGCAAGGCCGCCATCAAGAAGTTATGCGGCATAATCTAGCTAATGTCCTCAAAAGAGTATCCATGACCTTGACTTGAATCAACTATATATCAAATAACCGGAGTAATCTACGGTCGTACGTATGGTTATTTTTCAGTTGCGACGTTTCCCATCCCTGCATTTCCCTGAAGTGCCTCTGGTCTTTGAGGTCAGTGATCAGCTCTCTCCTGAGATTCGTTCTGATGCTGGTAAATCTGTGTGGTGTTGGTCTCGATTTATTTCTTCTTAGTGTCTACGACGTGAGAGTCATCACCCATTTCTTTGCAGGAGATATCAGCTATGGGTTGCAGTGAGTTTTTCTATCTTCTAATCAGTTTTCTCTTTCAATGTTGAACCAAGATTATTTTCACATATAAATCTCATGGTTTAAATGAGGTTAGCTCGGGTGATAACTTTACTTTAACTATCTCCTATGCAGCTTAACCAATTTATGAGTTGCTATCTTATTTCTGTCTCATGGTGTATCCGGTGACAACATTTTTAATTATCCAACCGTCTGAGGGATCAAACGAGCAAGGCCTTAATGAACTTTTTTGTGATGAGAGGTTGGATTTGCAGGTCCTCCAGATATTTTGAAATAAATACATGATATGGGATATCAATAGGTTAGCTCGAGGTTATTTCTGCAACCAAACATCAGTAGAATCATTTCTGGTTTGCGGTGTTCTCGTAGGATGCATACTGAGGCGGTCCTTTGTTCTATACTGTTGTGTTTAGCTTCTATTTTCTTTTATTTTATTGATGCATTTTTCTTTGTATAGATATATCAATTGGTACCTCTTCAACATGAATAATAAATGAATTCTTGGTGACAACAGAAGCACATTCAAATTTTCCTACACTTTTGTTTCAAACTAATACTTTATTGAGCACACCAGTTAAAGTACTTATATTTTTTACCATTATGTGCTTTTGATAACTGCCATACGATATTACATGTTCAATTATTTTCTTTTTCTAATTTGCACCTGAGTTTGCACAAGCAGCAGCAAGGACATAACCCAAATTTTATTACCATTTCTCACGGACAATGAAAAAGTGTGATGAATGAACATAGATATCTTAATGTGCTTACATGACTTGAAATGGTTCTTTGAACCAAACATATATTTATACTGTCATCTTCTATGAGGATCTTCTTCATACTACCTTTCCGCAACAACGCGTGGGGTTTCATCTAGTTTTTCTAGTAGTATAGAATAAGAATAAAAATAAAAGTTTAAGTTTACCATCTATAGAAGCTAATTTTTCTCTTAATACGCTAATGTTGATCGACAGTTTCTACTATCAATTTTTTTCAAAAATAAGGTATTTCGCTAAGTTTTGGGATAAGAAGGTGACATGAGTATACCCTACAGGTACTCGAGCTTGGTATATATGGCCTGAATACATAGAGGCCCACGGTGTCGCCAAGGCCCAAATGAAGAACTCGAGTAACCTACGGACTCTCGATTGCTTGAAGAATAAGAAGAAGCTAGAGATAGAAAGTTCAAAGGAGAAAACCCTAAACTGTAACCGACTCGACCTGATACCCGAGACCTGGTCTATCTATATAAAGGCTAAGAGGGGGCGGCAAGGAGGACACACGCAACCCTAGTTTCCACACCCCTCGCCAGATTGCATCTGCGCACCATTGTAATCTTCGATTCCTTTGATAATTCTACGAGCAGACAAGCAGGAGTAGGGACCTCTACGAGGCCTGAACCTGGGTAAATCTTCGAGTCCCCTGTGTGCTTGTTTGCTAGCTGATAGATGTCTCCAGCGCTCCCTCTTTCTCCAAAACCCAAGTCCATAACAATGGGAATTGATGAGTTAAACCCTCGTCAATTGGCGTCGTCCGTGGGAATTGGGAGTGCTGATGTCGCGCCTTCTTCGGCTCCATCAACCACGATCTACAACTCCGCAACAACGGAGATCCGCCAGCTCTTCGGCGCGTTCGACTTCACCGTCCACACGCCGGCCACTCGCCCGGCTTTCGAGTCCGTGGGCGACGGAATCAGCCTGACGATCAGGAGCTTCCGCTTCCAAGTTGGTCAGATGGGCACGCTTCGCATGCCTGACCAGCCGATGGTACCATCGATTGCTCTAGCATCGTGGTTCCCTCCATCTATCGGCACCCTAAGTGAGCTCAACGCCTCGTCAATAGTTGAGAATACAGTCAGCGACAGTAGTCGCGACTCCGATCTGAGCGATCTAGCAACTGAAGATGGAGCCTACGGCACCGAATCTGAAAGTTGCGGAAGCAGCAGCTTCCCAAACCACTTCATGTGCGCCGTCATCAACGCGGGCGACACCTCTGCCAATCACGATAACACGGGCAACCGTGGCAACGAAACCAACCTGCCTAATGGCGGGATACCCAATGGTGGACCGCCGCCCAACGGCGGTAACGGCGGCAACGGCAACAATGGAGGAGCAATCGAACCTCCAACCATAATAAATGAGCAAACCGGCGAACGCGTCGTGATCAGGCTCAACGAACAAGAGTGGGCTCGCTGCCGCGAGGCCTTACGAGGCAACCCTCTACCCTTCGGATCTCCACAAGAACTGCTAATGGGCTACCATTGGCTCCTGAAGGAAGAATTGAAGCGCCAAGTGCAAACAATCACGCAACTCGAGGCGCGCAAAAAGGCGGCGGACGAGTCGAGCCTCCGACATGCTGGGCTCTCCTCCCACGGAGGATCCTCCTCAAAAGGCAACGAGTACATCACGAACAAGAGGCCATCCTGGATGGCCCATCTCACCAAGCAAGAACGCATAGAAGCTGCAAAGGTCCTCGACTTCAGCTCTATGACAGTCGATACACGGGGCAACGTGGTCCCTAAGACGCAGCAGGCTGTAGTAATAGCAGCCACCATGTACCTCCTCAACAACCAGCCGCCAGCTGGAGTTCCCCGATCCGCTATGCACCGATCTACGATCGCGGGCTTAGGACTAATCGAGGCCGCCCTCGACAAGGAGCCAACACTGGAGCCGAAAAAAGGCAAAGCGCTAGCAAAGTGCTAGTCTTCGCCCGCATCCAACAACGACAGTCACAACCTGTCTCGACGCCGCCGCTCATGGCGACATGGCCACGACTATGATGCACGCGATGACCTCACACAGCGCAAGATCGACAAATCAAGGGCGCGACGTGCTCGGTCGACTAACTTGGAAGAAGAAGATGTGGAGCTCTGTGGCGCCAGATGCTTCAACAGGACCATCAGGCAAAAGCGAATGCCCAAGGGGTTTAAACTCCCGTCGGAGAACCCGAAGTTTGACGCCCTGCAGGACCCGAAGATCTGGCTGGAGGACCACATCTCCTTCGTCAGGCTCCACGGCAGCAGTCGAAGCACGGCCATGCAATGCTTACAGCTACAGCTGCAAGGCGCCGCCCGAGCATGGCTCAACAACCTCCCACGCGGATCCATTCGCAGTTGGGAAGAGCTAGTTTACAACTTCGTGCGCAACTTCAAGGGCACATACAAGCGTCCTGCATCAATCGAAGAGTTGAGATGCTGCCAGCAAAGATTAGGCGAATCGGTACGCTCCTACATCCAAAGGTGGTCCATCATCAAGAACTCCGCAGAGAATATCTTGGAGGACCGCGCAATCGATGCGTTCAACGGCGGCGTCCGCCGCATAGAGCTCAGGGAGGAACTGGGTCATTCAAAGCCCAAGACCATCGACCACCTGATGGAAATCGCGAATCGGTAGGCTGATGGAGAAGATTCGGTGAAGAATCATGTTCACTCCGACGAGGAGGCAGAACTCGAGCGCAGACGCGACCACCGAGGCAAACACCACATGCGCATCTACGCTGACCGCGACGACGTCAACATGGTCGCAGCCAGTTACGCTGACAGACGCGACGATAACCGCAACAGCGGATACCGCATCGGTGGATACCACGACTCCGGGAAAACCACGCAAGTGTGGCAATGCCGCAATCGTGATGAGGCACCCACGACATCCATTGAAGACAAACTGTCCGGACCATGTACGGTGCACTTATACATTGACAAGCATGATGGAAAGAAGAAGTCCAGCCACCTCCTCAAGGACTGCCGCGAGTTCCTCAAACTACATGAGGGATTGGTTCGGGTGAATCCCAACACAGTCGAAAGAGGCTACGGAGCCGCTCCAGGCACCGTGGCACATGGCGCTCCACCACCACCACCTGGACTACCCCCAAACGCAGCTGCGCCGGACCAGCACCAGGGAGGCGAACCATACCCACGAGCCATGGGTACCATGATGATCCAAAAGGGACGCCCCTCTAACAGGGTGCAGAAGGCCATCACTCGCCAAGTCAACTTGGCCACAAACTGGCCACCATCTACCACTGAGTACCTCAGCAGAAGCGAGTCCTGCATCACCTTCGACAAACGCGATGATCCGCCTCAGGTACCTCGTCCAGGCCATTGTCCCCTCGTGCTCGAGGCGCAAATCGGAGGTTTCGACATGAGCCGCGTATTCATGGACGGCGGAAGCGGCATCAACCTCATATTCGCGAGTACCTTGCGAGCAATGAGGATCCCTCTGACTTGCTTAGAAGCCTCGGACACAACATTCCACGGCATCATGCCAGGAAAAGGCGTGTATCCCCTGGGCAAAATCAACCTCGACGTCATCTGCGGCACACCAAAAAACTTTCGGCGCGAGCGCATCGACTTTGAGGTCGTCGACTGGCCCTCACAGTACCACTGCATCCTCGGGCGCGTCGCGTTCGCTAGGTTCATGGCAATGCCACATCACGCCTACCTGCAGATGAAAATGCCAGGTCCCAATGGCGTCATCACAGTCAACGGGAGCTTCGAGAGATCCGACAGTTGCGATAGGGAATTCAACAGAATTTCCCAGTCCTTCGGCATGCAGGAAGAACTCGCGAGACTAAAGGAGTCGACAAACAACAGTCTGCCTCCCCTAAGCCGGCCAAGTTCGCCCGACCTATCTTTTGACTCATCGGTACACACAAAGAAAGTGCAGGTCCACCCATCGGATCCCGCCAAGACGTCCCTCATCGCCAACAACTTGAATCCCGCATAGGAACTCGCGCTCGTCGAATTCCTCTGTGAGCACTGGGAAATCTTTGCCTGGTGTCCAGTGGACATGCCAGGAGTTCCCAGGGAATTTGCCGAGCACGCACTCAACGTCAACCCAAACGCAAGGCCAGTCAAGCAAACAATCCGGCGATTATCTGAGCCAAGAGCAAAGGCAGTCGGAATGGAGATCAACAGACTCCTCGACGCCAAATTCATACGCGAGATCAAGGAAAGCACTTGGCTCGCCAACACGGTGCTAGTACCAAAAAAGGACACGGATATCCTGCAGATGTGCGTGGACTTCACCTCTTTGAATAAGCACTGCCCAAAGGACCACTTTCCGTTACCACGAATTGACCAGATCATCGACTTCACCGCGAGATGCGAGCGCCTCTGCTTCCTCGACGCCTACTCAGGCTATAATCAGATTCAAATGAAGGAGGAAGATCAATAAAAAACAGCATTTACAACGCCCTTCGGTGTGTTCTGCTACAACACAATGCCCTTCGGGCAAAAGAACGCCGGAGCCACCTACCAGCGGTGCATGCAGGCTTGCCTCGAGAACCAACTTGGTCGCAACATTCAAGTCTATGTCGATGACATAGTAATCAAGACCAAAGAGGAAGCCTCACTAATCGACGATTTGCGCGAAACCTTCGCCAACCTCGACCACTACCGGATCAAGCTCAATCCGGACAAATGCGCGTTCGGCGTACCATCTGAGCAACTACTCGGGTATCTCATCTCCGCGAGAGGAATCGAGGCAAACCCGAAGAAAATAAAAGCCACACTGGCCATGGAGAAGCCGAAAAACATAAGGGGCGTCCAACAACTGGCTGGGCGAATCCTCATAAAAGCCATACTGGCCATGGAGAAACCGAAAAACATAAGGTATTCTCGAAGAAATAGAATTTTTTTGATGACTACTGATAGTTTAACGACCAACTATACAACAGGAATAAAAATTCCGGCCATATAGTTTCGGTCGTATAGATATCTTTGCCATCGACAAATTTTCCTCCAAGACACAAAGAATTTAACGACCAACTATATGATAGGAATAAAAATTTCGGCCGTATAGCTCCGGTCATATAGATGTCGATGCCTCTATACAAAATCTTCTAAAAAATACTAAGAGTTTAACGACCAACTATACGGCAGGAATAAAAATTCCGTCCGTATAGCTCCGGTCGTATAGATATCGATACCTCTCTTAGAAATTTATCCCAAAGGTACTGAGAGTTTATCGACCAACTATACGGCAGGAATAAAAATTCCGGTCGTATAGTTCCGGTCGTATAGATATTGATGATTGTTTTAGAAATTTATCTTGAGGGAACAGACGGTTTAAGATCCGGCCGTATAGTTACGTCCGTATAGCTGTTTTTTGTGTAAAGAAACCCTAGTTGATGGCGCCACCACAACAATACGGATGGAAGAACATCACCCGCCCGTATAGTTCCAGCCGTATAGTTTGGTGCGACCACAAAATCGCACCGGGGCTGCTAGGTCTCTCACCCCTCCTCATTATTTCTCTCATATTCTCTCTCCAAACCTCTCAAAGTCCACCTAGGACTCTTGATTCTTCGCGGATTTCATTTGTTTGAGTAGGGGAATCAACTTATCGGTATGTTTCTCTCCCTATCCATGCTTTATTTTCATATTTCCATGGTTGAAACTCTCACATTGATCTAGTGGATGAAATCAAGCTTATTTTGTTTTTCCTATTGATTTCTCACGTGAGGATTGAATTTTTCCATGTAAGATCGTTCATATATCATGTAGAAACTATATGCCTAAGGTTTTATGGTGAAAGTTTTTAGTGCATCACGATGAACAAAATTGGTAACCTCTTTCGTTCGAGCAAGCGCCAATGGGGTAAGGGCTCAGGCTCGGGGTCCCAAGCCGAGCGCAACCCCAAGTTGGCCATGGTTTCATCGAGGAGGGTGCCGCCCACACGTTGGGCCTACCACAACTTTCTCACCGCGACGGGGTTGAAGGTGGACTTCGACCTCATGTGTAACAAGGAGGGGTTAACAGTACTTGGCTTCGCAAGCCACGACACCTACACCGAGCTTACCCATGAGTTCCTTGCCTTCTTCTACGACGACCACATGGAGAAAGGTAATATGTGCACGGTAAGTTTCAACATGAACCGACAGCACTATGAAATAAATTTTGAACCATTTTGCAATGCTTTCGGCTTCCCCCACGTTGGGGAGCCAACTATTACTAATCTCTATAGCGTCACAAGCGGAGAAACTTAGGAGGCTATTTCTGTTAATGGTGACACCAACTTCTACCAGAAGAAGATGTCCACCATTCAGAATCCAACCATCCGCTACTACGCCTTGTTCCTCAGCAACACACTACTGGGGAGAGGTGATACCGGTTCCATGGCCAATGCGGACATGGCAATGATCACCAAGGCTCTCTTTCCCATTGCGCTGCAAAGACCCAATCCCGCAACTCTACTCATCTAGCACCTTCGCCACCAAAGCAACAAGATAAAAGGTGACATTCGCATTGGTTGATTGGTAACCTACCTTTCCCATGCATTAAATATTATATTACCTGTTATGCAACCTGTTGACGGCTCCAAACTCATGGACATCAAGTATTTGACTGCTTGTGGCTTCCTTGGTGTTTACCATGCTAACCAGAGGCTCTGAGCATATCAATTTAGTTATCTTGGTGATGCACAGGGTGAGCAGGTTCAGCTGCCCTGTCCCCAAGCCTTCTCGATTGTGGAGAAGGACACTTGGATCCTCACCAAGGACCAAGTGATGGAGAACATGGTTGAACTTCAGCCTGATGAGGAGGAAGATGAAGAAGGAGGGCAGCAAGATGAGGATGAGCAGGAGCATGAGGACGAGCAGGGGCACGACCCTGCTTTGGAGGGACAGCAGCAGCAGCAAGGGGGAGCTTGGGACCTGTGGCCCAACTAGCCACAATAGGGGTACAACTACGTCCCATATCAGGAATTGCAGTAGCTCAACCAGCGCGTTGGGGAGATTGACCACACTCTTCAAGAAGAGAATGAAGATGTGAGTACTTTGACTCACAACTTAAGTCACTTCATGACCCACTTCCCCGACTACTACCAGTAGTATCCGCACCAGCCGCCAAATGACGGCAACAACTGAGCCTTGCAATAGCCTAAGCTTGGGGGAGGTTTGAAAACCTCCAAACTTTGCATTCATGTTTTATTTCTTCTTTTGATTTATTTTATTTCTCTAAATTTGCATGTTTATTTTCAGTTTGCATTCCTAAACCAAAAATACAAAAACAAATTAGTTGTAACTTTATTTGCAAGTTTGTTTCTTTGTTTCTCTCGGAGATTGCTCAATTTCAGGTGACTTGGCAATATAGAAATACAAAAGGGGTTCGACTCAAATACGAGAATGAAGCAAGCAATAGAAGGTATCACATTTCTTTCATCACCCTTTCTGCAACCTTAAATGATCCTACAATTATTTACTCACTTACACTAGCGCCACTCCCCACTTAGCTTGTTATCCTATAAATTCTATTCCTTTGCTAGTGACTCCTTTTAGCTTTGAAACAATGAGCAATGAACTTGGTTAAAAATACTTCCTACATTTTTATAACAAGAAAAAGCATCTGAAAGATGACTTGAGTCCATGTTTAGCCTAAAGAATTTTATTTTACAACTACTCCACCCTGTTTGAGCTTAATATAAATAGCCTCGATAGTACCTTTGAATGGAATTGTTTGATAAAATGGATGCTTCTAAGTAGTAGAGATTATCCCACTACTTTTTCTAATAATTACCATAATATATTGTTTTACGCATGTCATTACAACTATGTCGTGCTCGATGGGGAACTATTAACTCCGCTGGCCAACAAACGATCTAAATGTGGGAAACCACTTGATTTCGGCTATTGAGTTATGTAAACTTCTATAGCAGCAATCTTATGACGGGCAAATTTTTTAGTCTCCTCATGGTTTCACGTTCCAAGTAAAATTGTAGTACTCCTCTGACCCATTATTGCTCAACAATTATTTATTGGCATGGTCACGAGTGAACAACACAGTCCCAATTAACATGTTAAAAATAGTGGCATGGTTTCTCTATAAAGGGCTGAAGTTTTTGAAAGACAAAAGAAAGGAAAAAGGTGCTTTGAGAGTGTTGAAATTTTGACATGGGAGTAGATGAGTTGTCCTTAAATTGAATGTTTTAGTGCTAACTTGAGTACTCTTAATTGATTAAACAAACAAAAACAAAAAGTTTTCACTCTCAACGAAGAGAGACAACAAAAGAATTTGTCTCACTTTCCTAGCTAAACTTTTGACACTTGCTTGGGCATATGATTTATTTGCTAGCAAGATATACATGGTTAGGAAGTGGACGGAGTGCAATCTTATGAATACTTGTATGATCATATTTAAGATTGCAGGGATTGTGAAGAAAAGAATTTGACACCAATTCAAACTTGTAAGTTCTTTTATTTCCAGTCACGAATCTCCGCTATTTTTCCTTATTTCCTTATCACTCGAGGGCGAGCAACATCTAAGCTTGGGGGAGTTCATAGCTGTGAGATTCGACACATTTTTGATGGCTTTTATTGATGGTTTCCCCCCGGATTTGATTGTTTTCTAGCTTTACCTTATGCTAATACTTCGGTAGCAAAGAAACTTGATTTTTAATGTGTGTTTCAGGTTCTAAATGTCAACATAAGGTTTTAACTAGAGAAACACAATATTCAGGCGAAAATAAGAAAGTATCCCTTTGGAAGCGCTCGAGGGGAGCATACAGAGGCTTTAACGAGCAACTATACGACGGGAATATTTTTCCAGCCGTATAGTTCCCGCCGTATAGCTGCCGCCGCCTCTGTCTTGTCAAAAGGGACAACTTCCATGAAGAGGCCATACGCGAAAACACAACACAACAGCCGTCATACCATCCAGAATGGAGAAAGAGGAGATCCGGAGAAGAAGGGGAAGACGTTCTTCATCTTGCTCCACGATCTTCGAGCTCCTAGCCAATACAACCCCATAGCCACTACTTATACTTGAGAGAGAGAGAGAGGAATCTTCACCTTGCAAGACTAGGGTCTGTGATTGTTTCTTCCCATCTTGAATTGTGTTGGATATTTTTCTATTCTTACTATGGATCTCCAGGTAATATAAAGACAAATTCCCTTTATTTAATTATATCGATGATCCGTTCTTCTCTCATATATGCGTAAGTTCCTTAGGCGTGGGAGATATAGGGGATTGGTGATATGCGATGTGCCTTCATATATTTTTCATTAGTTTGTGATTGATTCTAATTACTATATTATGTGTGCTTGTCTATATGTGGGATGCCTAATGCTTATTGTCTAAATAAGGGCCCAGACAACATGATGCTTTGTTCTACATAGATAGGATCTTGTTCGTTAGCAGACCGGTGCCGCCGGGTGACACGGGGATATCAATGGAAAACTAGTATACTTGAGGATAACGAGGAACCACTGTGCTTATTGCATTAGTCCAATCCAAGGAGCTTAATTGCTAAGCAACCTGAAGGGTCTTAATCGTCTAGTGTCTGACCATGGTTTTGGTAACAGGCTAGTAGGATTATTGAAGTTGGGATAAAATCTACCAAGAGGAGTTCTGGCTAATTATGGGTTACTCGCCTACACATATACTTATAATATTATAATTGCTACATTTATCATTCGTCCACCTGGCACAGTCACTATCACCATGAACTGAATCTCCATGTGCCTTCTTTTTCCATCTGCAGAAAATAACAAACAACCAAGTCGTTCTTTACTATTATGCTTTATATTTCCGAAGTTTACATTTTAGTTCTATTTAAATACATCTCATTTAATTAAAACCCCATTCTTATTTCAACACTTGCAGTCAATTGACTTGAAGACCTGTGACAACTTTGGGTGTGACAGCGACTTTATTCATAAACACTTACCTTTGGGCTCCTTGTGGGATCGATATCTATACTTCGAAACTAGCTACAAACGATCTGTGCACTTGTAGACATCAATTGACGAAGGGTAACCTCGGCAATGCCTACTAGATGCGATCTCACCGAGAGAGAGGTGTGCCTATTGTAATATTGGATGCCATCCTCGTTGGCCCCTCCTAGCCTTTATATTTGGGGAGACTAGGTCTCGAGTACCAATACGAGTTGGTTTATAAGTTAGAGTTCGTATCTTGTATAGTCTTGGACTTCCTTGTCTTGTACTACCAGGAGTCTGTGTCCTTGTAGGCTTCATGGATCTTGGCATATCTTCGGGTGAACCTTCCTTCGGGCCGCACTGTATATGCCAATAGTGGGAACCTGAAAGGTTATGCCTATGTCAGCAACCTACAACACTTTTACTTGGTCACTACATGTGGGAAAATATGGTGGCATCTTTGGGATTAGTATTGCACACTGATGCAGACTTGAGAGGAATGGAGATGGAATCTTGTGTTACAACGAGACTGAAGAGGGATGGGATGGGATCTTGGGTTCATTGTGGAGATAGCGAGTGCGGCGGCATGTGCTTAGAGAAGTGTTTCCTGAATTATATAGAAAAGCATTGGGCGAGACAAAGTTTGCTTTATGGGCTGTTCAGCAAGTGAGGCGGAACTCTGGGCCTCACCTGCTTAAAGGCCCATAAGTCATAGCAACCCACTATTGTCAGTATATACGGTGGGTCCACCTAGTTAGCGACTCGGCTAATTCCTGATTATTCGTTTTCATCTACTTTCATAAAAAAGTCTCCATTGCATATTAACATTGACAAATACAAATAATTTTTTATTCATAAGATTATACGATAGTAGTATAAGCCGACCGAGCCCTAATGTTCTGGCACCAGTCAATGGGATGTGTTTGACCATTCGCTTAGATTTAATGACGCTTGCAATGGAAGACGCAACGGGGGAATGCCTCCGTTGGTCAAGCACGCCATAAAAAACTACTGCCCTTGCGTAGCACGTAACACGACAGTAATATGTGTCGGTATCGAGTCTGCCATGGCGTATAAGTAGCCATGACAAAATGGTACCGTGAATGCCCATCTGTCAGATAACCAACTTTTTAGGTACTTTTCGCTTGTGCTGCCCCAAAAAATGTTGGTCACGGGAGGTATTTTCGTAGTACGATGAGCCACTCCCACGCTTCTTCGATCCATCAAGACTCTTTTGATAAAGGGAAATACTCATTTCCTACTTTAGACATTTCTTGACCGTCATCCAACAATACGTGAACATGAATGTCTTGTTCTCATACTTCTCTTTGAAGTATTCTATAGCTTGGGTGACCTACACAAAATGATGAGAATCCACAAAATATGCTACATATGCAATGTATGTGAATCAAAATGGTCAAGGTATTACCATGTATCGAACACCGATGCCTCTCACGGGCCGAGCCTTCACATGCTCATGCGCACTACAAAATTTGTTGCACTCCGCATTTATGAAACCCCGTTACTTTTAAAGAGAGACGTCATTTCGATCACTATCGGTAGGCCTTGAACTTCTTGCGTTCGTGGAAGTACTTTCCAATCCTCTACCAATATGTTGATCCTTTTTTCTCGTTGATTCGTTGCTAACGTATCCATAATTTTTGATGTTCCATGCTTGGTTTTATCTACTTTCTTATGTTTTGTCCACACTTTGGAGTACTTTCATATGATTTCTTGGACTAACCTATTAACAAGAGCCAGAGTGCCAGCTGCCTGTTTTATGCTGTTTTTGGTTCCAGGAAAGTCAGAAAATGAATACTCTCGGAATTAGACGGCACAAAAGCCAAAGTCAGTTTTTCACCGAGGGACACCCGAAGCCAGAATACGAGACGGAGAGGGGCTGGGGCCTGGCCACACAACCTGGCCGTGCGGCCAGGCCTGGCCCGTGCCAAGGGTGGTCTGGCCGCCCCAGGCACCCCCTCGGACTCTCCTTCCGCCTATATATTGCCTCTGATACATAAACCCTAAGTACCTGATCAAAATTCCACAAAAGAGTCTGTAGCCGCCGTCATCTCCATCCCTAGATCAGAAGGGGTCTGAAGCTCTTCCTGGCACCCTGGCGGAGAGGGGAATTCACCCTGGAGTCCTTCTTCATCATCATGCAAGCCTCCGGTGTGATGCGTGAGTAGTTCATCTCTGGACTACGGGTCCGTGTAGTAGCTAGATGGCTGGTTCTCCTCCTTTGTGCTATCATGCTAGCAACTCCAAGAGTTAGTATTTATGCTCGATAGTGGGTTCAAGCCTCTGGTAATCTGGGGAAGTGACAGAAATCTCTAAGGTACTATATGTGATGGTGCTACTAGGGAGAAAACAACAATCCATTGTTCATAGAACAATCGTATTGTTTACTTTACACGCAATTCGTAATGCAATTATCTGTTGCTTGCAACTTAATACTGGAGGGGGTTCGGATGATAACCTGAAGGTGGATTATTAGTCATAGATGCAGTTGGATGGCGGTCTATGTATAATGTTGTAATGCCCAATCGAATCTCAAAGGAGTCAAGATGAGTGTATATGCATATTGCTTTCTCGATGTTTGTAAATTGCCCCGTTGTAATTTTTTCACCCAACATGTCATTTATCTTAAGGAGAGCCACCACTAGTGAACTATGGACCCCGGTCCTTTCTTTTATCATCAATCTACAATCAATTGTTTACTGCTTTGTGTTTACTTTCTGCAAACTATTACTTTCTTCCACTCGATCCATTTAACCCTTTGTTTTCAGCAAAACTGGTGAGATTTACAACCTCGTCGCAAGTTGGGGACAGAGTTCTGTGCTTGTGTTGTGCAGGTCTCCACGTTGCTACTGACGCCGGTAGTGGGCCCTGCCAAAGTTCAGCTAGCAACACCTTTGAGGTGTTTACTTGCTCCTACTGGATTGATAACCTTGGTTTCATAACGGAGGGAAACTTACTGCTGTGCTCATCATACCTTCCTCTTGGGGTTCCCCAACGAGCTCGTTAGTACACGAGTCAGCAAGTGATTTTATGGCGCCGTTGCCGGGGAGTCCCTCATAACCAATCTCTTTACTTTGTTGTTTTTGTTTTGCTTATTTTATTTTTGCTTTGTTTGCTTGTTTCTTTATCAAAAACACAAAAAATAGTTTTACAAGTTTGCTTTCTTTATTAAAAACACAAAAAATGACTACTCTTGAAAATACTAAGTTGTGTGACTTCACTAGCACCAACAACAATGATTTCATGAGCACACCCATTGCTCCACCTGTTCCTGAAGCTACTTTCTTTGAGATAAAACCTGCTTTACTCAATCTTGTTATGAGAGAACAATTTTCTGGTATTGGTAATGAAGATGCTGCAGCCCATCTAAATAACTTTGTTGAACTTTGTGAGATGCAAAAGCATAGGGATATAGATGGAGATATTATTAAGCTTAAATTGTTTCCTTTCTCTTTGAGAGGAAAAGCTAAAGAATGGTTGAATTCCTTAACTAGGAATAGTATTGATTCTTGGACTAAATGCAAAGATGCTTTCATTGGAAAATACTATCCTCCTGCTAAGATTATATCTATGAGAAGTGAAATAATGAAGTTTAAACAATCTGATAATGAACAGGTTGCTCAAGCTTGGGAAAGAATGAAATCTTTGATAAATAATTGTTCCGCTCATGGACTGACTGCTTGGATGATTATCCAAACCTTTTATGCAGGATTGAACTATTCTTCAAGAAATCTATTGGATTCTGCTGCTGGAGGTACCTTTATGACCATTACCTTGGGTGCTGCAACAAAGCTTCTGGATAATATGATGGTTAACTATTCTGAATGGCATACTGAAAGAGCTCCACAAGGTAAGAAGGTAAATTCTGTTTAGGAAACCTCCTCCTTGAGTGATAAAATTGATGTTATTATGTCTATGCTTGTTAATGGGAAGACTCATATTGATCCAAATCATGTTCCCTTAGCCTCTTTGGTTGCTCAAGAAGAGCAAATTGGTGTGAACTTTATAAGAAATAACAATTTTAGCAACAATGGCTATAGGAATAATTTTGGTAACAACAATTATAAGCCATATCCTCCCAACAATGGCAATGCTTATGGAAATTCCTACAACAATAATAGGAGTGCACCCTCTAAACTTGAAGTTATGCTTAAAGACTTTATTAGTAAACAAACCACTTTCAATAAAACTATTGAGGAAAAACTTTCTAATGCTGAAAGAAATATAGCATCTTTGGCTGAAGCTCAATCTTCTTTGAATAAAATGGCTGCTAAACCATAAACTAACGATAATCTCTTTGCTGCTACTAATGTCATACAAGTTAGAATTGATGAAAATGTTAGACTATTAGCTGAATTGCATGCTAAGTGGGAAAGAGAAGATGAAATTGCTAGAAACATTAGTGTTTCTACTATCACTACCACTAGTGTTGAGGCTAGTAATAGCTCTACTAGCTTAGATGATAATTATGATTTTGATCTTGATGGTTGCAATATCTCTGAAGTTATTAAGTTCCTACAAAAGCTTGCTAAAAGTCCTAATGCTAGTGCTATGAATATGGCCTTTACAAAACACATTATTGATGCTCTCATAAAGATTAAAGAAGAAAAGATGAAACATAAAGCTTCTATTGCTATAAAACAAGAAGATGGTTGGGAACCCATCAACAATATGAAAGTGAATGATTTTTATTTAAAGCTTTATGTGATCTTGATAGTAGTGTTTCTATTATGCCTAGAAGGATTTATGATATGCTTGATTTGCCACCATTGGAAGATTGTTGTTTGAATGTCCCACTTGATAATAATGCTAAAAAGAAACTCATGGGGAGTATTAATGATTTTCTTATTATGGTTAACAATGCCTATGTCCCCGTTGATTTCTATGTTTTGGATGTTGAATGCAATGCTTCTTGTCCTATTACTTTGGGAAGACCTTTTCTTAGAACTGTTGGTGCCATTATTGATATGAAAGAAGGCACCATTAAATATCAACTCCCACTCAAGAAAGGTATAGAACACTTCCCTAAGAAACGAGAGAAGATTTCTTTTGCCTCTCATATGAAAACAAAATTTGCTCTTAATGCTTCTTCATTTGAGAATACTTGATTCCTTTTCTTGCTTCTTATGCCTAACTTAAAGGCGTTAAATAAAAGTACTTATTGGGAGATAACTAAAAAGTTTTAGATGAGTCTTGGAAGTTATTACTTCATTAATAACCTCTCCTTATCCTTTTTATTTGCTTTTTGTGCCAAGAGTAACCTCTAATGAGAGAGAAGTAATGATTGAGAAAGTTGCTGTCCCGAAACAGATTTCTGTGCTTCACCATAAAAATTTGTGTAAAATCTCTGTATGTCCTTTTGAGGCGTGAATTTTTGTGCTTCTGACCCAGGTTGTTATCTAACTTTCGTTAGTTCAACACTTTTCGATTTGAGAAACAGAAGGTTTTCGAAAAAATTCGACTTTACCTTCTGGTCTGTTTTGACAGATTTCTGCCATTATTTGCATTTGCTTCTTGTTGGTTCCGTTTTGAGTTATTTTTAGGGATTTGAGCTTTTTGAGGGAAGTGCTACAGTATATTGTGTTCTAATGGAAGTTTTATGGGTGTTGGAACTGAACCTAAAGACCTATTATCTTGAATAAACTAATGTTGCTAATAAAGATTGTGTGAAGTTTTGTATGAAGGAAAAAATTTCAGGTGTATGGAATGAATGAGTAATGAGATGAAGGATGAACTAAAGCTCAAGATTGGGGATGCCACGCATGTCACCCCAAGAAATATCCAAGAAGTACAAGCGTCAAAGTTTGGGGATGCCCAAGGCATCCCCTTCTTCATCAATAAAAATTCCAGGTTTCTTCCAAAGACTTTATTTTTATTGTTTCATGCACAGTTGTGTTGTTCTTGGTGCGTATTCTTTTTTGTTTTTTTTTGTTTTTTTCGTTTGCTATGTTTTCTTAGTTTGCTAATAAATTGGTTGGACCCCCTCTTTCATACATTGGTTTTCAAATAGTTTGGTTTGGATTGGAAAAGAGTAGGAAAGTTCATGCTTAAGTGGTAAAGAGAGATTGTTTTTGACCGTGGCATATGCTTTGTCATGCCATGCTTGATATTGTTTTGGCTTTATGCTTAGTATTCTTTGCTGTAGCATGACTTGTTATAAACAATTGAGGTTGCTTAATGTGCCTTGGAAGAATCATGTGTTGTTTTAGCATAATTAAAGCATAGTATTGTGGTAGTCTCCTTTGATGCTTTATTTGGGTTGACTTGGCACATGCTCACACCATGTTATGACTATCCCAAGTCACCATAGCCTTTATGAACATTTAGTTTTCAACTTGTAGTATCACTTTATGCTTTTATCAATGATATTTTGTCGCTCTGCATGATTATGGCCATTATTGCTCTCTTAGTTTGTCGCTCCCAGTCTTTTGCTAGCCTCCACAACCAAGTATGAGTTCCACTCATGCATCCAACTCCCTAAACCAAGTTATTTCCAAAGAGTCCACCATACCTACCTATTAGCTTATGATATTCCAAGTATATTCATGCTTTTGTTTATCTTCCAAATTAAACTTGTTATGAGAAAACTAGTGATTAAAGCTCTCACGAACTTGATGGCACACTTTACTTTTCTTTCCCTTAATAAACTTGAACCATTGGGTCCTTATTTGTTGCGTATATGCTTTCTCTTTATAAGTTGAAATTAGCAGAACCATGTTTCATGGGGAACACTTTCAACATTGCACTTGTACTTTGTACCCTGTTGATATCATGTTCTTTTGCTTATGGATCCCGGCGGTGTGAAATAAAAGTGGAACTTGTAAGATCATAGAGTTTGTATGTGTGTTAGAGAAACGCCTGGGCCGCTAGCCTAAGCCATGCTTAATCATGGTGGAAACTTGCAGCATCACCATAATGAGCACTCTATGAAGCATCCTCAATAAAAACCTATGCAAATAGCAAATAAAAAGATCGCAGAGATGCTCATTGTCTGCTTTCCTTGTCATTTTGATTATGGGATAGCTCCTGTATCATATGCAAGGGGTACCCCGTTGGCGGTTCTTAATGATACACATGTACTTACAATGACAAGAGCTTACTCGTGACTGAAGTTGAGTAGCATGAGGATCGGTCTTCGTAAGTAAGGGGCATGAGACTTCGGTTTATAACTTGTCAATCATATCCTCTTAGTTGTGTTACTTTAACCTTAATCACCTTCAAGATTCTTATGATTGGGCAATGAGAGCTGAAAGCTAATAAGTACCATAATTTTTGGAAGCTCTTTATGAGACTTGAATCCCTACTCCCTTCTATGAAGGCCTTTCTTTTACTTTCTATCTTTATGACCCTACTTTGAGAGCATAGTGGCCATTCTTAGTTCTATGTGCATTGTCCCAAGACTTGTTGATTGATGCATAGCTTTGATATTGCTTGTTTCAAACTATTTGTATCTAGTCACTGTTATGAACTTTGAAGGTGTCCTATGCATTTATGTTTGCTACTCTATGAGGGACAAGCTGAATGCCACTATGCTATGTTTTCTTTATGTGAAACAAACAAACATCTTGCAAAGCATTGATATTCATGAATATTTTGTTTATGCCTTTTCATGTTGCAACATAGTTGCTTTGCCTTATTGTTAGAACTTTGTCTTTCATGTTATGATTGAAGTACTATGATCCCAGCTATCATTGTTTTACAAATACTTTGATCAAGTTTATGATGGTGCATGTCACCTAAAAAATTATTCTTTCTTTTTATCACTTACCTACTCGAGGACGAGCAGGAGTTAAGCTTGGGGATGTTGATATGTTGCTAACGTATCCATAATTTTGATGTTCCATGCTTGGTTTTATCTACTTTCTTATGTTTTGTCCACACTTTGGAGTACTTTTCATATGATTTCTTGGACTAACCTATTAACAAGAGCCACAGTGCCAGCTGCCTGTTTTCTGCTGTTTTTGGTTCCAGGAAAGTCAAAAAATTAATACTCTCGGAATTGGACGGGACAAAAGCCAAAGTCAGTTTTTCACCGAGGGACACTCGAAGCCAGAATACGAGACGGAGAGGGGCTGGGGCCCGACCACACCACCTGGGCGTGTGGCCAGGCCTGGCCCGCGCCAAGGGGTGGTCTGGCCGCCCCAGGCACCCCCTCGGCCTCTCCTTCTGCCTATAAATTTCCTCTGATACAGAAACCCTAAGTACCCGATCAAAATTCCACAAAAGAGTCTGTAGCCGCCGTCATCTCCATCCCTAGATCGGGAGGGATCTGAAGCTCTTCTCGGCACCCTGCCAGAGAGGGGAATTCACCCTGGAGGCCTTCTTCATTATCATGCAAGCCTCCGGTGTGATGCGTGAGTAGTTCATCTCTGGACTACGGGTCCATGTAGTACCTAGATGGCTGGTTCTCCTCCTTTGTGCTATCATGTTTAGATCTTGTGAACTCCGTTCATGATCAAGATCATCTATTTGTAATTCCTACATGTTGTGTTTGCGAGGATCCGCTGGATATTGAGATGCTATTTCAGATTGATTATTGATTCTATCATGTCTTTGTTATTTGTGATCTTGCATGCTTTCCGTTGTTAGTAGCTATCTTGGCCAAGTAGATGCTAGCAACTCCAAGAGTTAGTATTTATGCTCGATAGTGGGTTCAAGCCTCTAGTAATCTGGGAAGTGACAGAAATCTCTAAGGTACTAGATGTGATGTTGCTACTAGGGAGAAAACAACAATCCTTTGTTCATAGAACAATCGTATTGTTTACTTTACACGGAATTCGTAATGCAATTATTCGTTGCTTGCAACATAATACTGGAGGGGGTACGGATGATAACCCGAAGGTGGATTATTAGTCATAGATGCAGTTTGATGGCGGTCTATGTATAATGCTGTAATGCCCAATCGAATCTCAAAGGAGTCAAGATGAGTAGTAACAATTGGGTTGAATCTTGCATAGTTCTTAGAGGAAACTTTCCCGGTGTTGATTACTCTTTGTAGTTGATGCTATTGAGTGGAACCATTGAATTATTGTTTATGTTCAGATTGTTATACATCATTATTCCATCTCTGATCATGATCTATATGATGTTTTGTGAGTAGTTCGTTTTGTTCTTGAGGACATGGGAGAAGTCATGTTGTTAGTAGTGGAGTTGTGTTGAGAAAGATTCAATAGTTTGATATTTAAGTTGTGGTGTACTTCTTCTAGTGGTGTCATGTCAACGTCGACTACATGACACTTCACCTATATGGGCCTAGGGGAATGCATTGTGTATTTGGCTACTAATCATAGGGGTTGCCAGAGTGACAGAAACCTGAACCCCCGTTAGGAAACCATTGCACAAGGGACATCAGGGTCTTAGAGTTTAAAGCTGTGGTTAGGATTATACCTTAATTACTTTCTTGTACTTACGGATGTTTGCAAGGGGTACAATCACAAGTATGTATTAGTCCTAGGAAGGTCGGTACATTAGCATAGGTTCACCCACACAACACTTAGCAAGCTAAAGAAGATTAATCAACTATATTAAGCGAAAGCACTTGACAGTCTTCCCATGTGTCCTCGAGAATGTTTGGTCATCTTAAGTAATACAACCGGCTTGTCCTTTGCTGCATAAAGGATTTGGCCACTTGCTGCATTTATTCCTACTGTCTTTTATTTACTCGTACTTTATTTACTTGCTTTATCAAAAACCCCTAAAAATCCATTTACTAAGTATTTGCAGAGAATTCCTGATCCATACCACTAGCCGGCACCTTCTGCTCCTCGTTGGGTTCGACACTCTTACTTATCGAAAATAATGCGATATACCCCCTATACTTGTGGGTCATCAAGACTATTTTCTGGTGCCGTTGTCGGGGAGTGAAGTGCTATTGGAGAGTGGAACTGGTAAAGGAAACTTCTACTGTGAGTATTGTTTTCTTCTGTTAGTTGCTTTATTTTCATTATGGATAATTCACTGAGTTTCTTATTTGGTAATGCTACTACCACTGCTAAGGTAGTAGATGAACCACCACCTGCTGAGAATGATGCTTTCAAAATACCTACAAGAATTATTGATCGTGTTATGGATAACTACTATGTTGGGGGTGGAACTGTCCATCCCAGTGATCATTTGCTCTTTATACACGAATTATGTGGGTTGTTTAAGTGTGCAGGTATTACTACAGATCAAGTTAAGAAGAAGTTATTCTCATTATCACTGAAAGGAAGAGCTGAGGAATGGTATAAGCTGCCGAAGAATGGTCAAGCTCTTGAATGGTAGGAAATAGTGCCTCTCTTTTATTCAAAGTTTCATCCTCCTAGTGAGATTCATAAAGATCGGAATCAAATATATAACTTTTGGCCTCTTGATGGAGAGAGTACAGCTCAAGCTTGGGGGATATTGAAGTTACTAATGCTCAAATATCCCATTCATGAGCTCCCCAACAATATTATTATCAATAACTTTTATGCAAGGCTTTCTCTTTATGATAAGGATTTATTGGATGCTTCTTATGCTGGATCATTCACTCGCATGGAAGAAGAAGCTAAATGGGAACTTCTGGACCATATGCAAGACAATGCTGAAGCATGGGAGAATGATAAAGGTAGAAAGTCAGGTATAAATTATGATTATGAATGCATTGAATCTTTTATGGGAACTGATGACTTTCAAAATATTAAAAATGCTTATGGTCTAGACTCTCAAGCTATTGCTTCTTATTTTAAGGCTTTTGCTTCCTACATTGAAGTGCCTAAAAAGAAGTGGAATAAGTATCATGAACCTTATAAAGATGTTGCTAAGGGAGCTCCTGGAAGAAATACTGAAGTTTATACTGCTAATCATGTTTTACCTGAACCTTATATTGAGAAAATGCCTTTCCCAGTTAAGATAAAGGAACATTCTATGATAGCTAGTATGGTTAATGAAAGTGCAAATAAAGCTGTTGAACCTGATAAACAAATGGTTGATGAACCTATAATAGAAAATGTGAAAGACTGTGTCACTAAATATGAAGAAGAGGGACACACTATCCTTTGTAAGGATACCTCTAATATTATTTCACAAAGTAGTGTTATGAGGCTAGTATTCCTGTGTTTTCTGTTAGAATAAGTGATCATTGTTATGATGGTCCTTGTGATAGTTATATTGTTAAGTTTATGCATGATACTGAAAGTTACTATGAGAGAGGGAAAAGTGTTCTTGTGCATCTCAATAATATCAAGTTTCCTCGTTTTATGCTGAAAGTTTTTACGTTGCATTTCTTTTGCCTTCCTATGCTAGTAGCCTCTGGTTTCAACAACTTGTTTGTTTACAAAATTCCCTTGCATAGAAAGTGGGTTAGACTTAAACTTGTGTATTTTCTCTTCTTAATGCTCCCTATCACCTTAATTCATATTCCTATGTGAGCTTCATCAAAATCATCATGCCCATCTTAATGGCTATAAAGAAAGAGCTTTTTGGGAGACAACCCAATTTGTTTTTGCTTTCAGTTTGTTTTTGTTTCTTTGAGTCTTGGAAGTTATTACTTCGGTAATAACCTCTCCTTATCCTTTTTGTTTGGTTTTGTGTCAAGATCAACCTCTAATGAGAGAGAAGTAATATTTGGGGAAGTTGCTATCCTGAAACAGATTTTTGTGCTTCACCGTAAAAATTCGTGAGAGATCTCTGTGTGTTGGATTGAGCTGTAATTTTTCGTGCTTCTGCCCCAGGTTGTTATTTAACTTTTGTTAGTTTTCACTTTTTGATTTGAGCAACAGAAGATTTTCGAAAAAATTGATCTTTACCTGCTGGTCTGTTTTGGCAGATTTTGCCACTCTTGCATTTGCTTCTTTATTCGATTTCCTTTTTGAATTCTTTTTGGGTTTTTGGATGGAGTTGCTACAGTAGTTTATGTTTTGATGGTTTTCAGTTGAAGTTGAACTCAAAAGGTTTTATCACTTCACTTATACTAACGTTGCTAATGAGAACTGTGTGAAGTTTTGTGTGAAAGAAATTTCCAAGTAGTGGAGAAAAGGGTGTAATGAGAAAGTGGAAGGTTTCATGACTCAGAATAAGTGTATGAAGATGAAGATATTGATGTTATTCAAGTTGTGACTCTGGAAGAATCTACTAGATACCAAATTCAGAGACCTGCACAGTCCATTTTTAAATAGGTAACAGTTCTGGTAAGAAAAGTTTCGCGAAAATACTATCAAACTATATTTTTGCAGTTTTTAGCCAGTAAGGAAAGTTGAGAAGCGAAAGTGGGACGGAAACGGAGCCAGGGTGGCTCACACCACCTTGTGGCGCGGGCCCACCCCTGGCCACGCCACCAGGTGGTGTGGCCATCTTAGCCTCCGTCTCCGACTCGTTTTCTCCCAGTACCAACCTTTTGGTGTGAAACTTCGTAATATATAATCCCCCGGATCCCCTGAGGTTTGTATATCGTGTTCTCGTTGTGTTTTTGTTTCGATCTGTTTTCTGCCAGGAACTATCTTTGAAACCTTAGGAGCACAATGGTGTCTGCCAAGGATAAAGGAAAGGAGCCTATGGAGGAAGATCTCCAAGACCCCAAGCAGGGGCTGGTACCTTTAGTTACTTGCCCTGCATCAATGGAAGCCCTACGAGTCACTAAGGAGTTCTGCGATAAGTACCGAGACTTGAGGAGGAAGGTGGACATGATTCAATGGGAGAATAATAGGCTTTGCAAGATGCTGCAAGATTTCCTCACGTCAACTAAGAAAATATTACCACCACCACCGAAGGAGTAATTCGTCATCAGGTTTGGCATCCCCTTGGTTTGTTCCAAGCCTGGGGGAGTGCCGCGGTATCACATCACTATCTTCTATCTTTTTACCTTTTTAGTAGAGTCATATCATGAATAGATAAGTTATCATGTAGGATGGTTTGCATTATGGAAGTGTCCCCTCTCTCGTTAGATATGTATCCCTTGGTGTGAGTTGCCGTTATGGAATATTAATGATTATTTCTATCATTTACTCTTTTACGTATCTTATATTAGTTTTCAATTCATGGTTATATGATTGATCTTGTTGTTAGTATTGGTATCACTTTGGGATCATTGAGTTAATTTAGTTGGTTTTGGCTAACCTAGCTCGGTCAGTAGCAACACTATTTTTGAGAGTTGAATGAAAAGATAAAAGTACTCTTAAAGAAATATAATTTCATCATCTTTCTTTCTTGATTTGCTCATAAGTCTAGTATTCTCTAGTTAAGATCTTTTGTGCTTCCAAGGAAGATTGCATGTTTGTCTTTATCACTTGTATGTTTGTTTGTTTCCTTCAACTCTTATACTTGCTACCCAGCCTTGCTAGCCAAAAACCTATACTGAGAGGGAATTCTTCTCGTGCATCCACCTCCTTTAAACCAAAACCCATGCCATTTGTGTCCACCATACCTACCTATTAGCATTATTGCTATTCCAAGTAAATTCATGTTTTTATCTACCTTCTAAATTAAACTTGTTATATGAAAATTAGTGATTAAAGCTCTCACGAACTTGATGGCACACTTTACTTTCTTGCATTTAATAAACTTGAACCATTGTGCCCATCTATGTTGCGTATATGCTTGCGCTTTGTGAGTTGAGAATTAGCAGAACCATGTTGTCACGGGGAACGCTTTCAACATTGCACTGGTACTTTGTACCTAGTTGATATCATGTTCTTTTGTCTCTGGATGTCGTCGGTGTGAAATGAAAGGGGAGCTTGTAAGTCCATGGAGTCATGCATGTGTGTTAGAGAAATGCCTGGGCCGCTGGTCTAATCCATGCTGACATGGTGGAAACCTGCAGCGTAACCATAACGAGCATCTATGAAGCATTCTTCTTATAAAAAAGAGTCCGATATTGAGAAAAAAGAGATAAAGAAAAAAAGAGATTATGAAAAGAGGAAAGAGAGAAAAAAGCACCATATTCCCATGGTAAATAAGAAGATTGCTGAGATGTTTGTTGTCTGCTTGCCTTGTCATTTTGATATGGGGATTCTTCCGTATCATCGGGCAAGGGGTACCCCGTTGGCGGTTCTCTATGATACATATGTGCTTACGATGACAAGAACTTACCGGTGACTAAACTTGAGTAGCATGAGGAGCGGCCCTCGTATTCAAGGGACATGAGATCCTCAATTTAGAACTTGTAAATGCATATCCTCATATTTGATCACTTTAACCTTAATCACCTAAAGATGCCTATGATAGGGGCAATGAGAGATGAAAGCTAATAAGTATCATAATTCTTGGGAGCTCTTTATGAAACTTGCAATCCCTGCTTCCCTCTGTGAAGGACCTTTCTTTTACTTTTTAGTTGAGTCAGTAAACCTATTCCCTTCTATCTCAGCAAGTGTTTTGAGTTGTTGTGTTTCATTCATTCATATGATGATTTATTCAATCATGTTTCTTATATTCCTTGTTTTGCACATTGCTCTTATCTTGGTGATTACTACTTTGAAATCTATCATTGAAAACCAGATATTTGTGAACTTCAACAAATTATCAACTATTCTTCGACCAAGAGCTAAGTTTGCCATTGCCAATTATGATTCACTTTATGTATCTTTATTGTGTTTCCTTTACTTATTATAAGTTAAGTTATATAATAGTGAGTTGTCTTCTACTATGATCTATGTATTGATGGATGTGATGCTTCTTGTCCGTATTCTTTTATCGACTCTTCACTCTATAAACCTGAGGTCTTGTTTATTGAGCTCAGTTTCGCTTGGGGACAAGCGAAATCTAAGCTTGGGGGGAGTTGGTACGTCCATTTTGCATCACTATTCTATGTCATAATTTACTGTTATTCATTGATATATTTCATATTAAGAGATGATACTTATGTAATTTCATCTATTTTTGCATGGTTGATAACTTTTGGAGCATGGACCGCTGCAGTCAGGATTCTGATGGAAAAGGTGCTGTTTGGAGGCAAAATTCGCGAAGATCAGAAAATCCGGGAAAATATACGGAAAATCCTATTTTTCCAGAAGACGAAGAAAGCTAGAAGGAGGAGTGGAGATGGGCCACAGGGGGCCCACAGCATCCCCTGGCGTGGGCAAGCCTAGGCCGTGCCACCAGGGGGTGTGGCCGCCCTGGCCCACCTCTGGCTCTCCCCTCTGGCGTATATATTCCTCCCGAAACCCTAAGACTCAGGGAGCAACCACAGAAAGATTCCGCCGCCTCTGCGGGGTGGAAAACACCGAGAGAGAAAGATCTCTCCGGCAAACAGATTTCTGCTAGGGGAATTCCTTCCCGGAGAGGGGAGATCGTCACCATCAACACCACCATCAAGCTGGACTTCATCGGGATCATCATCATCATCATCACCACCATCATCACCATCAGCACCCTCATCATCTCCATATTGCTGTAACAATTGGGTTGAATCTTGCATAGTTCTTAGGGGAAACTTTCCTGGTGTTGATTACTCTTTGTAGTTGATGCTATTGAGTGGAACCATTGAATTATTGTTTATGTTCAGATTGTTATACATCTATATTGCATCTCTGATCATGATCCATATGATGTCCTGTGAGTAGTTCGTTTTGTTCTTGCGGACATGGGAGAAGTCATGTTGTTAGTAGTGGAGTTGTGTTGAGAAAGATTCAATAGTTTGATATTTAAGTTGTGGTGTACTTCTTATAGTGGTGTCATGTGAACATCGACTACATGACACTTCACCTATATGGACCTAGGGGAATGCATTGTGTATTTGGCTACTAATCGTAGGGCTTGCCGGACTGACAGAAACCTGAACCCCCGTTAGGAAACCATTGCACAAGGGACGTCAGGGTCTTAGAGTTTAAAGATGTGGTTAGGTTTCTATCTTAATTACTTTCTTGTACTTACGGATGTTTGCAAGGGGTATAATCACAAGTATGTATTAGTCCTAGGAAGGTCGGTACATTAGCATAGGTTCACCCACACAACACTTAGCAAGCTAAAGAAGATTAATCAACTATATGAAGCGAAAGCACTTGACAATCTTCCCATGTGTCCTCGAGAATGTTTGGTCATCTTAAGTAATACAACCGGCTTGTCCTTTACTGCATAAAGGATTAGGCCACTTGCTGCATTTATTCCTACTGTCTTTTATTTACTCGTACTTTATTTAATTGCTTTATCAAAAAACCCTAAAAAATCCGTTTGCTAAGTATTTGCAGAGAATTCCTGATCCATACCACTAGCCAACACCTTCTGCTCCTCGTTGGGTTCGACACTCTTACTTATCAAAAATACTGCGATACACCCCCTATACTTGTGGGTCATCAGTAGCCACCTATCATTTGGCTCTTCCTCTTTTTGTAGACCCGGCTTCATCAGCATCAACAACGCCATCATCCACGTACATCGTCTCTCGGCATCATGCCCAAACAATGGCCCGCTGTCGATATCGACCGTATTTTGTTGAGTGTCATCTCGAGGCTCGTCATCTAGGCTTTGGCCTCATTGATCATCTCGTGCAAGATGGTCTTGTTGTCCTCCTCTCTAGAGAACACCCGGTGCGGCAAATCGTCAAACGGGATGCAGGACTCGGGCATGTTGGATGCTAGGATCTGATGTGGCCCCTTTCTTTGGTCCTACATCACCTCGTCGGCTATAGGGGTGAAGTTGAGATCGATGGTAGGCTCCTTTGCCATCTACGTGATCTCCAGCAGCATTGATCGGGAGCCACCGAGCCAAGAGTGCACTTTGACATGCGGAACAGGATCACACCCCCTCCATGGATGCAGTAGGCGACCGTGCGATAAGAGGTGGATGTACGCTCGCGAAAACACCGAGTTTGTTGATGATGCGCTGGCGATGTCGTTGCTGCCCGCCAAGGCCAAGGCTTTAGTGAGCACCTCCTATTTCATGTACAGAAGGGTCTGGGAGGCGACCCCTTTGGCAGCGACATCGATGTTGGCCTTGGCCAGAAGGACGGTGATGATATCATCCTGCTTTGCTTCTTTGATTGGTCTTTTGCTTCCGCTGCCCGTGACCTCAACGCTTCTCTCTAGCCGGTGCGCTTCCTGGTCTCTGAAGCTCGTTCCTCTGTCGTGAGCTCCTTCTTTATCTTGAGAAGGGCATTCCGGCCTTGGCGCTAGCTTTGGTGGTGGGGGTGGTAGAGACATCCCTAAATTTCCACCGGGTCCATGCATCATACACACAAATCTTTATAAGGATTTGTTTTTATTGGAAATACAAATACTTTGGGTACATATCCCTAACTTAATCTACTTTCTAATGTACATTGACCCCGTCCTAGCCGGAGGCCGCCCTCGCCCGCCGGGCCGCCTCCTTCGCCTATGGTGTCTGCCTCCTGCGATGGCGCGCGAGGTTCTTCGCCTCCCTCGTCCTCGCCGCCATTGCATCCGCGCGGTTGCATGCCGCCCTCGCCTCTCGTTTGGACGTGACCGCCACCACCATCACCGCAGGAAAGGCCACCGCCTCGACCTGCCTGTCGGCGAGCGAAGGGAGGGCGCTCCTGCCCCGGTACTAGCAGCACAAGAAGTGGTCCAAGGCAGCATCCTCATCCTTCGTCTATGCAGCCTACCACTACCGTCCCTCCTCCACGGAGGTCTCAGTGGCGACCCGGGCGGCCTGCTCGGCTACCATCTCCGCATGCGTGTCCCGGTCGGTGCCGCCTTTGCATCCGCCATGGATGGTGTCCTCCCACTCTCCAATGTCCTCGTCCTCCTCCTCGGTCTCCCACTCCTCCACCACGGCCTCCTCCTCCTCGGTGGCCTCCTCGTCATCCCCCAAAAGGGGCTTTTCTCACCGGCGCTCGGAGAGGAAGGGGGGTAGGCCGCGAGGGCGTACTTGCTGAGGTCAGCTCAGGTCATAGGGAGGCGGATGTTCGGCATGGCGAAGGGGTTGGTGCGCCCCTGGCAGCCATCCCTTTTATAACTTGGGCGGTTCTTAGCAGGAACAG
Organism: Avena eriantha; assembly: GCA_910589775.1. Taxonomy (NCBI): domain Eukaryota; kingdom Viridiplantae; phylum Streptophyta; class Magnoliopsida; order Poales; family Poaceae; genus Avena; species Avena eriantha. The sequence continues at coordinate 105,726,486 of OU342741.1, forward strand.
AGGGTGGGAAGGGAGAGGCGGGCGGGAAAGGCCTTGGCCAGCGGCTCTGGCAGGAGAATTGCATGGGGACGACGGTCGCCATTAGAGCTGATTGACAATCATCTCAAAGCTTGATGACGCCTGCAGGGCCTCGCAAATGGGGTGTGCCGTTGGGGACACAGACCACCGCAAACGGGACCCTGGACGGCCTGTCCTCCAAACCCGCAAACAGGCTCACCCCGGACGGCCTACCCCTCCATGCCGCAAACGGACGATTCGGTGTTCGAAATGCGGCGGTCCATTGGAGTTGACCTTGGGGAGCATCTCTTTTCAATTCACATTCCCAAGTTTTCTAAGAAAAATGATCAAAATCCCAACTTCTAGTACTTTGGAGCTGAACTCGTGTTGAGCGTGTCCAAATTTGTACTCAATCATTTTCACTTCAGTAAGTATTAAAACAACTAAGCATGATCGGGATGGGCCTCTGCTTCTTGGCGGGCACGGCAAGATACCACTTGTTTGCTGGCATTCAAGTCAAAGTTTGGTTCGTCGCGAGTCAAATAATCACGAACGTACATGATGCATCGACCTATATATTCTCCCCAAAAATGTGGAGCTCTCATCCTGTCATCACTTACTCGCTAGCAGTACTGTCACTAATCACTTCTCTGCTACTGACGTCGCCTGCTGTTAACTCTGCTACCATCTCCCATGGCCACCATCCCTTCCGGCCCTGTTCCGTTCACGGACGTCGACGACGGTACGGTGCCGAAGCGCCCAGCCAAGGATGAGTTTGGGGACCTCGTCGCCGCGCTGCCGTGCAAGCAACAGGCCGGCCTGGAGCTGCGCCTGTACCAGGGCTTCTGGCTGCCGGACCACTGGGTCGCGGGCACGGTCGTCTTCCAGCGCCGCTTCGTCCCACGCCGCGACGACGTGATCCTCGCCAGCTACCCCAAGTGCGGAACCACGTGGCTGAAGGCGCTGGCCTTCGCCACCATGACGCGCGACGCGTACCCGGAGCCGGCGCAGCACCCGCTCCTCCGCCTCAACCCGCACGACTGCATTCCGTTCCTGGACGAGATCTTCGCCGACGGACAGGAGGCCAAGCTCGAGAAGCTCCCATCACCGCGCCTCATGAACACGCACATGCCGTACACCCTGCTCCCCGAGTCGGTCACCACCGGCGCCGGCTGCAAGGTCGCGTACATCTGCAGGGACCCCAAGGACATGGTCGTCTCGCTGTGGCACTTCCTCCGGCGACGCCAGCCGGACCTCCCGTTCGCCGAGCTGTTCGAGCACGTCTGCGACGGCGCCGTGGCAGTCGGACCGATCTGGGACCACGTCCTCACCTACTGGCACGCGAGCCTCGCGCGCCCTGACAGGGTGCTCTTCCTCAGGTACGAGGACCTGCTGCAGGACACGGGCAAGCACGTGAGGAGGCTGGCGGAGTTCATGGGCCGGCCGTTCTCGGCCGCCGAGGAGAGCGCCGGCGCCGTCGAGGGCGTCGTGGAGCTGTGCAGCTTCGAGAAGATGAAGGGGCTGGAGGTGAACAAGAAGGGCTCGGCGGGGGCGTACCACGCCATGCCCCGCGATTCTTTCTTCAGGAAAGGGGTCGCCGGAGACTGGGTGAACCACATGACGACAGATATGGCGACGCGGCTGGATGAGATCGTCCGTGACAAGTTTCGTGGCACGGGGCTCGCGGCTCCGTGATCTGGACTGTCGGCATGCTTTGGATTAGCTCGTGAATTAAACAGGTCTATCTGCATGCGTGATTCCCTTGTGGACTCTATGCTTGGCCGATCAGTTGTTTAACAATAATGCTAGAATGAGCTGTGTTCTCATTCACTTTCCATTATATCAAATAAAGATTCGCAACTTTTTTAAATTTTCCCCAAAGCCAACATTCTGACATGTGACAACATGTTTTTGTTCCTTTAATTATTTTATCTTTTAACTTTTTATTAGCAACCAAAAAATTATCAATAGACGGCGGATCGGCATAGGCACACTTGTTAAGTGGGCCGAAAGTTTGAAGCTGGCTGGTGTGTGCTCCCTCTGTTCAGAAATACTATAAGAGGTCGTTTGACACCCAGATATTCATTTCATTTCGAATTCATTTCATTTATATCATGATTCCAAAAACACCCATATGTTTGGCTGTCACCGGAATTTAGAAATAAGTACAGAATTGAAAATGGAATTTCAAAATAGGTGCCATGGACTAGAATAAAAACGCATGCATGAAGTGATTGCAACAAGTACTTCTCATAACTTTTGGACCTCAAAACATACATCAAAATACTAAAACATTGATTATCATTCGCATATCATCCAAGTTCCAAAGTTCTAGTCCATAAAACATAGATGCATCGACATAATAAATACAAGTTCTAGAGTTTGAATAAGTTAAACAAGATGAAATGATAGACTGCTATAGCATAAAGGAAGATCCGAATCATGTGTTTATCTGCTTGAGCACCCACTTCTTCATCCATTCAGGTAGAGCCACCAAAGACTTGAACTTGCGATCATCGGCTACAAGAACATCATATATTGCCAATTGTTGATCATCTTCTAGATCTGGTATGCCATTAAGAACAGCCCAGATTTCCTCAGGAGATGCGCAGCAGTGAAGTTATCTAACTTATCACCAAGCATGGTTGCAATTGAGTCATCTGATCAATACCTCTTCTTCGGACAATCTTTTTTTTTGAAAGGAATGCGGTAAGGGAAGCCCCTACAACGAGTTTTTTTTGAAATAATAAGACCCCAAATCTGCGTCCGTGAAGACTTGAACCTGGGTGGCTGGGTTATACATCCACTTCCCTAACCAAATGAGCTAGGCTCACTTCTTTCTTCGGACAATCTTCGTCAGCTTGAGTTGATAAATTAACGTCTTTATTGTTGGTAGTAGTGTTAGCATTCTCCTCTGCCATTTGAGCTGCGCTTTCATTAGCTGTCCTCGCACCCTCGCCGATAACACGGTCTCTGGAGTATAGTGTGTTAATCATGTGCCAGAATTTGATTGACTTGTACCTATATGAAGTGGCATCCTTGTTGGCCTGCAAATAGAAAAGTTGTTAACAACAGCAAGAATAGGCAGCAAAACACCATCAGTTTGTAACAGTAGCTAGAACTAAGCTGACAAGTTTTGAAATATGTAGTGCAAGATTTAGAGAAAAATAAAGAAAATAACTGCGGTCAAAAAAATGTGGCTTTCTCCTTAGCTGGTGAAGGATGTGGCTTTGGAGAGGAAGGTGTCATTTTGGTTGCTTTCGGTCATAATAAAATACGTTGACATGCCAACTTATTTCTTGTATTATTAGGTTCCAAATACCTAAGGTTTTGGATACAATCTGTAATTCACAGTTCATAAATTACAAACAATAATTTACACATTTATAAATTGAAGTTTACAGGGGTTCTGGAAGTTGCAGCTTGGCAGTAAAAAAATAGACCTACAGCAAAAACAGATCTATGTACCGCAAAAATAGACCTATAGCAAAAATAGACCTACAGCAAAAATAGAGACCTACAGCAAAAATAGACCTACAGCAAAAAATAGACCTACAACAAAATAATCAGAGATCTTGCTATGCAACTGCTCTGTGTACCGCTGATCATGTGTACAGCAAAAATAGACCTACAGCAAAAACAAATATGTGTACCGCTGATCATGTAGTATAGCGGCCACGATTATGGAACTGCTCGTATATTGCTAGTTACGAAGTAGGAAAGACAGGCAGTATGCCACAGAAAGATGCGAGAATCAAATAATATTTATGATCAAATAACCAACTATCAAGCATGATGTTGTTGATACAGATTTTTCATGATACTACACTAAACATGCTTTGGCAGGGTTAACAGTAGTATAGTGAGTCTACTACTCCCTAGTACAAGACTGTAAAATGAGGGCCAGGTTGATCCACAGTAAGCATGCAGACTAGAACTCAATTACCACGAGTACTAGAAGAAACAATCCAAAAAGTATGTCTTATGTTTGCAAGACTAGTAGTATTATGGAGGACAAATAATACCTTCAGAGGGAATACTAATTTTGGATAGGCATTAGAATGTCCACTACAAGAAACAATAGATACTATCACAAGTGAAGAGAAAACTGTAGTAGGTTACCTTCACATAAGTGTTCCAAACATCATCTTCGACAATGACCATATTCTTCTCATCATCCCAACCAAATCCACTATGAGAAAGCATCTTATTAACGATAGCATACTGTTTGTCAAAAGTCTTGCTCCTAGAGATGATATTATCCTTTGTGACCTCAAGCTGACACTTCTCTCTCACCTTCTTCACTGCAGCCGTGTATACATGGGGTTTCCACCCATTTTGAGCACGATCTCCTTTGCTATAGTACTCCACAAACACATCCAGCATAGCTTTATCCATCTCATCTGTCCACTTGAGGTAACTTCTACCTTTCTTTGTCGAATCCATGCCCGAATCCATCCCTATATGTACATAAAGTTTACCATGAGTTAGTGGCAAAAAGGAAAGTGTATGTATATGAGAGAGAGTAACAAACTGGACATATATGAGCATACCAAAAAGAAAATATGTACATAAAGAAGACTGTACAACATTCAAGCAAAATCAAGCATTTGCTTGTCCACGCCTAGCTTGATAATCAACCCACATCTGATTAGCTAGGGTCAATCTCCTGTTATTCCACTCATTTGTCACCTCAATGTGCGTAAACATATCAGGTTCGTCCACATCAATGGCAGCATTGTTTAGCTGATTATCCACTTCTTGCAACATCAGATCATCCATCTCTCTTTGCCTATCATCTAGGAAGTTGTGCAATATGCAACAAGCATTGATTAGTCGAATCCGTCGTTAAGTTAGTATGGCATGTTAATACACAAAACTCAAAAGATTCCAACAAATGGTTTGAATTAACAAAATTAGATGGTACCTGATTTTTTATTCCAAAAAATGAACTAACCATGAGAATAGCGCATCTCATCTTTAAAAGAGCCCAAATCCTCTCAACTACCTTCCTAGCAATTGCATGCCGCAGGTTATAGAGCTCTTGTGGAATTTCTAGATTATTCCCATTGGCAGCCCACTCTTTCAAGTGATACCTTGTATTCCTGAATGGAGCATAGAAACCTGGACCATTTGTGTATCCAGGATCTACTAGGTAGTATTTTCCTAAGGTTTATGAAAATAGCCCACATTAGATTTCAGTTGAGAAATTTAGTGGCAAGTTGTATCATACTAAGATAGGAATTACCATTTGAAACTTTGAAAGAGTCTTCTCTAAACATTGCATCTCTCAACACTCTTCCATCTAATGCTGAACCTTCCCAACCAGCCAACACATAAACAAACTTCATGTTGTGGTCACAAACACCCAACACATTTGTTGTTATGGCTTTCTTCCTATTCCTATATCTACCTTGCTTGTGTAGCAGAACACGGACATCAACATGTGAGCCATCTAAAGCTCCAAGCCCATCGAGAAACCACTTCCATTTGTAATCCTTGGGTAGTTCAGTAGCGGGTCTGGCAACTTGATGATTTCATCAGATAAAGAAAGAATTGCTCCTAACACCTCATTGAAATGTCTACTAATTGGCTCAAGTGTTAACCTATAGGTGCTACGGATCAACCTAAACTTCATGCCATGGCTAAGAACAAGCAGTACAATGTTCACAGCTTCTTCAACAGTTGATACGTTGCTAACGTATCTATAATTTTTGATGTTCCATGCTTGGCTTTTATCTACTTTCTTATGTTTTGTCCACACTTTGGAGTTTTTTTATACTTTCTGGGACTAACCTATTAACAAGATGCCACAGTGCCAGTTGCTTGTTTTCTGCTGTTTTTGGTTCTAGGAAAGTCAAAAAATCAATATTCTCGGAATTGGACCGGACAAAAGCCAAAGTCGATATTTTACCGGAAGACTCACGGAGCTAGAAGACGAGACGGAGAGGGGCCATAAGGCGGCCACACCATGCGGTGGCGCGGGCTAGCCCTGACCGCGCCACCAGGTGGTGTGGGCCCCCTGGACGCCCACCGACCTTGCCTCTTCGCCTATAAGATGCCTCCCGATGCATAAACCCTAGATCGTCAAGCCTGCAGCCACGAAAAGTTCCGCAGCGCCGCCGCCACCGAATGGGAGGTTCGGGGGATAGAAAGTCTCTGTTCTGGCACCCTTTCGGGACAGGGAAGTGCCCCCGGAGCCATCTCCATCAATCTCCACCACCATCTCCATCACCGTTGCTGATTCCCATGATGAGGACGGAGTAGTTCTCTCTTGAGGCTAAGGGTTCAACCGATAGCTATGTGTTCATCTCTCTCTCTCTATGCATGATCTTATTGAGATCATGAGCTTGTAATCTATAGATCTACCTTGCTACTCAAGTGCTTTAATAGATCTCTGCTCTTTCCATGTGTGTGAAGTTGATAGTGTGCACACCATGGTGGCACTTAGGCTAGAGATTACAAATACTTGTTATGAGTTATATTTGGAGTTGGATGTCTTTATGAAATTGTGGTGTTTGTTTGAACCATCTAGTGCTCAAGGTGATAGTGTGGGGTTTTCTAGATGGGAAAGATGAACTTTGAGGTGTGCTGTTATAGCCCTACCTATGATTAGAGTGTCCAACCGGAGAGTAGCTAAGAGTAGTATCATAAAGAGAAGATATTTATATGAGAGTGTTCACTAGTGAAAGTATGATCCCTAGGCCTTGTTTCTAAGCATTGATACACCGTTTGCAATTAGATCTGTTACATGTTTGCTTGCTTCCTTCTTTATTTCAGTTTGCCTTTAGTGTTTCCCACGTCAACCACACGCCAGCAAGCTATTTTCTGGCACCGTTACCACTTATAATTATCCATACCACTTGTATTTAACTATCTCTTCGCCGAACTAGTGCACCTATACACCTGACAAGTGTATTGGGTGTGTTGGGGACACAAGAGACTTCTTATATCTTGATTGCAGGGTTGCTTGAGAGGGGATAACTTTGACCACTTCCTCCCTGAGTTCGATAAACCTTGGGTGATCCACTTAAGGGAAAAGTTGCTACTGTTCTACAAACCTCTGCACTTGGAGGCCCAACAACTGTCTACAAGAATAGAAGTGCATAGACATCAAGCTATTTTCTGGCGCCGTTGCCGGGGAGGTAAGGTAAAAGGTACTCACATCCTCCGGTGTGAGTGCTCGAAGTTATTTCCTTTAGATTCTGCAATTTTGTCTTTTTGTTTCTTGTGTTCACTAGTCAGGCTTAATGGAAAACAACAACAAAATGAGAGAGCTTTATACTCCCTCCGTCCCAAAATGTAAGGCGCCTAAGCTTTAGTCAAAAGTCAACATATTTTTAAGTTTGACCAAATTTATACATGAAAATATAAACATTCACGATACCAAATCAATATCAATAGATTCACCACAAAGTACAGTTTTTCAAAATATCCATTTGATATTATAGATATTCATATTTTTTTTGCATAAACATGGTCAAACTGAGAAGATGTTGAATTTTGGTTAAAGCTTAGGCGCCTTACATTTTGGGACGGAGGGAGTAGTATTTATCTTGAGTTAGGACATGAAGTGTTTGAAGAGAAAATTAAAAAACCTATGGAACTTTATTTCCATGCTAATAGCAATGTTGTTAGTATGAATTCTTTGGATACCATTATAGCTAATGCTATGGAAAAGTCTAAGCTTGGGGAAGCAAGTCTTTATGAAAATGATCTTTTTAGTTCCCCAGCTTTGGAAGATAGCTATTCTATTGCTTATGATGATACCAAACCTCCAATATATGATGATTACAATGATGAATATGATATTTTCAGTCCACCTACTATTGAGGATAAAATTAATTATGACTACAATATGCCTCCTATATTTGATGATTATGGTGATGAGAATAATAATGATAGCTATTTTGTTGAATTTGCTCCCACTACAATTAATAAGAATGACTATGTTTATGTGGGGAGTATTAATTCTTTTATGGATGTGGCTCATGATAAGAATGTTTCATATGGTAGTTATATTGTTAATTTTATTCATGATGCTACTGAAAGTTATTATGAGAGAGGGAAACATGGTTTTAAGCATCTCAATAATATTAAGTTTCCCCTCTTTATGTTAATTTTTTTGAAGTTGCACTTGTTTTGCTTTCCTATGCTTGTTGCTTTGTGATTTTATGACTTGTTTTTTTACAAGATTCCTATGCATAGGAAGTGGGTTAGACTTAAATGTGTTTTGAATTTGCTTCTTGATGCTCTCTTTTACTTCAATTCATATTTCTTATGTGAGCATCTTCTCAAACTATCAAGCCTAACTTAAAAGCGTTAAAGAAAAGTACTTATTGGGAGATAACCCAAAAGTTTTAGTTGAGTCTTGGAAGTTATTGTCTCAGTAATAACCGCTCCTTATCCTTTTTATTTGCTTTTTGTGCCAAGAGTAACCTCTAATGAGAGAGAAGTAATGCTTGGGAAAGTTGCTGTCCCAAAACAGATTTCTTTGCTTCACCGTAAAAATTCGTGTAAAATCTTTGTATGTCCTTTTGAGGCGTCAATTTTTGTGCTTCTGCCCCAGGTTGTTATATAACTTTCGTTAGTTCAACACTTTTCGATTTGAGCAAAAGAAGGTCTACGAAATTTTTTGTATTTACCTGCTGGTCTGTTTTGACAGATTTCTGCCATTATTTGCATTTGCTTCTTGTTAGTTTCTCTTTGAGTTCTTTTGGGGAATTGAGATTTTTGAGGAAAGTGCTATAGTAGCTTGTGTTTTAATGGAAGTTTTATTGGTGTTGGAACTGATCCTAAAGACTTATTATCTTGAGTGCACTAATGTTGCTAATAAAGATTGTGTGAAGTTTTGTATGAAGGAAAATATTTGAGGTGTATGGAAGGAATGAGTAATGAGATGAAGGATGGACTAAAGCTCAAGCTTGGGGATGCCATGCGTGTCACCCCAAGAAATATCTAAGAAGTACAAGCGTCAAAGCTTGGGTATGCCCAAGGCATCCCCTTCTTCATCAATAAAAATTCTAGGTTTCTTCCAAACACTTCATTTTTATTGTTTCATGCACAGTTGTGTTGTTCTTGGAGCATCTTCTTTTTCGTTTTGGTTTTTGTTTGATTTGTTTGCTTAGTTTGCTGAATAAATTGGTTGGACCCCCTCTTTCATGGATTGGTTTTAAAATAGTTTGGTTTGGATTGAAAAAAAGAGTAGGAAGGTTATGCCTAAGTGGTAAAGAGAGCTTGTTTTTGACTGTGACCTATGCTTTGTCATGCCATGCTCGATATTGTTTTGGCTTTATGCTTAGTATTCTTTGCTGTAGCAGGACTTGTTATAAGCAATTGAGATTGCTTAATGTGCCTTTGAAGAATCATGCGTTGTTTTATATCATATTAAAGCATAATATTGTGGTATTCTCCTTTAATGCTTTATTTGGGTTGACTTGGCACATGCTCACACCATGTTATGACTATCTAAAGTCACCATAAGCCTTTATGATCCTTTAGTTTTCAACTTGTAGTATCACTTTATGCTTTGATCAATGATGTTTTGTCGCTCTGCATGATCATGGCCATTATTGCTCTCTTAGTTTGTCGCTCCCAGTCTTTTGCTAGCCTCCGTAACCAAGTATGAGTTCCACTCATGCATCCAACTCCCTAAACCAAGTTATTCCATAGAGTCTACCATACCTACCTACTAGCATATGCTATTCCAAGTATATTCATGTTTTTTATCTACCTTCTGAATTAAACTTGTTATGAGAAAACTAGTGATTAAAGCTCTCACGAACTTGATGGCACACTTTACTTTTCTTGCCCTTAATAAACATGAACCATTGTGTCGTCTATATTGTATATGCTTGCACTTATTTGTTGGGGATTAGCAGAACCATGCTGTCATGGGGAACGCTTTCAACATTGCACTTGTACTTTGTACCTAGTTGATATCATGCTCTTTTGTCTATGGATGTCGTCAGTGTGTAATGAAAGGGGAGCTTGTAAGTCCATGGAGTTATGTATATGTGTTAGAGAAACGCCTGGGCCGCTGGTCTAATCCATGCTGTCATGGTGGAAACCTGCAGCGTAACCATAATGAGCTGTCTATGAAGCATCCTTCTTATAAAACAAGAGTCAGATATTGAGAAAAAAGAGAAAAAGAAAAAAATATATGAGAAAAGAGGAAAGAGAGAAAAAAACACCGTATGCCCATGGTAAATAAGAAGATTGCTGAGATGCTCGTTGTCTGCTTGCCTTGTCATTTTGATATGGGGATTCTTCCGTATCATCAGGCAAGGGGTACCCCGTTGGCGGTTCTCTATGATACACATGTACTTACGATGACAAGAACTTACCGGTGACTAAACTTGAGTAGCATGAGGAGTGGCCCTCGTATTCAAGGGACATGAGATTTCCAACTTATACTTTGTCAAGCATATACTCCATAGTTTGTTCACTTTAACCTTAATCACTTCAAGATGCTTATAATAGGGGCAATGAGAGCTGAAAGCTAATAAGTACCATAATTTTTGGAAGCTCTTTATGAAACTTGAATCTCTGCTTCCTTCTATGAAGGCTTTTCTTTTACTTTTATATTGAGTCTCCACCTTCTACCTTTATGCACCTACTTTGAGAGCATAGTGGCCATTCTTAGTTCTATGTGCATTGTCCCAAGACTTGTTGATTGATGCATAACTTTGAGATTGATCGTTCTTAAACTACTTGTATCTAGTCACTCTTATGAACTTTGAAGGTGTCCTATGATTTATGTTTGCTACTCTATGAGGGACAATCTGAATGCCACTTTGCTATGTTTTCTTTATGTGAAACAAATAAACGTCTTGCAAAACATTGTTATTCATGAATCTTTTGTTTGTTCCTTTTCATGTTACGACATAGTTGCTATGTCTTATTGTTAGAACTTTATCTTTCATGCTATGTTGAAGTACTATGATCCCAGCTATCAATGTTTTACAAATACTTTGATCAAGATTGTGATGGTGCATGTCACCTCAAAAATTATTCTTTCTTTTTATCACTTACCTACTCGAGGATGAGCAGGAGTTAAGCTTGGGGATGTTGATACGTGCTAACGTATCTATACTTTTTGATGTTCCATGCTTGGTTTTAATCTACTTTCTTATGTTTTGTCCACACTTTGGAGTATTTTTATACACTTTTTGGGACTAACCTATTAACAAGATGCCACAGTGTCAGTTGCCTGTTTTTTGCCGTTTTTGGTTCCAGGAAAGTTAGAAAATCAATATTCTCGGAATTGGACCGGACAAAAGCCAAAGTCGATATTTTACCAAAAGTCTCACAGAGCCAGAAGACGAGACGGAGAGGGGCCACAGGGCGGACACACCATGTGGTGGCGCGGGCTAGCCCTGGCCGCGCCACCAGGTGGTGTGGGCCCCTGGCCGCCCACCGACCTTGCCTCTTGGCCTATAAGATGCCTCCCGATGCATAAACCCTAGATCGTCAAGCCTCCAGCCACGAAAAGTTCCGCATCGCCGCCGCCACCGAAGGGGAGATTCGGGGGACAGAAAGTCTCTATTCCGGCACCCTACTGGGACGAGGAAGTGCCCTCGGAGCCATCTCCATCGATTCCACCACCATCTCCATCGCCGTTGCTGATTCCCATGATGAGGAGAGAGTATTTCTCTCTCGAGGCTAAGGGTTCTACCAGTAGCTATGTGTTCATATCTCTCTCTATGCATGATCTTATTGAGATCATGAGCTTGTAATCTATAGATCTACCTTGCTACTCAAGTGCTTTAATAGATCTTTGCTCTCCCCATGTGTGTGAAGTTGACAGTGCGCATACCATGGTGGCACTTAGGTTAGAGATTACAAATACTTGTTATGAGTTATATTTGGAGTTGGATGTCTTTATGAAATTGTGGTGTTTGTTTGAACCATCTAGTGCTCAAGGTGACAGTGTGGGGTTTTCTAGATGGGAAAGATGAACTTTGAGGTGTGCTGTTATAGCCCTACCAATGATTAGAGTGTCCAACCGGAGAGTAGTTAAGAGTAGTATCATAAAGAGAAGATATTTATATGAGAGTGTTCACTAGTGAAAGTATGATCCCTAGGCCTTGTTTCTAAGCATTGATACACCGTTTACAATTAGATCTGTTACATGTTTGCTTGCTTCCTTCTTTATTTCAGTTTGCCTTTAGTCTTAGCAAGCTATTTTCTGGCACCGTTACCACTTATAATTATCCATACCACTTGTATTTCACCATCTCTTCGCCGAACTAGTGCACCTATACACCTGACAAGTGTATTGGGTGTGTTGGGGACACAAGAGACTTCTTGTATCTTGATTGCAGGGTTGCTTGAGAGGGGATACCTTTGACCACTTCCTCCCTGAGTTCGATAAACCTTGGATGATCCACTTAAGGGTAAAGTTGTTGCTGTTCTACAAACCTCTACACTTGGAGGCCCAACAACTATCTACAAGAATAGAAGTGCGTAGACATCAATAGTCACGTAAAAGGTGTCTTTCAATCCAGCCCTTTCACGTAAAATGGCACATAGGTCAAAGAATGACCTTTTGGTAAACCGTAGAGTATCATAGCAATATAAATTTGGACCCATATAAATATTCCTAAGCATCTGTCTCCTAATTCTAATCTCTTCCTCTTCCTCACTGAAATCACCAAGCTCAACTATCCTTCTCCTACAATACATATGTTGTGCTACCGCAACTATAGTAACAAAAACCCAGTTGCTGCCCTCTTTCTTTTCTTCCTCCTCTCATGATATAGCACTACTTGTTGATCAGCCATCTACAATGCATACATCAAGGGGAACTAAGTAGAGTAATAAACTTTCAGATCTACACATAAGCTAGTAACAAGGACAAATTGCAGTACGTAACAAGGAAAAATTGCAGTATGTAACAAGAACAAATTGCAGACCTCTTTTCTGTAAGCTTCACTTCCGTTCCTCCGAAATCAGGTAATGTTTTGACACACAGCAGTAATGTTTGATGACCCACAAGTATAGGGGGTGTATCGCAGTATTTTCGAGGGAAGTGAAACCCAATTTATTTATTCGACACAAGGGGAGCCAAAGAATATTTATAAGCCTTAACAACTGAGTTGTCAATTCAGCTGCACCTGGAAACAATCTTCCTCACAGCAGTTTATCAGTAGCAACAGTTTTGTAGTAGGAATAGTAAAGTAATAGCAGTAGCAAAACAAAGACAGTAGTGACAAAAGCAGTAAACAGTGGGATTCGAGTGCGGTAGGCATATGGATGGATGGATGGGCGTTGCATGTACAAGACAATTCACATAGCAATCAGAACATAGGGCAATTGCAGATAAATAAGATAAAGCACCCAAGTACTAGACAATCCTAGGCATGTGTTCCATATATAGTCATACGTGCTCGCAATGAGAACTTGCACAATATCTTTTGTCCTGCCAACCCGTTTGCAGCGGGGCCTCTAGGGAACTACTGGCAATTAAGGTGCTCCTTTTAATAGAGCACCGGAGCAAAGCATTAACACTCCGTGAACACATGTGATCCTCACATCAAAGCCTTTCCCTTCCGGTTATCCTGATTTCTGTCACTTCGGGGCCATAGGTTCCGGACAACGACGTGTGTATACAACTTGTAGATAAGACCAAGAACAATACTATCATAATGAATCAATAATAAGTTCAGATCTAAAATCATGGCACTCGGGCCCTAGTGACAAGCATTAAGCACAACAAGGTTGCAACAAAGTCATAAATCACTAATAAGAGATACTAGGCACTATGCCCTAACAATCTGGTGCCATTACATGAATGATCTCATCCAATCCCTACCATCCCCATAGCCTACAATGGGGGATTACTCACTCATAGATGGGGGAAACATGGATGGTCGATGAAGATGATGGTGGAGGTCGATGGAGATGGCTCCGGGGGCGCTTCCCCGTCCCGGCAGGGTGCCGGAATAGAGACTTTCTGTCCCTCGAATCTCCCCTTCGGTGGCGGCGGCGCAGCGGAACATTTTGTGGAAAAACGTTGAACCCCCTGAAGTTTTTAGGTCAGAAGGCTCCTTAGAGGCGAAGAGAGAGGCCGAGGCGGTGCCTGGGGCCACCACACCATGCCCTGGTGCGGCCAGGCCCAGCCCACGCCTAGGGGTGGTGTGGCCAGCCCTTGGCCCTCCTCCGTCTCGTATTCTGGCTCCGTGAGTCTTCTGGAAAAATAGGCACTTTGGCTTTTGTCCCGTCCAATTCCGAGAATTCATTTTCTGACTTTCCTGGAACCAAAAACAGCAGAAATAGGCAGCTGGCACTGTGGCTCTTGTTAATAGGTTAGTCCAAGAAATCATATGAAAAGTACTCCAAAGTGTGGACAAAACACAAGAAAGTGGAAAAAACCAAGCATGGAGCATCAAAAATTATAGATACATTTACAATGTATCAACATCCCCAAGCTTAACTCCTGCCTGTCCTCGAGTAGGTAAGTGATAAAAAGAAAGAATAATTTTTGAGGTGACATGCACCATCAAAGACTTGACCAAAGTATTTGTAAACATTCAAAGCTGGGATCATAGTACTTCAATCATAACATGAAAGACAAAGTTGTAGCAATAAGACAAAGAAACTATGATGCAACATGAAAAGGCACAAACAAAAGATTCATGAATAACAATGCTTTGCAAGATGTTTGTTTGTTTCACATAAAGAAAACATAGCATAGTGGCATTTAGCTTGTCCCTCATAGAGTAGCAAACATAAATGCATAGGACACCTTCAAAGTTTACAAGAGTGACTAGATACAAATAGTTTAAAACAAGCAATATCAAGGTATGCACCAATCAACAAGTCTTGGGACAATGCACATAGAACTAAGAATGGCCACTATGCTCTCAAGAAAGTGCTCAAAGAATATGTGGAGACTCAACAAGTAGAAGAAAAGGTTTTGAAAAGTTTGAAAGGCTTCCAAATGCTGAAAGTATGGTACTCATTAGCTTTGAGCTCTCATTACCCCTATGATAAGCATATTTAATGTGGTTAAGGTGAAAGTGAGGTCCAATCTTAGTTATATGCTTGACAGACTATAAACTTAAAATCCCATGTCCCTTGAGTACGAGGGCCGCTCCTCATGCTACTCGACTTTAGTTACCGATAAGTTCTTGTCATCGTAAGTATGTGCGTATCATTGAGAACCGCCAACGGGGTACCCCTTGCCCGATGATACGGAAGAATCCCCATATAAAAATGACAAGGCAAGCAGACAGTGAGTATCTCAGCAATCTTCTTATTTACTATGGGAAAATGGTGCTTTTTTCTCTCTTTCCTCTTTTCATAAAAATCTTTTTTTTCTTTTTCTCAATAGTATCTCTTTTTTTATAAGATGAATGCTTCATAGATATCATTATGGTTACGCTGCAGGTTTCCACCATGTCAGCATGGATTAGACCAGCGGCCCAGGCGTTTCTCTAACACACATACATAACTCCATGGACTTACAAGCTCCCCTTTTATTTCACACCGACGACATCCGCAAACAAAAGAGCAAGGTATCAACTGGGTATATATTTACAAGTGTTGAAAGCATTCCCTGTGACAGCACGGTTCTGCTAATCCCCAGCCTATAATTTGCAAGCATATAACTTTTATGGAGAGTTCACAATGGTTCAGGTTTATTAAGTGCAGGAAATAAAGTGTGCCATCAAGTTCGTGAGAGCTTTACTAACTAACTTTCTCATAACAAGCAAACATTTTATTCGGAAGAAAAACAAGGCATATTAAATATGCACGGAAGTAGCAAATGATGCTAATAGGTAGGTATGGTGGACACTTTGGCAATATTTGGTTTAGGGAGTTGGAAACTTGAGTAAAACATACTCAGTGAAAGTGAAGGCTAGCAATAGTAAGGGAGCGACAAACGAGAGAGCAATAATGGCCATAATCATGCAGAGCGACAAAACATCATTGATCAAAGCATAAAGTGATACTACAAGTTGAAAACTAAAGGATCATAAAGGCTTATGGTGACTTGAGATAGTCATAACATGGTGTGAGCATGCGCCAAGTCAATCCAAATAAAGCATCAAAGGAGAATACCACTATACTATGCTTTAATATGCTAAAACAACGCATGATTTATCCAAGGCATATTAAGCAATCTCAATTGTTTATAACAAGTCATGCTACAACAAAGAATACTAAGCATAAAGTCAAAACAATATCAAGCATGGCATGATAAAGCATAGGCCACAGTCAAAAACAAGCTCTCTTTACCACTTAAGCATGAGCTTCCCTACTCTTTTCCAAACCAAACCAAACCATTTGAACACCAATGTATGAAAGAGGGGGTCCAACCAATATATTCATAAAACTAAGCAAATAAAAGCAAACGAAAACCAAAAACAAAAACGAAAAAGAAGACGCTCCAAGAACAACACAACTATGCATGAAACAATAAAAATGAAGCGTTTGGAAGAAACCTGGGATTTTTATTGATGAAGAAGGGGATGCCTTGGGCATCCCCAAGCTTTGACACTTGTACTTCTTGGATATTTCTTGGGGTGACACACGTGGCATCCCCAAGCATGAGCTTTAGTCCATCCTTCATCTCATTACTCATTCCTTCCATACACCTGAAATTTTTCCTTCATACAAAACTTCACACAATCTCATTAGCAACATTAGTGCACCAAGATAAATAAGTCTTAAGGTTCAGTTATAACACCAAATATACTTCCATTAGAACACTAGATACTGTAGAACTTTCCTCAAAAAGCTCAATTCCCCAAAAGAACTCAAGAAGGAACCAACAAGAAGCAAATGCAAAAAATGGCAGATATCTGTAAAACAGACCAATAGGTAAAGACGAATTTTTTCGGAAACCTTCTGTTGCTCAAATCAAAACGTGTTGAACTAACGAAAGTTAGATAACAACCTGGGGCAGAAGCACAAAAAAATTACAGCTCAATCCGACGTACAGAGCTCTCTCAGGAATTTTTACGGTGAAGCACAGAAATCTGTTTCGGGTCAGCAACTTTCCCAATCATTACTTCTCTCTCATTAGTGATTACTCTTGGCACAAAAAGCAAATAAAAAGGATAAGGAGTGGTTATTACAGAGGTAATAACTTCTAAAACTCATCTAAAACTCTTGGATTATCTCCCAACAAGTACTTTTCTTTAACGCCTTTAAGTTAGGCATAAGCAAAAACTAAAATGGATAGAATAGAAGTAAGCGGAGATAATCATGGTGAAAACATTGTTTTGTTCAATGAAATCCTTTTGTTAACAAGGTTGATAAGGTCTTGCTACCAAAAAAATTTCATATGAGACAAAACTTTGTATTCCACTAGTGATTATGTTACCTCAACCTTGATAGCAATGGTCTCAATCATAATAGTGTCAATTTTTTTCTCTTGGTATGGGACAATATATTTCTCCAACTTGAATATCCTCAACATGTTCAATTGAATTCAAAACCATAAGTCCTATCAATATTCTTGGGGAAATAGATAGTATGTTACTTGTCATTGACATTGAAGGTCACCTTCCTTTGATTATAATTAATAACAGCTCCTACAGTATTTAGAAAATATCTCCCAAGAATAATAGACATATTATCATCTTCAGGCATAAAAGTTTGAGAGGATGCTCTCATAAGAAATATGAAGTGAAGTAAAAGAGAGCATCAAGAAGCAAATTCAAAACACATTTAAGTCTAACCCACTTCCTATGCATAGGAATCATGTAAGCAAATAAATTTAGAAAGAACAAAGTGACAGGCATAGGAAGATAAAACAAGAGTAACTCCAAAACTTTCAGCACATAGAGAGGTGTTTCAATACCATGAAAACTCCTACCACCATATTTTCCTCTCTCAAAATAATTTTCAGTAGCCTCATGAATAAACTCAACAATATAACTATCACATAAAGCATCCTTTTCATGATCTATAAGCACTAGAGCCTTATCATAAACATTTTCAAAGGAATTTTCAAAGGAAACCTCGGGAACATAACATTCATCCTCCTTTAGTAAGGATGGAGGACAATCAAATAATGTAAGGGATAAAGAGTTACTCTCATTAGAAGGTAGGCATGGGTAGCTAATCCATTCTTCCTCCTTTTGTTCATCACTCTCCTCCTCTTTTTCATCTAATGAGATTTCAGGTTCATCAATTTCTTCTTCCATAGGAGCCTGCAAGGCATTACTCTCTTCCATAGGGTCCTGCAAGGCATTAGTCTCTTCCATTTGTGGAAAGCATCTATTAAAATACTCAAGAATAGGGCCATTTTCATCTTGTAATTATCAAAGCAAAATTTAAGTATACCATAAACCTCATACTTATAAGGTGAATCATCAATATTTTCAAGCAAATTAGCAAGTTCAAAAGCACCCTTCCAAGCAATAAATTCTTCAATTTGTTTCGCATCATAAAAGTCATAAATTCCTTTAGCATAGGAAGATATGGTATCATTATCATTATACTCACATTGAAAAGGGAGGTGTTTATACCTCTTTCTGCAACGATACTCATCACATCAATAAGTAACATTATAAGTAGCACACGTTTCTAGCAATGGTATACAATCTATCAATTTGTCCCCATAAGTGTTTCCCTTTTTGTGACAAGCGGTGTTCCTTATAATAATATTTTTGATCTTCTGTGAACCCACCTTGCCAATAAGCTTCAGTTTCAAAGAAACCAACCATTGACAACAAGCATGACAAAGAAAGACAATAACAGACCAACAAAAATAACAACTAGAGTAGGAACTAATTTTTTTTGTATTTTTGATAAAGAAACAAGCAAACAAGGAGAAAGATAAACTTAGCTTTGAACAATAGTGAATCCAAGTGAACTTGATAAATAAAGCTATGCTCCCCGGCAACGGCGCCAGAAAATAGTCTTGATGACCCACAAGTATAGGGGGTGTATCGCAGTATTTTCGAGGGAAGTGAAACCCAATTTATTGATTCGACACAAGGGGAGCCAAAGAATATTTTTAAGCCTTAACAACTGAGTTGCACCTGGAAACAATCTTGCTCACAGCAGTTTATCAGTAGCAACAGTTTTGTAGTAGGAATAGTAAAGTAACAGCAGTAGCAAAACAAAGACAGTAGTGACAAAAGCAGTAAACAGTGGGATTCGAGTACGGTAGGCATAGGGATGGATGGACGGGCATTGCATGGACAAGACAATTCACATAGCAATCAGAACATAGGGCAATTGCAGATAAATAAGATAAAGCACCCAAGTACTAGACAATCCTAGGCATGTGTTCCATATATAGTCATACGTGCTCGCAATGAGAACTTGCACAACATCTTTTGTCCTGCCAGCCCATTTGCAGCGGGGCCTCTAGGGAACTACTGGCAATTAAGGTGCTCCTTTTAATACAGCACCGGAGCAAAGCATTAACACTCCATGAACACATGTGATCCTCACATCAAAGCCTTTCCCTTCCGGTTATCCCGATTTCTGTCACTTCGGGGCCATAGGTTCTGGACAACGACGTGTGTATACAACTTGTAGATAAGACCAAGAACAATACTATCATAATGAATCAATAATAAGTTCAGATCTGAAATCATGGCACTCGGGCCCTAGTGACAAGCATTAAGCACAACAAGGTTGCAACAAAGTCATAAAGCACTAATAAGAGATACTAGGCACTATGCCCTAACAATCTGGTGCCATTACATGAATGATCTCATCCAATCCCTACCATCCCCATAGTCTACAGCGGGGGATTACTCACTCATAGATGAGGGAAACATGGATGGTCGATGAAGATGATGGTGGAGGTCGATGGAGATGGCTCCGGGGGCACTTCCTCATCCCGGCAGGGTGCCGGAACAGAGACTTTCTATCCCCCGAATCTCCCCTTCGGTGGCAGCAGCGCAACGGAACTTTTTGTGGAAAAACGTCAAACCCCCCGAAGTTTTTAGGTCAGAAGGCTCCTTATAGGCGAAGAGAGAGGCCGAGGGGGTGCCTGGGGCCACCACACCATGCCCTGGCACGGCCAGGCCCAGCCCGCGCCTGGGGGTGGTGTGGCCAGCCCTTGGCCCTCCTCCGTCTCGTATTCTGGCTCCGTGGGTCTTCTGGAAAAATAGGCACTTTGGCTTTTGTCCCGTCCAATTCCGAGAATATTCATTTTCTGACTTTCCTGGAACCAAAAACAGCAGAAAACAGGCAGCTGGCACTGTGGCTCTTGTTAATAGGTTAGTCCAAGAAATCATATGAAAAGTACTCCAAAGTGTGGACAAAACACAAGAAAGTTGATAAAACCAAGCATGGAGCATCAAAAATTATAGATACATTTACAATGTTCCACTTGACAGCTTCACGCGTAGACAAAGGATCCCATGAAAAGTTGCCTGCAAATTATAACAAGCACTGATCAGTAAAAAAACAATGCGGTGAACAAATATCCTAGCACAACACACCTGATAAAGCAAAAAACAGGTTGTGCAAGACAGAACTGAAGGAAAGAAACTAGTATTATCTCTAGAACACAATGCATGCTTTCTTGACAATCAGTCGGTGTAATTTGAATCATCAAAATTGTATATCTTCTACAAGACAAAACTGTCAAGTATTGTTCAACCCAGTGTGTTGATTTGAATGGTAGAAGCAACTGGACAAAGAATGTAAGATTATCAGGGCATGCTATATATGAGACAAGATATAAAGCATTTGATAAGACAAGCAACCACACAACATGGTGCTATTTGAGCCACAAGGATAATGAGGTGCATAAACGAGTATCCATGCAATCTTTCAAGTCATGGACTCAAAGATAACAAGGTGTAGCATTTATACACTGGATCACATGGAAGAAACAATACAGTTTTCTATAGAAGGCGCATTATGTTGAATGTTTGAGTACATTTGATAAATGGAGCAAGAAAATAAGATGACCACTAAGCTCCAAGGAAACCCAGACAGCCATTACACACACGAGAAAAGCTCAGAGGCATATGATATATAGATGCTTCACAAGGCATACATCTAGTATTCTTGTTTTCCCTGGAATAAAACAGGACATGCATTACGTTAGTGATATTACTGATAGTGCTAGTTCTAGCTTCTTCTTTTTATACTCAAATTAGGGGTAATAGTTTTAGCTAGCTTGCATATACGTAGGGGGTTAATTTTAGGATGCTTTGTCTCATACCTAGGACCGAAAGGCAACAGAAGCCGAATAATACAATGAAGAAGTTTTTATTTCTTTTCAAAGTGAAGGTTGGATATCAAGTGTCTGATAAACACAAGGCTATTGGACCAAAGAAGGTATTCAGGCTATGCATTCATGATGAGTATGGCACCAGGGCAGTGGCCAAACCGGAATTTATAATAGAATCAACTGCACTAAGGAGGGAAATAAAGCTTCATGTGGAGATCTGACACCAATCTAGTCCCGAAATCTGACACCAATCTAGTCCCGAAATCTGACCCCCAAGCGAAAAAGGCTAGCTCCAATTCGGGGATCATAGATCGGGGATCTGACACCAATCTTGTTGGGCCACGCAGAGAAAAACAAAACTTTTTCCTACGCGATGATCCCAAGATCTAGCTGAGGTAGTAGGCCACGAGAATTACCACTAGATGCGCGCTTGCGGAATCGATGAAGCACGTCGCTTGATGCAGTGCAGTCCTCACGATCCATTCCGATCCACGATCATCAAAGTGCTGAATGTACATCACCTCCGCCAGTATCCACACGTACGAGGAGGAGCGCCGGCGATGGACTGCTAGGTCCGGTACGGCGGCGACAGGACTGGAGCTAGGGTTTCCAACACATGGAGTGACCTAACCGTGTGCTCTAAGCACCTGCGCCCCAGGTTATATAGGGAGTGAAAGTGGGCTCCACTCACTTGTGACCCATTCACTAAAAGGCCTATATTAGTCACTGCGAGTCCAACTCACTGACTCTGTCCGTTTCCTTTTTGGGTTCAACCCAAAATTGCCCCCGCTCTTAAGTGTGTGACCCGACAGGCTCATGGTAACCTGGAAATGATTCCGAGTCTCACTTGTGATCGATCAGCCGGTAGCGGCTCCTAGCAGAACGTGCCGACTCCTAGGTACCAAAGAGTCATGACGACATACCTTCCAATATGACTTTCGTCTGAGTCCCTTTTGCCTCACGATATACCTTGCCGCACTATAGGCGAATGATCGTCATCCCTTAAATAGTCCGACTCTCTTTCTCGATCCGAGATAAGTGATTCATCCGACTAACTCTTAGTCGATTGCCTCGGTTAACACTTAACCGAGACGCGCATGGCCATGCTTTCTGAATCATATCTTCCGAGAGGGCCCAGAGAATATCTCTCCAGACGGAGGGGCAAAATCCCATCTCGGTTATTCATATCACGCAGCTTGATTCTCAGTCGACCCGAACTCCGCCTTTATAACTGCCTAGTGACGGAACAACGTTTGACAGAACCTAAGTCGGTGATCCTCAACTCGGATTGTGCAATAACCTCAGGTCTAAGGATTACATTGATTGAGACATGCAAATGACGACTTGTTCGTTACATCTCAATATGGGTCAGTCCGACTCGCTAAACTCTTTAGCCGAATCCGTGTAAGTCGGAATAGCATCTCCATGCCTATGACAAGTGGAACCTAGTCATCTGCCGACTTTCACATTGGTCTAAGTTGCGTGTCCAGCACAACCTCAACGACCAAGGACAAACAGTATAAACAACATGAATATATAGTTCCACAATCGAATCACATATTCAATGATATATATCAGTAGTTCATACATGGACAATAACTTTATGAATACATTGGAAATAACATCATATATGATTGCCTCTAGGGCATATTCCAACAGATCTAGTCCCTAAATCTACCGCAACACGTATATCAGAAAGAATCAACGATCCCCAATCCGTACCTATTCAGCAGGAGCTCAGTGCTAGTGGTGTCGATGGCCATGGGCGTGGGAGGAGCAGTCGCCGCTGGTCCCCTCGCCGCCGTCGCCCGGAGGATTGCGGAAGTCGGGGTCCACTTCGTCGTCGCTGCAGTTCTCGTCGAAGGGTACCTCCTTGTGGAAGATGCAGCACTTCTTGGAGCTCTTGCGTCCGGTCGATCATCACGGTCACGGATCCGGATGAGGATGATGAGGCGGTGAGGTGCAGGGAGGAGGAGGCGGCGAGGCGGATGGAGGAGGCGGCGATGCTGTGGAGTCGTGGAGGGAGGCGCCGTGGAGTCAGGAGGGAGGAGCCGGGAATGGAAATGGGAAATGACGCGTCTCACTCGGGAATCCGGTTTACACGGGGAGATATTTTGATAGATTTGTCAAATGAAACGACGGCTCAATTCCGTGCCAGCCAAACAACGTAATGATGAAATTGTAAAATGAATTCTGGGATTCCAGGCACAAATGATGGATACCAAACGACCTCTAAAAGTCATCTAGATACAAAAATGAAGACGTTTTAGCTTTGTGAAACAAATATATTTAGATGACTTTTAGTGTATAGATTAGGTCTAGGTCTATACATTAAAAGTCATCTAGATACATTCGTTTCATAAATCTAAAATGTCTTATATTTCTAGATGGAGAGAGTACTACTCACGGAATTCGAGTTGAGATGACATTCCATTCCACACTAAGTTTCGTTTCCGCAAGAGTGAGTCACTAAATTTATCGAGCAAAATCAATTTGGTCACAACGCAAATACGAATT